>CM022392.1:14917599-16117599 GCA_011833715.1 Carcinoscorpius rotundicauda | reverse complement strand
GCACATCTCCCATGCAAGTTAAACTTGTGCAGCCAGAGCCTGCTGTAGGTCCTGTGATGATATGCTAGGGCATTTGGAAACCTCTTTTAGCATCTTACAGTCTGCTCTCGGGGTGAACTTGTTTGGACGATCAGACCTGGGCATGTTAGCAGTTGTTTTGAAAGCCCTCCACTTGTTGACTCTTTTCCATACAGTGGAATGGTTGGTTCCAAAATCCTTTGGGATCTTTTTAAATTTCTTACCAGACTCATAAGCTGTTACAATTTTCTTTCTGAAGGCCTCAGGCAGCTCTTTTGCTCTTATTATAGTGCTCACTCTTACTTCAACAGTTAGGAGCACACCAGAATAAATATCTGAGGTTTAAATACGGCAAGCCTCATTCAAAATGCTGAGTAACGATCTTCTAATCATGTACATCTGGTGTGATACACCTGTGTGTGAGTTGAGCCATTTTAAGTGGGAATAAATTTGGGGATGTCCTAACTTTTTCTTCAGTTAAAATATGCATTTTTATGGAATTACATTTACAGAAGATCTTGAAAAGTCTTTTCTTGAGTTTTAATTGTTTATTTATATTCCTATAATCTCTCAGTATTGTTAAAATTGAGATTAAATATTTATATATACAAAACTGTTACACAAATACACAGGCTTTCATAGGGTGTCCTAACTCTTTCACATGACTGTATGTGGCAAGTACAAACAGAGTTACATACAGTACAGCTATAGAGTTATATAGCAAGTACAATACAGAGTTACATACAGTACAGCTATAGAGTTGTACGGCAAGTACATACAGAGATATATATGGCAAATACAATACAGAGTTTAATACAGTACAGCTCTAGTCCTCACCAAAGGTAAAATTAAAAAGACACACTATGAGGCCTACTGCCTTATATGTAATACGTAATATGTGACATTGAATAATCATTAAAGCACCAGTCGTAAGATCACTCACACACCTAAGTTATTTTAGGTTATTATATCGGTGATCAAAAATGCCCATAAATTATAATAAAGAGGTTTGGTGACTGGCTGAATAGAAAGATTGATGGGATAAAAGAAAACAAAGATCACTCTTGACGTGTGAATGGATGGATGTGGAGACAAAGGGCTGATAGAAGAGACAAAATTTAGTTTCAGGGACAGGCTGTTGACTAGGTGGTAGGAAAACGAATTGACTAGTTGTTGTAAAGCAGATGATGTCAAGAAAAGTCCTGACATATAAATCCAATAGACTTTGTATAAGACTGAACATAACTGTTATGTCTTGCTAATTAGCTCTATAATTTAGTAGTCTCGGAGAGTACCGAAGAAATTGCTTCGTGTGCTATATATATAATTAATTCTACAGAAGAAAACCAAGAACCGGGCGTGGATTGTACCATGATAGAGCTTTTAAGTTAATTGTAACCATTGTTAGGTTCATATGAATAACACAGCTGTTTTCATTTTCGCGAGAACTAAACTTGAACGTTGACTGCCATTTTGTCAAAATAATTTCTTTCACTAGTAATATCAAACAGACAATCAAAGTCTATATTTTAGCAAAAGTCCAGAGGTTAGTAGTGTGCAGATATTAGGTGATATTAAACTTGACTTCTATGGATGAGAGCCAGAGTGGTGAAGTTGAAAGGTTGTAGTTGGACGTTAGGACATGAGAACACTGAAACTTCATTCTTAAGTCGTTGTTAGTTGTTCTGTGAAATGCACGACACTATTTAGGGAGTAAAGATAATGCAAAAATATTATTTCTGGTTTTCATTTTCCATTATAATTAGTCGATAACAGAAAAAAAATCCAACAAAAACCGTTTATCTTATATTGAATGGGGATAAAATAATATATAATGTTAGAAATCTGAGTGCAAAAATCTAAAATATTAATAATATTATTTGTTTGTTACTGCCTCCCCCAGTGGCACAGCGATATGACTGAGGCCTCACACAGCTAAAACCCTGGTTTTTATACCCGTGGTAGGCAGATCACAGATAGCCCATTGTGTAGCTTTGTGCTTAATTTCAAATAAATAAGCCTTCCATAATTTTAAACTGTTGATCAGAAAGAAGACAATCGGGTAGAAACATCTACTACCCAGCTGATGAGCTACGCTTTTATCAATAAATAAGTAGAATTAATCATCGTATTATAACTACCCCACAGCTGAAGGGGAGAGCGTCTGTAGCTGGGTTTTAATCCTGCTACTTACGGGTATAGAGTTGAACGATATAACCACCAGATCCCAAATAATATTGACTCTAATTATTGATGACCAAATATCGCTTTCGAAATTCAGTGCAGTTCTCGATTTAATATTTGTAAATATTCATAATAGTTAGAACACTGTTATGCATAAAAAAACCAACAATACACACAGATAAACAAGGAATAAAATAATAATATTTTTGTGAATTGGTGTCCATTAGTTAGTTAGTTATCACCATTAGATTCCATCTAGGAACATAGGGCCGCAATCGCTTGCGGATTCTTCAAGTATTTAAGTGAGTAGGTTGTTCGCCCACTGTACCGAGCAGTTCCTAATTTAGCAGTGTAAGACTAGAGGGAAGGCAGCTAGTCATCACCACCCACCGCTAATTCTTGGGCTACTCTTGTACCAACGAATAGTGGGATTGACCGTAACATTATAACGCCCCAACGGCTGGGAGGGCCAGAATGTTCGGCGTGACGCGGGCGCGGATTCGCGACCCTCGGATTACGAGTTGCACGCCTTACGTGCTTGGCCATGCCTGGTCATGGTGCTCATTAAATCACTAGAAAATACGAGACGCCCCATAAGTTGGTGTCCATTAAATCAATAGCAAATACGAGATGTCACATACGAGACAAGAGTAAATGAAAGAAAAAATATTTTATTTATTTTATCGATAAATAAAATATTTGGCCAGAGATAATCATAGCCGTGAAATTAATATGTGTTCGATGAGTACAGTACTGTTTTATAAAGTAGTTCGTAAAAAAACAAACAAACACAAAGCAACAACTGGAAAACAATGGATTATTGTTGTTACAGCCGTGTGTGTGTGTGTTATCATGACAAAGTAATAGAAACGCTAGTGTGCAACGTAGATATGGTGCCGAAATTGATAACACGCTGTCCCTAACTGATTCGAATGGACGTTTTCTTTAGATTTCTCAAGTCTTATATATATATGTGTATATTTTAAAAGTTTAGTGACTGTCAACCCGAAACTGTAATTGAAGTATCAATATAAAAGACATAGTGTTTGTTTTGGAATTTTGCACAAAGCTACTCGAGGGTTATTTGTGCTAGCCGTCCCTAATTTAGCAGTGTAAGACTAGAGGGAAGGCAGCTAGTCATCACTACCCATCGCCAACTCTTGGGCTACTCTTTTACCAACGAATAGTGGGATTGGTCATAACATTATAACGCCCCCACGGCTGAGAGGGCGAGCATGCTTGGCGCGACTCGGGCGCGAACGCGCGACCCTCAGATTACGAAGCGCACTCAACGCGCTAGGCCATGCCGGGCCAAAAGACATCGTCACAGTTGTAAACATTCATTTTGTGCAAAATAACATAATATATTAATTTGTTACTAAATTAGAAACAACAACAACACTCAAATACAAGCTGCAGAAGTACAATCAATTTGTTTGTTGTTAGGTAGAAAGCAACATAACTGGTTATCTGTGCTATGGGTGTTGAAATTAATTTTTTCGCGTTTTAAGCCTGCAAGACTCATCGTTGAACTATATGGTAAAGGGGAAGAGGCTTGGACTTTCAGACAGTGGCGTTACCTGTTGTAAAAGTGGGGAAAAGCAGTTTTGTTTTTCTGTCGTCAAGATATTCACAAGTGCGTTGAAGTGTGATAAGAATGAGAGGGGCTTTGATGTTAATTGTTCTGTTTTAGGGGGAAGACTGGATTGTATGTGAACTACATTATACTCGAGTGTAAATGTGCGGTGTTTCTAGACATATGAAAAATAATTCAAATAGTAATAAATCTCGTATTAAAAACACCTTGAGCGATG
Organism: Carcinoscorpius rotundicauda; assembly: GCA_011833715.1. Taxonomy (NCBI): domain Eukaryota; kingdom Metazoa; phylum Arthropoda; class Merostomata; order Xiphosura; family Limulidae; genus Carcinoscorpius; species Carcinoscorpius rotundicauda. The sequence goes on along the minus strand of CM022392.1, from coordinate 16,113,583 downwards.
AAGTGGGATACTGTATGGTGCTTGTAGATACCCTAAAAGCATTACAATAAGGTAATAAAACTGAAAGTAAAGGCAGCTTCAAGGGGTGAATTATATACGAAACTGATGAAGAAACATCTACTTTCCAAAAGCGCCGTTTAAATTATACATTTTTTCTATCTGATGTATATTTAAAACGTAATTTGTTAAGACTATCGCTTTGAAGAAAAAACGTTCTAAGCTTTGAAGAGTAACTTGTTCTTAGACCTTTGTTTTAGTTTCTGCTGCTTGAACAATCTTGTTATTCGAGAACTTACATCGTTTCTTGTATTTTAGAAGATCTCTTTCAGACGATAGGTGTTTTGAAACTCAAAGAACTGCTACGGTAAAGATATGTCTAAACGATTTTGCATATTTATCCTACTGTCACTCCGACATGTTATCAATTTTATGAAGCGAAATTATTCTGGTAAACTTAAACTGAATATGCAGAAAAAACTTTAAATTTAATTTCTTTGCAGAATGTCTCTCTCCCGTGGCACAGAGGTATGTCTATGGACTGGACGAGTAGAGACTAGGTTTCGATACCCTTGGTGGGCAGAGCACAGATAGCCTATTGTATAGCTTTGTGCCTAACTAAAAACAAGCAAATAAACTTTTTAGGGTAAAAAAAAAGTATTAATCAAAAACTGTATTTGTGCTTGGAAAAAAAACTTAACCAACCACTGAGTCTTTATATTAATTGAGTACAAGCTTATAGTGTATAATCCATAAAGTAGCGACTCATAATTTATTTTTTGCGCTGATAGGTGTGTAACACCCAAGCTGGCGATGCACTACTCCTCAAAACACTCAAGATAGCAAATCTTGCTATGGTATGGCCATGTAGTTAGAGCGTTTGACTCGTAATCTGGGGATCGCAGGTTCGAATCTCCGTCCTACGAAACATGTTCGCTCTTTCAGTCGCGTGAGCATCATAATGTGATGAACAATTCAACTATAGCTTTGTAAAAGAGTGACTTATGAGTTAATGGTGGGTGGTGATGACTAGTTACCTTCATCCCTAGTTTTTCCCTTTTAAATTAGGAACATTAGTGCAGATAGCCCTCATGAAGCTTTGGGTGTCATTCATAACTTAACATACCTAGCAGAACTCAATCGGTAATAGGTGTACATCACCCCACCATGTGAAACACAGTCATAATTTCTGTTATAGTGTGAAAGGAGTCGTTGTCAGCGACGAATAACAAATAAGGTCTTACTTAATGAATAGTTGAATCTGGCCATCCTTCTCATACAGTACTAACATGCCTAAAGTGTGGATCACGTCTAAGCGGAAATGGGTCGCTAACCTTGAACCCTTAGTTTCACATTCAGTGCATACTATAACCACTAGGCTACACATCTGATCTCTATTAATTTAAAACTTCTGACCAGAATTAGATCAGCCGCACTCAGCGAAAACCGCCGTCTCTATGTAAATATTTTTAACTTACCAGCGGGATTGATTGTTACACTTATTATGTCGTAACAGAAGTAAACACGGATCTTGTTTAAAGGTATATCGCGACTCAAACCTTGAACTTTCTAATTTTTAACGCGACATGCTAGCTACTAGGCCACGCCCGAACCTTCAGAGACATAACAGTTTCGTATAATTCTGTATATAATACCTTAAAGAAGCCATCTTTTTCTGAATATGCTCGTGTTGACGTCATTATTCTAACGTCACTTGCCTTTTCTCCTACCTGACATGGCCAAGTGCGTAAGGCTTGCGACTCGTAATCCATGGGTCGCGCTAAACATTCTCGCCCTCCTAGCCGTGGGGGTGTATAATGTGACGGTCAATCCCACTATTCGTTGGTAAAAGAGTAGCCCAAGAGTTGGCGGTGGGTGGTGATGACTAGCTGCCTTCCCTCTAGTCTTACACTGCTAAATTAGCGACGACTAGCACAGATAGCCCTCGAGTAGCTTTGTGCGAAAGTCCAAAACAAACAAACAAACAAACCTACCTGACATACTTATAGAGAATACTTTTAAGGACTGCATAAAAAAGTCATAACTTACCAAAACAGTTGAGAACCACCACCATATTTTTTCGGGATTTCAACTTCAAATTCAATTTTCTGAATGTCACACGTTTTCTTTCTGCAACACAGGATGTCCTGAGAGAATCGTGAATATAAACTGTCACTGTATAAGAGCAAAAGTCAATCAACTTAAACTACAAAGCAATAGCGACGAAAAGAAACTACAGGACTTCGTAAAGTAACAAACATTAATCCTATAAGACAAAACGATCAATCAGTCCATGACTTTGCGCATGAGTTAGGTATCTTAAAAATATATTAAAACGTAATTGTTTCTATGTGGATATAATCTTTCACCCACCTTACACGTGAACCGAAGTGATCGTTTCTCTTTACAGAATAATCTAACGAGCTGGTAACATGTAATTTAGAGGAGATATACTTGTTCCCAGGACAAATAAATGCCTAACATAAATAACCACTCATAGTTTAAGGGTAATATTACACGTAGTCAACGTGTAATCTGAAAGAAACAGACCTTGTTCGGGGCAATCCCACAAGTATCTAACATATCATCTAAAGTAACTATCCATGGTTCTAGATTAAGAGCAACTAAAACGTAATGTAAAACAGTTATTCTTGCCAAGAGCGAGCATGCACTCTGGAAAAAGCACATCTAATTGAATAATGAATGTTGCTATAGTCATGTGACACATGACATCAAGAATGTATACACAGAGTCCGAGGGTATTTTGTAAGCAGTTAACATGAAATCTGTACGAACCAAACTTAGTCTGAAGGTAATACCTAAAAGCAGCTGACAAACGATCTGAGAGAAACATACCTGGTCAGAAGGTTTGTAATCCGGACTTCGAATCTCGTCAACTTTGTCAAGGAAACTGCAATAAATAAGTGTTCTTAACGACACGTGTTTTAGAATTTATACAAGTTTTCTGAGAACACTAGTAGTGTCTCAGTTGGTATTTTTGGTCAACATTTGTAAAATTATTTCGTAAATTTAACCACACTTGCAAATTATTATTTTCAGATAATTGTCCCTTAACGGACGTCTAGATACGTGGGTTCAGAGTTTTATTATTAAACTGAAAAAATTCTGAAACCATTAACTTTTTATATGGAGTAAATGTTCTCTTACTATTTGGCACAGTCTACCAGACAGAATTCGTTGGATCTTCGATAACACTCCTGTATTCCTTCATCTTCCCAAATCCTTTTAACGTGGTCATAAAACTCCTACAGAAAGAGGAAATGCATATTACTTGAGTAACGTATTTTGTTATAGAACTTGTTAAAAACTTAGTCTCACAGAATGAAGATATATTAAAACTAAACATTTGCTTCAGAAATCTAGTTGTGTAAATTTATACGCTCACCAACATGAATAATCTAATAAATATCTTCTAAGTAAGATTTGTATACACACTAAATGCTTTCATATTACACATCTACAGAGACTGAGCACGCTATAATAAAAAATATTTGAGGACTTTGCACCTCGTTACAGTCCATGTCGCCTCGCCAGTTCATGATGACATTTAGCGTAATTTGCAATACAGAAACTTTAGCCTTAGCTTGTCACGTCCAAAGCACGCTATTACTTCCTATAATCTTTCGATAAACACTCTATTACTCCCTATAATCTTTCCATAACCAATCCAGTGTACGAGGACGATGGCTTCCTAGCGTCTGTTTCAAAAGACAGATCGCATAAGAATCTCTAGGTGCTGCATCCGACAACTTGACCAACAACTCTTTACACATAACAGTATAAACACCTGTTTGATTTTTACCTTTCGATACGCGAGAGTCCAAGGTTTGAGTCAGCAACTTCTGTACATGTGATTTGTATCGCTTTCCCAAGTGAAGATCCTTCTTGATGATATATTGCGTACTGTTACCCATGGTACATGGACTGCTTTTTATCACTAACTCTTGTGTTCGTGGAATTTCACCTTTTACAACGGTTAGGGTATGACTTGATACAAGTTCATCTTGGTTCTCCGGGTAGATCCAAGCTCCTTTGTATTGTATTACCATTACATACGAAGGATATCCCTGTCTTGGAAGCTCTAATTTGATCTAAAATACGTTTTCATTATTTTATTACATGAATATTTTTGTAAGAAGAGGGTGTTATACACTTTTTGAAAAGCTAGATAAAGTGAAAATGTAGTTGCGATACATTTCTTTGCAATTCAACTTTGTAGCGACTGTGGCTGTCACACGGTTTGTAAACTCAAAACTGTTTTACAATGACGCACTTAACCCTGTGTATATGCATCACAAAACTTGTATCAGTATTAATCACCGTCTCCCATCTTGATGTACTTCCTTATAATGTACGTCTACATAAAATATCCATGTGTATATCTGTCTTTCCAGCTATTCAACAATGAAAACTATTGCGATGGATTACAACATATATATATATATATTTAAATTATACTTTCTTTTCCTTTCAAAAGTTCCCCGAAGGCTCATTGCTGAGCTTATGGGATTATAAATTCAAAAAAAAAAAATCAGGGCTCTTTCACCTCGGTGATTTTTGCAGCCCATTAAAAAGCAGAAACGAAAATTTATCGGTATTTTTAAGTTGGTGGTTATAGAATTGTTATTGATTATTGGTAGAGTGTTTCATGTTGAACGAAATACTCAGGCACATGCACATTGGATTCATGGAAAGGTTTTTCACTTGTTTTTGACAATGGCACTAGGAGCACAATAACTGTGGTTGTATTCACATTAGTCTCATATATAAGTGCATGACAGCACAGATCATCAGCCGCTATGATGTTACTAGTAGTGGAAGGATATGAAATTTGGATCAACTGATTATGTTGAGAGCATAGTGGACAGTTGTAGTACTGACTTAGTACTCTAGTACAACTGTTCTAAGACCAACGTAATACGTGTGTCATGTTGTGACCAACTTTGATGGAAGGATATATAATTAATCGTCTTAGGAGACGGTTTATTTGTTTCTTTTGAATTTTGTGCAACTCTACACGAGGGTTAACTACGATAGCCGTCCCTAATTTACCAGTGTAAGACCAGAGGGAAGGCAGCTAGTCATCACAACTCACCGTCAATTCTTTTACCAAAGAATAGTGGATTGACCGTAACTTATAACGCTCCCACGGCTGAAAGGGACGAGCATGTTTGGTGTTTCGGGTATTCGAATCCGCGACCCTCAGATTACGAGTCGAAAGCCATAACTGCCTGGCCATGCCGGGCGTTAAAGAACAGATGCTTATAAATATGAGAAGGCTTGGCTGTGAAGAGGTTACTCGATGCGAGCAGTGTCAGGATGTGGCACTTCGGAGCAGTTTAACAGTGTGGAAAGCTGTCTTTGCTGTACTCATACTATCTTACGCTGTTTTAGTGGGTACAGGGGTTAAAAGTGCTTGAATATGAATCCCGATAAGCATTTACACTAGAAATTATTGCGGAAGTTGTAGCTGACGAAAGCTGAATGTATTACACATTTTATTCTCCCAATACTCATACACGTACACAGAAGATTTATACACACATTACAATCTATACACTACTAATTCTACATCTTTCCAGATATCCATACTGATTTTTAAAAAATCCTGTTCATGGGTGAGATTTGGAACTAAAATATGTGAAATTAACTATTGTGAATGTTTGTTTCGTCCCAATGCAAAACTGGGAGAAACTATTTTCCTCCTGGTAATCACGCCTATGAGGCTGTTTATAATAGCAGCGAATTTATCGTAATGCTTAACTCATAATTATACAACATTGCTTGACAGTAGGCAATATAACTCGTTTATCGTTTGAATTGAGCTGTGTATGACTTTAATCCGTCTCGTTACATAGCTTGCACATGCGCATATTTTGTTTGTCAAATCTCAATGACAATTTACGATACAGTTTTACTGTATTTATTGGTTACTAACAGTATTTTAAATATTATTAGGGACCTGTAATTACATTTGCTTATTTTGAGCACAACATGCTTTATTTTAGTAAACACAGGTTTTTCTCGTTTATGAAGGAAAAATAAATTAAATTTATATTTTTATAGAACATTTTCTATTGTTTTAAGATTTGAGCCTTACTTTTGGGAAGGTGTAGTTATCCATTGTATCTATGCTGCAAATGAAGTCTAAACTCCCCTGGCTTTCGGAGTTGGCTAACTGTACAGGTGGTCGAAGATACTTCATGTTAACAGTAAGTTCCTGTGGAAAGATTGAGTTAGAAACATGGAAACAAATTAGTCCACAAAACCTAAAATAAATTTTAACAAAAACCCATTTCTTTATTTAATACACTTAAATCATGGCTGTGTCATGATGTTACCTATGTCCAGGGCTTGGTTGATATTTGGAATAAAAATAACATAGTGTATAATTTTATACTGGTGTGGAAAAACCACACGTTAGGCTCATTGGGAAGCTATTCAAAAAAGACAACAATAACGTTTTCTTTTGTTCTTTTTAAACAACTTAGATGTAATACATTAGCGCATGTAAAGTGTCAAGTTGATCAGGCTTTTACGTGATTACGTTTTGTTACTACATTCTTTGAAATCAGATTCGCTTCAACGGTTAGACGAACATAATTTAAATCACCGAATGTTCAGAATGACGTCAAAAGCCGTAAAGCGATAAATCAAAATAATCAAGATTGTAAGCAGTTGAAGCGTGTGAGACATGAAATATATTCCTTGTCTTCCATTAATTAGTTCGTATTATATATAAGACACGTTTGTATTGAAGATGTCTTTGTATTTCAATGTCATTGACAAGAGTAGCTGGTTGCGTAACTGAGGGAAGGACAGGCAATATTTTTCCCACACACGATATTTTGTTTTCAAACAATACCTTGTTCTTGATTTATATATAACCAGTTCGTGGTCTAAAGAATGTTATACGTACGCCTGACGGTGTCTTTGTAAACCATTTTATAATCTCAGCATCACTTTGTGGTTTATAGGCTAAATTATTCGTTTTCATGTTAGTTACAGTAAATATTTTTAGTCGCGGCACAGCGTTGTAAGTTCACAGACAAATCGCTCTGCCACTAGGGGACTCAAAAATGAAGCTTACCAAAGCTTCTTTTGTTTATTTTTTGAATTTCGAGTAAAGACACAAGAATTATCTGCGCTACCCTTCTTTAATTTAGTAGTGTAAGACTAGAGGAAGGCAGCTAGTTATCACCATCCACCACCAACTCTTGCACTACTCGTTTACCATTAATACAAATAATGGGATTGACCGTCACATTATAACGCCCCAACGACAAAAAAGGCGAGTATAATTGGTTTAACGGGGATTCTAACCTGCAACCCTCAGATTACGAGTTGATTTCCTTAACCACATGGCCATGCCGGGACCTTACCGAAGCAACTTGATATCCTAAATTAATAAAGTTACAATTAATTACTGTCGAAGGTCCTATCTTTCACCTAATCGTGATCTGTGGTGACTGAAGATTCTGGTTGGCACTAAGTGAATTTCTAGACACAAAAAAAAAGATTCTAGTGTACCCTTAAAGGAACCACAGTGAACTTTAGAGTGTTAAGAGACAAAAAATAATTTTTAAAGAAAAAAGTATTGGTGAAAGAATTTTTCAAATGAAATCAATCAATCGGTAACTTCGTTTCAAATTTAAATAGTCTGCTCGTTAGACAATAAAAAAGAACATAAACCGATGTCAGTTTGATAAAGAAAAACAACAGTTGTTTTAGAAATAATTGTAAATAAAATACAAATGTAGATCTAAAAACAAAAACATAATCACCTTAACCGCTTGCAAAACGTTCTGCCTAATTTCTTGAATTTTAACATTCCTTTCTCTAAAGAAAGAGCAAACAAACAAAGAAAACATAAGTAAAAAATCTAAGTATATTCTGCATTACATAACCAATAAAAATATTTAACAATTGAAAAAAAATGACTGTGTTGAGATTTTGAAAAAGCAGAATACTTTACATAAAATTATATCGCTTGTGAATGCATACATTAATGAATTGCTCAAAGACCTTTGATCAGAAGATATAGATGGTTTTCGTTAAGTCAGTTCATTGGTGAGACACGTGCATAATATACATCAATTACTTTGCTTAACATGTCATGTATATAAACAATCTTATATATCAAAGTTGTTCGTTTTGAATTTCGCGCAAAGCTACTCGAGGGCTATCTGCGCTAGCCGTCCATAATTTAGCAATCTAAAACTAGAGCGAAGGCAGTTAATCATTACCATCCTTCACCAAATCTTCGGCTTTTTTTTCACAAAAGAATAGTGGGATTCACCGTCACATTATAACACCTCCACGGCTGAAAGTGTGAGCGTGTTTAGTGTGACTGGGATCAAAATTTATATCATTATCATAAGTTCTAATTAATTAAATAATTAATAAATATAATATGGAAATCAGGCAAAATAAGAGTGGGGTGAAACATTTGAGAATCTCGTATTTATAATTTTTAACTGGGCGAAATTAGATCTAACGAGTCGAAATACCTTGTATAAATTTTAATATCCGTACGTTGTTTTGTTATTGTTAGGCCTTTTGCAAATTATCAAGTTTATCCTCAGTATTTGTTTTTTTAATATTTATTTTAATTTAATTTTTCCTTTGCAGCTTTAGATCATACAAGTAATTTTAAAGTAACCAGATTAGCTGGTAAGACAAGAATGGCGCTGATTATAATAGGACGTTAGAGCATTCAGCAAGCCCTCCAGTAGCTCAGCGGTATGTCTGTGGACTTACAACGTTAAAACCGGGTTTCGATACCCGTGGTGGGTAGAGCACAGATAACCTATTGTGAAGCTTTATGCTTAATTAAAAACAACCCCAAGAACATTCAGCAAAATATATGTATTAAACCAACAAACGTTTCACTTGCAAGCTTGTTTTCAGCAGATGAAAGAAAGTGAATCTTAAAAAATTTTTTTCTGTGGTTTAGCTTCAGGTTATACGACGTCAAAATTTAGGTTTGGTTGCACATGAAACACAGATTCGCAGTGGGGCAATTTCAAGAAAAACAAAAACTTAGACCACTATTCATTTTTAACGAGTTTTTCAGCTGAATTTTGTTTGGAATTCCTAGGATTATTAGAAAACAATAATTTAAAACGTGTAATTTTTATTTGTACACGTTACAGAGTTATGATTTAATGTTTATTTTTCACCTTACGAACTTTCAAAGTGAAACAGTTTCCACGCATATTGTTTCCGAAATTAAACGTATATATTTAGGTTTAGCATTCAAGACACTCACAAAACCACATCCTTCTGAACAAATTATTTTTTTATTTTATTTTTGAAAAACTTTAACACGGAGTGCAAGAGAGAAGACGTAGGCTATGCAATCAAAGTTCATCGGAAAATGTAACTTTGTAACTTATAGGTTACTGGTGCTTGTTTCAGCAGGTCTGTACTCACGTTTCAGAAAATCCTTCTAAGTGCAAAATTCTCATTTGTTTTAGTATTGTTGTTTTTCCAGACTCTCCTGGTCCTACAAATAAAAAAACACCAACACCAACAGTATATGTACATATGATATCCATATTTTTTTGTTTTATACGATCACCTCTTACTTAGTACTACTTAGCAATTATTATATATGTATTACTATTAGACATTCATTAATAATTAATAATAATTAATTAATAAATTAATAATTAGTTTATATCTTACGTTTCTCATGCTATTCTTCTGACGTTTTCAGGGAGGAGGCGTATGTTTGTTTGTTTTCTTAATTTCTCGCAAAGCTACACGAGGGCTATCTGCGCTGACCATCCCGAATTTAGCAGTGTAAGGTAGCTAGTCTTTAACATCCACCGCCAACTCTTTGGCTACTCTTTTAACAACGAATAGTGTGATTGACTGTCACATTATATCGCACCCACGGCTGAAAGGGCAAGAATGTTTGGTGCGAGGGGGTTTCAAACCCGCGACCCTCAGGTTACGAGTCAAGTGCCTTAACCACCTGGCCATGCCGTGCCCAGGAGGTGTATGTAGGGTATATATTAACATCGTCAAAGAATTATCTTTTATACCAATGCTCTAATATTACACATCTATAATTACTTGTCAATCCCACTATTCGTTGGTAAAAGAGTAGCCCAAGAGTTGATGACTAGCTGCCTTCCCTCTAGTCTTACACTGCTAAATTAGGGACAGCTAGCACAGATAGCCCTCGAGTAGCTTTGTGCGAAATTCCAAAACAAAAAAGAAAACAAAATATTGTTTTTCTTCAATCAACTCTTACAACTGCTTATAGCAAAGACAAGGGAAGTTCTATATAAACACAACAATGAGAGGGAAATTCTGTATGAACACAACAGTAACATGGAGATTCCTTATAAATATTATAGTGACAGGGTGGTTCTATATAAACACAACAGTGAGAGGGACGTTCTATATAAACACAGTAGAACAGGAAGGTTCTATATAAACACAACAGCGACAGGGAGGTTCTATATAAGCACAATAGTGACAGAAATGTTCTGTATATATACAGTAATGACAGGGAGGTTCTATATAAACACAGTAGTAACAGGAAGGTTCTATACAAACACAACAGCGACAGGGAGGTTCTATATAAACACAACAGTGACAGGGTAGCTATATATAAACACAACAGCGAAAGGGAGGTTCTATATAAGGACAATACTGACAGGGAGGTTCTATATAAATACAACAGTGACAGGGTAGTTCTATATAAACATAACAGTGATAGAGAGGTTCTATATAAACACAATAGTGACAGAGAGGTTGTATATATGCACAACAGTGACTAAGTGATTATATAAATATATATACATTACTGTGACAGAAGGGTTTTGTATAAACACAACAGCAAGAAACCAATAAGTTCAAGCAGTATTTGAGCTTTGAATTAATAACCCGCTAACAGTTTAGAGACTCAATGAATACCTCAACAAAGGGTATGCCTCCGTTTGTTTAGAACAGATGATTCCCTAAGAATACTTCATTCGCTAAGACAGTTGGCATTTGTAAATCTCTCTTGATGCATAAAAAAATTGTGAACTTTTGAAACATTGTGTCTTCATTTTTGTGTTGTTAAGATCTATCTAGATTTTGCTCTAAACTTGTTTCTAATAAGACTAGAGTTAGATTCACTCTCAAGAAACAATATTTTCCAACAACAAAGCAAAATTCCTAACAACCAGATGTACAACGTGAATTTATTAAGGTTAATTAAGAAACGGTTAGTGCGTAGAACAAGTCATAAGTCCTCATAATAAAACAAATTGTAATGACGTCGGTGCGTGTCGCCACTGCTTCACAGGTTATGAAATCTATTCAGTTACTTGGTAAATAGTACAGCTTGATAAGGCTTTTGTATGGGTTAAGAAGGTGTAACCAATCTACCAAATTCTGTATTTTATTATAGCAAAGCCACATCAGGCTATCTGCTGAGCCCACCGAGGGGAATCGAACCCCTGATTTTAGTGTTGTAAATCCGTAGACACTGTACTAGTGGTGAGCCTACCAAATTCTATGAATGTAGCTGTAGTGACTGCAGGTTTTTGTGTGTGTTGTCTCAAGAAACTTAGTTATACTGGCAGAGAGTTAAACTACAATGGAGTAGGTGAAACAAACCCACCAGTTTCAGAGTTAGTCCAGATAAATATTACACGCGAGGACTTTCAAATTATCAAGAGGGTATGTAACGAAATCGAGTTAAATCTCAGATCTAAGGTCGAGCTAATTGGAAAGGGAAATGATAAAACGTTCATTGTGACGGATGAAATTACTTCAAATAAGCGATCTTGTGTGTCAAAGGAAGCAATTAAAAGACTTACCTGATATGGAATAGGACATACTGATTCTGTATAACATTAAAAGTATTACGTTTAGGGCCCGGCATAGTCAGGTGGTTAGGGCGCTCAACTCGTAATCTGAAGGTCGCGAGTTCGAATCCCCGTCACACCAAACGTGCTCAACCTTTCAGCCGTGAGGGCTTTAAATGTTACGATCAATCCTACTATTCATTGGTGAAAGAGTAACTCATGAGTTGGCGGTGGGTGGCGATGACTAGATGCCTTCTCTCTAGTCTTACATTGTTAAATTTGGGACGGCTAGTGCAGATAACCCTTGTGTAGATTTGCGTGAAATTCAAAACAAACAAAACTAAGTTTATTCTATGGTAACATTACACAAAGACGCACACATGACAAAATAAACCAAAACTTTCTTTTCATTTAGCTGTTCTACATGCACAGACAAGTTCTAACGGTTTGTAACGGAATGGGTCAATTTTTTAAAGATAGCAATAAACGTTGTTTCTGTTTATGTCCATTCATGCCCTTTCCATGTTTATGCAAGAAGTGATTAAAGACATAAGCTACATATATATTGCATTGGTTTTAGTCTTGCAGAGTTCTCTTAACATTCATATAACTATTCTTAATTGACACTACACACAGCGTCATTAAAATTCATCCTCAGAAAGAAGCCCACGCATTTTCTATTGAAAATTAACGTACGGTTCGAGCCACATTGTAAGTAACACATTTAAATTAAAACTGAGAGAGAAATATTTGGTAAAACAGTCGAGATGAAAGTTGTTAAAAATAATCTGCTGCTAATAAAACAATTTTGGCAAGAAGTATTAGTGACAAAGAATTACTGCTATATTGCTGCACTTTATTCATCAGGGTGACGAATGGTGTACCCTGATGTATGATAAATAAGGGCAGCTAAAGTGAATGTGTATCAAAGAGAACGTATCTTTAGTGTGAACGCGTTTTTATGGTCAATTGTAATTTTGGAAAAGTATACAATACTGTTTTTTTGACATATCAAATTGTGATGTAGTTCTATATACGTTTAAACAATTGTTATATAGAAGAATCGCTGTTTCTTTAAATACTTAAAAGATTATATTGTTCAAGTCTCACTAGCTATTAGATTAGTTTAGTTTACATAACAAAGGGTAATTTTATTACCATGTTACCATAACGTTTACGCTCAGTAAGGCTAACCTGTATTTTATTTCTCTTTAAACTTGTTTATTTGCTGTAAAGCTTAACTGTATCTAAGTTGTTTGTTTACATTTTTAAGGCTAAACTGTATCTTTTTTCTTTATATGTCTCGTTTTGCCTTCCGGTATGTCTGATGATTTACAACGCTAGAAACCGGGTTTTGATACCCGTGGTAGGCAGAATTCAGATAGCCCGTTGTTTAGCTTTGAGCTTAGTTTCAACCCAACGAACGTCTTGTTTTGTAAGACTCAAATGAATATTTTCTGTTTTCATATTCATTTATTTTTAGTAAGGCTAAACCTTGCATTACAAGATAGGATAATTGTTTAGGATAGACATGATTTAGTGATTAGGGCACTCATCTTGTGCGATGCGGGATGAATACCTGGCGCCAAACATACTCGTCATTTCAGTAGTGCTAGAATTATAATATAGCTCTAGTTTCACTATTTTTTAGTACGAGAGCCAACTGATGCTGGCTAGTTGCTTTGTGGTCAGCAGTAAAAAAATATGTACAATGGCAAATAGTTTTAGTAGCCTTTGCCAAAAAAAAAATATTTTCTTATATCAAAGTAACATTAGGCTATCTGCCATAAAATAACAAACAAAATATAATTGCTTGATGTTTGTAATGATAAATTTTTAAATGCTTTAATTCTTGTATAAAACCACAAACTGCGCAGATAAAAGAAAAAAATTGTAGTGTATAAATATCTGATTATTTAGGGTCCATTTGTGTGATAACTGTTTACAATAAACATTCTGTCAGATGAAATTTCAGTTACGCACATAATACAACTGTGTTTACACATAATAGAACCAATATACACATTCATGTGAGCTTTACAATTACCTGATAATAAACAAGAGTAAATTATTCTATTCAAATATTTACAAAGTTCGCTGACAAATTATAAGTTCATCCCCGATACGTTGATTGTGATCAGACGATATTCATGACGCAGTTCAGACAAGACTAAAATGATACGATACACTTTATATCAGAGTTGTAACAGGCTTAGCATATTCTATACCTCAGCTTTTGTTTATATGTGCGTGTTTGTTTTGATACGTCGATTTGTAAAACGAGAAACACATAGAAATAAACACTGAAATTCTTCACTCGTATAATTAAATGGCTTACCCAAGAGAAGCAGTTTTATTGTTTTTTTGTACTGCCTCATCCATTTTGTTATCTGTTTGTCCAGTTCCTTACTAATTCGGCGGTTTGGATCGTTTCGCTGGCAACAGTTCATGTCCTGATGGAATAAACAAACGAGACACTCAAGAAGTTAGGTTATGTTACAGTTATCTTGGCAGACTTCTTTTAAACCGTTTATATAGAACATACAAAATAACTCAAAGATGAGGAAGTGAGTACGCTTTATCTGGCTTGGTTTTAATTGTTTACTGATGTTAAATTAATGTACTTGTATGTTGAATGTTACTAACATTCCGATCGGTACCGGTAGAAATTCTGATTTTTGGCAGTTTCGTGCGTATGACGTTTCATTTGTTTTATACCACAACTCTTACTTATGTATACGGTTAAATACATTTCAGTTTTTGTGACGTAATTCAATGGCAGTTTTATTCAGTTAACAAAAACAAACAATATTGATTTACATTTGCTACCAACTTTCGTGTTTGGAATGCATTCTGATAATTAATAAAACGTATTTCCATAGATTTGAATATTGTTTTAACAGGTCATCTTTATTCTGCCATCATCAGGAATACAACAGAAATTTAACATTATAAGCCGCGTAGCTTAACAATGAACCACTTGGCGAGTATATTTAAAGCACAAGAGCTACTGTGATTATGGACTATAGATTAGTATTTCAACATGATGTTCACGTAATCTGTGAGTGAGTGCATTGCTTAGAGACTAAGGAACTTCTGCGAATTCGGAGATTTATTGTTTGTGTCCTGTTGCTGCAAAAACGCACTCCGAATTTTAAGACTGTGGGTACGTTCTTACTGGGGGTTCGTCCCACATTTCGGTCACACAAAAACAGGCTAGTGTTGAGTGTGTATCAGCCTTTTCTGTCAGTTCGAATTAAGGACGCCTGCAATGTGAAGAATCTGAAACAAACAAATCATTTTCCGTACTGTGTTTTACGTTCGAAACCTCTGCGATATGTATTACTCAAGTGCTTATACTAACATGTGTACCCAACAATCTAACTATCCGTTTAAGTTTCTATGCTGTCTGTTTTTCTCCTAGATTAACACTAGTTTACTTATATGTTTTAGAGTGAAAAAGTAAATGTTGTTACGTTTGTGTTAAAACTAAGGGATTTTTTTTTTAAAGTTTTGGGCAGAAAATGGTCGCTTGTTTGCAGTTTTCATAGTAAGTGATAAACACGTTCTCATTGTCCAGTGTTCTAGAATGCTCTCGTGAAGCGATAGATAACAATTCCTGAGGGAATATCTCATGAATGTGGAGATAAAAGTGAACTAATATTAGTTACTTTCGCCTATGGGTAGTTTGGTGAACAACTATACGTAAAACTAACTTATACATATATATACCTATTTATATCGACATTGTATAATTGCCAATGCAAGCCCAGCCCAGCTACAAACAATTCATTGAAAAGAACAGCGAAAATTTTGTTCGATTAGGTTTAAAATTTGTAGTAAGTATGATACTAACAGGCACCACCACTACAGGAAGTCAAATCAACAGGACGTCGTTATCTGGCGACATTACACCTCGACATCACAAAGTTGGGAAATCTCTGTTTAATTTCTACAAAAGTTTCATTTAAATGTTTTTTTTAACTGTTTCATAGAGAGTATGTAAAGACAAATGTCTCAAACACACACTTTAGGTTATCACGTTGAACATGTTTTAAAGATCTATACAGAGTTTACTCGAACCAGTACGAAAACATTGAACATAAGTGACTGAGAAACAAGATTTTCGAAACTATGTGCTAATGCAAAGATGACAAAGCAGACGACTAATCACCAAACGTTTTTATATGATTTGAAAACAAAAAGTGAAAAAAAAAAGTGAAACCTCCTTCAGGGGTACTTCTAATGCCAGTATTGAGAAACAAGTTTCATAATTCTAGCTACTAATTTCTCGGCATGGAATAATCTAGTAGTTAACATGCTCGACTTAAATTTGAGGGTCACGGATTCGAGCCACCGTCACTAAAATTGCTCACCCTTTTAGCCTTGGAGCGTTATATTAATACGATTAATCCCACTATTCTTTGGTAACAGAGTAGCCCAAGAGTTGGCGATGGGTGATAGTGTCAAGCTGTCTTCCCTTTAGTCTTTGACTGTTAAATTGTGAATGGTAAATTCAGATAGCCATTGTGTAACTCTACGCGAGATTCGAACCAAATAGAGAAACATAGAACATCAATTTCTTCATAGTATGGAATCAACATTTCGAAACAAAACAGCTGTTAGATATATATGTATATATGACTTACCAGTGTATATACGTGTATGCAAAATGCAAAATATTAACTTGAATGTTTTAAATCATTTACCAGTGTCTCATAATCAATAGAAAGTTATGCTAAGCGTAAATGATTGAAATACAAAACAACAACATTAAAACGTAATTAATATTAAGAGTCAGCCATACCTGCCTTTGTCACTGTGGTCTCTTCAAACAGAAGAAAAACTGAACCAGAAATTCGACTCAGTAATCCCCAGTCTAATGCTACTTACAAAATTCTGCACACCGTCTACACCAGCTATGGGTCAGTTCTGAAGCTTACACTGATTTTTCTTATCTACCATTTTCCGTCTACCTCCGTTGTGAGAACAATGAGAAATTAAACCTGTATATGATACCAGTGTATCATTGAATGTGTATGTGCCAGTGAGCACGAGCTTTCAGCACGGCGTCGTTCATTACATGGGTGCAAAGGACACTTGACGTTGAAATCTTTGATTGTTTTCGGATAATCACACAAACCTACTTAAAGACTATCTGCGTTAGTTTTCTTTACTACCATTATTATCTAACTATAGAGGACGCTGGTTGTTTAATGTTAAGCACCAAGCTAATCAACACCATCTGTGCTACTCATCACGTGTATCGAAACCAGATTTTAAGCGTTATAAGTCTTCGGACTTACCTCTGAGAAACTGGGGGACGGAAAATCTCTTGGGATTTACTTGTCTGACTCTATAGTTTGCTTCACCAACGCGTTTATGACGTAGCTTCAGATGACGAGAGTCTAAAACTGTTCTACAAGATATGATTTATGTATTTTAAAATGTACATTTTAGTAGAACATATTTTAACAAGAGACCTTCCGGGTAATTCCAAAGTTTAAAACGTACATCTCAGAATAACATGTTTTGACAAGTGACCTTCCGGGTAATTCCAAAGTTTAAAACGTACATCTTAGAAGAACACGTTTTAACAAGTGACCTTCCTGACAATTCCAAAGATA
The DNA here is from genome assembly GCA_011833715.1 of Carcinoscorpius rotundicauda. Taxonomy (NCBI): domain Eukaryota; kingdom Metazoa; phylum Arthropoda; class Merostomata; order Xiphosura; family Limulidae; genus Carcinoscorpius; species Carcinoscorpius rotundicauda. Next base: position 16,096,125 of record CM022392.1, on the reverse strand, counting down.
AAAATGTACATCTTAGGAGAACATGTTTTGGCCCACAGATATTCAAAACTCTCAAAAGTTACTCAGAACAAAGATATAAAAAATATATAAAGTCCTCAGATCTGTTTCTTTCTTTGCTAACAAATAAAAGTGAAAGCTCTTTTGTCCCTACTTTTGATATGCTGACCAAAGGGTGGGCAACCGACCGATAGCACTCACTGCCAAAGGTTGGACTACTTTTTGCCAACGATTAGAGAGACTGACCATCACTGATAATTCCTCTATAGTTGAAGGGCGAACATCCTCAGTGCAGAGTTGCGAATTAAACGCCTTAGCTACCAGGCTAGCCTAGGCCTAAAGAGAAAGTGAAATAACACATTCGCGATGATTTGATTATATGAATTTACAAACGGTATAGCAGAAAATGAAATCTGGCTTGGTGTTAAAGTGGATGATCTGAGTAGATAAGCCTAATTGGTTAAGATGCTGAAATATATTTTACAATTTTTTTTTTCACTCTGTATGGATAGAGTCCTAATGTATGCTAATAAATTGAGATTTGTTTATGACGTGAAACCAAGTAACGATACTTCAATGGATAGGGGGCCTGGCATGGCCGAGCGCGTTAAGGCGTGCACTCGTAATCCGAGGGTCGCGCTAAACATGCTCGCCCTCCCAGCCGTGGGGGCGTATAATGTGACGGTCAATCCCACTATTCGTTGGTAAAAGAGTAGCCCAAGAGTTGGCGGTGGGTGGTGGTGACTAGCTGCCTTCCCTCTAGTCTTACACTGCAAAATTAGGGACGGCTAGCACAGATAGCCCTCGAGTAGCTTTGTGCGAAATTCCAAAAACAAACAAACAAATCAATGGATAGGTTTAAGATAGAGTAACTTTAGGGTCGGTCGAAATGTCAGTTTTGGGACAGGAAATTAGTCATTAAAACTGTAACGTTGTCATTTATAAAGGGAAATATTCTGTTATAGATATTTTTGTTAATGACAACATTCCTTAGAATATTTTTCACCGTTCTTAATTTCCAACACGTGACTAGAGAGAAGGCAGCGGGAAACACTCGGCACACACGTTAAGGAACTGATTGTTACTCTTATAATGTGCTCACAGCTTAAAGTTCAGGAAATATTTCGCGATACTTTAGTTATTCAAACCCATCTCTGAAATCCTGAGGTTGATCGCATGGCTATTATTTCAGGTTGTTGGTTTGAATTAAGGACAAGGCTACACAATGGTTTATCTGTGCACTGCCCATCACGGATATCGAAACCAGGATTTTAGCGTTGTAAGTCCGAAGACATACCTCTGAGAGTGAAGGGGGCATTATTTTAAGTGTCAAAACAATTCTAAGTGTTTAAATAACCTCGTGTCGAGGATGACATTTCAAGTTTGCGAATAAAGTCATTGCCTGCCAGAATAAAAATAATAAGAAAAATATTTATCAAAACTAGGAAAATGCTGGAAATTAAAGAAGTAAACTTAGCTTAAATAGAAATAAAGTACGACCAGAAAAATAACTAAAAATAAGTAAGTGAAAACACTAATAACTGAGTAAGACAAAATTCAAAAGAAATAAAAAAGTACAAAAAAAGGGAAAATTCAAAGTGAATTATGATATTTGAAGTAAAACTGAAAAGAAAAGAGAAAAGACAAGAACACTCTGGTATTTGTTTTATTAATATTTTACCAACTGTTAACATTAGTAGAGCTTCAGAAAGGGTCCGGCATGGCCAAGTGGGTTAAGTGCGACTCGTAATCTAAGGGTCGCATCACCGTTGCACCAAACATGCTTGGCCTTTTAGCCGTGGGGACGTTATAATGTGACCGTCAATCCCACTATTTGTTGGTAAAAATAGTAGCCCAAGAGTTGGTGGTGGGTGGTGATAACTAGCTGCCTTCTCTCTAGTCTACACTGCTAAATTAGGGACAGCTAGCGCAGATTGCCCTCGAGTAACTTTGCACGAATTTCAAAAACAAAACAAAAGGCTTTACAAATGTTGATATTCATTAGGCTTACGACAGAATATGTGTATTTAAGGTTCATAGTTTAGTGTTTTATTAAAGCCTATATTCGATTTTTTGTTTCCATAAAGTTATATTTGTTGTGAAATGTATATTTTTGAATTTGGATGTTATAGAATATAAGAGTGATGTTTACTTCTACGAAATTTTGCGAAAAGCTACTAGAGGTGTTGTCTGTGTTAGCTGCTTTTAATTTCGAAATGGTAGATTAAAGGAAAGGAAATTAATTAACACTTCACACCCACCAACGAATAGTGTAATTGATTGTTACATTATAAAGTTCTCAAAGTTGAAACGTCTAGCGTGCTAAACAACGGGTTTTGATCCCGCAGCCTGGGAGCTTAAGAAGTAAATATATTTTCAGATATAAAAGTCCCTTCAGCGGCTCATGGAAAAGACTTAAGCTTTATAACACTGAAAACCTGTTAGACCCCTATTGACGTAGCGATATGTTTGTGGACTTACAACACTAAAAACCGGATTTTGATACCCGTGGTTGGCAGAGTACAGATAACCCACTGAGCAGCTTTGTTCTTAACTCGAAACAAACAAAAACTGGGTTTCGATACTTGTTGTGAACTCAACACAGACAACTCACTGTGCAGCTTTGTGCTTAACGAAAAGCAAAACAAAAACATACAAAATATAAAACAATATTAAAAAGCGAAAAAAACATGAGTTAATGTGGAAAACGTTTTATAGGGTTACTTAGAAATAGAATAGGCTTATGTTTTTGTTTTAAGTTCATGTTGTATCTAAGGATAATTTCAATGCATTAAGTCATTACAATTACAAACTCTTTACAGAAATTTCTGAATACGGATGCAACGATTGGCACTTGAAATGTTCCTTAACTCAGGTAAAAGTGGAACATCTTCAATGGACTCGTGTTGTCAATAATAATAATAATAATAATTAAAAATAATAATAATTTTAAGAGAGGTTTTGTAAAGGAGACAACTATAATATTGGTTATGTCATTATAAATAAATTCCGACAAAATATTCACTTGTTTTAAATAATAACATATCTATGACACAATTACTGTATATTTACTTTTCATTAGATAATTATATCACCATGTAAGAAGAGTATAGAACAAAATAATTATTTCTTTTTTTTGTTGTTTCGAATTAAGCACAAAGCTACACAATGGGCTATCTGTGCTCTGCCCACCACGGGCATCGAAACCCGAATTTTAGTGTGTAATTCGCAGACATACCGCTGAGCCACTGGGGGGGGGGCGTTATTTCTTTTAAAGCTTAAACGTTATAGCAGTGGATGAAAATAAACCTATTCATTTGATAATTCTATTAATGCACACAAGATGGCAATACAAAGCAGACAATCCTCCAACCAAATTGGTAATACGATACTCAAACGATAAATACTAAACACTAACAGTATATGATCTTGACCTCACATATTGTTCGAGTATTAACGGGTTCCACAAATTATATCCTGTCTCCTCTCAAGAACTTTAGGCAGAGTTGCTTACAGTAAGTACTGAATAGTTAAATTTCTTGGATCCAAATACCACATGAAACGAGACAGGTCTAGGTTAAGTTTGGGACTGACGGAGTATCCAGGTGTCTCCATGATAGAACTGGGCGTTTCGTGTATCTTTCACACATCAGTAAGATAAGTTTATAATAACGAAATTTATTGAAGAAAATCTTGTTCAAAAGAGGTATCACGGTGAAAATATTTTGAGATTTTCCCTTACAATTTCTTAAGTTATTCTGGTTTTACTATCTAGTACACAAGTGAGTGTTAAGTGCTGAAGTATGGGGGCATTTATAAATATAATTACAGTACACAACAAAGGTTTTGCTTCTTGAACACTATTAGGTGTTCCTTATAGATCTTTTGCTGCTGATCACGAAAATTACATGCAAATTTGCTCATCACGTACCGTTTCATCAAAATCTTCAGTTTCATTAGGACATTGCTACAATGGAAAAACGATATCAAGGCAAAATCCGTCAATGCTTGCTGACTGTTGTTGGACATTGCAACGTGATGCACCGGACATTGAATACAAACAAAAATCAGGAACAAAACATTTTTAATTATGGTAAACGTAATAGCGAATTAGAAACACAAATGCAATTAAATACGTTATTGCCGGTAAACAGTTAACTCTCTATTTTTCAGAGTTCCTACGTGGTGAAGCAAAACCAAAAGTATATTTGTGCATACCCACCGGGTACCTGTCACATTCAGCAAAAACGTTTCAGGAAGCAAACCTTGAAAAAAAAAATTGTGCAGTATTATTATTTAATCATTTCATTAAGCTTTTGGCTTTGAGGTGGGTGGTCATCACCCACAATATGAAAGTGTTTTTTCCAAGTGGCTAGAGTCGTTTTACACATACATGTGCAGTAATGTGCAAGTGTTAGGGCAAGAAAATATTTTGTCGTTCTGTCTAATTTATGTTACTAATTTTTCCATGTCATTACACAATGTAAATTTCAACACTATGGTAGTGCTTCACTGATTCATGTTGAATGAACTAGGATGAGAATACTTATCATTCTTTAGAATTGCCACATACTTGTATCAAAGGCATTTTATAAGGCTTCAACTTTATTGAGCATACTGACCAAATTTATGATCTGAAATAACTGTCATGGTACTCCATGCAATGTCTTAGCTATATTGAAAGAAGCTGGCAAGGAGCTAATGTATGGTACTGGTGTATACTGGAAGAAATCTATTTAATAGAACTCCACAAACAAACCTTGATTAAAAACAGTGTTTAACACTATATATTAAGTTTTGTTGTCCTGCCACGGCAAAGAAAGCGTAGAGACTTGTCAGTGAAGCAGACAGTTCGAACAAAAGCTTCACGTAATGTTAGTTAGGCTCTCATAAATTGCTGAAGATTTGACATGGTCCCTAAACATTGTCAGATACACCCTAGATCGTGAGACCGAGAGAAATAAATTTGGAAATAGAAATGGAAGAGGGCAAAATACCTAACTAAGTTAATTATCTTTGTTTATGCAGACTACTACTAATCGCAAGCATGAGAAATACGACCATGTACCAAATGACATAAAAGTGTATCTAAGTCCACAGTATCAAGAAGATTCCACATGGGATATTTGGTTTTGTAGAAGTTAAAAACCTTTACTTTGATCTCCAATTATTGTCAAGAGGCTGAAATTTGCTTAAGAGGACAAAAACTAGACTGTTGATGATTGAAAAAGAGTGTCATAGACGGATGAATTCAAGTTTGCAATATCTGATTCAAAGTGCAGGTTGTATATCCACCAGAAGAAAAGTGAAAGATACTTAACTCAATGCAAAGCACCTACCATGAAGTATGGCTTGAGGGTGTTTCTCTGATGAGGCGACAGGAGACATTTGCAAAATGCATGGAATAATGAACCAGCACAAGTTACACCAGATGTTGATCCATCATCATACACCCTTGTTTTGCATATTATGAGTAAATTATTTCACTACCAAGAAAACAATGGTCCCAAACACTCATCCCACTTATGTAAAAATTACTTAGCTAACAAAGAAGTTACTGACGTTATTCAAATGATACAATGACCCTCAAAGAGCTCCTATTTCAACCCAATTGATCAGATAAATTTTAAGAGAAAAAAAACTTGACAAATCAAAAGATACTCCCAAAGAAACTTTACGGGAGTGTATCAGAGACATTTGGAGTAAAGTCCCGAAGGTCACATTGATTAAATATATTTCAACAATGCCTGAAAGACTGTTTGTAGTTATTAAATAAAAGGTTTATGTTGTACTAAATAATTATATTAATAAATTGGTGTATCACTCGTGAATGACCTCTCATTGTTCTTTGAAAGAAGTTTGAAATCTTATCTTTAATTGTTTCTATATTTTTGCACAGAACCACAAGTCTTCACGAAATTGTTTATAAATTACGTATTATGTCGATGAATTCGTTATTATTTCAATTTAATGTTCACGTGTAAAAAAAATATTTATATATTTCGGTGTACACGTGTGTTTAGAATATTTATGTTATATACATTTCTTCTTATGTTTATTGTGAATTATTTAATATAAGATGCTGTTCAAAGCCACTGGGATGGATTATAAATCTTAAGCATTAAAAGTAGCAAAACATTTGAAAGCTGGAACTGTTTTTTAATGGGCAAGTGTCAATCACCATATATTGTTAGATGTAATAACAAGAATAAAAGTCAGTAAAATAAATATTTATATTTTATAGATGTATTAGTTATAATTTGAGTCACAACTAATATGTTTATCGACTTCAAAAGTCAATTCCGAAATTAATAAAATTCTTTCGATTTGCATCTTTCACAAGTAGTTCGATGTTGACAAAGGCTTTGCAGGACTGATGTTCCACTGACAGAATTTGGCAACTAAAAAACAGGAGAAATAGGTGGAAAGGTTTGTACGTGAAACATGTTAACAGACATCTTCAACAACAGACAACTGCAAGAGTCAGCACTAATTATAATGACAACAAACTACAGGAAGTGAGCACTAATTATAATAACAACAAATTACTGGAAGTGAGCACTAATTATAATAACAACAAATTACTGGAAGTGAGAACTAATTATAATAACAACAAGCTACTGGAAGAGTCAGCGCTAATTATAATAACAACAAACTACTGGAAGTGAGTACTAATTATAATAACAACAAATTACTGGAAAAGTAAACACTCTTTATCATAACAATAAACTACTGGAAGAGTCAGCACTAATTATAATAACAAAAAACTACTGAAAGAGTCAGCATCAATTATAATAACAATAAGCGATTGGAAGAGTCAGCACTAATTATAATAACAACAAACTTCAAGAAGAGTCAGCACTAATTATAATAGCAACAAACTAATATAAGAGTCAGCACTAATCATAATAACAACAAACTCCTGAAAGAGTCAGCACTAATTATAAAGAGAACAAACTACTGGAAGAGTCAGCACTAATTGTAATAACAAGAAACTATTGGAAGAGTCAGCACTAATTATAATAAGAAGAAACTATTGGAAGAGTCACCATTAATTACAATAACAACAAACTTCAGGAAGAGTCAGCACTAATTATAACAACAAACTACTGGAAGAGTAAGTACAAATTATAATAACAACAAATTACTATAAGAGTCAGCACTAATAATAATAACAACAAACTATGGAAGAGTGAGCACTATTATAACAACAAACTCCTGGAAGAGTCAGCACTAATTATAATAACAACAAACTACAAGAAGAATCACCACTAATTATAATTATAATAACAACAAACTACTGGAAGAGTCAGCACTAATAAAATAACAACAAACTACTGGAGGAGTAAACACTAATTATAATTACAAGAAACTACTGAAAGAGTCAGCACTAATTATAATAACAACAAACTACTGGAATAGTCAGCACTAATTATAATAACAACAAACTACTGGAAGAGTAAACACTAAATATAATAAGAAAAAAACTATTGGAAGAGTCAGCATTAATTATAATAACAACAAACTTCAGGAAGAGTCAGCACTAATTATAACAACAAACTAATGGAAGAGTAAGCACGAATTACAATAACAACAAACTACTATAAGAGTCAGCACTAATCATAGTAACAACAATCTACTGGAAGAGTCAGCACTAATTATAATGAGAACAAACTACCGGAAGAGTCAGCACTTATTATAATAACAAGAAACTGTTGGAACAGTGTCATGTAAATTTTTTTTAAACGACAACATGTCGTGTTGTGTTTAAATTTTCATTTCTATTATTTATATTTCCATATTTATATTATTGTTTCAAAGTTTAAACCAATTAAAAATATGTTGTTATTCATTTAAAATAACATTTAGAAATTTCTAGAATTAGGTAGATCAAATATATGATTATAAACGGAAATGTATGGCGGCCTAGTGTCTAGACGTTGAGTCTCGTGCAAGAACGGACCTGCGCGGATTGCTCTGGAGTTCTGTAGTAGTTACGCGATTAATCGAGAAGAGGCCTTCTAATATATAAAAAGACGGAGACGCGAGAAATAAGAAGAGTCATTAGTTCTTATTCGAAGAAAAGAAGAGTCATTCATTCGTTTGAAAAAGTTTAAGTGTTTGCTGTGATTTTATTCAACTTGGATTTGTGACCAGAGCTAGATCTACAGAAGCTGTGATTTTGTCTCGTCACTCTTTGCAATTCATTTCGAATTACTGGTTGTGCTGAGAGTCGGCACGTACGGACTGTTTAGGGGAGACTGGGAAAAATGGAAGGCGGTAAGTTTGAGACGTTCATAAAGAAGTACCGTAAAAAGAACTTCGTCATTTTCCATTCAAACTTCGGTATTTCTTCGTGGGACCAAATTCACACCCTAGACCGGAATTTTGGATTTCTGATCTGAACTTTTGGACTTTCATTCTAGATCATTATATTAGATACAAGCCAGTACCATTTTGTGTTGTAATTAATTTTGAAGGTTTAAACTTAATATCTGTCATTGTTATTATATAATTTATGTTATATCTGTCATATATATAATAGCTTATTTTAATAAATTATACAAGCTGTTATCTGTGTTTTTCTGTTGCGTTTAGTCTACATAAAACATACAAAAAAAACGTAACAGAAAATTGGGAGCTCGTCCCGGATATCGAACAAACAATTTAATTCTATTCTAAAATTAGATTTATATTCTATACAGATAGACCGCTTGTATATTCAAAATGGCATTCCAATTTGAAGATTTTATAGACAAATTTAATCAGAATCCCTCTTTCGAATTGATCAGTGAATTAAAAAAATCTGAATTGCTTGATGTTGTAAAACGTTTTAATTTGGAAGTGAAGCAAGCAATGAAGAAAGCAGATATCAAACGAATTGTTGTTGAACATTTGGTCAGCGAAAAAGTTTTACCTCAAAAAGTTGTACAACAATTGCCCGCCGCTCATTTTGACCCAGATTTTGAATTAAAAAGAATGGAAATGAAATTTCGTTTAGAAATTGAAAGCAAACGTCTTGAGGCAGAACAGGAAAACAGACGCCTTGTTCTTGAGGCAGAACAAGAAAACAAACGCCTTGATGCCGAAATACAAATAGAACGCATTAAAGCTGATAAGGAAATCAGTATGAGAAAGGCACAGATAGAAGAAAAGATTGTCCAAATGAGGTTGGATAATTTTGATGCTTCCAAACAAATTCGTTTAGTGCCTCCATTCAATGAGAAGGCTGTAAATAAATATTTTAAGCAATTTGAAAAATTGACCCTTAGGCTAAAATGGCCTACCGAATATTGAACAGTATTACTTCAGAGTGTTCTCAAAGGTAAAGCCCAGGAAGTATTTTCCAAACTCATGGCCGAGCAAAGTTATGATTACGAGCACGTCAAAAAATGCATTTTAAATGCTTATGAATTGGTGTCAGAGGCATATAGAAAAAATTTCGTGGTTACAAAAAGTTTGACAGCCAAACTTATGTCAAATTTGCTCGTTAAAAATAAACTCTGTTCGACAGGTGGTGTGATTTCAAAGAAATTAAAGATGATTACACAAAACTCAGAGAACTCAGGTTAGTTGAAGAATTTAAAAGATGTATTCCCGTGGAGCTCAAAACTTATATTGATGAACAAAAAGCTTCCAAAATTCATGATGTTGCTGTCTTGGCAGACGAGTATGCTTTGACTCACAAAGATTTCTCGTACAAGAGCAAAACAAATCACACAGCAGAGAAACCTAATGACTCATTCAAACATTATGCAAATGTCGACAAAGACGAAAAAGAGCAAACTTCTAATTCTCAAACAAAGACTTCATCTTATTCTCAAAGCTTATCATCTACCAAAAACGTGTCATTCTCATCCAAAACATGTGCTTATTGTAAGAAACCTGGCCATCTGATTTTTGAGTGCTGTAAGATTAAAAACAAGCCATCATCCCATAGTTTCATTTCGCCCTCGTTGGATACATCATTAGTTCCCAATGATTTTGACCCTGTTCAGTCCACTGTGGATTCCAAGTCCAATATTATTGATGTACCTGAAGATCTTGTTAAGGACAAATTTAAGCCTTTCATCACTGAAGGTTTTGTTTCTTTTGTTGGCGATTCACATCTACAACCAATTAAAATCCTACGGGATACTGGAGCTTTTCAGAGTTTGATTTTGGAAAGTGTACTTCCGTTTACTGAAAAGTCATCCGTTGGGGCCAGTGTGCTCATTTCTGGTGTAGAATGTGGCGTCGTTTCTATTCCTCTTCATAGATTGGATTTACATTCGGACTTAGTTTCCGGCCCAGTGACTGTGGGTATTAAATCTTCATTGCCTATTGAAGGTGTGTCTATGCTTTTGGGGAATGATTTGGCTGGTAGTAAGGTGGTACCAGAGGTTCGTGTTGTTGAAGAACCTGTTGTTAGTCCCAGTACAGAACAACTCGTTGAAGAGTTTCCTGATGTTTACTCCGCCTGTGCTGTTACTCGTTCTCAAACACGTTCTCAGGAGTCCAAAGAGGATTTCTCTTTATCTGATACGTTCATGTCTCACATTGATGAGATTTCGGACTCAACTTCGAGTTCTACTGATGACTCCAAGTCACTTTTCAACTCTCTTCATCGTAACAAACTTGTTGAGGAACAGGACAATGATCCTGAAACTCGTTCTCTTCTACAACTGGCCGTTGAGGAAAATGAAATAGGAGCTGTCCCTATTTTTAACTACCAGAAGTCTGGTGTGTTAATGAGAAAATACAGACCTCCTGACGTTGCTGCTGATGAAGAGTGGAATGTTATTCACCAAATCCTCATTCCAAAATGCTATCGGAATGATATTCTTAGTCTTGCTCATGATCATGTGTTGTCGGGACACTTAGGTGTAAGAAAGACCCTAGATCGTATCCGACGACATTTCTATTGGCCAAAGATGCGCCAAGATGTTGTTGACTATTGTAAGAAATGCCATTCTTGCCAAATGACTGGAAAACCAAATCAGGGAATTCCCAAAGCACCAATACAGCCTATTCCTGAATTTGAAGAACCGTTCTCAAGGGTCATTATCGACTGTGTTGGCCCAATGCCAAAAAGCAAAGCAGGAAATGAATACCTCTTGACAATCATGTGTGCTTCTACACGTTTTCCTGAGGCTATCCCTTTGAGAAAAATCACTGCTCCCAGCATTGTCAAGGCTCTTGTCAAATTCTTTACCATGTTCGAGATTCCAAAAGTTGTACAGTCAGATCAAGACTAAAATTTTATATTCCAAGATATTTCAACAAGCCATACATAAACTAAACATCCACCAAATTTCATCCACTGCATACCATCCTGAGTCACAAGCTGTTCTTGATCGTTTCTACCAAATTACTGCCACGAACACTCAAAGAACTGGGATGAGGGTGTTCCCTTGTTATTGTTTGCAGTTTGTGAGGGTATTAAAGAATCAACTAGATTTAACCCTTTTGAGTTGGTTTAAAAAAAAAGAAAAAGAAAAAAAGTTTTCACAAGTTCAAACTTTTTTTTTGCTTTTAAGGGTAGAGTGTTATGTAAATCTCATGTAAATGTTTTGTAAACGACAATATGTCGTGTTGTGTTTAAATTTTCATTTCTATTATTTATATTTCCATATTTATATTATTGTTTCAAAGTTTAAACCAATTAAAAATATGTTGTTATTCATTTAAAATAACATTTAGAAATTTCTAGAATTAGGTAGATCAAATATATGACTATAAACGGAAATGTATGGCGGCCTAGTGTCTAAACGTTGAGTCTCGTGCAAGAACGGACCTGCGCGGATTGCTCTGGAGTTTGTAGTAGTTACGCGATTATTCGAGAAGAGGCCTTCTAATATATAAAAAGACGGAGACACGAGAAATAAGAAGAGTCATTAGTTCTTATTCGAAGAAAAGAAGAGTCAGTCATTCTTTTGAGAAAGTTTAAGTGTTTACTGTGATTTTATTCAACTTGGATTTGTGACCAGAGCTAGATCTACAGAAGCTGTGATTTTGTCTCGTCACGCTTTGCTATTCATTTCGAATTACTGGTTGTGCTGAGCACTAATTATAACAACAAACTAATGGAAGAGTGAGCACTAATTATAATAACAACAAACTACTTGAAGAGTTAGCACTAATTATAAATAGGAGAAACTATTGGAAGAGTCAGCATTAATTATAATAACAACAAACTTCAGGAAGAGTCAGCACTAATGATAACAACAAACTAATGAAGGAATAAGCACGAATTATAATAACAACAAACTACTATAAGAGTCAGCACTAACCATAATGACAACAAAGTACTGAAAGAGTCAGCACTATTTATAATGACAAGAAACTACTGGAAAAGTCAGCACTAACTATAATAAGAAGAAACTATTGGAAGAGTCAGTACTAATTATAACAACAAACTAATGGAAGAGTGATCATTAATTATAATAAGAAGAAACTACTTTAAGAGTCAGAACTAATTATAATGACAACAAACTACTGGAAGTTTCAACACTAATTATAATAACAACAAACTACTGGAAGAGTCAGCACTAATGATAATAACAACAAACTATTGGAAGAATCAGCATTAATTATAATAACAACAAACTTCAGGAAGAGTAAGAAAAAATTATAACAACAAACCAATGGAAGAGTAAGCACGAATTATAATAACAACAAACTACTGAAAAAGTCAGCACTAATAATAATGAGAACAAACTACTGGAACAGTCAGCACTAATTATAATAAGAAGAAACTATTGGAACGGTCAGCATTAATTATAATAACAACAAACTATTGGAAGTGTCAGCACTAGTTATAATAACAACAAACAACTGGAAGAGTGAACACTTTTTATCATAACAACAAACTACTGAAAGAGTCAGCACTAATTATAATGAGAAGAAACTACTAAAAGAGTCAGCACTAGTTATAATAACAACATACTACTGGAAGAGTCAGCATCAATTATAATAACAACAAACTACTGGAAGAGTGAACACTTTTTATCATAACAACAAACTACTGGAAGAGTAAACACTATTTATAATTACAACAAACTACTGGAAGAGACAGCATTATTATAATAACAACAAACTACTGAAAGAATAAGCACTAATCATAATAACAACAAACTATTGGAAGAGTCAGCATCAATTAGAATAATAACAAACTACTGGAAGAATAAACACTATTTATCATAACAACAAACTGTTGCTAGAGTAAACACTATTTATAATAACAACAATCTACTGAAAGAGTCAGCACTAATTATAATAACAACAAGCTACTAGGAGAGTCACCACTAATTATAATAACAACAAACTACTGGAAGAGTGAACACTTTTTATGATAACAACAAACTACTGGAAGTGTAAACACTATTTATAATGACAACAATCTTCTGGAAGAGACAGCATTATTATAATAACAACAAACTACTGGAAGAGTTTTCACTAATTATAATTATAATAATAATAAACTTCTGGAACAGTGAGCACTATTTATCATAACAGCATACTACTGGAGAAGTGAGCACTATTTATCATAACAACAAACTACTGGAAGAGTAAAACACTATTTATAATGACAACAATCTACTGGAAGAGTCAACACTAATTATAATAATAACAAACTACTGGAAGAGTCAACACCAATTATAATAACAACAAACTACTGGAAGAGTCCGCACTAATTATAACAACAACAAACTATTGGAAGAGTCAGCATTAAATATAATAACAACAAACTTCAGGAAGAGTCAGCACTAATTATAACAACAAACTAATGGATGAGTAAGCAGGAATTATAATAACAACAAACTAATATAAGAGTCAGTACTAATCATAATAACAACAAACTACTGAAAGAGTCAGCACTAATTATAATGAGAACAAACTACTGGAACAGTCAACACTAATTATAATAAAAAGAAACTATTGGAACAGTCAGCATTAATTATAATAACAACAAACTACAGGAAGTGTCAGCACTAATTATTATAACAACAAACTACTGGAAGAGTCAGCATCAATCATAATAGCAACAAACTGCTGGAAGGGTTTTCACTAATTATAATAAAAACAAACTACTGGAAGAGTCAGCATCAATTATAATAACAACAAACTTTAGGAAAAGTCAGCAGTAATTATAACAACAAACTAATGAAAGAGTAAGCACGAATTATAATAACAACAAACTATTGAAAGAGTCAGCACTAATTATAATGAGAACAAACTACAAAAAGAGTCAGCACTAGTTAAAATAACAACATACTACTGGAAGAGGCAGCATCAATTATAATAACAAACAACTACTGGAAGAGTGAACACTTTTTATCATAACAACAAACTGTTGCTAGAGTAAACACTATTTATAATAACAACAATCTACTGAAAGAGTCAGCACTAATTATAATAACAACAAACTACTGGAAGAGTCACCACTAATTATAATAACAACAAACTACTGGAAGAGTGAACACTTTTTATGATAACAACAAACTACTGGAAGTGTAAACACTATTTATAATGACAACAATCTTCTGGAAGAGACAGCATTATTATAATAACAACAAACTACTGGAAGAGTTTTCACTAATTATAATTATAATAATAATAAACTTCTGGAAGAGTGAGCACTATTTATCATAACAGCATACTACTGGAGAAGTGAGCACTATTTATCATAACAACAAACTACTGGAAGAGTAAAACACTATTTATAATGACAACAATCTACTGGAAGAGTCAACACTAATTATAATAACAACAAACTACTGGAAGAGTCAACACTAATTATAATAACAACAAACTACTGGAAGAGTTCGCACTAATTATAACAACAACAAACTATTGGAAGAGTCAGCATTAATTATAATAACAACAAACTTCAGGAAGAGTCAGCACTAATTATAACAACAAACTAATGGATGAGTAAGCAGGAATTATAATAACAACAAACTAATATAAGAGTCAGTACTAATCATAATAACAACAAACTACTGAAAGAGTCAGCACTAATTATAATGAGAACAAACTATTGTAACAGTCAGCATTAATTATAATAACAACAAACTACAGGAAGTGTCAGCACTAATTATTATAACAACAAACTACTGGAAGAGTCAGCATCAATTATAATAACAACAAACTACTGGAAGAGTAAACACTATTTATAACAACAACAAACTATTGGAAGAGTCAGCATCAATCATAATAGCAACAAACTGCTGGAAAAGTTTTCACTAATTATAATAACAACAAACTACTGGAAGAGTCAGCATCAATTATAATAACAACAAACTTTAGGAAAAGTCAGCAGTAATTATAACAACAAACTAATGAAAGAGTAAGCACGAATTATAATAACAACAAACTATTGAAAGAGTCAGCACTAATTATAATGAGAACAAACTACAAAAAGAGTCAGCACTAGTTAAAATAACAACATACTACTGGAAGAGGCAGCATCAATTATAATAACAAACAACTACTGGAAGAGTGAACACTTTTTATCATAACAACAAACTACTGGAAGTGTCAACACTAATTATAATAACAACAAACTACTGAAAAAGTCAGTATTAATTATAATAACAACAAACTTTAGGAAAAGTCAGCAGTAATTATAACAACAACAAGCTTCAGGTAGAGTCAGCACTAATTATAACAACAAACTACTGAAATAGTCAGCACTAATTATAATAACAACCAACTACTAGAAGAATCACCACTAATTATAATTATTATAACAACAAATTACTGGAAGAGGCAGCACTAATTATAATAACAACAAACTACTGGAAGAGTTTTCACTAATTATAATAACAACAAACTACTGGAAGAGTGAGCACTATTTATCATAACAACAAACTACTGGAAAAGTAAAACACTATTTATAATAACAAAAATCTACTGGAAGAGTCAGCACTAATTATAATAACAACAAACTACTGGAAGTGTCAACACTAATGACAATAACAACAAACTACTGGAAGAGTCCGCACTAAATATAACAACAACAAACTTCAGGAAGAGTCAGCATTAATTATAATAACAACAAGCTTCAGGTAGAGTCAGCACTAATTATAACAACAAACTACTGAAATAGTCAGCACTAATTATAATAACAACCAACTACTAGAAGAATCACCACTAATTATAATTATTATAACAACAAATTACTGGAAGAGGCAGCACTAATTATAATAACAACAAACTACTGGAAGAGTTTTCACTAATTATAATAACAACAAACTACTGGAAGAGTGAGCACTATTTATCATAACAACAAACTACTGGAAAAGTAAAACACTATTTATAATAACAAAAATCTACTGGAAGAGTCAGCACTAATTATAATAACAACAAACTACTGGAAGTGTCAACACTAATGATAATAACAACAAACTACTGGAAGAGTCCGCACTAAATATAACAACAACAAACTTCAGGAAGAGTCAGCATTAATTATAATAACAACAAACTTCGGAAGAGTCAGCACTAATTATAACATCAAACTAATGGAAGAGTAAGCACGAATTATAATAACAACAAACTAATATAAGAGTCAGCACTAATCATAATAACAACAAACTCCTGAAAGAGTCAGCACTAATTATAATTAGAACAAACAACAGGAAGAGTCAGCACTAATTATAATAAAAAGAAACTATTGGAACAGTCAGTATTAATTATAATAACAACAAACTACTAGAAGTGTCAGCACTAATTATTATAACAACAAACTACTCGAAGAGTCGGGAACAATTGTAATAACAACAAACTACTGGAGGAGTAAACACTATTTATAACAACAACAAACTATTGGAACAGTCAGCATCAGTCATAATAACAACAATCTACTGGAAGAGTCAGCACTAATTATATTAACAACAAACTACTGGAAGAGTCAACGCTAATTATAATAACAACAAACTTTTAAAAGAATCAGCACTAATTATAATAACAACAAACTATTGAAAGAATCAGCATTATTATAACAACAATAAATTTCAGGTAGAGTCAGCACTAATTATAAGAACAAACTACTGAAATAGTCAGCACTAATTATAATAACAACAAACTACTAGAAGAATCACCAATAATTATAATTATAATAACAACAAAATACTTGAAGAGTCAGCACTAATTATAATAAGGAGAAACTATTGGAAGAGTCAGCACTAATTATAACAACAAACTAATGGAAGAGTGAGCACTAATTATAAAAAGAAGAAACTACTTTAAGAGACAGCACTAATTATAATAACAACAAACTACTGGAAGAGTCAACACTAATTATAATAACAACAAATTACTGGAAGAGTCCGCACTAATTATACCAACAACAAACTATTGGAAGAGTCAGCATTAATTATAATAACAACAAACTTCAGGAAGAGTCAGCACTAATTATAACAACAAACTAATTAAAAAAATAAGCACGAATTATAATAACAACAAACTAATGTAAGAGTCAGCATTAATCATAATAACAACAAACTACTGAAAGAGTCAGCACTAATTATAATGAGAACAAACTACTGGAAGAGTCAGCACTAATTATAATAAAAAGAAACTATGGGAACAGTCAGCATTAATTATAATAATAACAAACTACTAGAAGTGTCAGCACTAATTATTATAACAACAAACTACTCGAAGAGTCGGGAACAATTGTAATAACAACCAACTACTGGAGGAGTACACACTATTTATAACAACAACAAACTATTGGAAGACTCAGCATCAATCATGATAACAACAAACTGCTGGAAGAGTTTTCACTAATTATAATAACAACATACTACTGGAAGAGGCAGCATCAATTATAATAACAAAAAACTACTGGAAGAGTGAACATTTTTTATCATAACAACAAACTACTGGAAGTGTCAACACTAATTATAATAACAACAAACTACTGGAAAAGTCAGTATTAATTATAATAACAACAAACTTTAGGAAAACTCAGCAGTAATTATAACAATAAACTAATGGAAGAGTAAGCACGAAATATAATAACAACAAACTATTGAAAGAGACAGCACTAATTATAATGAAAACAAACTACAAAAAGAGTCAGCACTAGTTAAAATAACAACATACTACTGGAAGAGTCAGCATCAATTATAATAACAACAAACTATTGGAAGAGTGAACACTTTTTATCATAACAACAAACTACTAAAAGAGTAAACACTATTTATAATAACAACAAACTATTGGAAGAGGCAGCATCAATTATAATAACAACAAACTACTGGAAGAGTGAACACTTTTTATCATAACAACAAACTACTGCTAGAGTAAACACTATTTATAATAACAACAATCTACTGAAACAGTCAGCACTAATTATAATAACAAAAGACTACTGGAAGACTCACAAGTAATTATAATAACAACAAACTACTGGAACAGTAAACACTATTTATAATAACAAGAAACTACTGGAAGAGACAGCATTATTATAAGAACAACAAACTCTTGGAAGAGTTTTCACTAATTATAATAAAAACAAACTTCTGGAAGAGTGAGCACTATTTATGATAACAACAAACTACTGGAAGAGACAGCACTAATAATAATAATAACAAACTACTGAAAGAGTGAGCACAAATCATAATAACAAGAAACTACTTGAAGAGTCAGCACTAATTACAACAACAAACTAATGGAAGAGTGGGCACTAATTATAATTAGAAGAATCTACTTTAAGAGACAGCACTAATTATAATAACAACAAACTACTGGAAGAGTCAACACTAATTATAATAACAACAAACTACTGGAAGAGTCCGCACTAATTATAACAACATCATACTATTGGAAGAGTCAGCATTAATTATAATAACAACAAACTTCAGGAAGAGTCAGCACTAATTATAACAACAAACTAATGGAACAGTAAGCACGAATTATAATAACAACAAACTAATATAAGAGTCAGCACTAATCATAATAACAACAAACTACTGAAAAAGTCAGCACTAATTATAATGAGAACAAACTACTGGAAGAGTCAGCACTAATTATAATAAAAAGAAACTATTGGAACAGTCAGCATTAATTATAATAACAACAAACTACTGGAAGTGTCAGCACTAATTATTATAAGAGCAAACTAGTCGAAGAGTCAGCAAAAATTGTAAAAACAACAAACTACTGGAGGAGTAAACATTATTTATAACAACAACAAACTATTGGAAGAGTCAGCATCAATCATAATAACAACAAACTGCTGGAAGAGTTTTCACTAATTATAATAACAACAAACTACTGGAAGAGTCAGCATCAATTATAATAACAACAAATTACTGGAAGAGTGAGCACTATTTATCACAACAACAAACTACTGGAAAAGTAAAACACTATTTATAATGACAACAATCTACTGAAAGAGTCAGCACTAATTATAATAACAACAAACAACTGGAAGAGAGAACTCTTTTCATCATAACAACAAACTACTGGAAGTGTAAAGACTAATGATAATAACAACAAACTACTGAAAGTGCCAGCACTAATTATTATAACAACAAACTACTGGAAGAGTCAGCATCAATTATAATAACAACAAACTACTGGAGGAGTGAACACTATTTATAAAAACAACAAACTATTGGTAGAGTCAGCATCAATCATAATAACAACAAACTGCTGGAAGAGTTTTCACTAATTATAATAACAACAAACTACTGGAAGAGTTAGCATCAATTATAATAACAACAAACTACTGGAAGAGTGAGCAATATTTATCACAACAGCAAACTACTGGTAGAGTAAAACACTATTTATAATGACAACAATCTACTGGAAGAGTCACCACTAAATATGATAAAAACAAACTACTAAAAGAGTCAACACTAATTATAATAACAACAAACTATTAAAACAGTCAGCACTAATTATAATAACAACAAACTATTGGAAAAGTCAGCATTATTATAACAACAACAAATTTCAGGAAGAGTCAGCACTAATTATAACAAGAAACTACTAAAAGAGTCAGCACTAATTATATTAACAACAAACTACTAGAAAAGTCAGCATTAATTATAATAACAACAAACTTTAGGAAAAGTCAGCAGTAATTATAACAACAAACTAATGAAAGAGTAAGCACGAATTATAATAACAACAAACTATTGAAAGAGTCTGCACTAATTATAATGAGAAGAAACTATTGGAACAGTCAGCATTAATTATGATAACAACAAACTACTGGAAGTGTCAGCACTAATTATTATAACAACAAACTACTGGAAGAGTCAGCATCAGTTATAATAACAACAAACTACTGGAGGAGTCATTATCAATTATAATAAGAACAAACTACTAAAAGAGCGAATACTTTTTATCATAACAACAAACTAATGGAGGAGTAAAAACTATTTATAACAACAACAAACTATTGGAAGAGTCAGCATCAATCATAATAACAACAATCTACTGGAAGAGTAAAACACTATTTATAAGACAACAATCTACTGGAGAGTCAGCACTAATTATAATAACAACAAAGTACTGGAAGAGTCAACACTAATTATAATAACAACAAACTTTTAAAAGAATCAGCACTAATTTGAATGAGATCAAACTACTGGAACAGTCAGCACTAATTATAATAAGAAGAAACTATTGGAACAGTCAGCATTAATTATAATAACAACAAACTACTGGAAGTGTCAGCACTAATTATTATAACAAGAAACTACTGGAAGAGTCAGCATCAGTTATAATTACAACAAACTACTGGAGGAGTAAACACTATTTATAACAACAACAAACAATTGGAAGAGTCAGCATCAATCATAATAACAACAATCTACTGGAAGAGTAAAACACTATTTATAAGACAACAATCTACTGGAAGAGTCAGCACTAATTATAATAACAACAAAGTACTGGAAGAGTCAACACTAATTATAATAACAACAAACTTTTAAAAGAATCAGCACTAATTATAATAACAACAAACTATTGGAAGAGTCAGCATTATTATAACAATAACAAACTTCAGGTAGAGTCAGCACTAATTATAACAACAAACTACTGAAATAGTCAGCATTAATTATTATAACAACAAACTACTAGAAGAATCACCACTAATTATAATTATAATAACAACAAATTACTGGAAGAGGTAGTACTAATCATAATAACAACAAACTACTGGAAGAGTTTTCAGTAATTATATAAACAACAAACTACTGGAAGAGTGAGCACTATTTATCATAACAACAAACTACTGGAAGAGTAAAACACTATTTATAATAACAACAATCTACTGGAAGAGTCAGCACTAATTATAATAACAACAAACTACTGGAAGTGTCAGCACTGATGATAACAACAAACTAATGGAAGAGTAAGCACGAATTATAATAACAACAAACTAATATAAGAGTCAGTATTAATCATAATAACAACAAAGTACTGAAAAAGTCAGCACTAATTATAATGAGAACAAACTACTGGAACAGTCAGCACTAATTATAATGACTACAAACTACTGGAAGTGTCAACACTAATTATAATAACAACAAACTACTGGAGGAGTAAACACTATTTATAACAACAACAAACTATTGGAAGAGTCAGCATCAATTATATTAACAACAAACTGCTGGAAGAGTTTTCACTAATTATAATAACAACAAACTACTGGAAGAGTCAGCATCAATTATAATAACAACAAACTACTGGAAGAGTGAGCACTATTTATCACAACAACAAACTACTGGTAGAGTAAAAGACTATTTATAATAACAACAAACTACTGAAAGAGTCAGCACTAATTATAATAACAATAAACTACTAGAAGAATCACCACTAATTATAAATATAATAACAACAAATTACTGGAAGAGGCAGCACTAATTATAATAACAACAAACTACTGGAAGTGTCAACACTAATTATAATGACAACAAACTACTGGAAGTTTCAACACTAATTATAATAACAACAAACTACTGGAAAAGTCAGCATTAATTATAATAACAACAAACTTTAGGAAAAGTCAGCAGTAATTATAACAACAAACTAATGGAAGAGTAAGCACGAATTATAATAACAACAAACTACTGAAAGAGTCAGCACTAATTATAATGAGAACAAACTACAAAAAGAGTCAGCACTAGTTATAATAACAACATACTGCTGGAAGAGTCAGCATCAATTATAATAACAACAAACTACTGGAAAAGTCAGCATTAATTATAATAACAACAAACTTTAGGAAAAGTCAGCAGTAATTATAACAACAAACTAATGGAAGAGTAAGCACGAATTATAATAACAACAAACTACTGAAAGAGTCAGCACTAATTATAATGAGAACAAACTACAAAAAGAGTCAGCACTAGTTATAATAACAACATACTACTGGAAGAGTCAGCATCAATTATAATAACAACAAACTACTGGAAGAGTGAACACTATTTATAATAACAACAAACTACTGGAAGAGTCACCAGTAATTATAATAACAACAAACTACTGGAAGAGTAAACACTATTTATAATAACAAAAAAACTATTGGAAGAGTCAGCATCAATTAGAATAGTAACAAACTACTGCTAGAGTAAACACTATTTATAATAGCAACAATCTATTGGAAGAGTGAGCACTAATTATAATAACAACAAACTACTGGAAGAGACAGCACTAATAATAATAATAACAAACTACTGAAAGAGTGAGCACTAATTATAATAACAACAAACTACTTAAAGAGTCAGCACTAATTATAATAAGGAGAAACTATTGGAAGATTTAGCATTAATTATACTAACAACAAACTTCAGGAAGAGTCAGCACTAATTATAACAACAAACTAATGGAAGAGTAAGCACGAATTATAATAACAACAAACTACTATAAGAGTCAGCACTAACCATAATGACAACAAAGTAATGAAAGAGTCAGCACTATTTATAATGATAAGAAACTACTGGAAGATTCACCACTAATTATAATAAGAAGAAACTATTGGAAGAGTCAGCACTAATTATAACAACAAACTAATGGAAGAGTGAGCACTAATTATAATAAGAAGAAACTACTTGAAGAGTTAGCACTAATTATAATAACAACAAACTACTGGAAGAGTCAGAAGTAACTATGAAAACAATAAATGATTGGAGGAATCAACTATACTTATAGAAATAACAAACTACTGGAAGTGTCAGAGGTAATCATAAACAATAATTGACGAGAGGAGTCAGCTCTAATAATCGAAACAACAAACCATGGGTGGAGTCAGCTTTAATTATAGAAATAACAAACCATGGGCGGAATCAGCTCTTATTATAGAAACAACAAACCATGGGTGGAGTCAGCTTTAATTATACAATTATATAATGTACAGCTATTCTAGTGTGTGATATTTAATGTACGATAAAGAAATATGTATAATTTATGACAAATTCATCTAGGTTCTGGTGGATTGAAGCGTTCGACACTAGAGTCATATGGGGAAAAGACGTGTAAAGTTTATTCACTAAAAGAAAGTTTGTTTGCGATACTTTTAGCAAGAAATAATTTACGATTTTCTTTCATGTAAAAGTAACTTTAGACAAGAAATATCATCAAATATAGAATTTTCAACCCATAAACATTATTCTATGCTTACATATATATATATACATAAGTGTCCCACACTGAGCTTTCTGTTTAATTTATCTGGTTTTTATAAGATTAAATAACTCGCCCCCTAGTGGCTCAGCGGTATGTCTGCGGATTTACAAGGCTAAAAACCGGGTTTGGATACCTCATGGTGGGCAGAGCACAGATAGCCCATTGTGTAGCTTTGTGCTTAATTCAAAACAACAACAACAATTCTTCAACTTTCCAGTTAAAACCAATATATGGCATTTGGTGTAGTCTTTGAAACTTTTTTAAACACAATTTTTAATTTTTACTTCCGACTGAACCATCGCAGGGTAGCTGACGTTTGAGGAATTGCAAAGAATAACAGCGTGAACTGAAGTGTTGAGGTGTTATTCAACACTAAACACCATTAAACATATTCCCGAAACGTTCGTTGGAAAAGTAACGGTAACTAAAACACAATCGATTATGAAACGAACTGTTTGAACAAGAGAGAATGTTGATCGACTTTATGGAGTCATCTCCAGTTTCAAGCAGTAGGTTCCTTGGAACTGGAAATGGCAAAGACAAAACCGTATTAAAAACTAATCTTACAGCTAATACTTAGTATGTTTAAGTGCTACATGAGTTGAGGACAACTGATTACTATAGACAAGAGATGAATTTTGTCATGCTACGAGAAGATGAACAGTGATGCAAAAAACATGCATTTTTTGACTAGACGACTTTCCATTAATCCGGCAGAATTAAGAAATACAACTTCAGAATTTGGGGCGCGGAGCAGCCATAGCCGATTCGTTCGAGAATCACCAAAAGTGAACGTATGGTGTCTTTTGACATTTTACGTCACCGGGCCATTTCTAATTCGATGGAAAAATTGTCAATACAAAAACACACCTGACCATTTGAAAACATATTCTGTGCTTCTTGGCTATCTGAAAACATATTCTGTGCTTCTTGATCATCTGAAAACATGCTCTCTGCTTCTTGACCATCTGAAAACATGTTCTCTGCTTCTTCATCATCTGAAAACATGTTCTCTGCTTCTTAGCCATCTGAAAACATGTTCTCTGCTTCTTGACCATTTGAAAACATATTTTGTGCTTCTTGACCATCTGAAAACATGTTCTGTGCTTCTTGACCATCTGAAACCATGTTATGTGCTTCTTGGCCATCTGAAAATTTATTCTGTGTTTCAACTACGAGGCAAAGGAAAACGTTCGATACATTTAACTCATCTGCAGCAGGATGCTGTGTTCCCTCAAAATGGATCGGTCGAAGTGGACCCGTTGCTTGGTAGCCAAGATCTATGTGCTTTACTCCACGTAACTTTTATTTTTGTATAAGTTTCATCAAGTATGATGTTTATGCGCTCACGGCCCTTTGATGAGCTTCAAGATCGCATCATAGACGTTGTTATGGATACATTTTGTACCGTCTGTACAAACGTTAAGGAGGATTTTGTTGAACGTCATCAGAATAAACCCGAGTTTTGGGTCTTCTTTTGAAGTACACACGCACACATATGTATATATATATATATACATGCATTACCGTATTTTCAAATGACTGAATTGAAATTTGTGTGTGCTACTTTTAACATAAAATTTTTCAAAAGTAACGTTTAAGTTATACCGACAAATAATGACATATTTTTAAAAGACAAGAATAATGAAAGACTACGTATTATATTATATTATGATTCTAATAATATATATATATTTTAATACTTTAAAGTATTGGTTTTAAAATAGGTTTCAGTACTTAATCACCCAGGTTTACGAGGTAGTTAAGACACTTGACTCGTACTCCAAGGGTCACGGGTTCGAATCCCCATATACCACCATGCTCGCCTTGTCAGTCGTGGGAGCGTTATACTGTAACGGTCAATCCCACTATTTGTTAGTAAAAGAGTAGCTCAAAAGTTGGCAATAGATGGTGATAACTAGGCCCTTCTATCTAGTCTTACACTGCTAAATTAGGAACGCTTAGCGCAGACAGCTTTTCGTGTAGCTTGAGCGAAATTCAAAAAACAAACAAACAAACCGTTGGAGCCATAAAGGTTACTCTAAATGGCCACTTTATCACTGCATTTTTCTATTAAAAACTAGATCGAACGTTTACAATTATACGGGAATATGTTAAATAATGATAAGTTCGGAAAATTTTTATATTTTTTAGTAGAGGTAAATTTCTTTTGTTTCCACACACAGTAGTGTAAAATGTCGAAATATTCAAATATAATTATAATCTACTTCAAATTTACTTACTGTTAAGAGTGGTCAAACAGTGAATTCTTCGGACGAAACGTAAATATTACACAGTTTGTTTACGTTGACGCCATTGACCTGAACTTGTTGTCCAAAAATTCCTTTTTCTCTATATGTATTTTGACGAGATAATATAATTGAATACTAAATCCTGGTCCAACCAAACATTCTTTCGCAATTTGTCATAAAATTTGTTTTAGAGCGAAGTCAAGTTGAACTGTTTCCTGTGTGGACCGTGGGATATCGAACCCCGAATTTTAGCGTTGTAACACTGTAAGCTCTCCCCTGTTATAGTGGGTGACTTTATAGTAAATAAATAAGTGCATATTTCTTTAGTAATACATATATATGTATGTTTCGATATGTTATTAATAGTATAAAGTTTGAAAGCTTATTCAATAGTCCGTCAAACACTGAATAGTTTATGAGTTGATTCTTTACTGGAGATAAGGGTAGAATTAGACATGGTCGAGTTCTGAGATTTAATTATATTAAAAAAAGCCAACCAATCATATTTACAAAAGTTTGAATTTAAACCAGTTTTGGAATACGAATTATTTAATCTTTATCTCATCAGTTTTCGAGGAAAGTACCTTTTCTATTCATTTCTACAAAGGATCTTTGTGTAAGAGAGTTTCCGAATCAAAATAAATAAAATATTCTTTTTCTATACCTTAGAAGGTTTTGTTCAGCGCTAAATTCTTACAGTGAACTCGGTTTTTTGTTCTTGGACGTGCTTGAAACTGTTAAAATACAGGGTGTTCGGATAGTCACTGTTCAGTTTTGTAATCAGCATTCATTCAGTCTATTTCAAGCCAGCAACTGATACCAGTGTTTAGAAACAAAATAAGAAGGATCCAGGTCTGTATTGATGCCAACTGTGGTCATTTTCAACATTGTTTATAATTATCATTCATATTTACCTCCTATATTCTATATTGAAATGTGTCTGTTAATAAATATATAAATGTACAGTGACTTTCCGAACACCCTGTACATTATGGGGATCGAAAGTAAACACGAAGTTTTCCTTAATGTTCAAGTAATTCAGTTTTATTTAGAGATTTTGTTTGGTTCATTTCTAATATTTCAAAGTATCAAAATATATTACAGCGAGTGAAATGTAAGCATTACGGATAGTAGTCTAAGTCCAATACATATCCTCTGATTTAAGAGATAAAAATGATACAAAGGCTATATGTTCTAAAAACAAAAATCTTCCTTGTTTCATACGCATTAACTTAATGGAATTCAGAGCTCTGAGATCAAAATACATTTCATTCGTAGAGTATTATTGACTAAAAGTAAAGCAACAGCTCTAATCCATTAGAATTATCAGAAAACAAATGTGTGTAGAAGTATTTTGTGAAATGATTTGTAACAATAAGCACAATACTAGCAAAGGTTGAAGGATTTACTAAGAGATGTGAATGTGAGACAGACAAATAGGTGTCCCATATATTAGGAACATTTTAGCTTATGAGTATTGTTCGCTGCCAGATCTTAATGTATTCTGTAGAATAAAGAAAATATCATTTGGTGTGGCAGTGGAAAACTTACAGACTTACAATTTTATAACACGTGATTCTATTATATTTGGTGAACACAGCAGATAGCCTTACATGGTGAAAACGTATTGAAGAGACAGCTGGTATAGACTAATAAAATAATATTAAAATCTTTAATTAAAATAAAGGCAATTTGAATCTGTCTTAGTTGACCTGAAGATGACCTTAGAAGGTCGAAACGTTGTTTTTCTATTTTATTTTAATGAGTTTCAATACTCATATCAGCCATC
Organism: Carcinoscorpius rotundicauda; assembly: GCA_011833715.1. Taxonomy (NCBI): domain Eukaryota; kingdom Metazoa; phylum Arthropoda; class Merostomata; order Xiphosura; family Limulidae; genus Carcinoscorpius; species Carcinoscorpius rotundicauda. Next base: position 16,068,456 of record CM022392.1, on the reverse strand, counting down.
TTGAAAAAACATTTTTTAATTGAAATGGGTTTCTTTCCATCACTAATGAACCTAATGTGGCTTTTTTTATATGCAAAAACGGCTCGTTTTTGCATATAAAAATTCTCAACAAGTGGGTTTCTCGACGTCACTAATGTGGCTTTGATTCAAAACAAAGAAGGAAAGAAACGCCCAATTTTTGTCTTCATAGTTTTTATACCGAGATTTACTAATGAAATAAATATTTATTTCCTTAAATATCATTTTTCGTTTATAAGTGGTCATAGCAAAGTAACTTCTCACAGGTTACTTACTCTAATGTCTCATATCAAATTGACGTTACAAATTCCCGACGTAACAACAACGTTAAAATATCACAATGCTAGGAATATGTCAGAAGCTAAACAAAGATCACATTCTCTGCGTTATTTGAATAGACACAGAATTTCATGTTCATAACATAACCTAAACGAAGCATGTCATCATTTTAAAAGGAGTAACAGAAATGTGTGGTCCTCATTTAATTAAATAAGTCTCAAGATGTAAACCTGAAGTCCGCGTAGCCACTGTTAGAAAACTAGCATTTTATGAACGTAACATAGGCTTTAACAAAGTTTAAGAAAACGGAAAACTGGTTTGATGTTGAAGATGAATTTAAACTTCAGGAAGTTGAGTTACGTGTCCGAAGGAATAACGGTAACCTAAGATACTCTATAAATTGAATGTGCCCTAACTGAATAAAACATTGCCTTCAACTCGATAGAACGGAGTTCCGGCCGTGGTTTGGATTTATGGACTTCAGCCACTCGGTGACCCTGTTTAAGGGGGCGTTTGTTGACATGCTTTGTTGAGAGTTGTTGTTTTATTTCTTCTCGTCATAATTGCAATCAGCAATGCTGGTCTTCTCTTTGCCTTCTGGACTTCCGGACATCTGTCGATTTCCCACAACAGCCAAATTAGTAGATACCACCAATCTGTGAAATTTCTTTTAACTCAACAAACTTTCCAACTTTTCCTTTTCGATAGCGTAATATTAATATCCCTGAATATTCCAGTTTAGGAAAATTTATCTTTCTCCCTGAAAACCTAAATACCTACCGTGATTATTTTTTTTAGAACGAATAGTTTTGAAGAAAATCATACCATGAGAAGACCAATTAAAGTATACGACGGTAAAAACGGAATACATTAAAATTCATCAGCATCGGGGTTGTTCTATAGTATCGTAAATACAATACAGAGGAAGTTAAAATATCCCTCAAACTGATTACACAGTTTTTAAACTGCGAATAAAATGGTAACGTAGAGAGGTCCTCTTATCATGCATACTAACCAGCATACTATAGAATACTGTACGAAGAAAAATGTCGGCAATCCCATTTAAAATACACACGGAATATGGAGGATACCTCAATAAATTACACCAGACTGAATATATGTTGGAGTAGGAAAACGCATAAATTGCAGGCTTTAAGCCCCCCCCCCCAGTGGCTCAGCGGTATGTCTGCGGACTTACACGCTAAAATCCGGGGTTCGATACCCGTGTGGGCAGAGAATAGATAGCCCATTGTGTAGCTTTGTGCTTAATTCAAAACAACAGCAGGCTTTGAGACTGTATACCAGATCTGTTTTCCACTGAAGCTAGCCTCTGGTCTACTTGCCAGTTGGATGTAGAGCAATCTCTTTCTGTTATTCAGTCTAGTTAACATTCACCTGATATACTTTTCGTCTCAGATACATATATTCACTATTCTACACACCAACACCTACGTTGAACTTACTTTCATAAACTTAGCAAAACATTTAGAAATATAGAAAATATTTGAATAAAAAACTATTAAACCGTTCAAATATGTTCAATATCAAACAGGTGTCATATTTGATCAGTTACATAAAAAAAATGGAGAACAATCTCATTCAATAGAAATAGTTTAGATCTAAGGCACTCGACTCATAATCTGAGAGATGTGGGCTCGAATCCCCGTTACACCAAACATGCTCGTCCTCACAACCATGGGCGCGATATAATGGAACGATCAATCCCATTATTTGTTGGTAAAAGGTGCACTGCTAAATTAGGGACGGCTAGCGCAGATAGACCTCGAGTAGCTTTGAGCGAAATTCAAAAACAAAACAAACTATATGAGAGCGAAAGATAAACTTACTCAATAAATCTGTCTTATCTACAAGTAAAGTTTCATTATGATATTTTACCACTTACCTTTAACCTCTTTTTAAACCTAATTTAGATTTGAGTACTTTTTATAAAAATAATATAAAGTCACGGCGAAAAGACTTGTATAAGAACTACATTTTGAGATTATTTGAAGCTATTTAGGTAGAGTGATGCTTATGAAAACTGATCGTTTATGGGATGGACACGTAACAGGCCATACCATAAAAAATGTTCAGATCGGAAATTTATTTGTCTTTTTTTATACAGTAATATCTCTTGTACTTAATTACTTTGTAAAACAAAATAATATGGATTAGCTCAGGATTTACCAGAAAGATGTTGAAACCAGTCGTACCCCAGCAGTGGTAAGTAAACCGCGACGTTTTGTAACAGATGGGACATAGTGCCTTTGGATTTCTGCGCCAACTGAATGCTGAAACTGACTTTTAAATTAAAAATCTTTGTTCTTGCAAATTAGATGTATTATGGAAAGCTAAAGATAGGAGTGGTTTGCCTTAGACATGACGATATTATAACGAAGCCTTTCAGGAAAACTCTCATGACACGCGGCCGTCGGATTCTAATCAGACGTAGAGACATGGACTGTAACGATGTTGGGAGTCCCCAAAATCGTTTAACATAACACTTCCGACCTTCTATAAAAAAAACAGTGCAATAAATATTGCATCAAAATACATTTTAAAAAACACACAAAAAATGAAGTATTTATCAAAATCATCTTAAAAGTCTCAAATTCCTCTTTAAAATTATAAGTTTGTGACGACAACGAAAGACAATTTCTAGCCCGCCCCCTCAGATTAAGAACCGAGCGCCCTAATCACCTAGACACTTCATAATGATGTCAAAACATGAGTGGGCATTTCAGCTTGTTATTTTTGTCCAATTCCATTGTTTTTCTTTCATATACTTTACAGAATACTAGCGTTACATAAATTGGATTCATTTTATGATTGTGTTTGTTTTTGTTATCCTTAGTTTGGCATTTCGGTACTATTACAGCTTTACCACTCTCCCTTTACATAATACTTTTTAAAAACAAATTTCTCGCTGTTGTACTTCATAAAAAAGTGACATCTGTTTGTTTTAAGTGACGTATGAGATGAAGTAGTCGCACAGGTTATATATATGTGGGTTAGACGTGGTTAGTTCATGTTCATGCTATAAATCTGAGTTTTTGTGGTTCACGAACCTGTGAAGCAGAAACGTTTTCTTTAACACTTTGGAGTTGTGGGTTCAGACTAACGGGGAATTTCCACTATACAATCAGACAATAACTTGATAGTTTCCTCTCCCCCTGTGGCTCAGTGGTAAAGTTAAAGACTAAAAATCGAATTTCGATAGTTGCAATGAACAGATTACAAATAAACTGTTACTTTGTGCTTAACAACAAACAAATAAAGCCTAAGAGTTGGTGAGGGATTCTGTTGACCAGTTGTTTTTCCAGTAATCTGTTAGGGATAGCTATGCATACCCATTTCTTGTGTAGCTTTGCGCAAAATTTTGAAACAAATGAGTCACACAAATATACGGATTTTTTCTGCCCAAACGTTTTATTTCTTCGGGTAAAGGTGTTTCAGATTCTATGCTTGGTTATTCTTCAGGTTTATTGGTGTTGGGGGAATTGTACTGTTCTTATATAGAGGTCCAGGACTTGGTTGTAAACGGCACTTTATTCTGATTGGTCTGTAAGATGAATTACCCTCCGGTCAATGCTACAGCCACAACCAACCCTAAAAGAAGATCACATGCTCGTACGTTTTCAGATAATATTTTTTCAGTTAGGGATATCCGAAGTATACAATAACATTTGTAAAAAAGTAATACTAACACACTTTGTTAGCGAAATAAAACAGAAGTATTGTTCACTTATTGTTTTGTATACTGTTGAAACAGTGGTAAGTCTACGGACTTATATTGTTAAAATCCAGGGAGCGACTCCTTGCGGTCGATACAGTAGATAATCAAATATGGATTTGTTCAAAAACAAACAAACTGTTAACAAAAAGTAAAATGAAATAACAAGTTATTGGAGCAGCTATTTCAGTGAAAAACATTATTTACTTCCTGTATTCGTTTGTTTAATGAGTCAGATTTAGTTTTGTTTCATTCTATCTAGTCCACTTAAAACGCCGAAGAAATACAAGAAGCTTACAGAAGAAAATGCCTATTAATATTGTATCTTATTTGTAAAGTGTTTTTGTTGCTAGGGTTTTACTTCTGCTCTTCCTGTTAAAAGCTACGGATATATTCGGTTCTAGCTGCTGGAGGAACCTGTATGAATTACACTGCATAACAAAGTTTTTGCTTCTTGAACACTGTTTGGTTTTCCTTATAGATTTTTGGCTGCTGATCACGAAAACAACATGCAATTTTACCCATCACGTACCGTTTCATCGAAATCTTCAGTTTTGCTACAGTGGAAAAACGATATCAGGGCAACTGTAATACGTCAATGTTTGCTGACTACTGTTAAACACTGCAACGTGATGCACCGGACATTGACTACAAATGAATATCAGAAGTAAAACACTTTTAATTATCTCGAACTTAACAGTGTATTAGAAACACAAACGTAATTAAATACGTTATTGACAGTAAACAGTTAACTGTCTATTTCTCAGAGTTCCAACGTGATAAAGCAAAACCAAAACTATATTTGTGCATACCCACGAGGTATCTGTCACAATCAGCAAAAACTCTTCAGGAAGCAAAACTTTTGAAAAAAAAATTCTTGTGCAGTGTAATTACTAATATTTATGAAAACGTTGAAGAACATATCGCCCACTCTGTAATAATAAACACAGATAAGCAAAAAGGTTTTCAATGTTATTTCCAAGATTGAAGTGGGATGACATATTTTCTCATTGCAGATCTGTTAGTAACACTGACATATTTTCTTACTTGTGTTCATCTGCGGATCTGTAACATTTCACTTACCTTTTTAATGCTAATTTTATGATTATATTATAAAATATTACAAAATATTTAACGAGCCTTGACGATGCACCAGGATACTCAGTTTATACTGAGCAAACTTTGAAAACCACAATGTATATATAAATATATATATATATCAACAAAATAAAAGAGTTCAACTTTTTTCTTATGAGGTATTTTTTATAGAACATAACTTGGTTTCACGGAACAAAATTCACTTTTCTGTATAAATATAAAGGCCTCTGGTATTTGCTAAGAGAAAGGAACGGATATATAGTTTTAATTTTTTAAAGATTTTTTCTTTTACAAATTTATTATTTTATTTTATTTTTTTTACCTAGAGATACGGTATATACGGTAATATCATGAATACGTTACGCATTAATTTCGCACTACACTTCAGGCTGCATTTAGTGCTGCTGTATATAAATATTTAAATTTTGGTACAAATCAGAAGGAAATATTTTGTTGTTGAGAATAATTTCAACAAACTTCGAAGTAAGTTCATGTTTATAAACTGTGACTAAAAATGAACTGCAAAAAAGTAAACGTAGTAATTAAAAGTTGAATTAGGGTAAACTGAGCATTTCCCTACCGGCATAAAAACTTCATTAATGTGTGAGACGATTCTTGGCATGAGTCACAGTAACTGTACAGTTAAACTATGAGTATTTTTCGATTCTATGCATCTATGAATTGTACAGATACCAAAACACGTGTATTCTCTGCAGTTCAAATATGACTAATGTAATACAAAAGAATATAAGTAGTCTAAACAAGATTTTTTTTTCTTATTTATCTACAGTTTATTCTGCAGAAAATACTGATCCTATTATTTATAAAAATGTGGGCCAGAATTAAAGATTATACTAGAACTGGGGGTATTTTGTGTCGTTTGTAGAAAATAAAATACGAAGGAAAGAAGAATGTTATTTGCTTAATAAAGTTGAAATAGTAAACATGGAATGCGCATATAAAAATGAATTCTGTGTTATAGAAATCTACAGATATTATTAATACAGTGTATACAATATTACATTAAACAACTGGAAAAATCAATTAAGAATAAAATAAAAAATGTGTGCATAAATATAAACAATTTGTTTTTAATTTCTCACAAAGCTACTAGAGAGCTATCTGTGCTAGCAGTGTAAGACTAGAGGGACTGCAGCTAATCATCACCAACCACTGCCAACTCTTGGGCTACTATTTTACCAACGAATAGTGGGATTGATCGTCATATTGTAACGCACCCAGGGCTGTAAGGTCGAGCATGTTTAGTACGGCCGGGATTTGAACGCCTGACCCTCGGATTAGGAGTCGAACGTCTTAACACACTTGGTCACGCCGGGCCCAATATAAACAGTAAATCTGAATATAATTATATAAAGGAATATGTTAGCTACTATTGATTTTTATCAAACGACTACTGCAGAACGGGCTTATGTTTGTTTTTTTGTGCAAAGATACACGAGGGCTATCTGCGTTAACCGTTCCTAATTTAGTCATGTAAGACTAGAGAGAAGGCAACTAATCATCTCCACCCACCGCCACCTCTTGGGCTACTCTTTTACCAACGAGTAGTGGGGTTTACCGTCACATTATAACGCCCCCACGGCTGAAAGGGCGAGCATGTTTTGTGCGACGGGGTTTCGAATCCGCGACCCTTAGATTACGAGTTGAACGCCTTAACTCACCAGGCCGTTCCGGGCTAAATGGGTCAATAAAACTGACTAAAATAATATACAGTAAAATTATATATGCAAAAACGGCTCGTTTGGGTTGAGAAAATATTTTAAATAGAAGAGCGAACAACGTTTCGACCTTCTTCGGTCATCGTCAGGTTCACAAAGAAAGAGGTAACTGACCGGAAGCTGACCACATGTTTGGAAGGGGTTGTGTAACTGAGTGTCGCAATGTAGAGGGCGGGGTTAGATGTTTGAATATAGAATTTTATCTATAATATTAATATATGTATAATGGCTCTCCTTTATATTGGTATATTTTGGGTTTAAGTTGTTGTATAAGTAAGGCTTTTTTAATTTTGCGTTTGTTTATGTTTGTTTCTTTATTTAGTATTTTAATGTTTTCTATGGTTATGTTGTGTTTATTTGACTTACAGTGTTCGAAAACGTGTGAAGGTGACTTTTTATGTTCTTTGAATCTGGTTTCCATTTTTCTACTTGTTTCTAGAATACAGAAGTCGTGGCAGTTATCACATTGTATTTTATAAATAATCTTGGTGTGGTGTTTGTCAGTGTAGTTCTTACATAGTATAGACCTTAGTTTTGTGCCTGTTTTTTGAATAAATTTGGTATTAACTGGAATGTCATATTTTGTTACCAGTTTTTGCCAAATGTTGGTTATCTGTTTGCTGATGTCAGGAATATATGGTATACAGCAGTATATGGTTTCGTGATTTTTTGATTCGTGAGATATATTTACATTTGTTGGTTGATTTTGCTTTCTGTCTAGGTGTGTGCGTATAATGTTTTCTACGGTTTGTGGAGGAAACTTATTGATGTTGATGAAGTATTGTTTTATTTTGTCTAATTCATCGTTAATTTTATCTGGTGAGCATAATTTTATGGCTGTGTTTATCTGGTTTCTTAGTATGCTGAGTTTTTGTTTTGTTTCATGTGCTGAGTCCCAAGGAATGTATAGTCCAGTATGGGTGATTTTTCGGTGGATTTCTGTTTTGAATTGTGTGTCGGTTCTTATAATGTTGAGGTTAAGGAATGATATTTGATTGCTTTCTTCCTGTTCACATGTGAAGTTAATGTTGGGATGTATAGAGTTAATTTGATTGAAAAAATTAAGTATGTGTTCTGTAGATTTGAATCCCGCAACCGTGTCATCTACATATCTGTACCAGTATAGTGGTGGATGTAATGCTGTATTAATTGCCTGTGTTTCAATTTGTGTCATAAAAATATTGGCTAGAACTGGTGATACTGGGTTGCCCATGCTTAGGCCATTTGTTCGTATATTTGTCTTTATTGTGGTGAGTTCTATTAGGGTTACTAACAGACGATGCCCGAAGAAGGTTGAAACGTTGTTCGCTCTTCTATTTAAAATATTTTCTCAACCCAAACGAGCCGTTTTTGCATATATAATTCTCAACAAGTGGGTTTCTCGACATCAGTGAATACAGTAAAATTAGTATTAAAAGACAATTTTATTATAACAATAATAAAATAAATAATATAAAATTAAATATTTAAACATGCTCACCCTTTCAACCGCAGGGGCGTTATAATGTGCGATCAATCTCACTGTTCGTTGGTAAAAGAGTAGTCAAAGCGTCGACGGTGGGTGATGATCGCTAGCTGCCCTCCCTCTAGTCTTACACTGCAAGATTAGGGACTACTAGCGTAGATAGCTCTCGTGTAGGTTAACTCGAAATTAAAAAAAAAAAACCTATTGAAAAATAACGACAGCAGTAACTGCTGCCTACGTTGCTTCCACCAAGTACTGACTTAAAGAGATGAATAGTTATGCAATTTGCAAATTTCAATTTATATATTTTCTTTGCAGGTGTCGCTGACATTCAACCTCCTTTACACATAATAGTGTTAAGTTTGATCATTAGGGTTTTGAATAAAAACAAGTTGAAGAAGAAACTTTTTACATTATTTGTATTTCATCAAAATGCGACATTATAGGTTGGGGCAAGTATTTCTACAAGGCATTGCATATATTACTTGTCATAGGTTATTGCGATCCCTTTACCTGAGAAGACTGAAAGCTTAAAACGTTAAAATTCACCAATTGGTCGGTTTGTTGATTGGGCAAAACAAAGTCAGCTCATTGTGTAGTTTTGCGCTTAAAATCGGAGGAACTAGAAAAAAACTTTTAACTATACAGCTTAGGATAATAGTTAACAAGATAATTTTGTTAAACACTTTAACTTGAGCGTCCATCTCTCTTAACGACTCTTCCAGGTAAAGGTTTTCGAATACGTGTATGTATAACATTTAACGATTCTTTGATAGATTCTTTAGGCAGAACATTCATGGTGCAACTTTGCAGAATGGACGGCAAATGCCTATTGTGGAGGCACTAATGTAAAAGACGACGTTACGAAAGTCTTCCGCCTTTCGTCTTCAAGTAAGTAAGTGTGTAAATGTTGTCACTCTTTTATAGTGTCCTGGTGGATTGTGGAGAGCTTGCTATGATTGATTGTGTTATGATAATCCAACCAATCATAACACGCTATCCACAATATAAAATTAAGTTACAAAAGTATTTAAGGACGAGTGTTTTTATGTGCGTTTATGTGTTTTTTTCTATAGAAAAGCGACATCTAGTTGTCTGCTGTGTCCACCGATAGAAATAGAAATCCTGATTTTAAGTTCGAAGACTTACCGCTGATCCAGAGGGGGGGATGTATTTAAAGGACGTTAAAAGCAAAATTCAACAAACTGAGAAATTGACTAATTATGAAATTTTCTGTTCGATAAAAGAACAACAGAAAAAAAAACAACAAAGAAACTTGATTTAGAAAAATCCTGCTTACGATCATGGTTTCAAATTAGGTTTCAAGAGTTCCAACGTATTCGCGATGTAATTTCTTTATAATCCTTTGTAGCTCAGTGATGATTCACGTTTAGTCAGGCGTGAGCTCGTGTCTTATCTACGCCATCATCGTCTCAAGCTTCAGAAGAATTATAGAGTTAGTCATTATGAAGCATCTTTAAGGTGTAGATGAAGTCAACACATTTGTGCGATAAATCTTGTCTGGAAATGGGAAAAGTGACGGTTGACATATTCTCTCTGTTATTAGGTGATTATATGACCTTTCCGCGTGAGCTTTCGTGTCATTTCTTTATTTTTCTTTGGAAGAACGAACGATAGGTCCTTCTTAATAACCTTCGATATTTACAAATAATATATTTTCAAGGAAATCCCACTTCACCTTGAATCAGTCCTTAGTAAAATGAAAACAAAATGACAGAATATTATAATTTTAAACATTATACCTGTTATTAAGAACATTAATTCGAGAAAACAAGTTTTCAAGCATTCTACTAAAACTCGTCAACAAAAATTGCGACGCAAAAATTCAGTCTTTATGACACTACGGAATGATTGCTTTAACTTCCTGTTTCCCGCTTTGTGCAGTACGTTCCACTGGAGAAAGCGTCCCCAGTGGGAAATAATGTGACTTACTGTCGAATATTTCTGTGTTAATTGGCTATGATGAACTCATTTCTGCCCCCCAGTGGCTCAGCGGTATGTCTGCGGACTTGCACGCTAAAATCCGGGTTTCGATACCCGTGGTGGGCAGAGCACAGATAGCCCATGGTGTAGCTTTGTGCTTAATTCAAAAACAACAAAAAAAAAACAACAACGAACTCATTTCTTTTCTATTAGGGGAACACAATATTATTTTCTTTTTAAATATCAGTTTTCTCGTTATATGTTAAGATACTTTTTTTGCCAAACATTACTTAAGGTCTTATACTGTAATTACTAGAAAAATATTACTGGTAAAAAAGTGTAACAAAGCTCTATGTGTTTTTCTTATAGTAAAGCCACATCGAACTATCAGCTGTGCCCATCGAGTGGAATCGAACCCCTGATTGTAGCATTGTAAATCAGTAGACTTACCGCTGGAACAGAACCTTACAAATCCTTCAAACAAAACTGTAGAAACCACAACTTTGTTGTTTTTCAAGTGTTTTCTCTGCTTCATTATGACATTTAAGCAATTCTTTTGTTTAGACTAAACTAATCTTTTTTTCGTATGGTTCGTAGGCTATACTAATGGTTTCTAAACCTTTTTAGACTGAGGCTGCCTTGAAGTGAATGAAAACGTTTGTGGTCAGCAACCTGTAAAAATGCTTTGAGGTGTTATTTTAAGGTTTGGTTTTTTGGAATTTCGCACAAAGCTACTCGAGGGCTATCTGTGCTAGCCGTCCCTAATTTAGCAGTGTAAGACTAGAGGGAAGGCAGCTAGTCATCACCACCCACCGCCAACTCTTGGGCTACTCTTTTACCAACGAATAGTGGGATTGACCGTCAAATTATACGCCCCCACGGCTGGGAGGGCGAACATGTTTAGCGCGACGCGGGTGCGAACCCGCGACCCTCGGATTACGAGTCGCACGCCTTACGCGTTCGGCCATGCTAGGCCTGTGATTTTAAGTGCCCCACCTTATTACTTTAACAGGGTGATTGAAAAACAGTGTCGTAGTAAACACAATAGAATCTCCTTTTAACATACCGTATCGCTTAGTTAGTTCAATGTAACTTTTACCGTTTATTTAAAATAAAAACTATTTCAGTATCTTTGTTTCTGCCTCGATTTTTGGCGGCTCCCCATCAATGCTTTACGACCCTACGAGAGGTCGAGGTTCTCACTTTGAGAAACATGGTTCGTACAGCCACCCAAGTCAAATTAGTTTTATGTTATAAATTAGATCATAAATACTAATTAATTTTCATTCTACGTTTCAGCTACTAATATGCTGTCGTCAGCTGGGAAGTCATAAGAAAAATCTGTGTTTTTATTGGTTGATATTTGACCTTGAGTCTTAACGATGGAGGTTTAGTAGGTTACATAATTAATAATTAGACTTACATGATTGCAGACGCTACTAATCAAAACAACCAGTGGTATTCAATCACCACAACCTTACCACACAGTTCTCTTGTAGATTTGATTGTAAGTGTGTGGGGTATTTTTAGAGTATAACTAAACTGAAACTGATTCAAACATTAAAGTCTCTGAAATCAAAATGAATTAATCTGTATAAAGTCATTGAGAATAATTTAAATAATTCTAGTATATTTTCTATATTATAACTGCCCGATCGTGGCTTAATCGTCAGCGTGTTGGTCAGGTCTAATGCTCAAGGTTGTAACATTCTGTTTAGCTTACAAGGCTCTTTCTGCTGTGGGTGGGTGATTTAAAAGAGATAGCCATTATACAATTTAAAGTCTGCTCTGATGGACTCCAAGTCCCTTATTGGTCGTTAATCTTGAGATGCACACACCCTTCGTCTGGTGTGTCGTCGGTTCTCTTCCGCTGATATTTGCTTGTTCGTGTGTGTGCGTGTTTTTGATGTTGTTGTTTTTTGCGGGTAGTATGAATGAAAAATCTCATGTGTTGGGTGAAGAAAAAGAAATTTTCTGAGCATCCCCGGTTACATCTGTTCCTAACCACTGGGGACAGTGCTATTTAAGTCGAAGTACCTGTCAAGGTTTTTCTTCTGCTGCTATTCAGTTTAACAAAACGAGTCACATTAATAGCAATAATGCACATTTTTTAAAGGCTTATCATTCTAATTTATAAAGTAAATTTAAATGTCTTCTCAGATGTTTACATCAGGATTTCGTGACAACCCAGGTCTCATATAATGGCTCTATAAACATGTTATTCAAACTTGCGTATGAAAATTTCCAGAAACATTTGGAAATTATGTTTATTTGTTTTTAAGCAAAGCCACATTGGAATATCAACTATGTGTCCACCATCACAGGAAGTTTGACTTGGAATTTAGTTTTGGTGCGTAGACTTACCGTTGTCCAAACTGTTGGTTAAAAAACGGTAATTAATTAATAACAACAAAAAATAAATTATATATTTTTGTTGAATAAACTTGTGTTTAATGTCCAGTTTGCTAAACAACATAGCTTAGAATCTCGACACAAATGATACAAAAACAGAATTTTAAATTATAAACAAATATAAACTTTATGAGTTTACCTTTTAACCATCTTACTAAATAAATTATGTCGTTTTAGGAATAGATCTTTTAATCAAATAAAGTATGTAGTTTAGGGAGTAAATCTTTCAACAATATTACCAAATAAGATATATACTTTGAGGAGTAGATTTTTTTATCAAATAAAATATGTAGTTTATGGAGTAGATTTTTTAACCATCTTACAAAATTAAATACGTAGTCTTGGGTGTATATCTTTTAATAAAATAAAACACGTAGTTTAGGGAAATATCTTTTAACCATCTTACAAAATAAAACACATAGTTTAAGGAGTATATCTTTTTACCAAATAAAATATGTAGTTTAAGGAGTAGATCTTATTAACCAAATAAAATAAAAAGAACAATTATTTATTTTTATGAAAGAGCAATGACCAAAAATGGGGTCATTTACCGCTTTAGTTTGATCGATGTAATTGTTTGGTTTTATTTTTGGAAAAGTTAATCACTACTCATCTTCATGTTCTTTTATAGACTGGATGCTGTCTTTAAAGGCTCTGGTTATGTCTGTTTTGGAATTATCATGAAATGTGCACTCCAAGGATATCATTACATCAAAAACCTTCATGGAGAAAATAATTGGTTTTTAAATCAGTATGAGTTTCTCTAAGTGGTTGCAATTTTTCTTGATTTAAGAATAGGAAAGTTTCATATAAAACAAATCCACAGTGTTTGGTTGAATAAAATAATGGATTTTGTTTTTAATATTAAAAGCCTTAATAGTTCAAAAATGTTTCGGACACGTGCATAACTATCGCAAAGTTTTAAATTTATTAGATCAAATGATACAATTTTCTGGTTAACACTTTTGTAATAATCGTAAACATTACAGCAGAATACATTATGCACCATGTTAACACTTATTTGAAAAAACATATGCTATTTATGGACGTTTACACTTCCACACACATATCCACAACTGGTTAAGGTTGGTTATTATGATTAATAGTTAGTTACGAAACAAATACATAACCAGCTACAATTTTCATTCTATTTTTGTAATTTAATAAACACAGTTCCACATTGTGAACAATTATTCCATGAACGAGCAGAAGGTTTAGATTTTTTATTCTTGTGTTCCACTGTATTGTTAACGTTTTCAAATGTTTGATTTAGTCCTAACTGTCCTTCAGTTATTGTAAAGATTAAAGCTAAATCAACGGAGTCAAGTGAAGTGGTGATACAGATTATTTATCTTATGAGCGATCTGAACGACACTTACACACACATATATATACACATACAAACCACAGCATCTTTTGCTCACACAAATTATTCATAACATATACAACACAGTAAAAAAGTATCTGTCTCCAGTAATGGAAATAGATCGGGTTAATCTATCAATTTAACTTAGTTCCTGAACTTTGGAAAGGTTAATTGTGCTCCACTATTGGTTTCGCTCCGAGTCGAAGCTCTGGTTTACTTACACCGATCACCGCAAAAAGTAATATCTGATCATTTTCGTCTTGCTAAGACCCACTCAACAACAACATCTACACTTTACAATGGTAAATTTATATTTCTATTCATTAAGTTTCGTCAAATTTTGAACTTTGCTAACAGCTTATATCACGCTTGGAATTTTTACGATTTTGCATTAACATTATTCATGCCTTTTCAGCTGTTGTTTCAAAACTCTATGCGTGTACGCGTGCGCAGTTTTTGAAAGATGAAACAGACGAAAACTCGAACAGATACCATAGTTTGTATTATATATATACATTAGACGACACTTCTTGCTTACAAAAGTTACTTATAAGATATCAAACATGACACTTTTGTTTACAAAATTACTCACAAGATATACAGCAGACGTATTTGGTTTAGACAAACTGAGACTTAAGGTTACAGTTTGAATGCTGAAAGCTGGCTGGTGAAGCAGAGAAGCCCCAGTGGACTTAGTAGCTTTGATAAAAATTACTGAGGGTTTTTCATCTGACAAACTGCTTATGTAGGCAGCACAAGAGATAGGCTTGGTTTGTTTTGAATTTTACGCAAAGCTACTAGAGGGCTATCTGCGCTAACCGTCCCTAATTTAGCAGCGTAAGACTAGGGTGAAGGCAACTAGTCATCTCCACCCACCACCAACTCTTGGGCTACTCCTTTACGAACGAATAGTGGTATTAACCACACTTTATAACGTCCCCACGGCTGAAAGGGCGAACATGTTTTGTGTGACGGGGATTCGAGCCCACGAACTTCGAATTACGAGTCGAGTGTCTTACCCACCTGGGCCACGCCAGGCCAGTACAAGATATGTGAAATTTAAATCTATTAATTTTTTATCTTGTAATATTTCAAACGTAAACGATATATTTATGCATCAGAACTCAGAGACGTAGCACTTAAGTTTTATATCCTCTTTTACCTTTGGTTTTCTTTATGTGTTGCTCATACCAATTACTTTTATATTATTCCATATTTTTCCACGGTTCTTCTCTCTAGCACAATAGGCTATTGCAGGTAGATCGTTACAGGAAAGTCCTGCATAACTATTACATTTCTGAGCTCTAACGATGCTGATATTTTTGTTTCTTCAGGGTTTTGAAGTCTACATATAAAAGAGATGCTATAAGCTATGATCTTCCTCTTCGTTGATGGTTTGTTATGTATTGTGTTGTGGCTTTCGAATACTGTTCTGATGCTGTTATTTAAATATCATAGTTATGTTTCAGAGAAGTTTTCGACAAAGGGGAATATGGTTGTGCGTTTGACATACTTCCAAACTTGGCACGTATTTTATCTATTTCCTTTCTTTTCAAGCATTAAGAGTATCCATTGTCAAGAATGGTTTTAGTGATTTGTTCATTTTCCTTCCTCTTTGTTTTTTTTTTTTGCTCTTATAAATCTCGTTCGTTCCAGAACGTCTGCAAACTGTGACACTCGTCTTTGATTTGTTGGAGCGGTTATATTTATAATCGTAATATTTCAGTGTTTTGGGGCTCACTGCAAATTCATATACAGTTTGATTAACGTGTATTGATAACCACGATGTCGAAAGATGGAGTTTGTTATAATTTTAATTCCAGTGTGGATTGTATTTTAAAATTATGCCTGTCCAGATGATTCTTAAATTTTATAATCTTTTCGTATAATAAATGTGTTTTCAACATCTGTCAACAGAAATTTGGGATTTAGGGCAGCGTGTTTATTTGCTTGTTTATCTTTTGAATTTCGCTGAAAGCCACACTAGAGCTATCTGCGCTAGCCATCTTTAATTTAACAGTGTAAGGTTTAGAGGGAAGACAGCTAGTTATCACCACCAACCACCATCTCTTTCACCAACGAATAGTGGGATTGACCATCACATGATAAACCCCCATGGATGAAAAGGCAAGCATGTTTGGTGTGACAGGATATTCAAACCCGCTACTCTCACACCAAGAGTTGTGCACCCTAACTACCGTTCATGCCCAGTCTTAGAGCAGCAGTTTTGAGGGCGTTGTACTGGAAGTGTTTAATGTAGAGGCTACTGAGCATAGTAATAAAAATCTCTGAGGAGAGTGACTACTGTGATAAGAACATGTGGAAGCTACTGGATGCTCTCATAAGAACATATGGAAGTTAATGGGTACTGTGATAAAAAAACACAAAGGTTACTAAGTGCTGTTATAACTACACCTGGAGGTTAATAAGTACTGTGATAAGAACACATGGAACTTAGTGAGTACTGTGATAAGACCAGATTATGGTTAGTGAATACAGTGGTAACACCACATGAAGTTTAGTGAGTACTGTGATAAGAACACAGGATGGTTATTGATTTCTCTGATAGGAACACATGGAGGCTGGTGAGTACAGTGATAAGGAGAACACATGGAGCTTAGTGACTACTGTGATAAGAACACTTGGATAGTTTTTCTTGATGTTGCACTTATAATCACTACAAGAGGATGAGATCTTAACACATGATGATGCTTTAGTTATTAATGATGATATTATATCCACATGATGGCGTGGTATAATGGATTTCAGCATTTATTTACGGACAGAGAGGGTTGTCGTGTTTGTGAAATTTTGGTAAATTTAGATGTGTGATGTGACACTGTGTAGAATTTATCCTTTTAAATGTTCGACTATTTCTTTTCCCAATATTCTATTATGTTCTTCAAGGAGTCGGTAGTGGCCATCTATAGAGTTTAGAGTTGATGGTACATTCCTTTTTATGTATGAATACATTGGAATTATCTTTGCCTGTTAGTAGAATTGTTCATTTCAGAGATTTACGTTTTATTTTCAGTTAAATAAGTCTGGTTCCTAAACTCACTTAGGTTCCCATTACTGAAATAATGTTATTTATGAATACATTACGGAATGTTTCCAACAGGGAGTTTTATAACAAAACTGTAGATTACATGATTTACTCCATTCACTTCTGTACGGTACGGAAAGAGAATGTTTTCAATATATCCTATTGCAAATCAATGATCAGTAATGTTTATATATTTTAAGATTTGACTTCAGCTTACTGTAATGTGTATATATATATATATATGTATGTATTCGTACGAAAAATATATGTTTAGGATATATTGACGAAGACAGGAACAATGAACACGAATTCAAATACTTTGGCAGATATTAAAGATTCATAATGGTTTGAATTGGCAAAGAAAAAACAACTGACAAGCTCGATAAATGTAAACA
Organism: Carcinoscorpius rotundicauda; assembly: GCA_011833715.1. NCBI lineage: Eukaryota > Metazoa > Arthropoda > Merostomata > Xiphosura > Limulidae > Carcinoscorpius > Carcinoscorpius rotundicauda. The sequence continues at coordinate 16,050,961 of CM022392.1, read as the reverse complement.
ATTTACATAAGGTTTTTATCATCATTAACCTTTGAAGCCGTCTCTAAGCTTTACTGTCCAATAGTTGACTAGTTGACATCATACGTAGCAACCTTTGTAAAATGTCGTGAGTTGGTACATAGTTCATGTTCTTGAAACTTGCGTCTCCATTCAAATGGCACAACGGCATTCTGCGGACTTACAACGCTAGAATTCGGGTATCGATACCAGTGACGGGCAGAGCACAGATAGCCCATAGTGTTGCTTTGTTCTTAACTTCGAACAAATAAATGAAATGTAAGAGTAAAATAAATGAAGGATATCAACAAGGATTGTGCAATATTTTAAAGTTGAGCTGTCTTTATTGAAAATGTATCGAAGTTACTTAAAATCCAAGTTAATTCAAGTATACTGTTTTCCTTGTGCCGAGTTACTCAATACTGTGTAGGACTATTACGTTATACCAGAGCCTCCAGAACTGGTTTGCTTCATTCACCTGCAAAGAGGAAAAAATATATCATCCAAAAGCATGCGATTTACAAGTTTCCTTATACTGCAATGATTTTATTTTTTTCATCAGTTATCTTTACCACAAACTAATTAGTCACTTTAGAGACTCTAAGAAACACGTATGGCAAACCTCAAATACTTCAGGTATTTTTTTAATACATCTTGTGAATTGTGCAAAGTCAACAGGCCTAGCATTCTATTCTTTTAATAGTATGAAACAGATTTCAACTTTCAGGTATGAATATGTTATTCAGGATATAAAATTCAGGTCAGCGACGCCTCATTACTAAATGCTTGTTTGTTTGTTTGTTTTGGAATTTCGCACAAAGCTACTCGAGGGCTATCTGTGCTAGCCGTCCCTAATTTAGCAGTGTAAGACTAGAGGGAAGGCAGCTAGTCATCACCACCCACCGCCAGCTCTTGGGCTACTCTTTTACCAACGAAAAGTGGAATTGACTGTCACATTATAACGCCCCCACGGCTGGAAGGGCAAGCATGTTTAGCGCGACGCGGGCGCGAACCCGCGACCCTCGGATTACGAGTCGCACGCCTTACGCGCTTGGCCATGCCAGGGCCTCCTAAATGCATCTGATCTGATTGATTAATCTATATGTATATAAGGTGATATTATGAGCCCAATTCCAATGGTAGACAGAAGTTTACCTATTGTTGAAGGCGAACGTATTTTTGATATTAAAATACAGCTTTTCATGTGTTGTTTATTCGTTTTTTTATTTATTTTTGGCGAAGCAATAAACGATACCTGCCGCCATATTTAATTTAAACTGTCGACCGGAGGGATGGTAATAGGTTGACAGTATCCACCGTCAACTGTTGGACTACACTTCTGTAAACGGACAGTAGGACTGATCGCACATTACAATGTCTCCACGGCTATGAGGGTGAGCATGTACGACAATGGGTTTCAAATCCGTGTCTTGGTGAATTGCGATTCGATCACCCTGATATCAGACTATGTCAAGTTAAATATTGTGTAAGTTTAATAGGTGTAACCCATCTGTAAGTCTGATTGCTTATAACGTTAAAAAATCGAGCTTCGATGTCCATGATAGGCACAGCACAGATTATGTAGCTTCAGACTTAATAACAAACAAGCAATTAATAGGTAATGTTGAGTTCCAAATTACCTAAGGTGCAGTTTAGAAATGGTAAACTTGTCTTCCTAACAACCAAAAGTAAAGCTTGAACTTCTGTTGGCTGAGAGAATCATGATATTTTCAATGGGATCCAATCATTACACACGATGCAAATCGTATTCGGTGTAAAACGTGAGACATGTTATCACAGATCAGCTTCACTTTGTACGGAGTTGTGCTATTACATAATACACACCTCACAACAACAACAAAAACTACTCATTGTATAATTATAACTGTTTTACAAAAACACTGGACGAAATAACCCCAAAATAAAATTATTTTTTATGATCCTTATGATCCTTAATCCAAAAAAAATTCGAATAACTGGGAAGAAAAAGTGCAGTTTAAGAAATTACATAAATCGAGAGTAACTTTTTATAATATCAGTGCTAATTAAAAACAGTAAACCATATCGACAGAAATAAAGTTGTTCATATATCACTCGTAACTACCTTTCTATTTATCTAAGTTGGTAGCCTGTTGATTTGTGTGACGTGCTGAGGATCGAAAGATCCAAGGTTAGAGCAGCAATATGAAGCTTAACATGTTCTCCATCTTCATCGTAGGGAGTTATAACTCTGAAAGTTAATCCTTATATTCAATTATAATAGTCAACCAAGTTAATCTAGGGCCTCTTGACTTGGTAAGTTGTCCTTCTAGCTGAAAATACCATAATGCAAGTTCTCGTAAGCCCAGTATGACCAGGTGGTATAGGTGCTCGACTCTTAATCTGAGGGTCGCGGGTTTGAATCCCCATCACACCAAAAATGTTCACTCTTTCAGCCATGGGGGCATTATAATGTGACGGTCAATTGCACTATTCGTTAGTAACGAGTCCCCCATGAGTTTGCGGTGGATCGTGATGATTAGCTGCCTTCCCTCTAGTCTAACACTCCTAAATTAGGGACGGCTAGCGCAGACAGCCCTCGTGTACTTGCGCGGACTTAAAAACAACAACAAAGAAACAATTTCTTGTACGTAAAATATTATGATTTCTGTTTCTTTATAGTTTTGTATCTTTCAAAAATGTGCATTGTAAGTGTGACAATTACGAGGTCAAATAGGCGGCGGGCGATAGTGCCCTTCCTCCGGTGATGTGTTAATAATGTGCTGTTTTGGTTGAATATTGCGAATATTATCTTCAAACCGAGATTCGATCAACTGTAAACAATAAATAAACGCCACCAATTCATAAAGTTTATTTAGACAAAACGTATTCGGTACAATATTTATCATGTTTGTTTGCAGCATTTACTGCCGGAAAAAAAAACTTAACTGTCGAGTTTGTGTTAATCTAAAACATGTCTTTTGTAGACGAAGAGAGCACTAGAATTAAAAATAAGGAGTAGAAAGACAGCATTATTTTCTCAACTACAGGCAGACGACAAGAAACGATCTAATAGGAACCAGAAAGAAAAGAGACTGTCTCTTCTAAGAGATTTGAAAGGTTGAATGTGAATCCGCCTTTACAGTACTTTGAGTCCCGAGAGCTACAAGAAACGGAGTCAATATCGAAATGCCATTCAATATACAGCTACCTTATTGTGGTAGAAAGAGACGTCGTTTACACACATTCAGACAAGTGCCCTGCGAACCACTTAAACAAAAAGACGATAGAAAAATTACTTCTTCTGCTGACCTGTCCTCTCGCTTTTCAAAGAACTTTCCAAGTGAAACTAAAATACACAACGTACTATGACTATATTCACGAAGCACAAATTGATACTTTAAGGTTGATTATAGGATTTGAAAACAGATAGGCGTCTCATTACGCGGCTAGAGTGAAATACGTTTATAGCACATTTTGTTAAAATTCACTTTGGACAACTCACCTGCTACCATGAGGTACTCATACAAGACGGAAGACTAGCGAGCGGCATCTACATCAGAACTTTTGTTTCTAACATATAACTCCAAAAGCACTACGATAAGGAACTTTCTCTCTTTTGTTATCACACTTTTTATTTTAATACTGAGGGAAAGGTCGAAAAGATATATGATTTCCCTCAACTGTTATTGAGGGATCCAGATAGCGCTGTCCCTGCTTCATGATATTTTTCATTTATGGTCTATAAAATGAAGTTCTGGAAAAAGTTAAAGAGTAAAGACTCCTCTTTCGGTTATAACAGTTTTCTGTCATCTGTTAATATAAAACTATAGAAACTCATTAAAATCAGAACTACATTATTGGAATACTTCTGAGTTTTTGTCATGTCCAGTTGACGCAGATGTAATAAAATGGACGTTTACAGTTATTACCGCATAAAAAGTTTAATGAAACAACTGATAGCTGGTAATTGATTGCAGACAATATATAATTAGTAAAAGAATGAAAAAGGTAAATATTCCTGTTGTTATTATTCTAGAAACTTGTACTTATGTGAGTTTATTTTTTATTTGTAACGTTCTAAGCTGTAAAATGTTTTAAATCTGCTGCTTTATAAAATGTATTGAATTGTTTTCATTTTCTTCTGTCATGTTCTAACATGAACGAATGCGGTTTTATCCGCATGTTAAAGGTATTTAAAAAACAACTTTCAGTTAGTACGACAGTATGATTAATCTTAAAGCTTTGCTGTAAAATTATTTGTGTTAATGTAAGGAAAATAGATCATTTTTTTATGTTTCAGTTTTATTGCAAAGATACACTAATAGGCCTGGCGTTAAACCAAAAGTCTGCGAGTTTTAGGTTTAAATGTTATCACCGAACATATTCGACCTTTCCAGTATGGGAAGTTAAAAGGTGACGTTTCGTCCCACTATTTGTTGGTAAGAGTAGCCTAAGCAGTAAGTGATTTTGAGTAGGTGCTTTCTATCTAAACTGGTCAGACATGGCCAGGTAATTAAAACGTTCGAGACGTAATCTGAAGGTCGTGGGTTTGAACCCCCGTCAAACCAAACATCTCGTCCTTTCAGCGGTGAGGGCATTAAAATGTTACGGTCAATCCTACTATTCGTTGATGAAAGAATTGCCCAAGAGTTGGTTGTAGGTGATGAAGACTAGCTACCTTCCCTCTAGTCTTACACTTCTAAGTTAGGGACTGCTAGGACAGATGGCGCTCATGTAGCTTTGAGAGAAATTCAAAAAACAAAATGAAAGAAACCCTCTAAATTAAGGACGGTTACATGGAGAGTAGATGGGTCCTCGAGAACCACCATTGATACACCAGCATCTATAGTTCCCTAATGGTCACAGACGATCTCAGGACTAAAAACACAACAATAAAAGAACAAGAAGTGCTGACAGCAATCGTGCAATTTTGTGCAACATTCAGGAAAATAATTAACTTGCGCACAGCGTTTAATTATGAGTTAACAGACAAGAAGAAGGGAAGCCAGCCAATAGCAGTCAGTGTTTATTCTTGTATTTATGCATCAGTGAACTCAGTTCTTTCATACTTCTAGCGCATCCAAAATTCCAAAGTTGCATCTCGTTCTTACGATGTAAGGTTTCTAACAGTTTTAACCTTTCTGACCTTGTCTGTTAGTTATAATGTTGTAAAGTTGTTGTTTTATATATATTAGCGTTTCACAGCTCATTATTAATTTAAACAAAAGAAAACGTTGTAAAATACGTACGTAAATTTAATTTTTGGCCAGAGTTGATATTTCTTTAATTGTACAGTTCTTACGTTTAAAGTAACTGATACTGCAAACAAATAATTTTTTCCACTTTCAAACGCACCTACAAAAGAACATAAACTACTAACTGAACTTTTGAAAACTGTAATTCAGTTACTGTCATCTGAATATAAGATAATGCTCTATTTGCAAAAAGATTGTGCTTAATGTGAAAGTGAAAATAATATCATTGGACTTTTAAATGTTTCTACAGTTATAAACGCAATGCAACTGCAATATTTATAATGAATTTAGCACATAAAGAAAAAAGCCAGGTGGTTAAAGCATTCGACTTGCAAATTGAGGGTCGCAGGTTCGAATCCTCGTCACACCAAAAGTCGCGAAGGCATTATCATGTGACGGCCAATCCCACTATTCCTTGGTAAAAGTGTAGCCCAAGAGTCGGCGGTAGGTAGTGATGACTAGCTGCCTTCCCTCTAGTTTTACACTGCTAAATTAGTGACGTCTAGCACATATAGCCCTCGTGTAGTTTTAAGCGAAATTCAAAAGAAACTAATACTTTTAAAAACAATTAATGACTTTACACATGAACATGAACAAACAAAAACATGTTACAAACTAGGCACTAGATTTTTAAGATAGGTAAAACATGCTCTAGCAAGAGTAATATCTACGAATTCAACATTCATGACAGTAGAAAAAACACGTAGAATCAAAGAGTCTTGATATAAATGTTATAAAAAATGTTTGTATTCATTTCTACGAATTTAACATTATAGGTATACAGCTTATCAGATTTAAATTCTGTTATCAAGCCAAAATATTGTGCAATACAATAACTAAGAATAACCATCAACAGCTAGACGTAAAAAGGTAATTGTTGTTCAAACGCAACACATATACAGATAAAATATTAAAACTGGTTTTACGACCACGCCGCTGAGTCTAGTATTCTGAAATTGACATGCTAACTATTACAATGGTCAACTGATTTTTAGTTCTACGGTTTTCACGAAAGAGCTTCTGTCCTCAGGTCATAGGTAACAAAGTTTGATGAAAAGCAACACCTAAAAAGCCAATACTAGTACACTGAACAGTGGAAATGTAATTTTATTTATTTATTTATATATACTGAACCTAGGGTAGGAGTATCAATCTAAAAAGTCAGTCAAATGCCCTCTGATGGACCAGTGCATTCTGACAAAATGATTATAATTTTGATTGTTTAGTATGCAGGAATTTACATTGCCCGGGCTAGTCATTTAGGACCAATTCATTCTTGGGTGGACAAGTTTGGGTTTGGTGTCAACTGACCAAACACCACTGTAATGAAGGTGTCTCAGTGGTGAAGGAAGTGTAATGATTTGAGCTATTTTTATGTATAGTTTTGGTCTTTTTATTGTAAGTATGGGATTTTTACAATATACTGACATTTTGTACAATGCTGCACTGCCTTTTATAATGCAATAATTCGTTTACTTTTGCCCCCTAATGGCTCAGCGGTATGTCTGCGGACTTACACGCTAAAAACCGGGTTTCGATACCCGTGGTGCGCAGAGCACAGATAGACCATTGAGTAGCTTTGTGCTTAATTCAAAACAACAACAATCGTTTACTTTTATCATTGTGATAACGCGCCTTGTCTTACTTTGTGTCTGTTTGAGAACTGCCTCAAGGAAAACGACATTAAAAATCTAAAGAGACAAGCATATAATCATTTTGGGTCGTCTCAGAACATTGTCTGAGAGCTTTGGTCAACAGGTCACGATCCATCAATAAAATAGCACCTGTTCTGAGAGAGATGGTGAATTATTATTGCTCTGAGGAAGATAATTGTGTAATTTCATTTTCTGAGAGATGCATGATGTAAAGTCATTGTTTTGAGGGGAGAATAGTGTGATATTATCACTTTGTTGGAAGGAAGTTATAGTATTACTTTGTCGGAGGGATGGTGTTATATTGTTGTTGTGAAGGAATAATGGTTTAATACCTACAAGACTTTGATACAGTGTGATAGTAACAAATTCCGAGCTATGACTGTTGCCAGAGGTATAACAACAACTTATTAGATATGGAATCAATGATTGTGAACTAACTGATTTACCTGTTTGCTTACTCGCCCAGTAACTTTTGTAATATAGTCTAGATATCGAGGTTAAAATTTACTGCTGTTAGAAAAATCAAAATTTACCTCCAAACTTTTAAAGGTAGTGCATTTTCAATTACATTTCTAGATAAGTCAATACCCGAATTAATAAATTTTATAGTTTCTTGAATTACAACTTCTTACATCGTGAAAATTCTTCAGGCTATTCTAGAGATATGCCACTTTCATCTGGTGCAGTTACTTTATATGAAGATATAGAGAAACTTCATCTTATAATATCTAAAGATATAGAAAAATATATCCTCTATGGTTCGGGAGAAGTTTTAATAGAGAAGAAGCAATGTTTTGTTAGGTGTAAAGCTAGAAGATGGGATATCTGTACTGCGACCATCGCGGGTATCAGAACCAAATTTTTGGTGTTATAAGCCTTGAGAATTAACGCTAATCTACCGAGAAGTGAAGATATTGTAGTTTGATGATATAAGCGTATTCATAGTATTGATATTGTATCTTGCTAGTGAAAGATAAGTATGCAAAGAAATAATATTTATTGTGTGTAATTATATGGACGTACAAAGAATAACAGTGTTGTACACGCTAGTATATACAGGCATGTAAAGAAACAATACCTATAACATATATTATTATGAATGTATACAATATCAGTATTAGAATGTATATGCAACACAATATTCGAGTGTGGCCTTTCACACAAGGCTATTTTAAATCTTTTTAGATCAACTTAAATTCCAAATGGTCAAATTTGTATTTAAACCTAACTATTTATGACCTATCGTTAATTTGTGCGTAACGGAATGCATGTCTCAAAAGCTTGCGTAACAGTCAGTTTTACCGGCGAGAAGAAAATGAACGCAACTTGCCAAGTAAGTCATTCAACTGTGGTTAATAAATGAAGTAATGTTACAGATAGAAAGCCTTATTGTCTTGCTGACAATAAAACAAGTATAATAGGGTCGGTATTCAGTCATATCGTAACTCTTTTTCAAGTCGTAATTGCTGACGTCGATTGACATATCAGAGGTTGTGAGCGATCGCGCGAGGATAATAGGGAAAATTTTTACTCAGACATCATTTTATTCAGCCAAAGAAACATCACGAGAAACAATCATATATCCTTAATACAGGTTCTAGGTTTCTGTTGTCCATTACATAAACTTTAAAAAGCAAGGAATAGCGGTCTGTTTGAAACCTAAACATCGTTGCATTAAATTTCGGTAACATTTAAAAAAATAGTTATGTTGTTACATGAAAACATGAGAAATATTTAAAGTATGTAACATGAAAACATGAGAAATATTTAAAGTATGTTTTAACTTTTATATGAAAACATAAAAATATTTAAAGCATGTTGTAACTTTTACATGAAAACAAGAGAAATATTCAAATCATGTTGTAATTATAAACTGAACACTGAATATGTTATTTCCAACAATCACCAACAGCGACACGTGTAAAAAAAATGAATGAAATGTTTTTGATATTGGAAATTTCACCTCAATGGATCCTTTTGCGCACGTGACTTATAGGATCAAGTTAAAGATTCCTGTGGTTCAGGTACACATCTCTCTAATTTTAAACGACTGACTAGAGAAGGACAGGCAATAAGCAGCACCCGCCGTCACAAGAGCTTTGTCCAGTTCTTTCAACCAAAGAATAGGGTAACTACAGTTTTTATTAGACGCCCTCAATTGAAATTGCAAGACCCCCAGTGGCTCAGCGGTATGTCTGCGGACTTATAACGCCAAAAAACCAGGTTTTGATACCCGTGGTGGGCAGAAAACAGATAGACTATTGAGTAGCTTTGTGCATAATTCAAAACAACAACAACAACTAAAAGTCCAAGACATGTTAAACAGCATAATGTTTCCAACTCATACCCTTTCATTGTGCGTCCTGATATGCTAACTACTAGGTCCAAGTATTTGAAAAATGACAACAACAAAAATACGTAATATTTTATCAAGTACAGGAAACTCTTAATAGATCCATCTACACAGAAAATAATTAATTATGTGAGTAAATTTATTGGTAACGTATTTCTAGTCACTTTGACGGCATCTAACAATAACAATTTATATAAAGCATGTTTGCATGGCAAATAAGTTTTAAATATATAATGGTTTTAATAATGTATTTTCACATGGTATTCACACTAGTTGTCTAAAAGTAAAATATACCCTTCAACTGTAACGTTATAAGTGGAGTTTAAACTGAGCAAAGATTAATTTAGATCAGTTTAATATGATCAGGTGAATAATAAAATAAAAAAAATCCAAATATCATCAGAGTTCTCAGATGATAGATTTTTTTTCCTCCGTAAGGGGATGAATTGGCTTTGTTTGTTTTGAGTTCCACACAAAAATGTGGGGCCTAGTCTTCCTCAATTTACATCGCAAACTATCTTCCAGTAGTACATAAAGCTGGCTTTTGGTAGCATCCTTATTTATCTTCCAGAACAGAGTAAAGACTGCATGGTCCGAATCATTGACGTCATAGATACGTTACCATATTACTGTTAGGCAAAACCTCACAAACTGTTATAAATCTGAACCTATGCTGAGACATTGTCAGTTTTAAAAACCACTATTTCTGCAACATATGTTTACATCAGCAGGAAGTAAAAGTAAAATTGGTGAATTTTATAAGTAAATCAACAATAATGCACATTAACAAAATAGTTGCTACGTGTTGTTTATATATACTTGAGTGTTACATGACAATGACATTTAGGCTTACCGACGTCATGTAATCTTTAGGCTGTATTCTCCTAATAATATTATTGTTCTATGTCTTTACCGACAGTTTTGTACGAAGTGTTATGTTTTAAACATTTTTTTAGAATTCTGTACATCCAAAACAAGTGTATTGATAACAAGATGTTTGCATGAAATATTAGAATGAGCAACGCGAGCTCTTCACCAGTTCACATGATACAAGATAAATTACGTATTGAACGTAATATGTGACAAAGTTTGTTTTCAGCATTTCTTTCTAAACCCAGCATAATAAAAGAAATAGCTTATTTCATTGTCGAAAAAAGGAATAATTTTGTACCTGTTTACCTTCCAAATGGTGTCATTTGTGGTGTCTATTTAAAACCAGACTGTTTCTGTGAAGTAAATTGATTGATCTAGTTATGTTCTTTACTTGTTCCGACGATATGTCGTTTTCCAGAAAATTTAAAGAAATATTTGACTTTCAATATTAATATAATATCTAAGGCTTACGTTTTGTTTCTAAGGAAATCAAACATTGACTATTGTATCGAAAACGAAGTTTACGTCCTTTTAAATTCAGAGAATAGTATTTACATGTTATTGTTGGCTTTGGTTTCTTAACTGTTTGTTAAAACTATTCAATTAGTTTAAAAGAATTAAATAGATTTCTGTGGTTGCATCGTGTATAAAAAACAAATGACTAGAGTTATACCGAAAGAAAAAATATTGAATAATACATACTGAATTAAATAAACTATCATTTAAAAAAAAACAACGTATCGATTTCGCATAGAGTTTTCTTAAATGGTAAAATTTCTTATTTGAACGTAAGAAGAGTCCATCTGAAAGTGATTCTGACATTGAACCCACAAACATGTTGTTGGTAATATGGAATCCAGCGTGGCCAGCTGGTTAAGGTGCTTGACTCGTAATCTGAGGGTCGGGAGTTCGAAATCCCGTCACATCAAACATGTTCGCCCCTTTCAGTCGTGGGGGCGTTATAATGTGACAGTCGATTCGTTGGTAGAAGAGTAGCTCAAGAGGCGGTGGTGGATGGTGATGGCTAGCTGCCTTTCCTCTAATCTTACACTAGTAAATTAGAAATAGCTATCGCAGATCGTCCGTCTGTAGCTCTGCGCAAAATTCCATAAATAAACAAACAGATTGATAGTATTTGAACTAATGTAATATGTATGCCGCCTATTTTTTCTGACACTTGCAGAACGTTCATTCTTATTATTTTATTGTAGATGGAGTAATAAAAGAAAGCCGAACGATCGAGTGTTGTGATAGGAAACACGAAGAAAGCTATTGAACGCAGCTGTTGCAAGGAAATGTACAACTTGTCCAAGGTATTAGCCTGGAATAACATTGTTAAAGAACTAGAGAACCAATCATGTACTCAAAACCAAGCGGAAGTCATTCTAGAAGGTTTGCTGTAAGCACTAAGGAAACAGCGTTATAAAAGTGTCGCTTCTAAAAATTCAACTAAAATACGATATCCTGATGAGATTGAGCAATCAGTTCTCACTTTTCACTCTGATTCCACAGAAGGTCTGAAGATAGCTGAGTAATCTTGCTCTTCACTCTGATACAGCTTTCTGAAACTTCTCGTGAAACTTTGCTTGTTGAAATGCACGCGCCACGGGCACCGATGGTTAAAAGTATAAGTTGGTATGTTTGGCGAAATGCACGCGCCGCACGCACCAGTTGTTAAAAGTCTGACTTCGAAGTATCAACACTAAATATTTCACGAACGTTGTCACGAGACAAGACTTTTTTTCTCAGTTTACCCGATATATGTATCATAATTACTGCTCACTAAATATAGGTAGGTTAATGTTGTAGCATAATTTTAATACAACAGGATCTCTCCTCGTATTATTTAATAGAACGATACAAACTTGCTTAAAGTCACTCATTTCATGAAGTTACTTACCTGTATTTTTTCTTTGCCACTTTTATTGTAGTCTCACGAGGTTTCTATAAATTAGCTCTATCCTCTTTTAAAACATTATTTTTTCAACTAGTACTATCAATTTTCGTTAAGAGTACCACGGTGGCTTTTGGTTGGACATTTCGTAAGCTTTATATCACCATTTCTTTCCTTTTCTGGTCAATACCTCTTACTCAGCAGGGTAACATGTTTTTAAACTAAAGCAAGGTATATTTCAACGCCGTCCATTGGGTAATGTTTGATGAGTTAGGTTGCTGTGATACTGGTACGTCACCATAGCATTTTCAACTCTGAAAATACCTCCAAGTCTTTGAGCAGAAAAAAACAACAAAAAACCTCACGCTATAGACTCATCACCGTGGTTACGCCTACACTCCAAACTTTCTCGTATAGGGTTTCTGATAATCTCAGTTTTTCTTTTGCAATCCTCAGTACGTTTTCCTATTTTGACAACCCTTTGCAACATTAAAACACTTACCAAGATTTATGCGTTAGGTATTAGGTTTGACTACAATTCTCATAAATACTTATATATCACTTTCTCACAGCTGTTCAAAACAATGTTTATAAATCCCAACATATCCTATTTATATACGTTTATTCACTAAGCAAATGTTTTAACCGATCTTATGACGAGAAATTCTGCTGATGACCCTACATTCCTTGCATTAGGATATCAGCATCCCGAAGTAACAGAACATTATAATGTCGTATGAGCTTGAAATAATAGGTTTGGATCATAGATTTCCTTTTTTCGGCATGTGAAGCAACGCGTGTTTCTCGTTTTTCACAAGTATTTTTACAAAACCAAAACCGTTATTGTTTTAAAATAGACAGACAAATAAGTGTGTCATTATGAAAAAAACACAAATTAGTCGATCCGTCTAATCAATAAATATTTAAAAGTACATAATAGTCAATGTGTAGTTATGTACATTTGATACATACTTAAAGGCACACAACAATTTATGTGAAGTTTGTTTGTTTGCTTTGAATTTCGCGCAAAACTACACGAGGGTTATCTGCGCTAGCTGTCCCTGATTTTGCAATGTAAGACTAGAGGGAAGGCAACTAGTCATCACCACCAACCACCAACTCTTGGGCTACTATTTTACCAATGAATAATTGGATTGTCCATCACATTGTAACGCCCCAACGGCTGAAAGGATGACCTTATTTGGTGCAACGGGAACTCGAACCCGCGACCCTTGGGTTACAAGTTGAGTGTCTTAACCACCTGACCAGATGTGTAGTTATGTACACTTAATACATATTTAAAAATACACAATAGTTGATATATAGTTATGCCCACTCAATAAAATTTAAAAGTACACAATAGGTAATATGTAGTTGTGTACACTCAATATGTATTTAAAAGTACAACAGTTGATATGCAGTTACGTTCTGATATCACTGAAAAAGTGAATAAGTGTTCCTATTTTAATAACGTAATACTGAATGATGTAGAAGAAGTTGTGTTGTTTCTTACATTATTTTCAGTTTTTGGTTATATTCTGACACAAAGTAATGAATATCATAAGAAAAAAACAAAACCAAAAAACTTTAAACTGTGGCAAAATGATTAAATATCGTTAAATAATAATGTTTATGGAGTTTTTATATTTACATGTTTGTCTGTTTTAAAATAACGATAATGTATTGAAAGTCTACTCTAAGTCAAATGTTCATTTTTTTAAAGTGATTTTAAATCCGGTGTTTGATTCACGACGGCGGACACGACAGACTGTCCAGTGTAGCATCCCGATAGAAAATGTTGTCATGAAAGAAACCGTCATTACCGGTTCAGAATTTTCTTGACTCTTTATTATTAAACATTTTTGCTTTTATACGACAGGGAAAATATTTTACTTGATTTTAAAAAAACGTTACAAGTAACCCTGTTTGTTTGTTTTGAATTTCGCGCAAAGCTTCTCAAGGGTTGTCTGCACTAGCCTTCCCTAATTTAGCAATGTAAGGCAAGAGGGAAGGCAGCTAGTCATCACCATCTACCACCAACTCTTGAGATACTTTTTTATCAACGAATAGTGAGACTGACCGTAACGTTATAACGCTCCAACAGCTGTTTGGTGTGACGGGGATTTGAACCCGCGACCTTCAGATTACGAGTCGAGTGCTTTAACAACCTGGTTATAGCATGACAATCAGTCCTAATATTCGATCGTAAAAGAATAGCCCAAGAGTTTCCGGTCGATGGTATGACTAGGTGCCTTCCCTCTAGCTTAAACTTCTAAATTAAGGACGGCTAGCGCAGATAGCCCTCGTGTAGTTTTGCGCGAAATTCAAAACAAACCAAAACCAAATCCGTGAAATTTAAAAATCAACAAAAAACAATCGTTAAACTGAAGAAAGGAAGACGATTGCTTAACAGATACCACTAAGAGTCAGAGTGACACAATGACTCATCCAATGATTAATTATAATTTTTACTTTACCTTTAACTGTTGACAAAGAGATTTAAAACTAATAATAATTTATCAGTCGGAATATCAGATATTGTGGCTACAAAATAAAATATTTAATTTTTCTTTGTATTTCGTATTGGACTTTCATAATCGAAAAACGTTAATTTCCATATAACAATGGTTCATTAACTTTCTGTTTTTTCTTTTCTTTCAATAAATGAAAATATTTGAAAGTTAACTCCACAACACCAAACACTTAGAAATGTGATGGATCACTACGGTTATCAAAACTATAAAAATAAAGACACGATAGATTAGAATATTTGATATTCATTTCAACTACATTGTCTTTTACTCAAGTCTTTGAAACTGATTCTCTGAATTATAGCATTCAGTAGCCATAAATAAAAGACAATAGTGGCTCAGTGGTATGTCTAGGGACTTACAACCTTAAAAAGCGGGTTTCGATACTTGTGGTGGGTAGAGAATAGAGGGGCTATTGTGTTTAATTAAAGACCTATAACGGCGAGATAAAAATGCATTAAATGTGATTAAGTGATACTGATTTCAGATTAATTTAATTTGACTATGGTAACTCAGTTTGCTAATTTTGAGTGTTTTTACACTATATAATATTCACGAATTCTGAAATATTTACAGAACTAATTGTGGGTAAATGTTAACTCCGTTGCTATAAATTATCATGTCTAACATCACTGCTTTCATGACTATCTAAACACCTCATAACACCACAAATACAGAACCTTTATCACTGCGCGACCAGATGTTTCATGTAAAGATTAAATCGCAGAAATTAATCTATAAAATATTTCGAAATCTAGCGTCATGATCTGAAGTGATGAAAAATTAATCTGTGTAGGGCGAAAAAAGGAATGTTTTGGCATGCTCTTATTATGGAACGAAATGGTGGCGCCAGTTAATGTTTAATTATTATTAAAGTTTAAAAGTTTTATAATTAACAATAAATAGCCGAATAAAGTGTTTGTTAAAAATTATCTCTAAAACACTGTTCAAAAGGGTTTTTTTTCTTTTGGTAGAAATTATACTCAAAACTACATGATGGGTTGTCTGTGCTCTGCTCTTAATTTTTACTCTAAAACGTAAGGCACTTAACGTGCTTCTAAACTTAATGTGTCATTTACAAATGATTCACTAAAGGTAAAACAATGGTTAACTGTTTATATTTAAAAGTAAACTTATGGCGGACTTTGCTGATCCTTTATAGAGATATTTCTATAGTATAGATCTAGACTTTAAGATTCTCGTGCCTAAGTAATCAGCGTTTCTTCTGAAGAGTATATAATCACACTTTTTAAAGAACATTTTGTGTTTCTATTGGACTTTACTAGGAACTTACGTTGTAATTTAGACAACATTTTCAACGTGAAGAAATGTTCATTAGTCCCTGTCGTAATTAATGTAAGCTTCTAGGAAATCCTTGAATTTTCTACAGACTAACCATAAAAGCAACATTAAGAGTAAGGTTCAATCCCGATGGTGTCAGATTAGTTTCTATAGAAAACATATAACAGTTAATGAATGACGTTTCACAACTAACATTTGTTATTCAGTTAATATTTAGACATTCAGAAAAATATCAGTGATATAGCTTTGGTTATTTTTAATCATATTAAAGCAAGGAATTGGAGATTCACATTGCTAAATCGGCGATAAATTTGCAATATTTTCGACGGGCAAAGTGTGTATAACCCGTTGTGTATCTCTAATTAAAAAGAAATACCAAACGCTTATTTTTTAAACTGAAATTAAACAAGGTGTAAATATTTTTATATTTTAGTTCAACGTAGTTTTACTCACTGAAGCCATCAAGTTATTGCGGATTGCAAACCGATCATCAATCGATAACTTTCTAAGCTGTTTGCAAACTTCTACAGTCCACCTTCACCAGCCCTGTTTCGTTTTCTTGTCTTCCTTCTACAGGTTTTCTTTTTTTCGGTGATATTCTATGTTTCTAAACCTTTTTCTCCAATTGGGATATTAACGTTTCTGCTGAGTTCATTTTGAGAGTCTCAGAACTGATAACGGTATGCTGAAGTAACGCACTATATACGAGTTGTACATAACCTTATATTGATCAAGAGGTTTTTGTGGACTTCGGACGACAAGAAACGACTTAGTTGTATAAATACATATGAAATAAACATTAATAATGACAAGTAATATTTAAAGTTACGAATCATTGAATCATGAGTGGACATCTTTGTTTCTGCTTTCTTATTTCTTTCCACCATTAAATCTTAGTTTTAACTGCCTCTCTATTCACACCCAAATGTGATTACCTTTACCGGCAGTCGTTTGTCTTTAAACTTAAGCTAATTTGAATCTATCTTCAAATCTCATACAGAAATATGTTTCTTTTTTCAGTTCATTTTTATCGGAAGATTGTGAAACGTCAAAAATCCTCCAAGAATCATAAATTATTATCCAATAAACACTACTATTGATTCAATATGTTTTTTTTTAATTTCGCGCAAAGCTACTTAAGGGCTATCCGCGCTAGCCGTTCCTAATTTAGCAGGAAGGCAGCTAGTTATGATCATCCAACGCCAACTCTTAGGCTACTCTTTTACCAACGAATAGTGGGGTTGACCATCAAATCATAACGCCCTCACAGCTGAAAGGGCGGGCAGGTTTGGTGCAACGGGGTTGCAAACCCGTGACACTCAGATTACGATTCGCACGTCTTAATTCACCTGGCCATGCCGGGTCCATATTCTATATCATTAACTACCACCACTTATTTTATACGTTTATAGACATTACTTTTCATTCCACATAGTTAATAAACATTACTAAAGAGATGTAACACAAGCACAAATAAAAATTTTATTTATAATACTACAATTTTCAACATTTCTGTCTGGGAACTGGAATATAAGAACTTAACTCTTACAAAAATAATTCTAACTTTAAGATGTCATTCAACATTTTCGTCCATTTTGTTATGTAAATTTAAAAGGAAAATATTCAAAAACGTTCCTTTTTCTTCTTTGACGACAACTCTAAATATTTACAATATTACTACTAAACCTTGTGCATAAGTTCTCCTGTGTGAATAAAATTATTTTACAATATATGGTTTGTTGATTCATTTTTGGCCGCCACATAATTACCTGTACCTTTCCCGGAGACATATTGCTGACTCTTATGTTAGATAAATGGGCATTTCTCTAGAGAACAGCATTTATTTTCACTTCACGTCATCCTGTTCTCTTTAGACCCCACCTTACTTGATAAAGCAGAGATAACATAATTATTTCTTCTTTGAACTGTTATAATAACCGTTATTGCTTTGAAAATAATTTCAATCATAACGGAAGAGATAGAATCTAATTCTTGCTGAATACTATTCGCAATTTCATACAAATGTTGAGCATATCAAAAACCATACAAGTAAGATTTCAACATTTCTAAAAATGCTTTGTCAACGCAGACAACACTGATGATTTTATGTAATATAAATCAAGGACAAAATAATTAACATGTTATTAATGTAGAATGAAATAAAAACGAAGTGTTGCAGCTTTAAACCTGGGAAGAAACTCAACTGTTTCCGAAGAATAAGCAGTTAATAAGTGGGCGTTGCGTATAGGGTAGGAAAATTCTCAGTTTTAAGCAAAATATTATGAACACATAAACAAATAAACATTGAGTTATTATCGTAATCACGTAAGTATCATTTTCTAAAGAGAAGTTGTGCTACCTAGTCAAAAGTTGGATTTTTTTATCCACTCAATTTTGCTTAGTGACTAACTTATACCCGTAACATAATGAATACAATCACGTGGTGGAACATATGATTAAGAGGCTAGTTTTAAGGAACTTCATTATGTTTCATTACACTTCTCACTTGAGATAGTTTTAATGTTTATTGGATTTTATTAGTTTTAACAGCCTGAAGAACTGTAGCATTTGGCGAATACTCTCTTCACTTGAGGTAGTTTTAGTTTTTATTGAATTTTATTAGTTTTAACAGACTGAAGAACTGTAGCATTTGGCGAATACTCTCTTCACTTGAGGTAGTTTTAGTTTTTATTGGATTTTATTAGTTTTAACAACCCGAAGAACTGTAGCATTTAGCGGATAGTTTTTGAAGTTCTTTTGATACAGCAGTGTTTTATATGTTGAATAGTTTTTTAATTCTCACAACAGATGGGCGTTATTATACTGGACACTTTTTGAAGTTCTCTTAACAGATGAGATTTTTTATTGAACAGTTTTTGAAGTTTTCTCAATAGATGAGTTTTCTATATGTTTGACACTTTTGAAATTCTTTATGTAGATGAGTGTTTTCTATGTTAGACAGTTTTTGAAGTTCTCTCAATAGGTGAGTGTTTGCTGTGTTGGACACTTTTGAAATTCTCTCAATACGGGAGTGTTTTCTTTGTTGGACACTTTCATATTTTTCTCTATAAATGGGTGTTTTCTATGTGAGACAATTTATGAAGTTCTCTCAATAGATTAGTCTCTTGCATGCTGGACATTTTCAAAAGTTCTCTCAGTAGACGAGAGTTTTCCACATTGATCAATCTTTTTGTCCCTTGCTGATTCAACAAGTTACGACGCTATATCAGAGGTTCGATTCCGCTTGGTGGACTTAGCAGATAGTCTGATGTGCGTTTGTTATAAAAAACACACATAACAATCTTTCTATTTCATTTACCATTTCTATTTAGAATCTCTGGCAACTAAAATTTTTATACGAGTTTTCACGTCAAGATTGATTTTGTTATTTTATTAGGATAAACTTTTTAATGTTGTGTTTATAAAGAAATGTCAGATTGGATACAATGTATTTTATTTTTCCATTATTTTCCAAGTATGCCTCTTGATGCAATGTACTAGATTGTGGTGTATTTTTTATTATATTTTATGTGCTTGTCTCTTGAGTATGTTCTTTAGTGCATTTAATTAAGCACAAAACTACACAACGGGCTATGTGTAGTCTGGCCTCCACGGGTGTCGAAACCCTGTTGCAAGCGTTATACGTCCGCAGACATACTGCTCTGCCGTTGGGGGACATCTCATGAGTCCTGAAAAGGAAATCTTTAATAAGAGAAATAACACACTTTCCAATCGGCCCCTTTTCCAGTTCGTCTTAAAGGTTAATATGACGCCGTCTTTGGAGTTTCAATATGTTAAACAAAATGTATAAAAGAACCCATAACTAGATTAATAAATTACAGTAAACAGTACGACAATATTCCATTTTATCTTTAGTTTTCCAACTCTGTATTAACCAAGTGCCTGCATCGAATGATGAATGGATGAAAATTGTATTTTCTTTCTAATTTTTCAAAATCTTTTTCTGAATTAGTATTTTTCGCATGATAAATGCACCATGACACTGTCGAGTTCGTCGTAAACACTCGAAACTTACAACATACAAACTAAAGTACCAAATTATCCCCTTCAACAAAACTGAGATGCAAATTATTTTCAAAACATTAAACTTTTCTCACTAGCTTAGGTTAGATTTATGTGAATACTAAACAACAGACGTTTTGTCAGTGACGTTCATTTCTAAAGAATGCAAAAAATTATGTCATCTGGAATATAAACAGGTGACACGTGAATCGTGTTTTCTCACTATTAGAGTGCTTTTTGGTTTGGTAATGAAAATAAAAACGTTTCTGTATTTTCCAAAGATGAAGAAACGGTATTCTTTGAGTGTTAAAAAGTGTCTCGAAGGACACCCAGATCTTGGAGTCCGTTAATTCAAGTTTTGTGTAAATCTATCGAAGAGGTTTAGGTTATTTGGACTTGTCGTTCACGAGTCACACTACAGCTGAGATATATTAGTTTTTTTACACATTGCTTAAAGGTAAAGGTCTTTCGAAACGTTTCCGACTTTGTACTAATTCTCAAAATGTTATCCAGAAAGAGAAGCTGTCTTGGATAAAGTTGGTTTTATTTATTGCGTTTTTAAACGTTTGTTGCCAGAACGCTATAGCATACTGAAAGCTGAGACTGGTCACGAACATGCCAATCACAGAAGTTTTGTAACCACCTCTTTGGAAAGGAAATTTTAGTTACATGTAAAATCCTAAGAACATAATGAAATAAAAAAATGAAAAACTATCTACCTATTTGCATACACATATATATATCCGTGAAAAACATAATTCAGTTCTGTTCGTTTTAACAATCTGAACGTATCATATGCACATTAATACAGCTCTTTTGAGTAACGCCAGTATATTACAAAAAAAAAAAATTGAACCGCGAATATTATGTATAATTGATTTAATGTAGGATAAAAATACTGAAATAAAACATTCGTCCATGAGCTATACTCTAAAAACACTTTATCATATGGCGGAATGAAACGTTCATTTAAATCTTCGTAGAATTTAAGCTATCATTAGCAGGTGAAACAACTTGTTATTTAAAAAAAAAGATTTAACAATAATTTATGTTTATTTTTACGTCAAAGTGAGGCTTAAAAACTTGAAAAGTTGTGTATACGTTTTCTAGAACCATAATCAGAACTAAAACAAACAAACGCAATTGGAGATTCGAGTTTTGTTTAATATTATAATAAAAGAATTTTTTGAATTTTAAACAAGTGAAATGAAAATGACACAGAAAGGTAAGTGGCTTTCATCATGTTTGTTTTACTTTTATGTTCTCATAATCTGCAGAAAATACTTTCTAAGAATTCCAAATGACCCTAATAAATACGAAGGTTTTGAACCTCTTTATGAAAGATACGAGAGAAGACATGAGGACCAATTAAATTAATCAATTTGCTTTAAAAACGCTCCTCGTAGTTTCAAAAGTGGGGATCTATTTTAAACTATGAAACAATTGCAGCTTAAATTACTACTTGGAGTCATCGTTAATATTGTGTAATAGAACACATGCAAGCCTATATTCTTTACGACTGTTTGTGATGGATAATACATTTACTGTTTTGTTTTTAAAGTTCAAAAAAATACAAACATAGAAAAGTCTATTTACATCACCTATTTGAAACTTACCAACCCTACTAACACGTATATGACGATATTCGTGAAATTGTTATTTTCTTAATGGTTCATTGGTTAGACTGCAGACGTATGACGCTAATATTTGGGTTTCGCTGTGGGCAGAATACATACAGCTCACTTTGTTTAACAACAGCCAAACAAACAACTATTGAAGACCAGCTGATTTAGGTGTTATCTCCTACTATTTTGTGAAATAACCACCCACTGGCACAGCGGCATGTTGGTGAGCTTACAACGCTAGAATCCGTAGTGGGCAGAGCACGGATGACCTATTGTGCTTAATTACAAACAAATAGTTTGTAAAATGAAAACAATATTAATATTCCATGATGTCGATAAAACACACTTGTAGAGAAATATGTGTGTAAAAACGTCTCGTTTTTACTGGTGAACTGGTGAACCTGGCGATGACCAAAGAAGGTCGAATCGTTGTTCGCTCCTCTATGTAAAATATTTTCTCAACCCAAACGAGCCGTTTTTACATAAATATTAATATTCCGTCATTGAATTTCGATACAAAGTCTTAGTAAGATAAAAACCTCAGCATTGGATTTCAAAATAGTGAATAAATATTTAGAAACTGTGTAACGAATTTAATATTATTTTGTTATCTGTGTTTATTTCAGTTCAATATATATTTAGGAATTTATGTAATCGTATATTGTTAAACGTATATTGGGCAAGTCCTTCCTGTTTTCTAAATTTATAGAAGATTCTCGAGACTAGGGATCAACAACATACCTTTTACAAGAGCACTGGTCTATCTTCGAATATTGTTGAACTTTCGAAAACCTTACCCAATGAGTATAAAAGCTAGAGATTGCAAGACAGCTAGAGATGGTTTGATATAGCTAGTTTGTTACAGTCAGTATATTATAAGACTCGGAAGATATAATTAGGATAAACGCTTATTATTTAGAAAACTACAGATATTTGACCAGGAACGTTCACAAATGTCGAACATCAAGAACCATTTAACTTCAGAGAATTAACTTCAGACGTTAGAATTTCTACGAAAACATTAAGTATCTTCCTCTGTGAAACGTAAACTTGTAAGCCATGTTAGGCTAAACAAAACTAGAACTAACTGGCATTTCTTTCAAGTGAAGTGCACCAGTATATCAACATAAATTTAATCTGCTCGTCATGAACTTGGGTCATCGATAAAATATTCGGTTCCAGACCAGATAGAAGACTGAATATTGTTTGTGAGTTTGTAAAAGTTTTATAAATATATAATTATTTGTAATAACCGTTATGATAAATTGTATTGTTGTTTGTATATTAAAATATAATTGTTTTAAGAAAGAAAATTGTGTATATTAATCTTGTTGGCAAATATCGCAACTTAAATACATATTGATATTTAATTAATTTCTAAATTAAAATTAAAATTTCCAACTGTTTGAAGTTGTAATAGGTAACGTCATAATAAATCGGAGACTCGTCCGGGATAAAATTATAACATGTAACAACTGTAAATATTTGTTTTGAATTTTGCACAAAGCTACACGAGAGCTATCTGCGCTAGCAGTCTCTAATTTTGTAATGTAAGACGAGAGGGAAGGCAGCTAACTAGTCATCATTACCCATCGCCAACTTTTGGGCTGCTCTTTTACCAACAAATACTAGTAGAATTGACCGTAAAATTATAACGCCACCACGACTGAAAGGGCAAACATGTTTGGTGTGATGGGGATTTGAACCCGCAACCCTCAAATTACAAGTCGAGTGCCTTAACTACCTGGCCGACTGTGAACATGAGATATCCCTCATTTGTATGTTGACAATTTATCAACTAGTACTAAAGTCCAATGTTCGGTGACAACATTAAGAGCGACGCCACCCCTGAAAAAAGTGTGTTTTGTTTTCTTATAGCAAAGCCACATCAGGCTATTTGCTGTGTTCACCGAAGGGAATCGAGCTCCTGATTTTAGCGTTGTAAATCTGTAGACTTACTGCTGTACCAGAGGGGGACCCCTGGAATAATAAACTCCACTGTCAACCTTCCCAGAACTTTGTCTTCTTGTCTTGAGGTACGAAACTAACTACAATATGAATATGTGGGAAACGCTTTGCTGGAATCCTAATATCCAGTAATTTGCTTCCATCATATTGTGGCTGTTTTTTTTTATTTTGAGATACGAAGAGAGTAGCACTACAGATACACGGGAAACACTTCCCGAGAACCATAAGGTCCAATGCTACACCCTGCACTAGGTTGTCTTTTTCATGTTTTAAATTCAGGAATATAGATTTATAAAATACAGATTTCTGAAGATCTCAACTCTCATAGAACTAAGACAACATTTGGATCTAAGTGCGAAACACCTTTTATGGGTCCAGGCCCTGAAAGGTCAAGCTACCAGTGTTACGTTTTTGTTTATGTTTTATGTAGACTAAACGCAACAGAAAGACACAGATAACAGCTTGTATAATTTATTACACTAAACTATTAACAGATATAACAGATATAACATAAATTATATGATAACAATGACAGATATTAAGTTTAAATCTTCAAAGTTAATTACAAAACAAAATGGTGTTAGTTTCAACCTTCAAAGTTAATCACAATGCAAAATGGTACTGGCCTGTATCTAATATAATGACCTAAAATGAAAGTCTCAAATTCCAGTCTAGGATGTGAATTTGGTCCCACGAAGAAATTCCGAAGTTTAAATGAAGAAGTTCAGAAACAGTTCACAGTTCAGTAAATTCGATGAAGTTCTTTTCATGATGCCTCCGACGAACGTCTCAAACTCGCCGACTCTCAGCACAAGCAGTAATTCAGATGTATCGTGGAGATTGACGAAATAAAATCACAGCTTCCGTAGATCTAACTTCAGTCACAAATCCAAGTTGAATAATCACAGCAAACACTTAATCTTTCTCAAATAACTGACTCTCTTCTTTTGAAATAAAACTAATGTCTGACTCTCCTTTTTCTCTCTCGCATCTTCGTCTGTTTATATATTGCAGGCCTAGACTCCTCGAACCACCGCGAAATTTCTACAAAACTCCAGAGCAATCCGCGCATGTCAGTTCTTGCACGAGACTAAACGTCTAGACACGAAGTCGCCAGCATTTCATTTACAAACATATGATTGGTCGACTTAATTCAAGAAAATTCTAAATGTTACCCTAAATGAATAACAACGTATTTTATTAGTTTAAACTTCGAAAAAATAATATAAATATGGAAATATGAATAATAGAAATGAAAATTTAAACACAACACGACATGTTGTCGTTTACAAAATATTTACACGACATTTACATAACACCAGGTACCGATGTCTTGGTTGTGTAGCAGTTTGAGAGAAAAGAGTCACAAAGAACGGCTAATTACAACTAGGTGGTGAAGTCATTAATAATAAAAACATTATTACACAAAATAAGCAAAAGAAAAGTAGAATACGTTGTTCAATGGACTAATATTTTATGCGTGAGCTATTTGTTTTAAATAAAGCCTCACGCCTTGCTTTCTCTTTGTCTTATACTTTTTCAATCCACAGGTGTAAAATGTTGTTTTATATTAGTTTCCGTAATTCAACTCTTTCCTTTAGTGTTTTCCGACCTACTCAATCTTTTCATAAGTTATTTTATATGTTAAGACTTTGAGCCGGTTGAGTGATGGTTATGGATGTCATATCTGCTTTTTTACTTTAGAGATGTCATTTGTCCACAATTGCTGTAAGAAACAAGATGAATCGTGCTTGTTTGAGAATAATATAATCGATAATAAGTGATTTTTCTTGACAGTCAAGCCAGCAATAGTTTGTAGATAACTGCCACAACTGAGTAAGATGACTTCTCGAACGTGTACTTATCAACTGTAAATGACGCAAGCTCACTGTGGTACCATTTTTCCATCTGATATTGAATGACTTACTTTGATCGTTCTTGAACAATTTGAACTTTATCTCCAAAGTGCGCACGAATCCAACTTTGCTTGTTGCAACCTTTTGATTTGATCACCGTTTTCTTAGCAGTAATGTTTAGAATAACTATACATCCAATGAGACCTCTTCGTGATATTGTGCATCTTATCATACTTAAGGTACTGTTGACTATTTGCTCACAGCGATACCACATAGTCTGTACCAAATCTTAAGATGCTTAAAATCTCTTTACCATTTCAGTGTAGTCCTGGTTTTGTACATCAGCCAGTGTTAGTTTCACATACTCACTTGAACATCTTCCATATGGTTCTTACTGAAATATGGAGTCTTGCTGAAAATTGTCGTATTAAATGTGGTTGATCAACCAGAACTTTAATTTCTTGGTTGGATGGCAGTAAGTCACACTGTGAGTTATATCAACACGTGACTATAACTGGTATAATTAATTTAATACGATATGAATGGCATTTCCGTGTAGTATTTGCCTTTTACAAAGAGTTGAGTACGTTATATTAAAACGAATTTAAATCAGCAAGTCACGTGACAACCACAACCGACATAAAATCGTGGAGGAATTTCAAGTATCAAAACTAAATTTTGAAAATCGTAGGCGGTGCGATGACATCATAATTAATCACTTCTGAACAATGTATGTAATAGCTACATCCGAAACAAAATATTTATATCGGGGATATAGGATTTTCAATGACATTAAAAAACAAAGAGATATGGATCTATTTGGAATATATGTTTCATCCAAAAAAAGACTTACAACAAGTCATAACTCAGCTGTATTAGAGGAAGTGTATTTATAAACGTATAGGCTAATAGCATAATCTTTCACTTTCCCCAAGCACCAACATGTGGTATAATAATAAAACATCAACACCTGTAAAAGCGACACGCGTTAAAAAGTTGCTTATACAATATATTCGTTCAATTGTGACATGCCTCAAGCAGTTGGAAAATGATATAGTTATTTGTGCTATTACACACGAAGAAATACCGGTAAAGTTGCCGGACGAAGAACCTTTGGATTTCTATGTGATCTGACTGTTGAAAGGGGAGTGAAGAAAAATCGTCCTCTTACACAAAGTGGGTTATGGAAAAACCTCCAGGGAGAAAATTCAGCCATACGACAAAACGTTTTTACACTTAAATAATATTCCGGAGCTATTCCTAGGAAGCATAGGTGTCTGATGGAGAACAACCAGAATAAAGATATGGTGGAGATTAAAAACCAGTTCTTCACGGTTTTAGTAATTATTTAACACTTTTCCTGAGTGTGGTAATAACAGAAATCGAATGAATATTAATGAATATAAGTTAATCATTATTATTTATGTGTAGGGAAAATGGTGATTACATTACAGTATTTTCACGTTTTCCAATAGTGTTAGAAGAAGCAAAATATAATTGGTGTTGAAAACATTTCTTTTCCCTTCGACTTGTCCTTCCGTGGCGGGCAGAGCACAGATAGCCCATTGTGTAGCTTTGTGCTTAATTCAAAAACAACAACAACAACATCGACTTGTCCTAAGTTGGGACAGCGGTAAGTCTACGGATTTACAATGATAAAACCAGGAAATCAATTCCCCTCGGTGGACACAGCAGATAGCTCCATGTGACATTCCTACAAACACACACTCCTTCAACTTAAAGATCAACCTTATTTGAAGAAAAGGATTTCTTGCGCATTGACTACAATAAAACATACTGTAATACTAGACTAATAATATGGGAGTTTGAAGTAAGATGTTGTTGTTGTTTTTGAATTAAGCACAAAGCTACACAATGGGCTACCTATGCTCTGCCCATCACAGGTATCGAAACCCGGATTTTAGCGTGTCAGTCCGCAGACATACCGCTGAGTCACTGGAGGGCTTGAAGTAAGAAGTAGATTATTTATAACAAACTAATAAAACAAAAATGTAAATTCTGATGAAAATTTAGCACACGGAAAAGGTGCAATGAATTTAAAAAATACTCTGAACTACAGTAATATTTCTGAACTACAGAATATTCGAAATTATTCCATTATTCTTATTATTTAATTAACATAAAGTTTTTGTTTGTTTTTAAATTTCACGCAAAGCTACACGAGGACTATATGCACTAGCTGTCCCTAATTTAACAGTGTAAAACTAGAGGAAAGGCAACTAGTTATAACTACCCACCGCCAACTCTTTGGCTACTCTTTTACCGACGAGTAGTGGGATTGACCATCACTTATAACGCCCCACGGTTGAACGGACGAGCATGTTTGTTTTGAAGGGGATTTGAACCCGCCACTTTCAGATTACGAGTCGAACACCTTAACCCACATGGCCATGCCAGGCCGCTAAAGTAATATTAACCCAGATTTGTTTTATCACAAGTAGCGCTTGTTTTTCATGGCCATGTGGACACTTTGGCTCTGTGGATGAATGATTTATTTTTTATTGCACTCAGAACTTTTTTCTCACATTGCGAGAATTACATGATCTACACGTTTAGAAGCAGCTAAATTAAGGTTTAGTTATGGTTACAATTAACTAATTAGTAAGAAAACTTTGTGTATTTAAGTCTTAATGAGCACACAATAGGTTCAGTATTCTCTGGAGCAGCACGTCTTCACTTGATGGTTACTAAAATGGCGAAAAGTTCAACTCTAATTTACGATAAGGAACGGTCTTCGATAAATGGAGACTTATTTTCCTGTCACATGTTCGGTCGAATACGTAAGAACCCAACTGTTTGTGTAGATGGGACAAAAAGAACAAATATAATTTAAAGACGTTTTGTTTTGATCAGTAATTAAAAACAAAACCAAAGTAAACAACATGAACAAGAGCGGCACCTAACACAACCACAGCTAAACATACACTAACAGAATAAACTATTTTAACTTACTAAATGTGACTTTTTTATGAAAGAGAAAATTTATTACACTTACTCTGTCTTGTGCACATGCGTGTGATGTTAATGTATCTATTAAAAGTTATTTTCTTTTAAATTTGGATGCACCTTATCAAGATATGTTCTCCACCTTTTGTTTATATTCTTTGTCATTAAAAGGTGACGTATTCATTTGAAAAACAATAAAGAAAAGTTTAATTAGGGTGTTATTCTAACATACATACCTAAATTTGTAATAAATGAAAGTTCATTCTTTAGCTATCTGAGATAACACGTGAATTTCTTAACATAATTGAAAGCCATTGGTGAGTAGTACGCTCAAATTAAAACTAAAATAACTCCCAACAGTCACTTAGATCAAAATTATGTTATGATTACCCTAAAATTTTATAAACACATGTTTTTAAAAATGAATAACTTTTCAAAATGCATACGTTTATAATTAATCTTACTTGTATGAAGTTTGGCTTTTTTAAAAATGTATCAGTTTAATATTTTATAACGATTCTGTTTTGGGTGCGGTGCCTTTCTTTTTTTTCTTCTGACGACGGATGTGGATTCGCCTTTTTGAGTCTAGATTCTATGTGACAGTTAGTGTAAGATCAGACTTTTTTTTAGAGCGTAGGAACTCATCACTTGGGATGTTAAAATGCTCAAGAGTGAGAACTCACGAATCAGACAGCGCTTTTATAGAACTTTTTTTTATAAATCTAAGCCTAAATTTGCCCTGTTTACACCTTTGAAAAATGAAACGTTATAAATGATAAAGTCATGCGTTAGTTGGCAAATATGTTTTTGTAATTAATGGTTGTAAATATGGTAATTTAGAGATCAATACGAGGAACTTCTAACTTTACAAGCTAATGAAACATTTCGGTTTCAAGAAAATTCATTGGTTCATCAGAGTTAACGATCGTGATGAAGCCGAGAAAATCAATTTTTAAAACTGAATGTTCTTAATATGACCCTGTATTTTTAAAAATCCAACATGAACACAATTCAGACATGACAAGAGTAAAGAAATTCCTAGCCCTTCTGAACATTTTTAAACACTTACTTTTATGTTACTTATAATTATAATCATACTAATGACCCCCTTGCTCAATTCGCGCATATTTTACCAGTTTTATAAAACCAGAAAAAAAAAGCGCAATTTATACAAAGTTTTATATTTTTCGTCTACGTTTTATGGAAAAATAAAAACAAAAACAAAACCGACATATCAAGTCTCTCATAATCGGACAATTCCAAATTACGTGCTGAAAGCAACAACAGTTTATAATAGCCAGTGGAACTTTAGGTTAGATAAAGACAGTTCACGTAGCAACTTTATTGTTTCTATATTACGTGTTAATCCAGAATTATAAAATGTAGAAAATATAACATCTATTTCACTAAAATGCGGGCAAGAATTCAAGAAAAGCTTTATTCACACACATTCCTTCAAATAATGTTTTAAATCAAACTGTGTAGAGCGAGACTCAATTCTCGTGAAACGTGTTTTTGCAACAATGTAAGTTTGCATTTTTTTTTCAGTTTCAAATGTAATTTGTACTGCACTTAGGAGAATTTAGGAACCTAGTTTGTAATACCATTTTACACTGGAGTAATTCTTTAAAAATGTACATAACAAAGCTGTAAATTACTAAAATATATAACAATTATGTTATGAGTTTAAAAAATCTTTGTATGCCAAACATTACAGTGGAATTAGCTTGAATTAGTTTATAGGTATATTAAAAAGTATTTTCGTACAAAATTACCAGTTCATTTATTTACATCAATTACATTTGCATCATTTATTAATAATAAACAACTCAATATTCAATCTTTCCTGAATCATACTATGGAAGGCGAGTAACATCAAAACAGTGGTTAAACTGGAGTCGTTATAAACAATTTGGTATTCTATCAGTAGTGACCCAAACCCACTCCAGTCACTATAAACAATTTGGTATTCTATCAGTAGTGACCAAAACCCACTCCAGTCACTATAAACAATTTGTTATTCTATCAGTGGTGACCCAAACTCACTCCAGTCACTATAAACAATTGGGTATTCTATCAGTGGTGACCGAAACCCACTCCAGTCACTATAAACAATTTGGTATTCTATCAGTGGTGACCGAAACCCACTCCAGTCACTATAAACAATTTGGTATTCTATCAGTAGTGACCGAAACCCACTCCAGTCACTATAAACAATTTGGTATTCTATCAGTAGTGACCGAAACCCACTCCAGTCACTATAAACAATTTGGTATTCTATCAGTGGTGACCGAAACCCACTCCAGTCACTATAAACAATTTGGTATTCTATCAGTGGTGACCGAAACCCACTCCAGTCACTATAAACAATTTGGTATTCTATCAGTGGTGACCGAAACCCACTCCAGTCACTATAAACAATTTGGTATTCTATCAGTGGTGACCGAAACCCACTCCAGTCACTATAAACAATTTGGTATTCTATCAGTGGTGACCCAAACCCAGTCCAGTCACTACAAACAGCTTGCTCTTCTATCAATAGTAACCCAAACTCAATGCAATCGCTATGAACGATTTTGTCTTCTGTCAGTTTTGTTTAATATTGTTGATGTACTCGGTTTATTTTCAGAATGTTTGTAGAGAAGTGGTTTTCTTTTGTTTTCTTACACTGAATAAAATCACGAATACGATATCAACTTTTTTTCTGCTTTCAGTTGATCATAAGTTAATTCTCCTAGCTCTTCAGTTTATCATAAGCTAATTCTCCAAGCTCTTCAGTTTATCATACTGGTTTCGACCATATCATTAATTACTAATACCTAGTGCATTAGTTGATAGAACATAAATTTCGTTACCTGTTTTTTGAATAATATAATAATTGGTTATGTTTTGGATTAACAGATTTGCATTTCTGACACGTTTTTTGTATTAAAAATATATACAGAAACATATGTTAAGAAAACATTTATATTATATGTAATTACCTGTTTTATTTAGATTTTCACAAACATTTCGCCACAGCTCAAAACACATTTAAATTTACTGGTTGGGTGGTTGCTTCATCTTCAACATTTTCCAACCAAAGCTGTGACGTGAATAATTGTATTTCCATCTCAACTGATACAGCACAGATAGCCTTCATGGAGCTTTACCCAACACCAAAAAAACCAAACAAAAACAAACAAACTCAACTGATACGAAGATACGGGAAAGTGAGGTTTTGTATTAGTTATTTTTCACCTGCTCAGTTCTCAGCATCAGCAAAGAAGCTAGCGCCATCTGTAAAGTATTTTTATATACTCGTACTGTCGTAAGTTAATTGGAATGGATCACAGACTGTCAAAAGCTCGCGCGCATATGAACCACAACGTCTATCAGCCACTTTCAGTTTGTCGCTTATTCTCCTGAAGACAGTACGGTTGACGACAGGTTAAACGCGCTGGATAACTGACTTAAAATGTGAGTCATTCTTTTGGTTATGTATTTCAATACAGTTTTCAAAAAATTCAATTTAGCAGGCAATAATATCTGTACAGAAAACGTCCAAGGTTTTTACAGCGAACAACTATGAAATTCAGGACGATTAGGAGAAACTTCTGGTGGCTACATTTCTGGCTGACTCTGGCAGTGTTGGAAAGTAAGTTTTAGTCTCATTTTAATAGTTGTATAAATTCTTCAAAAATATTGTGCTTGTATTAAATTTAATGCCTCAGGCCAATTATTTTTATTTGCTTACAACAGTAAGTCTCCAGATTTACAACGCTAAAATCAGGGGTTCGATTCCCCTTGGTGGCCTCAGCAGATAGTCTCATGTGGCTTTGCTATAAGAAAACAACACATACACACGACAGCAACTGAAATCACTGTTAAATTATTTTCAAATTATTCTATAATAGGCCCTGCATAGCCAGGTGGGTTAAGATGTTCGACTTGTAATATAAGAGTCGCGGGTTCGAATCCCCCGTCGCACCAAACGTGCTTGTCCTTTCAGCTGTGGAGACGTTATAATATGACTATCAATCCCACTATTCGTTGTTAAAAGAGTAGCTTAAGAGTTGGCGATGGGTGGTCATGAGTAGCTATCTTCCCACTAGTCTTACACTGCTAAATTAAGGACGGCTTGCACAGATAGCCCTCATGAAGCTTTGCGCGAAATTCAGCACCAACAATAACTTTAAAATATGACGAACAATGTTGTCACTTTCATATTCAGTAACTTAAGCTTATTTATAAACATAGAACCTATTCTCGATTCTTGACAACTATTCTTAAAATTCTCAACATTTTCTTATAATAATAATAAAAGCAGTTTACTAGTTCCAGTTCTCGGACTGAGAATGAATAATACGTTTTTTTAACTGAAGTTAAAGCAATCTTGCTCGTCACAACCTGAGGCCTGAGAATCAATGTTATTGGACGAGGGGGTAAATTACTTTTGTTGTTCTCAAAGAGGTTGTCGTAAAGGGACTTTAACACTAATAACTTAACAATATCATGTAATGTTTTAACTTATTTAGTCGATAAGCTATAGGCAAGAAGGATAAGTGATTACAATATAAAAATGTTTACTTATATATTAAAATAAACATAGAACTATTATAAAGAAACGTATTTACACATTTTTACTTTAAATAGTTTTGTACTTGAGGTAGACCAATCATCAAAATTCAATCTATTGAAAATCACTGGAGGTAAATGTTTAGATGTTTTATGTTCTAGTGGAGTTTCTAGCTTTTATTGTGAATAATTTGAGAAGATATTACGGTTTCTGTTTGTTTGTGTGTTTGGAATACGCACAATGTTGCAGGACGACTAACTTTGCTAGCCGTTCCTAATTAAGTAGTGAAAGACTAGAGAGATGGCGGCTAATCATTACCACCTTCCGCCAACTCTTGGGGTACTCCTTTACCAACGGATAGGGGATTTACCGTAACATTATAACGTCCCCACACCTGAAAGGATGAGCATGTTCAGTGGCACAAGGATTCGAACAGGAGACACGCACATTATAAGTCGTGTGTCCAAACCATTAGTAATATACATTGAAGAAGATATTGCTATTTTATTTGTATGCTTTCAGAGAGGCTGCAGGACTCAGAAAAAGCCTTTATTTTGTAAGCTGGTGAAAATAATGAAATTTGTGAATTATTGTTTGAGAAAATGAAAAAATAGGTGTACAGACAAATACAGAAAATTAACCACATCTCCCAAAACTGTTTCTCAGAGAAAACGATTGAAAATTCCTTCTAATTTTCCAGTAACACAAAACTCGATGAGTTCATTACAACTGAGGCTTGGCATGGCAAGGTGGTTAAGATATTCGATTCGTAATCCGAGGGTCGCGGGTTCGAATCTCCGTCACACCAAACATGCTCGCTCTTTCAACTTTGGGACGTTATAATGTAATGGTCAATCCCATTATTCGTTGGTAAAAGAATAGCTCAAGAGTTGGCGGTGAGTGGTGATGACTAGCTGCCTTCCCTCTCGTCTTGCACTGCTAAATTAGGGACGGCTAGCACAGATGGACCTCGTGTAGCTTTGCGCGAAATTCAAACCAAACCAAACAATCATTGCAACTATTTTTGTAAAACAAAATACTGTGAGCCCATCAAAGCTGTATTTGATGAATAGAACATGCCAAGCCCTCAAACCAATTCGAGATGTCATGGTAAAACAAACATGGCCAACCCAGCATAATACTGTCATAAAACAAATTATTTAAAAACTATTACAGTTATAACTCATAACACCTCGAAAGTATCAGAGATGTCCTTGTAAAACAAAATACGGTAAACCAACTGAACATTCTAGTAAAACAAAACTTGATAAAACCATTAGAACTGAACTGTAAAACAAAACATAGCACATCCATCAAAATGTTTCGTAAAACAAAACATTGTGAAACCAATTGAAGTGACACACAACATTGTGAGCCCATCAATGTTGTCCTTGTAACTCAAAATATGACAGATTCATAAGTGTCCCTGAAAAGAAAATAATACATGGTATACCTATCGGAACTGTCTACGATAAACTGAGTAGAACAATAGAGTAGAGTAGTAGCATTTTGAATACATATAACAAAATCAATAGCACACACCTAATTCTATCCATATAATTTTATATCGTGTGTCACAAATCCATTAATAGTAACAAGAAATACAATACTGTGCGAAAATTATTGGACTATTACGTCGCATGCAGTTTAATATTTTAACCTTTTTTCATGACAAAATGTTAATATTAAAATTGGAATTTTAGTAGCTGGGAGTCACTTAACTCAATTTCTTTTAGTGTTCTCTGTACTACAATCTCATTGTCTTAATATGACTTTGCTTAAAACTTTAAGACCTCTATCGATTGATCCTGTTAAGCTTTATGTTTATATAAAGTATATTAGCAAGAGAAGAAGGCTTTGTTTGTTTCTAATTAACCACAACGCTATATAATGGGCTGTTTGTCCAGCATGGGTAGAGAAACCCGATTATCCACAGATATACTGCTGTGCTGCTGGCAGGCAAAAACAAGGGATTATTTTTTAATGACGAGTAACCCATTTGAAATAAAAATATATCTAAAAACAGCTGAGATGGCTTAAGAAGGTCGAAACATTGTTCTCTGCTTCACTAGTGAAAGTAATACCCGTACCAGGCGTTTTGAGATACAAAAACAAGGGCTAATTATTAAATCTTACCCATTTCATCATAGTAGTTCAATGTAACCTTATATTTTATTGTATTATAGTTGTGGGATTGTAGCCATATTTCCAGAGGGATTGTAGGCATATTTCCACTAAGATGTTAACGTTTACCAATTTTTTTATGTCTCTTTGTGACTCAATGTATCGTTCAATTCTTTTTGTTTGGACTTGTAGTACCCAATTATTTTAGTTACATTTACAATGCCAATTAGAGTTTTTGTCAAAATCAGATAACACTTTTACTGACTAAGTTCATTTTCCTCTTTAAATTTAGTTTTGTATTTAAGTTCATAGAGGGTGTTCGGAAAGTCACTGTGCAGTTTTGTCTGTTAATAAATATGTGAGTGCACAATGACTTTCCGAACACACTGTAGTTATTTATAGCGTTAATTGTTAAAATTAAACACAGACAAATTTTCACAATTCATTATGTACGACAAATCAGATAGAAACGAAATAGAGAAACTAATTTCACACGCACATTCTTGTTTTGTGAAAGCGCAAAGCTACATGATGTGCTAACCAAGGTACTGACGACTTACAACCGACTCAGTCAGAGAGATGGAAAGGACAAAAGCAAAGCGATACATTAACTTTGTTATGTTAACTTTGTAAATGACGGTTGAAAATAATATAAATACAGATACCTTTGCCTGTTAACAAGTTTGCTCATTCAAACAGCAAAATCACTATCAAATTTAAACTGGTTGATTGCTTTAAAGCTTACAAAGATTATTCGTGTTACTTACAGCCTCTGATAAAGTGCATCTTTTATAACGCTACGTGATCTGAGCAAGTATAAGCGTATTAACCTTCCATCCAAATAGCAAAACGTATCATAAAATATTGATCCTGTTTCCATTTTGATCCAGTTCAGTGGCACTTGTGTACATTATCCTTCTACATTAATAGATTCAGGAACTATGCACTTTCAATCTCTTTCTCTCTATATATATATATACACACACATATATATATATATATATTCATAAAATACAACTTGGAATCCACTACTACTCTTTCGTTATTCTTATATAGATATAACTAGTTATAGAAAATCAATACACAAGTCAAGTAAAATAAAATAAAATCAAAAGAAAGGACTGCATTAAAAACAGTAAATCTAAACCTCTGACTAATAATATTTTCTAATTGCTTGTTTTAATAACGGAGGTTAAGAATAATAAATGGAGTATCCCTACCGTAATATGGGTTCTACTTCTACAATCACCTCCAAAACCTAGGATACGTTTATTATTCCACATTATAGTCTGTACCCTAGGTGTTAGAGGTGACTGAAGAAGTAGGACCCATATTACGATAGGGATACACCGTCTATCAGTCTTAACCTCCATTCACTAGTTTTATTTGAAGAAAAATAGATATAATAGAATAATAACAATTGAATAATCGTAAAACATTAAAAAAATATATAAATTAGGAAAGCGAGATGTGGGTACTCAAGCCCACAACGCCTCACGTCTCGTCTATATCATCCTTCACTGCCTCCAGACAGTTGTGGTAAGGTGATTGCTCTTCGAAGTTAAGAATAAACAAACAAGAAATAAATAAGTAAGTAAGATTAATTTACCTCCTGAAGTTAGCGTTCCAGCCCCTATTACAGTGGTAAAAGTACTATTTAGTAGCACAGTATACAAATTATACTAGTAAAGTAAGTTCTAAACAGTTATATAAACTAATTAGTGTAACTTCCAACCATCACTCATTAAGTAAGTTGTAACTAATAATTTTCAGATTATAAATAAAACTTCAATTTGCAATAATAGGTTCACCCACATAAAAGTAGTACCAAGTTGTTTAATTTACCTTGTTAATAACTGAAAATAGTTATTAGAAATTTTCAATAAAATTCCTAAAAAGTTGGCTATTTTATATTTACTTAATACATTATTATATTTGCAAGACAATATTTTAATAAGTTTATTTAGAGTTTCTTTATTAAATGCAATGAATTTTGCTACCCGCTAGTACAGCGGTAAGTCTACAGGTTTACAAGGCTGAAATCCGGTGTTCGATTTCCCTCGATGGTCTCAGCAGATAGCTCGATGTGGCTTTGCGATAAAAAACACACGCAAAAAACATTAAGATTTTCATCACTATTTGAACATTAACATTAAAATATCATAATTTCTTACAAATTATACAAAATTTGAATGATTCTAAAGTTATAATATTTTTAACAGAAGAGTATATGAGTATACTATTAACAGAGAGAGAATCATATTTTGAAAATGAGAATTATTTTCTTTATGAAATATTGATATCATTATCAATTATTTTAATTTATAGATCTAAATAATGTGCCTAAACATTAGAAACTGAATTGTTTTCGATATCTAATTTTATCGAATTAACAGTGTTAATAATAACATTACTTATCTCAGGCTAGTTTGTTAATTAAATCATCTATATATCCGTTAGTTGAGGAAAATATGTCTAGATTTATGTAACTTTAATAAACGTTTTATCATAAAAATAAAAATATAAAATTACAATATATTTACAATAATTAATTTCATCTGTAACTCACAGTACTTCTATAAGTTATTGAAAAAATATAATTGGTATAAATGTAACAGATTTGTATATCTTTTACGCGTTTGCAGCTAAAGTTTCTTTTCCCAGAACAATGAAAGGATAACACAACTGTTCTTTTAATGAATTATTAACCATAATTAAATCTTTCACTGGAAATATATATAAGACATACAGTGTGGCAAAATTAAATGTTTCAATATTTTTTACTTTTTCACAGATTCATAGATATTCTAAAAATGGATTTATC
This sequence comes from Carcinoscorpius rotundicauda, assembly GCA_011833715.1. Lineage (NCBI taxonomy): Eukaryota > Metazoa > Arthropoda > Merostomata > Xiphosura > Limulidae > Carcinoscorpius > Carcinoscorpius rotundicauda. The sequence goes on along the minus strand of CM022392.1, from coordinate 16,013,174 downwards.
ATTTTAAATATGTAAAACGTGTGTTTCTTATTTTTAATACTTATGTTTTTAATTTTACCATATAAAATTTAAGTAATTTATTGAATAAAATGGCTGATTGCTTTCTTACTGAACTGCAAATAATTCTAAATTTAATCAGAAATTTATAAAGTTTCGGAATACCATACAGAAAGGGTAATTCTACAAAGAATTTGTTTTTTTATAAAGTTGGTTATAAAGTTTTTATAAACTTAAATAAAATTATTGATTACTGTATCTTTAAATTGGTTAATAAGTTTAATTTTCTGTGTAGTATTGATTTCTATTATCAAATTTATGCATAAAATGCTTTACGAATGAAGCCAAAATGAGAGTGGAAAATATATTTTTTCCTTGCAATTCATGGATCTTATTTTTAAATGAAGAGATAATAAATTTATATGGCACTTCTTTAATTTTATATGAAACAGTTTAAATGTTATTTTTAAGTACATAAACTTCCATTCCAAGAACCATCCAAATGGATATATTTTATTATATGAATTAATGCTCTTTTTAGAAAGATTAAGTTGATAAATCTTTTCGAAAAACAATTTACTTACTCTATTACTAGAATAGAAAACAATATATAAATTACCACAAAATTCTGGGGACTGGGGGAAGTGTCTACAACTTGAGTGTTCTTCCAGTTTTTTGTTGTTTTTTTTAGCTTGATTTCTTTTGTGGGCCGGCATGGCCAAGCGCGTTAAGGCATGCGACTCGTAATCCGAGGGTCACGGGTTCACATCCCGGTCACGCCAAACATGCTCGCCCTTTCAGCCGTGGGGGCGTTATAATGTTAGGTCAATCCTACTATTCGTTGGTAAAAGAGTAGCCCAAGAGTTGGCGGTGGGTGGTGATGACTAGTTGCCTTCCTTCTAGTCTTACACTGCAAAATTAGGGACGGCTAGCACAGATAGCCCTCGAGTAGCTTTGTGCGAGATTCAAAAACAAACTGATTTCTGTTAATAGTCTTGTTTTTTTTACTATTTTATTCAGAGAAACCCAACCTTTAATAATAGTTTAATGCGTTGATAAGATGAAAGTTAGTTGTAAATATACATTTCTTTTAATACAACTTTGATAAATACACGAACAACGAAGCTCTCGTAATAATCTCTTACAACGTGACAGAGTAGACAAATTCGTTCTTATATTAATTAATCTTCATTAACATGATGAGATGATTTGAATTTCGTTAACTAGCTTATCATAAGGATTATACTTACAATGAATATACGTTCGTTACAAATACTTAGCGACAACTGGTAAATTACTACCTTAGAAAAACACAAAATCAACACGAATACTTCACATTTTAACTTGCGAATGGAAGCATTATAGCGTTTGAAATTATCGCTTTAACTATTGGTACGACATAATTAACCACGTTACACAATTACCTGTATAAAGTTGTCATTAATTTTGAATTGATTAACTAGAAGGAAGGAGTTTAACAGCATTTATAACGTTCTTGATCTACCATTCCCGAAATTGTGAACTACGTTTTGGTGCTAACATACTGCGAACCGTTTGTAGTGTGGTTGGCACTTTACCGCTAAATGGATGCTGCCTCAAAGGAGGATTAGGGGGGATAATGCCATGAAAGATAACAAAAGTTGCCACCAGATGGCACGTTGTCAGAGTATGTTGTTATGCTGCCATGACCGGCGGCCATGACGTCATATTCTAACAAAGTGTTATCAGAGGACGCAACTAAACTTGTGGTTTGTTTGTTTGTTTGGAAGTTCGCGCAAAGTTACACGAAGCCTATCTGCGCTAGCCGTCCACAATTTTGCAGTGTAAGACAACACGGAAGGGAGCTAGCCATCACCACCTACCGCCAGCTCTTGGGCTACTCTTTTACAAACAAATAGTGGGATTGACCGTAGCATTAAGCGCCTCCATGAATGTAAGGGCAAGCATGTTTGGTGCGACGGGTATTCGAATTCGTGACCCACAGATTACGAGTCGAGTGCCTTAACCGCCTGGCTATGTCGGTCCCTAAACTTATGGAGAACTGAAGTTATAGTTCGATATCAGACAGGCGGCTATAATGGATGATTACATAATAGTTCCACAAAGCAGAGAAGGTATTTCTAGACTATCTTGACAGGTGACTATGACTCATACAATACATACCTCAACAAGTATATAAGTAATTAATTAAATCGTCAAAGAAAAGGACAGTGAATGCTAATTCATTAGTTAATTACTTTGTCCTCAAAAGGATGCTTAACACTAATTAATTAAAAGATTTACAATTAAATCGTCATAAAAAGGACACTTAACACAAACGCATTAGATCATTTATAAATAATTCATTGATCATAAAAAGGACAATATAATAATTATATAAAAATTAAGGTTTTTCAGTACTAAGTTGCTAATTAATTAATACAATTATAATTAAATTGTCCCAAAACGGATTATTCAATAATTAAAACTCAATCAATTAAGTATTTTCAATGACATGAAATATTATTTATTGTGACATGATACAATAATTAGAACTTAATCAATCAAGTATTTTCAATGACATGAAATATTATTTGTTATAACGTGATATAATAATTAGAACTTAATCAATCGAGTATTTTCAATGACATGAAATATTATTTATTGTAACGTGATACAATAATTAAAACTTAATCAATCAAGTATTTTCAATGACATGAAATATTATTTGTTATAACGTGATATAATAATTAGAACTTAATCAATCAAGTATTTTCAATGGCATGAAGTGTTATTTATTGTAACATGATAACAACATACATTTTTACTTGGCCCATAATACATGTCTGTAAATTTAAATCGGTATCATGCAACAATTAAAATGTTTACTTTTACTTTATACAACTTTTTACATCGTAAATAAAACGTTTATTATGCAATAATTGAAGCTTTCACTTGTTTGTAATGACATATTTATACACATTACTTAAGCAATCTGAATTTTAAAAGGGCTGACTTCCTCATATGAACAATGTGAACACTATTATTTAATGTGATATGTTTGAATAAGATTACAACTTACATTATACTACATATAATTAATTGCTATTATAAAAAAGTGACATGGATATTATAAATTGCCAAATGTTATTTAACGTAACATGTTTGAATGAGTTTAGGTTTTGTTTTGAAATAAGCACAAAGTCAGACAATGGGCTATCTGTGCTCTGCCAACCACAGGTATCGAAACCCGGATTTTAGGGTGTAAATCCGCAGGACTCACGGAAAAATCATGCTTAGAATGAACAAATACCAAGTGATTAAAGTTTTGAAAATAATTCTAGTGTTTGTAACATATAATGTTGGTTATTGTACAAATTTATTATAATAAACTCTAATTAACATTCACTTTACACAAATATTCAAAGTTTTCTTTATTTTATAATTTATACAAAACATTTAACAATTACATCATACATACACTTTACTTATAGTTTAAAACTGTCATGAAATATATAAATTTAGACTTTTAAAGTGTCACACGTTCAGGAATATTTACTTGGTGTAAATAGAACAAATATATAGTACATATAGACAGAGAACGCGCCAAAAACAACAAGTATTTCGCTCATTTATACAAAACTAACAAACAACCCAGAAATTATATTTCAAGTTTCTTATGATAAAAAAATAATACATATCCTTACATTTTATACATCCAGTATGTTTACAAGCCAAATACGCTGTTACGTCCACGACACCATTTTTGTCGTTTGAATGTAACACGCCAAGTTAGATACATAAGGGATATAAATTAATTATGTCAGGGATACTATTAAGACTTAATTGTGGAGATAAAAATTTTGAGTGAGTCTTTTGGGCTAAATACTAGGCTGAAATCAACATATAAGGATGAGAAAGTTAGCTATTTGGAATGGATGGTTTATACTACAATAGGAAAGGATCTGACATACTTTCAAGGGTTATTAAGAGAAGTTTTATGTTAGAACTATATAGTAGTGAAGGCAAAGACAAACAAAATGAGACAAAATTGAGATATAGAGGAACATTTGGTACAGGAAATCAGTATAAATGTAGTTACAAGAATAAACCCCATTTTTACTGTTGCACTGCTAGAAATATAAGAAATAAAACAGATTACTTTAGGATACTGTTAGGAATAGCAGACTTTGATATGAAAGGAATAACTGAAACATGGTTATGTGTGATTTTGATGACAGAAATTTCTTTGAAATACATGGTTATAGGTTATTTAATAAGGACAGATTAGTAAGTAAGGGGGAGGAGTGAATCTATGTGTAAAGTGTGAGTGACATCATGTTGAATTTGTAAACATTAAGAATAATAACAAGGAGATCGAATGGATTTGGGTTTCTATTAATGGATATTAAGGACTTAGTAGAGAAGTGTTACAGACCATCAGACGAAACTGATGAAATTAGGGAGAAACTTTATAGTGATATTAAGATTTCAGCTGTCAATGAAGTCACAATCATGGGTGACTTTACTTTCATACATATTAATTGAGAGATGCTGGAGTCAAACCATGAGTTAGAAATGTTCTTGAAAACTGTTCAAAATGGATTTCTTTACCAATTGGTTGAGGAACCTACAAGAAATATTCCTATTTTAGATTTGTTATTAACTTTTAAATACAAATGACTGAGGGGATGAAAACCGGGAAACCTCAAGGTTTTGTTTGTTTGTTTTGAATTAAGCACAAAGCTACACAAAGGGCTATCTGTGCTCTGCCCACCACGGGTATCGAAACCCGGATTTTAGCGTGTAAGCCCGCAGACATACCGCTGAGCCACTGGAGGGCAACCTCAAGGTACAAGAAATTATTAATGTATAAAGTTTAATGTAGATAGCATATAGAAACTAAGAAATATGACATTTTGATTCCAAATATGAAAAAAGCACATTCTGAAAGGATGCAACAAGAATCTTTTGTTGTGAATTGGGCAGCTGAGTTACTTGGAGACACTGGGAAAATGTGGAAAATATTTAATGATATATTTTCAAAATGAAAAATACATATATATATTTCTTACAGAAGAAAAAGGGTAGTTGCAGGTAAAAATAAACAGAGGGTACAAGATATAAAATTAAAGAAAAGCATCACACATTTAAAAAAATTAAGTCAATTGGTATTATAGAAGATTTATAAAATATTAAAAGAGTTGGTCAAACAAGAAATTAAGACATTCAAAAGGATGGATGAAAACGTAAAAATTAACAGTAAGGAGTTTTTAAGTACATCAAAAATAAACGAAATGTTACTATGGGAACAGGATCCTTGAAGATTGGCAAGAGAAAGCTTGCATATGATCGGTATGGAATAGTTAGGTTATTAAATTCTCCTTTATATTTAGTTTTTTTTTAACGAAGATTTAAGCAGTATTCCTCATTTTGACCAACTGATAGATGAAAACAAAGTTGAACAAAACAATCGCATAAATTCCGAACTTCTTAAAATAAAACTGGAAAGTTTATAGAATGATAATGCTCCTGGACCAGATGATATTTCTCCGAGGGTTTTAAAGAAGATCAAGGACTGGATATGTAAACCACTTGACACAACTTTTGCAGATCCTTGAATAGTGGATAAGCGCCAACAGATTAGAAATCAACTAATGTCACTCCGATCATCAAGGGGAGTAACAGAAGTTGTCCCAGTAACTATAAGCCTGTTAACCTTACATCGTTTGTTAATCAAAGGTTTACATAAACATTTCCATCAGAATTTATTACACTTACACTCATTATCATAAAAATTGCATAAAGAACATACCACTAGTCTAAAGTATCTTAGAGAATACCAATCGCCATACTGGCATTACTCTTTCGAAAAGTAATTTAACATGCATATGTTACACACTTCTCAACTGTGTTTGTAATGATTAAAAATACATGAATCATATAATTAAATTTACTTAATAATTAATTAATTAATTACTAAATGAATGACTCAAACTAACTAATAGGTTTTCTATGAAAAGTCGACGAAATATTGAAACTAACTCTGAGGTCCATACGATCTTGAACTCGTGTCAAAGGTGATCATGTGGTCACTTATGTTTAGAGAAAATGATGTTACCATCATTGTTTCGATACATCATCAATGGCTAGAAAGAACAAGCTGTCATTATTACGAAAACTCAGCATGGCCAAGTAGTTAAGGTGCTAGCCTCGTAATTTTGATGGTCGCAGGTTCGAATCCTCGTCATATCAGATATGGTTTATACTTTATTACGTATATCAAAATTATCATTGTAGTATATGTAAGTAAAATCTCAGATACGCATACCGAAACATCTGTTTAAAAACTTCAAAATACACGGGGATACTATAAATGAATATTTATAAATACACTGTAATACTATGTATGCATATTTATAAATACACTAGGATACTATGCATAAATATGTCTGAATATTTCTTATTTTTAAGATAAATGTAAATCTTAGTCTTTTACCATTAAATTACACAAAGGTAACACTAGTTTCAAACAAACCCCTATTTGGTGTAGAAAACTCATATTTCATCAAAACTAGATGTAAAATAGTAATTATATGTATGTAAAAATCACATGTTTAACAAGTTAACTGCTATACATTAACTCTGGCAACGATTTTTGAATAAAGATAAATGTATCTATTCTTACACTTTACGCAGTCTTACAGAAATCTAAATGTATATTCACAATACTTGATAGTTCAAATAGGAAATAACAACCTTTTATTTTTGATATAGAACTCTCATGTTTGTCGTTTGACTATGACACAAAGTTATATTCATAGTCTAACTTCTTGAATCATTTAGACACGTACAGATATCAGAAAAATCCATATTACAGTTTGGATAGTTTTTTGTTTTTTTTACAAATAATACAATTTGAAATAATATTAAAGAATAAAAGGGAAACTGGTAGAAAAGGGAAACATTTTTATACGATCGTTGATATCCCTTAATGGTAAATTGGTATATGTATTGTTACTACAATGTTACTTCTGCCAGTATCGGGCTAAGTAACGAACAAATACCGAGATAATCGGAGTTTTCCCAAAAAACAGACGTGCAAACCCTGTATTTAATATAAATACATCACGAGTTTATTAAGTTTATTGCTGAAGGAGGACCTAATGCCAGTGTTCTAGTACATGGGTTAGTTGGAGACGTCGTATATAAAGCTTTATTACAGTTAATAGCTGCAATATTGTTTGATCAGATACCTTGATACGTTTCCAACTGGCTTGAAACGTCATATTAATTATATAACTGGTATAGTATTTTAACAGATATAGTTTGATATACATATATCATGCTATAAAGCTCACTGATGCTTACTTCACAAAACATACGTGATAGAGCGTTGTAATATTGCTATCGAGTGACGTTGTTGGTTGTAATAGAAAAGCTGTATTGTAGTGTAGACATCAACGGTAACAATTTGCTTGTTAGTTGTAATTAAACTTCTCAGCACCTCACAAAGAAATGTTCTACAATAGCGTCCATTATTAGAACAACACAAAGAGGCTAATGTGACTCTCGTAGTGTTCTTAGTGTTTTGCTCTGAACACAAAAATAGATTGCAATTTATTTATCAAATATCATCACACTCTTTAAGTCATTCAGTGCTTCCAGTTTTGTGACCAGTTCAATCATCATGTAAAATATTTTATGTTCTTCGCTCTATTAGTCACTAGCGGTTGGAAACTACTAGCCTTAATCGTGATCTCCGATGAGTTGATTTCACATTTTTAGAATAGAAAATTATCACACCTCTTTAATGGTCAGAAAAACACGTGCCCTTATATATCCATGCACTTGTACTTAAATTGGTTATCACACATTTATCATTTATATATATATATCAAATTCCTATTTCTATTTGGCCTTTTAAACTAAACATCTCATGTTACCCAAATGTATTATTATAATTTTGTTATTTTATGATGCGAACCGTATTTTATTTATATTCTTGTAAATATTATACAAAATATTAACATTATTTAGCCACTTATATATAGATAGATAAATCTGAGTTGTCAGACAGGCGTCATTTCGAATCGTCAAAAATGTTTACTTTCGTGTTCGTCTGAAAGTATGTTTATTGGAATAGCTGTTTGTGCAAGGCTATATGTAATATTTTATTAATGAACTGCGTGTGACAAGCTTTCACCGATAAATACATTTGTTTTGCTTCTTCCTCACACCCTTCGCTTGGGAGACAGATTACCTTGAGAGTAGAAGCACCTTCAGCGTAAGTACACAGGAAATGGGCTAAACACGTAATCCTTTCTATAACATCTTTATCGGAACCGGGCGCTGAAACTTATTACAGATCATTAAACATTAAAGGCGTATTGTACACGCGAGGCACAAATACTAAAATATTAAGCTGATTTAATTAAAATTTATGAACCATATATTCAGCAGGAATATTGAAAAATATGATATTATTATAATCACGTGGGAATTCGTTACCGGAAAGTGTCGTCCTGTAACACCACCAAGGAAATATTGTCTCGAACGAAATATGTTATACAATCAAATATTTAACAACATATGCAGCTTGTTTGTTTTTGAATTTCGGGCAAAGCTACTTGAGGGCTATCTGCGCTAGCCGTCCCTAATTTAGCAGTGTAAGGCTAGAGGGAAGGCAGCTAGTCATCACCACCCACCGCCAACTCGTGGGCCACTCTTCTACCAACGAACAGTAGGAGTGACCGTCACTTTAAAACGCCATCACGGCTGAAAAGGCGAGCATGTTTTGGTGCGACCGGGATTCGAACTCGCGACCCTCGGATTACGAGTCGAACGCCTGAACATGCTTGGCCGTGCCGGGCTGTATGCAGGCTTACATTAATGGTCGCCAGTTCGTGTCATTTAACATAACGCAACACCTAGAAGGAAAATAGCAGTCATAGAATAGACCGATTAGGAATTGTTGTTTTCTGTTTAGTGCAAAGCTAAACAATAAGCTATCTGCAAGCGATCCTTAGATTTTACCATTGTAAGTCTGGAAAGTTACCGCAAATCCGCCTGGGACAATGATTGGGAGAATATAAACACCACAAGCGATAAATCCTCAAATTTTTTTAAAATTAAGCATGTGTTTATAAATTAAACTGGCATTTGAAATACTTTTTACTCTTAAAGTTCCTACGTGATGTGCACATTAATAATATCATAAAAAATAATTATTGACATGCGCAGTGTTAAGATCCGTCTATCGTTCTGTTTTAACGTTGATGACATAGATTCAGCTGGCATTTGTATTTTAATGTGCAGTCAAACGAAAAATCTATTAAAATTGCCTGTAGCCATTTCATTTTCAATATGGCGTCACATTCCTTTGTTTGTTTGGGTATTTCTTCGCTTTTGCGCAAATATACATAGAGGCTATCAGCGCTAGCTGTCCATAATTTTCAAGTGACAGACGACAAGGAAGGCGATTAGCCAATACCACTTGTCGTCAACTCTTGGGGTACTCTTATCAGACTGAAAGGTAGTATTTGAACGCCATTTTTATTTTGCCCCAACAAACAAATAGTCTTTTTTTCTAGGTAACGGGACGTGAACCACCAAATTTTAGCTTCACAGTTTATCACGCTAACCATGGGATCACGTTCGACCTGCGTTTCTATCAGTGGACTTTAAAAGAAATTATTTAAAATTATTTCTTTAATCATTGGGTTTTATAGTACGAAGTAGAAAATAGTGCATATATTAATACCACGAATGCTAACATAGTACATTGCCCTCGTAGCAAAGTGGTATGTTAGCGGACTCCTACCCTTAAAATTCGGGGTTCGATACTTGTGGTGGATAAAACACATCCACGGTGTATATAGCTTTGTGCTTAACTCCAAGTTAACAAAAACAAAGTTAATACAAATAACGTATTATATTATATGTGTAGATTGTTTGTTTTTAAATTTCGTGCAAAGCTACACGAGAGCTATCTGTGCTATTTAGCAGTGTAAAACTAGAGGGAAGGCAGCTCGTCATCACTGCCAACTCTTGGGCTCTTTTTAACTAACAAATAGTGGGATTGACCATCACTTTATAACCTCCCACGGCTGAAAGTGCTAGTATGTTCGGTGAGAGGAGGATTAAAAGCCGGGACCTTCGGATTACGAGTCGAGTCCCCTGACCACCTGGCCATGCCGGGTCCATAAGGGTGGAACAAAAGCTCTTATATATATGCTAGTTTGTATATAATTACTAACATTCATCAGATAGCTTATACCATTGGATCCAACAACGTCACAGTGAAGAAAACTGATCTTCGAAAACGATAAAACCAATTTATATATCTGATATGGGAACACAGAATCTATTTTTGTCATAAATACTGATAGTAAATAAAATAACAAAGTTCTGAGCAGTTTAATGAACTCCAAATTGCGTGTTTTTGACCAACTTTGTCACTATTCAAAGTAATTAAATAGTTTATATCTATATATAAGATAGATTCGAACGTGGTCTATTGGTTAGAATAATAGGCTGCAAATAGAAAAAAAAACACACGCTCGAGCTGTGCACACACTCTGTGCGAAAAGTTGTGAACGTTTTTAGTTGCATCATTCACCCTAGTTAACCATAGCCCCATGTTGGATGGCGGATGTTGATGATTGGATTAACGCTAAGCCACAAATGAGGGTGGAGGGGGGGTTTGAAATGAAGAAATAATGACAAGTAAGCAAGTTTTTTCTGTAGTATTTGTTGATGTCAATGAGCGTGTAAATAAAATTATCGTTTTTTAAATGGTGCGTTTCACTGGAAATATATGAAAACGAGTGTTGGCAGTAACAGGAGAGAAAAATGTTTGAACGAAATCCTCTGTTGTGCACAGGAGAGAAAATTAACATTTTCACAAAACTGTGTAAATATTTTCTATTGCAGAGATTTCGTTATGTTTTATCAACGTCACGCGTCTTTCAAGATGTTGAGAGTAATGAATGTATTAAAATCGTTTGCATGATGATAAACAGTTTGGGATATGCTGATGACGTTGTACTGATGATTGCAACAGATCAAGAGTTTGAATACTAATAGAGAAAATTGGTATGGAATGAAAGTGAATGCTAAAAAAGACATATAATATGTTGCTAAGTGGACATGATAACAAGCGAGAAACTCGGGCAAGAATAGAATAAAGAGACACACAACAAGTAGGAAAAATTCACATAATTTGGTCAGACACTAACAGGTAATCCAGACATGAAGCTAAAATAGTGAAGACAACTGAGGTGCATTTAATAGTGTAAGAACAACTTTGACGACAAAGAACATAAAACTGTAGAAACAAGGGAAATAGGCGTAAAGTGCTATATATCGCCAACTGTATTATATGGCTGGGAAACACGGACCTTTACACAAGCACTGACTAATCAACTGGAAGTATTTGAGGTGTTGGTGTATGGAAATATTATGAAAATATTCAGGACAGACTCGTTAACAAATGAGGAATTCTCGGTGTGGTGAATGCTAAAAGACATGTTTTGCCAACCACCAAGAAGAGGTAAGCAGCATATTTTGGGTACATGATGAGACGAGACAACATCCAGCGAATCTGACTAAAGGGTAAAATAGAAGAGAAAAGATACAGGGGAAGATTAAAAACAGAGGGGATAACAAATAATGAGTGACGAAGAAATCATGGAACAGACAAAATTGGAGGATTGTGACAACAGACCTTTCTGAGGAAGACAGCACATGATGCTTGTGTCAGGTACCTAGGCCCACCATGGCCAGGTGGTTAAAGCGCTTGACCCGTAATCTGAGGGTAGCAGGTTCGAATCCCCGTCGTACCAAGCATGCTCGTCTTTTCAGCCGTGAGGGAGTTATAAAGTGATGGTTAACCCAGTCTTCGTTGGCAAAAGGATAGCCCAAGTATTGACGGTGGCTTGTGATGACTAACTGTCTTCTCTCTAGTCTTACACTGCTAGATTAGAGACAGCTAGCGCAGATAGTACTCTTGTAGCAATGCGCAAAATTAAAAAACGAACAATCAGTCTACACATATAATTTGTATTGTATTAGCGAAAATTATACTGAGTTCTGAGCTCAGCAATGCTGTTTATTTTCTTTTATCAATAGTTGTGTTTGTTGTGATAAATTACCACAAGAGAAAGTAAGTCATATCCAGTCATACCAGGAGATAGAATATTAAACATGAAAGGTAATATCGGTTGATATGCTTCAAAAAAAAACTTATAACATCCATCATTGGTCGATAAAGTCATGTTAGTTGAGGCAAGAAGAGGACGTACTGAATATCGATTATCCAATTTATTATGTTCCGAAATTACTTTTTTATGCCTAACATTGTGATATTGAGTGAAATCATTGCACGTGATCCAGAAAAGCATTCTTCATTTTCGACGTTTTTTTTCAGCATCATGGATCCAACTTTAGATCGGTATTCTACGCATACGTATTTTTCAAATGTTCTACTTACAGTAAGTGTTAAAGGTTTGTATTAAATCTTTAGTGTTTGTTATGTGACACACACGAAAAGAAGTTATGAGGAAGCTCTGAGAATAACTCCACAGGTTTAACGATTGACAGAAACTCACTTGTCACCATTAGAAGTGCTTTTTTTACTTATCTTTAGAGTTCGAACATCAGCTGAGTAGCAAGAATGTTATCTGAATATCGATAAAAATATTAATGATGTATCGATGCAAATCCATTAATTACAAACTATTTTTTTCATTCAGTTTGCAAATTTAATACTAACGTCTGATCAAAGTAACCTATCTCCATAGCTTAAGACTAAATAGAAATACCGAGCATAGATAATTGAACATAATTTTAAACTTTATTACTTATATTGATTAAAATATACTATTTCATCAGTTCGGTACTCTCGCTGTTAATAATATTTTCGGCCATAAACCCAACGATATCTTTAGAAGTTAGGCCAATTTGGTTTGATTTGGATCTTATACAATATCATTTGTTATATAAATTAATTTCATATAACACAATGTGTTGTATATTTGAATTTTATATAATACATATTTTTACTCATGAAAACATTAAAATTGTGAGAACTCGTCTATTTGTACCACCACAGGCTTCATAAATACCTTTTTCAAGAAGTGTAAAGCTAACAGATTACATAAACTCAGGGTTCTTACAGCTTGCTTTTTTATTACAAAATATCGTAATTTATTGAAGGAAGATGTTTATTAAACAGCATCGTTTTATAATGTGCCTCTGACAACATTTTTGACTTATTTGATCTTCGTAGTTCAGCTACATGAAGTTTTTAACAGTAAACAGAATTAGAGCCTTCAAAACCTATTTTTATTCTTTTATTCTGCTCTCTTTAAGTTTAAGAAGATTACATTGGCTTTTCGAAGTTACTGCCCCTATTTACTGTGTACTTTATGACACGTTTTAAATCATTCTTTATATATATATATATATATGTGTGTGTGTGTGTGTATTTCGATAGTGATGTACAACATATAATATATAAATACATATTGATGTCTCACAGTATAAAAATGTATATGTATATATATTTATATGAAAGTATATTGTTACAAATATTTTTAAACTGACCAAAAACAAAGGACTTTTTATGTAAAGCATTACTATACTTTTATAGCTCGTAATGGTTTGAATATTGCAAATTTATCGGAATGATAAAAAATATAACGTGGGAGAATAAATTGCCGTTTACCGTAGTACATGTTTACTGTTGAAATTTATTATACGTTAAAATGTTGAGATGTTTTTATTGTTTAAAATTGTCTAGGTCAGTAAAATTACGAATGAAACTTTTGATAGCCTGAGAACTGGTATCGGTAAAAACAATGTATGTACATCAGGGTTACATGTGCACATCACGACTCGTAATTTGTTTCACTTATTTGTAACCAATCAGAAGCTTCGCCACTGTTCTCAAGTATTCTTATTTCACAAAAACTTAAATATTATAGCTTACAGAATATATTTAAAAGTAAGATTAAATGGATACATAATAAAATTTTTCAATGGTCGGCTTTAATTTCTTTAGATTGATAGAATAATAGAATGGGGAAAAATGTTCTTGATAATCAAAATACATTTTTATATTTACTAATATATAATGATAGACTGAGTTTTTAAAAGTATTACGTCAAACACAAAATGGCTTTAAAATGGTCCACTAAAACTTTAAACATGAAATCAAAATTCTATTTCTCGATTACCTGAGCTAAAAGAATAATTTGTATTTATAGTTTCTGTACGAAACAGCTTTATCATCAGGGAAATGTTATTCGTAATTACGCTAAGTGTATCACAACTTTACCTAACATTTAGTGGTATTATCTGAATCTCTGTGGTGAGTTTAAACTACACCTTCAAATTTCTATAGCGATATTCGCACAAGGTCTGTTTGAACAAGAAAATATGGGACAGTATTAGCTACTTACATTTTATCACCTCTATAGTTATCGACTTAACTAAGACGTCTAACAATATTTTGATTTGGTGGCACAGTGGTAATTTAGCAAGTTCATAACACCAGAAATCGGGTTTCGATACCCCTGGTGAGCACAGCACTGATAGCATATTGTAAAGTTTTGCGTTTAATGATAAACAATCTAACTTTTAGCTTTGTGAAGTGATTAGTGCGCAATAAATATAAGAGCTCATTAATTTTAATCAATCAAAATTACTTATTTAATTTTAGTGCATACTTTTATTGTTTGTATATCTTTCCGCGAAAATTCTACAACAAACAAAGAACAAAATATCTAAAGCTTTCAATTTTAATAACACAAAGTCTACGACATTGGCTTTAAATCTCGTTTTCTTCTTCTGGTCTTTTATTAAACCAGCTGCTGTTACCACTTATTGAAGAAAGTATTGTTTCGCTTTTCCTAATATACTCTTTACAATCTTTGTCACTAGGGGATTTTTCTAACACGTCACACGTCTGTTAGAAAAATCGTGCTATAGGTTTTAGATTTTATTCCCTCTGTATATTCCCAGTCTTCCATTTAACGCGAATGTAATCATTTCATTGAAAGTTTCACATCCGCTCACAAAATGTTCAAATGTAATTTTACCGTTTCTGTGAAAGAAGTATTTGGAAAACACATCAGGGATGTGCTATTCGGTGATGATTTATAAATTCATTAGCACCAGCTTTCTAGTACTTTAGATTTCTACAGGTATTTAATCTACTAATTGGAAAATGACCCTTATGTTAAAAAGGTATTTACAACTTTAGTTAAAAGCACTAATTACGCGTCTATTGTCTATGCAGCTCCATAGAATAAATTGACTTCTTGCCAGAACCAATTGAAGACTGAAGACAACTTTAAATCACGAGAGAAAAAAAACTTTAGAAAAGAAAAATGATATCAAAACGTGACTTTTTTTTATTCTAAGTCATTTATATTAAGAAATACAATAAATATTTTTCGCCGCTCGATAAACAAGCAAACAACAATAGTTGGAAGTATTTTACACTTCTACTGGAGAACATACATGATTGATAATCGATCACCATCAGTTCACTAAGATTAAGTTTATGATAAATAAATAACTGAAGGGAATTGACTACATTTTTTACAGTTGATGTGCTATCATATATTAAGAGTTTTAATAACTTACATCCACTGCTTGGTATCTAATTAAAGAGCAGAATAGCATGCCACTTTTTTGTTAAGATTTTAACCTCTTGTACAAAATTAGGGGAAGCATGGTTGGTTTTAATTAAATGGTACTAACTTAAGTGCTATATTAATATTAAGAAATACATCATATGTAAAAACAAACACGCGTGTGATCATCTATTTACTCATGTTTTAAACTTTAACCTCTTCATTCACGTTACATTCTTTGACCTTTAATGAGTGTTGTATTTGTTTTTTGAATTTCTCACAAAGCTACACAAAAACTATTTACACTACCCGTCCCTAATGTAGAGAGAGGGCAACTACTCGTTACCACTCACCGTCAATTCGTGGGCTATTCTTTTACCAACGAATAATGGGATTGGCTGTCACACTATAACACTCCACAGTAGAATGAGTGAGCAATTTTGGTGAAATGAAGATTCAATCCCACGACCTTTAGATGGCGAGTCAAGCATCCTGACCAGTGAACATTGTTACGTCCTAACTGGTCATGAGCATTAAGATCTTGACCTTTTAATAACGTTTTCTTCTCGAATTTTTGTTTATTAAGTTTTTACCATCACAGTTAAACCTGACTACAAACGAACCATTAAAATTCGAATTGTTTAGATGACTTTCACCTTGTTTAAACTATCAACAATGTTTTGATTTATAATAAACTTTTCTTTGCAAATAGTGGCGATTTTTATAACTTTTGCTTTAACATGCGTTCCCTGAGTTAACTTAAAACATTATGATATTTGCTATGACGAAAAAAAAACCTTTCACTAAAACCATTCTTTATTTATAGGATTAAATTTAAGGTTCCTGGAGTCAAGATGGCGTCTTTACTGGTGTATGATTTTTTTTACCTATTTTGTGGCCTATGCAATTCTTGTTATGATTGTTACTGTTAATAAATAAATCATAAAATTCTAGTATATAGTACTTGCCTTGTCCTATTCACTTCTCCACTATTTCACTACATTAGATTATATTCATTGTGATCTCCTCATATTTTTTACTTCAATTCTGTATTTTCGAAAATATGTGATTGGATAATTTCAAACACTTTCAACAATACAGTTTATTGACAACTTCTGCGGAAACTTAATAAAACTTTAAAATCTGGAAAGTGCTGTCAACAATTTGATTTTGAAAGGACAGTGAGTACACAAACAAACATGAGTAAGTGAAACAACGATTCGCCAAGAAGGAAAAAAGGGTGATTTTCTGTTTAATGACCCAAATTCCGTTGGATGGAAACCAAGGTAACCTTAATGGTTGTTCTGTCAGAGAAACGATTAAATCCCAGATTCCATCAGATCAAAGTAACTTAAAATATGTTGGTGGGTGGTGTTGACTAGCTGCTTTCTCTTTAATACTACTGTTGGTGGTAATGATATTATATGTCGTCCGCCAGTTTACTTTTAGTTTTGCGCGATATTCTAAAACAGTGCTTGTTATACTTTTGCGTTAACACTGATCAGGTCTTTGCTGTCTTTGGTGTATTGTTATATTTAACATCGTCACATTTGCTGCTGTGTATCGTGTATTTCCAGGTGTAACGCTGTAAAGCTCATTGTTTTCCTAGGTGTACGATTATATTTAATTTTGTACAGTCCATTGCTGTATTTGGTGCGTTGTTAAGTTTAACACTATAGTTCACTGCTCTGTTTGGTGCATGCACGCAGCTACAAAGTAACCATTGTACTGGAGTTATAACGTTAAACCACCGTGACGCAACAGAGATGAATATTTAGACCAAAGACCATTTCGTATTTTGGATATTTGTTGTTACTGTGTAATCCTAAGGTTATGACAGCATTATGGATTGATTTATCGATTGGAAGATCAATATATATTTACTTTCAGATTTAAAAGCATTCACTGGCTATTCACAAAGCAGAGTTTTTAACCACAGTTATTCACTGGCTATTCACAGAGCAGAGATTTTAACCACAGTTATTCACTGGCTATTCACAGAGCAGAGTTTTTAACCACAGTTATTCACTGGCTATTCACAGAGCAAAGTTTTTAACCAAAGTTATGTTGCTAATGATCCCTAACCAGTCTTGTCAAATTCAATTTTTTTATTACGAAATGAAGTGAAAAGGAACAAAGAGCCAGGGTTTCTGATTCAAACATTGTCAGATATAAATGTTCACGTCTTCGAAATATATATAAATACAGTTCAGTGTACCTTAAAACTTTTAACGTTAAACTAAGCACTTGTTAAGACTGTGGTTAGGTAAAGATGTTAAAGTGTTTAGGTAAATCAAAACCCAGTCCACCTTCCTCGACGTTATGATTTTCATTATTCCAGCTGTTAGTTTATAACTGGAATACTTTCTGCTTATTAGTAATGAGTGACCTTAGGTGATAACGAACCACAGAATTGTGCAAAACTCTTTTTGGAAGTTATTGCTCATAGGTTACTCTCAGCGAGAGTTTTTCTTCAGAGCTGGTATATTATAAAATGATGTAATACTGGTTGTGATTCATAATTCAGTGTCAATCTCGTTACTCAATGTTCTTAAAATATATTTTTATGGCTCTAGTTTTTGGTTCGCTTGTTGTTTGTTAAACTCGACTCGTAATCTGAGAGTCGCGGGTTCGGTTTGGATTCCCGTCACACCAAACATGCCCACCCTTTCAGCCGTGGGGGCGTTTTAAAGTGACGGTCAATCCTGCTATTTGTTGGTAAAAAAGAGCCCAAGAGTTAGCGGTGGGTGGTGATGAATGGCTGCCTTCCCTCTAGTCTTACACTGCTAAATTAGCGACGGCTAGCACAGTTAGCTCTCGTGCAGCTTTGTGCGAAATTCAAACCAAGCTGTTTTAAAGTTGGCTATATAACTATAAATTACATTTTCGGTAGCTCATATATTAGAAATATCTCAGACTTTATGAAATGCAAAGTGCTCAGTATATATTTATAATGTTCTCGTTTAAACTTAAAGCGCTGAATTACTGAACTCTATGTATTGCTTTACTGTTGTTCTTGTGTAATTTTTCTTCTTCTTGGAACACATACCGTTGGGACTTATTGCTTGAGATACTGTTTTTTTTTTTGAAAGAATACTTATATATTTCTTTTTAAATATCCACCCCTATGTCAGCGCATTGTTTTTTTTTGTTATTTCATTTTGTAGTTTATTGTTTCAAACTGATGAAATGTTGTCTATAACAACTCAGCCGACGATTTTCCCATGACAGCACGAATGACACGAGTCTTGAAGGTTTGTAAATAAGTTCTTATAGTTTTTTTCTGAATTTCGCACAAAGCTACATAATAGCTGTCTGCGCAAGTCCTTCAAAGGACTTTACCGTGAAAAAAAAAGAGAGAAAAACATGTGAATGTTATAAAACTGTTACGCAATAAAAAGTATGAAAAAATTATTAATAATAAATGCCTTCCAATAAGATTTGGAATGTGAAACTAATCAGAAAAAAAGTTTGAATTTCGCGCAAAATTACCCGAGGGCTTGCAGCGCTAGCTGTCCCTAATTTAGTAGTCATAGACTAAAGGGAAGAAAGATACTCATCACCAACCGCTTCCAACTCTTGAGCTGCTCTTTAGCCAATTAATAGTGGTATTGAACGTCACATTATAACTCCTCCATGGTCCGGCATGGCCAGGTGGGTTAAGGCGTTCGACTCGTAATCTGAGGGTTTAGGGTTAGAATCTCGGTCGCACCAAACACTCTCGCTCTTTCAGCCGTGGGGGCGTTATAAAGTGACGATCAATCCCACTATTCGATGGTAAAAGAGTAGCCCAAGAGTTGGCGGTGTGTGGTGATGACTAGCTGCCTTCTCTCTAGTTTTACACTTGTAAATTAGGGACGGCTAGCGCAGATAACCCTCGAGTAGCTTTGCGCGAAACTCAAAACAAAACAAGCGAAAAAATTCCACGGGTAGAAGAGTGAGTGTGTTTAGTAGGAATCGAACCATTAGGTGTCGAATAAGCTTCTAACACGGAGAGAATTAAGTACGCAAGCCTCAAAGTAACACGATAGCATTGGTTGAAACTCAACAAAAACAACCCAAGGGCAAATAAAAAAATATGACAGTATTAACTTTATTCAATCGTTTTCGATGCAAATCTTAAACAGTGTATTTTGTTCAAAACATTTCAGCGGAACTGAAATGTGGGATATAAAAATACAAATTGTCTTGGGAACCATTTAGATGCAGTAAATCGAGTCATTGTAAGGTATAGTAATGTACTTGAGATTTCTTAGAACTATAAATTCAAAGTGTAATCTTAAAAATTATGCGACTTGTAATGAGAAGTAACACTATATAGCTTATCTGGGCTCTATAGAAGAATAAAAGAGTTTCGTACAACACTTTAAAATTCGATTTACGTAAGTCACTTATCCACGTACACCACAATAATCTGATTTACTCTTGACTTAAAGCTGGGTTTTCCGATCATAACTGGTAGAAATGGATGCTGTAAATTGTATAGAAAGTCTGTGAAAAGAGCAGAATAAAATGAAACTTACTGCATTCTTTACTCGTCCTAAAACATGGAGGTCTTTATATCATTTCTCAGTGGTATCTAAAATATACATTTATATCCATGTTGTAAAACAGCGTTGTCTAATACTGAACCAGCGAACGTTCTTAAAACAAACGATAGTCATTTTTTAAATCTCCGATTCATTCCTAAGCAAATATTCTTGTTCACAAGTATTTCAATGAATAACATAACACTCGTTTGCCAACTTAACCCTAGAATTGCTGATGAGAGCTTATGTAGGTTCTAATGTTTTTAAACACATTTTTCTCAACTATTTACACTTCTAAACACATGTGCATAAGCCCCAGCCTTTTGAGAAACGTCAAAAGATTTGCAAGACAAGATTTTCCTTCAGTGGAGGCCCAACATGGTTAAGGTACTCGACTCGTGATCCGAGGGTCGCGGGTTCGAATTCCCATCACACCAAACATGCTCGCCCTTTCAATCGAGGGAACGTTATAATGTAACGGTCAATCCCACTATTCACTGGTAAAAGAGTAGCTCAAGAGTTGGCGGTGAGTGGTGATAACTAGCTGCCGTCCCTCTAGTCTTACTCTGCTAAATGTAGCTTTGGGCGAAATTAAAAACGAACCAGTCTTTCAGTGCGATCATTTTAAACAAACAAACGGTCACGAAACGCCAAACAGAGTGCCTTTTCAACAGAACAGTAAATGGTATAAGAGATATTTCAATCTCATCAAATAGTACACGAAAAAAGTTATCTATACCGTAATTGTTTAAATTATGGCATCTTGTTTGGCACTCAATAAACTAAAACATGAAACAGATTTGAGAATTGTATATGTGTGTGTGAAATTAAGCACAAAGCTACACAGTATGGTAGAGGGGCTCTGCCTATGCACAAGGGCTACTTGTGTTCTGCCCAATATGGTTATCGAAACCCGGCTTCTAGGGTGATAAGTCCACAGAGCATAATTTCGTGAACCACTAGTGTATGAGATAGTAATAAAAAACGACTTTCAACATCAGCTTTAACTGTAAGATACGCAGTGTTTTCAAGTATTTCAAATGATATGTCAAATATGATTAAAAAATAAGGTGTAGCCTTAAAATATTGTGAACAAATAACTGATGTATTAAAAAACAACATAGAATGTATTTCCTTTAGGTGGTGAAGCAAATCCAGACGCCAAACGATTGTATGATGATTTAATTTCCCGTTACAACAAGCTAGTTCGTCCAGTTCTCAACGTCAGCGAAGCTCTGACTGTTAGCATCAAGCTCAAGCTATCTCAGTTGATTGAAGTGGTAAGGATTTATCTTAAGTATTAGTATCATGGAGCTAATAATTTGTATTAATTATATCCAATTGTCTGAGCAAGCACCTATTCAATGACCTATATAAATTTATGAATTGTGTTGCTTAGAAAATTGTTTGATTGTTTGTTATTGATTTTCGCGCAAGGCTGCGTGAAGACTATCTGAGCTACCTGTCCCTAATTTAGCAGTGTAAGACTAGAAGGAAGGCAGCTAATCGTTGTTGTTTTGAATTAAGCACAAAGCTACACAATGGGCTATCTGTGCTCTGCCCACCACGGGTATCGAAACCCGGATTTTAGCGTGTAAGTCCGCAGACATACCGCTGAGCCACTGGGGGGTGGCAGCTAATCACCACCACTCATCGCCAGCTCTTGGACTACTCTTTTACCAACGAATAGCGGGATTGACCCTCACATTATAACGCCCTCTCTGCTGAAAGGGCGATCATCTTTGGTTCGACGAGGATTTGAATCCGCATTAAGATTACGAGTCTAGTGCCTTAACCACCTGGTCATGCTGAGCCTTTCTTAGAATGAACAATTTATTTACTTTTTAGGTTCAGTTGTTTGTTATTAAGAACAAAACAACACAAAGGGAATCAGTGCTATGCCCACCACGGGTAACGAAACCCAGTTTTTAGCATTATAAGTCTGCAAATATACTACTGCGCTTCTGGTGGGAGGGAGGGTTCGGATCATTAAAAATTTCAGTTCTTTAATACATCTTTCCAGCTGCGTCTGTTTGAGCATACGCTTTACATTTCTTTGTGTATTTATATATAATGTTCGTTTTTGTTTTATTGACTAGCGCGCTTTTAAAGTTAAATCAACTTGCATCTTACACTAAACATTATCATCGTTTCACCTCTTATTGTGAAAAATCAAAACTGAAAATGAAGAATTTTGAGTTTTTTACCTATATGATTTATATATGCAGTCGTGTGATTGCATAAACATAATAAGTAATGCTAGTGAGCAGTTAATAGCTTTAGTATTTTTAAACTGAACAGCACTTGGTGCGACACACTGGCTAAAACCAAGGTCAAAGCTTAAAGTTAAAAACCATCACAGTTCAGGCATCACCATCCTTGAAGAATGACTGTGGATAGAAGGAAGACAACCAGTAACCAGCACTTTTCCACCTGCCATCCACTCACACGGATTGATTGTTATGAATAGAAAGCTTAGGGTCTGGAAAATATTCTAATATTTTATAATGTCGCAAAGAATCGTGCTCGGCTGGGAAGGTTTGACATCTAGAGTTCAAGTCCATCACAGAGTCAGACTTGTTTGTTTGTTGTTAATCGCAAACTCACCTAATGGCCTATCTATGATCTGCTTATCATGAGTATCGAAACCCAATTTTTAGAGCGTTAAAAGCCTGCAATCTTATAGCTGTGCCACTTGAGGAGAGGACCAAAATAGACCTATTCATAACCAAACAACGGGATTGGCCCAATGTCTGGGTAAAAATCTACCGGACGTGTTCATGGATCACATGATCTCATCCGCAGTCCAATCCCAAACATTTTCTGGATCTCTTCTTGAGCTGACTTTTCCTCGTCCAAATGATACTGCAGAATGTCTACGGACTAATAATGTTTGTAACCCGTGGTGAGAAAGGCACAGATAGCCAATTGTGTAGCTTTATATTTAATCATAAATAAACAAAAAAATTTCTCGGGCTATGGTTAAATATTAAGATATGACAATTAGGTAGATAGAAAAAGTAACTTATGAATTGAAAACGCCCATCCTGTATTTAAAAAACTGACCATTAGTGTAGCATATCATAAATCAGTGTAGAAAAGAGAAACAGACCAGAATCAATAATGTTTAGAACGAACTAAATAATTACTCCCCCAGTTTAGGAGATTAATCTAAATTAGTCCTAAAGCTAAAAATTAAGCTAACAATTTAAAACACTGTTTTGGTATTTTGTCTTCAAATATGTTCGAAAAATAGAATATGATATGTTTCTAAAGCTTACTCAACGCTTTAGTCATATAAACATTAAATTTGTTCCAAACTGTTTGCTTACCTGAAATATATTTATTTTTAAAAAATCAGTAGATATTCAACTCTGAATTATTTAACAGTAAAGACAACTAGAATAATTACAACAAGGGGAGCATTCAGCAAACGGCAATGGTAAAAAACGCCAAAGTCCTTGGTTCGACTTCTCGCGGTGGACATTACGGAACTGTAGGCCTAACAAAAGATTACTTAAAAGCTTGTATATATGTTATATATGTATTCAAATTTTCCATGTAAAAAAAAATCTTCGCTAGGTTTGTATTAAGTGTTAACTGCTATTGCAAATATGATATGTTGTTCCCTAAATTTTAGAATATATATTTGCTGCTCTAAGTGTTAAAATTCCCCTTGAGATGACTAGCCATGTTACAATTTTACCACGAAATTAAAAAAAATATTTACGTCTAGTCTCTCAAAATACTGGTGTAGAAATATAGTTCTATGCTAAAGACACGAAGTTCATAGTTATCTTTGAAAGTTGTTTTCAACGTAGCCGAAAATAAAGCAACTACTTTACCAACCGTATTGTTGACAGGATTGCTTTCCATCTTCTTACTTTCGTTATTTTCTTTCTAATAATAGCAGTAGTAGTACATTGTAATACTTCTGTTTCTACAGTCTATGTATAAAGTAATCCACAAGATAACTAGATAACGGGAACTGATAAGACTCCATCTAATTCGTGCACTTTAATCACATGTACTTCAACAAAACACAGCGTAAGGTTTCTTTTGAGGGTGGCTCAGTTGCAACATTTATATATTGCACAAGACACAACAACGTGTAACTCTTCGCTTTAACTATCATTACACGGCCAGTCTAAGATCTTGCTGTCGAACCATTAGGTGGCCCGTGTAGCAAGGCTTATATTAAGTATTATATCAAAGTTAATTTGCCGTTTCCATGTCAACTGTGAACACGGAAAGTGTGCAATGCAGCCGTATAACTTATAGCTGGATGATTATGTCATAGTATTTTAATTTTATTTGAAAAAAATACATTTTGCCCACTATTTTATTTCCCTTTCCGTACAGGCATAACCTTCCGCAAAGCACTTTACCAATCTAAAACTAATATACTGTTGTGACAGACACTTAAAGGTATTCAATTAGCTAAAATAGATTTAATAAGTTAAAGATACACGCAACATATATTGATTTTCTTTAGACTAGGTCCTAATAGCTATATGAATTTTATAAATCATTAAATTAACAATGCTTAGTTATCTTGTTTAAGTAATATTTAAGGCTTATTACGTGGAAAGAATTGGTTTTTTTTTAATTTCGCGCAAAGCTATACGAGAGCTATCTGCTTTAGCCATACCTGATTAGCAGTGTAAGACCAGAGGATAAGCAGCTAGTCATCTCCCACTGTCAACCCTTGGGCTAATCTTTTACCAACAAAAGATGTGTGTTATGTACTACGTAAGTTTCAGTTGATGTTATTATTCAAAGTGTTAATTACACTATGTAAAAATTTTTTACTTTTTCTTCTTCCCAGGGAAAAAGTGTTATTTCCCAATTGCTTAAGTCTAAAGTAAATGTAAAAGACCTATTTCTCTCTTCAAAAGGGCCCGGCATGATCAAGCGTGTTAAGGCGTGCGACTCTCAATCTGAGGGTCGCGGGTTCGCATCCTGGTCGCGCCAAACATGCCAAAGCTACTTGAGGGCTACGTGTGCTAGCCGTCCCTAATTTAGTAATGTAAGACTATAGGGAAGGCAGCTAGTCATCACCACCCACTGCCAACTCTTGGGCAACTCTTTTTACCAACGAATAGTGGGATTGACTGTACCATAATAACGTCCCCACGGCTGGGAGGGCGAGCATGTTTGGCGCGACGGGGATGCAAACCCGCGATCCCCAGATTATGAGTCGCACGCCTTAACACGCTTGGCCATGCCGGCCCACTAAAAAGGAGATGGAAGTAACTGTTTTCGGAACCTTAAAATAATTTATTTGCATAAGATGAACTTTATTTTCGGGACCACATAAATTGAAATTTACCAATAAACATTTCAATTTGTATAAGATTTTAACTTGTATTTTCGAGTATATGATATTTTTACAACCTTTATTTTTTAAGTAGTAACTAAGAAACACATATACCTACAGTTCACGAATCTCTACTCTTGAGGTCTTATTTCCAAGTTTGTTTCATTCTCAAGCTGCGACGTTTCTGAATGAAGAAGGATTCTCTTGTTTGTGTTCGATAAATTAACAGCTTTTCACAAGTCTTGTACAAAAAGAAAAACACGTGCAGTTGTAAGGGCGTCGAAGTATTCACCAATCAGGCATTTAGCAACGATACGATGTTTCGTGGACATTCAGCATGGATGAATACAGCTTAGATGACCAAACATGGTTATTTGCTGACACAGCTGGAGAAAACCATTTCCTGTCAACCAGGATTGGCAGAAACACGTGAAACTAATATTTATCAACAAATATGTCAAACGCGTCTTTTCTACCTTCTCCTGACTGCAGTAAAGACTGGTTTTTATCTTTTCGTCATTATAGACTGAAACTACATCTCGTTTGTTAGATGGAAAAAAACCACAATCAGAATTCTTTGCATTTTATCACAGAAACATTCATTGCTCCTATAAGACCTAAGCATACTGGAGAAGTTTCCCAGATGTTGCATTTTTAGATGTTAGAAACCGACAACGGTGTTCTGTGCAGTTTGGGTGAAAAGAAAAAAAAATGAAGACGGAAATCATTAAGTTTTTAGTTTTAGTTATATTTTAACGTAAGTACAAGAACTTATGCAGCTAAAATTTGGATTTTGACGCCCGTGGTGGGTGCAGTACAGACAGCCCATTATTTATGTTTGTGCTTAATTGTTTGGTTTAGTTTGAATTTTGCGCAAATATACACTAGGGCGATCTGCGCTAACCACCCCTAACTTAGCAGTGTAAGACTAGAGGGAAGTCTTACCACTCACCACCAACTTTTGGGCTACTCTTTTACCAACGAATAGCGGGATTGACCGTTACATTATAATGCCCCCACGGCTGCAAGGGTGAACATGTTTGTTGCAATGGGAATTCGAACCCGCGACTTTTGGATTACGGGTCAAATGCCTTAACCACGTGGCCATGCCGAGCCCTTTGTGCTTAAACACAAATAAATGCATGAATAAATAAATATATATATATGTATACATAAACACAAATCATCATTTTAAGCCAAGAACAATTGGTTGAATGCTCTTTGATTTTAAAATCCTTTAAACAGATCCTTGAGCGAAGTTTAATGAGAATATTGCATTCATTAAATGATTGCTGCACTTGATGTATGATCAACATCTTACTTTTAGATTTAGCACGATTCATGAACTGTCACTAAACCTACAAGCTGTTCACTAATCCTCTCACTGAATTGTTGTAGAAGGAGGAATGGTTTTACAGCTCAACCCCACATGTCCTTATTCTTTGTTTGTTTGTTTTGGAATTTCGCACAAAGCTACTCGAGGACTATCTGCGCTAGCTGTCCCTAATTTTGCAGTGTGAGACTCAAGGAAAGGCAGTTAGTCATCACCACTCTCCGCTAACTCTTAGGCTACTCTTTTACTAACGAATATGAATAGTGGGATTAACTATCATATAACGCCCCTACGGCTAAAAAGGCGAGCATATTTGGTGTGACAGGGATTACGCTAGTGCCTTAACCACCTGGCCATGCCAGGCCCATCATGTTCTGATGGCTATGATTATACATTGTGGCGAAGACACCGTAGCTTCAATAATAACAACACTTTTGAGATCAAGTTTCGATTACAAGTACGAGAATTCACTGTAGTTAAGATGGGGGACACGAATATGTGGAAGCATGGGACTGATCTTAATCCAATTTCCTTCGGTAATCTTTCTCGTAAAATCGGTAGTGGCTAAGAACTTGTGAGTTCTTGCCAATTTCAAATCCTGACAGAGGTTTGCCCAGTTTCATCGCAATAACTTTTAAATCCGAAAGTGTTTACTTTTTTATCACCATAGTTTCTGATTGACTTGGGGAATAGTTTCTGAACTTTTGTTTTCTTACGATTTTTGCTGCCGAACTTTTACCATTTCCATAAAAAGAAAGTATGTGTGTATTTTTTCTCATTGCAAAGCCACATCGGGCTATCTACTGAGTCCATCGATGGGAATCGAACCTATAATTTTAGCGTTGTAAATCTGTAGACTTACCGCTGCAGAAGTGGGTGACTAAAAGGCAAGAACACATACACATATGGAAACACAAAACAAAAACTGAAGGTTCCCTTCTATATATGTCGGATTATGTTTCATCTTACAATGTCGCTGCCCGAATATCCTTTCTCAGGTAACGTTGTGATGTATTTGCTTTCCTTGGCGGTGTTGCACGTCTAATACTTACAAAATCGATATCTACCACATATATATTTATATATACATGCCAAACATGGCACCACGTGTCGCATGCATAGCAAAGCGTCATTTGCATACCGTGTACAAGCAGTTCTTAAACAATGTAATTAATCTTTCTATATTGGGATTAACTCAATTAAACAATTTAATATTTTCAATTACCTATAATGTAGTTGAAATGGCTTTAAACAGTAAACCAAAACATTTTTACAATTGGACAAACCAGGGGAGAAGAAAAATGCATCTCTGAAAAATACAAGAATGAAAGTAAGAGTAATGAAAACCCACATTTGAAACTCAAACAAGGGTCATAGTGCAGTATCCCATAATCCTTAGATCACCTAGTTCAACGATCATTCCAAATAATCGTATGGAAATAACTTTATTTCATTCCATGAATCCAATACAGAAAGAAAAATATACCGTCCTCTACATGGTAAACACGTGTATGAAAATTGAGAAAAAATTACTTGAACGTGTCTATCTAAAGATATGTTGTGACTCGCTCTGAACAAATGAAATTGATTATTCTTTAATTACGAAGACAGGACGCATGTATTTTCAAAGAATTAAATGCGTGGCCCTGCATGGCCAAGCGTGTTAAGGCGTGCAACTCGTAATCTGAGGATCGCGAGTTTGTATCCCCGTCGCGCCAAACTAGCCTTTTCAGCCATGGGGGCGTTATAATGTTACGCTCAATCCCACTTTTCGTTGGTAAAAGAGTAGCCCAAGAGTTGGCGATGGATGATGATGACTAGCTGCCTTCCCTCTAGCCTTACACTACTAAATTAGGGACGGCTAGCACAGATAGCCCTCGAGTAGCTTTGTGCGAAATTCAAAAAACAAACAAACAAACAATAAAAACCTTTTATCATAAGGGTAAGATAGAGTTGAAACAAAATATTTTTCTAAACTGAAAAGATATTTTCTAAAAGTCTATTATGTAATTCCAATGCACACTGACAATTATCATATCTAGTTGATTTATTTTAATAATAGTCATATATTTGCCAGACATTTTCATTTGCATTTTAGATATTATATGGCTCTTCATTGCTTGTCAGTTTTATAAACACCAAGTTAAATATACATATAAGAGTTTGTATTCGAATTTCTCGCAAAGCTGCACGAGGGCTATCTGCGGTAACCGTACCTGATTTTGCAATGTAAGACTAGAGAGAAGGCAACTAGTCATCACCATCCACCGAAAACTCTTGGGTCACTTTTTTACCAACGAACAGTGGGGTTGACCATAATGTTATAACGCCTCCATGGCTGAAAGGGCGAGCATGTTTGGAGTTATGGGAATTACTAGTCGAGTGCCTTAACCACTTGACCATGCCGGGCCCAGACAAAACTGAAACGTAATATTTTATTTTTTGAAACAATTGATGTTGGAACTTTTGATTTTATTTGTATGAATAGCAGCTTCAATGTACGTAGCTTTCGTTATTAGTCACAAAGGGAATTCCAAGGAACATAAAATCCAGTTCAACTATTCTTACAAAACATGGAAGATACATTGCCTGTGCTTGTCTTTTTAACAAAAACATTTATAAATGACAGTTTGTCATTGACTTATTTCACCATCGTGAATTATCTGTTTGGGTTTATCTGGTTTAAATGAGAGGAAAACTCGTGAGTAACGTTAAGGTTATAGAAGACTGAAGAAAGGTCATAACTTTATCAAAACCCAAAAATCGGCTTATGAAGTGAATTTATGATGACAATCTCTTCAATTTTTATTTCAAATTTATTGACTAGTATTCAAGATAAGTCAGGTACGGCTATCGCTGTTGGCCCTAATGTATCTTTGGGCGAAGTTCAAACCAATCCAAAATATTACAAATATTATTTCTGCTGAGAATAAATTAAAATTATGAGACGATTAGATAGATTTACTGATTAAGAAAATCAAATTAACATTTTTCATAAAATATTAAGCTTTTTAAAACAAGATATGAATAACATTTCTTAGAGGCTTCTTTCTTCTTGCAGTAATTTATATTATATTTATTTTTATTATTTGATAAAAGATAATTGAAACGTTTAAGATTTATAATGTAAAGTTGGAAATGCCATGGCCAGGTGGTTAGGGAGCTTGACTCGTAATATGAGGGTCACGGGTTCGAATCGTTGTCATATCAAGCATATCCCTTTTAGCCCTGAGGGTGTTATAATTTCACTGTTAATCCCATTCTTCAATAATAAAAGAATAACCCAAGAGTTGATGGTGGATGATGACGACTAGCTGACCTCTTTCTAGTCTTGCATTCCTAATTTAGGAACGGCTAGCGCAGATAACCCTGGTGTAGGTTTGCGCGAAATTCAAAAATAAATAGTCTTTCACAAAAATATATTTATGAAAAATATAATCTTTATAGCTTTTGAGTCGATGTTATTAAAATAATATCCTTATAGAGAACATAGTTTTAACTCTTCATAATAACATACTTATAAAGAAAACACTTTTATCTCGATGCTCTTACCCTAATGCACTTAAAAATAACGTTTTATACTCAGTTCAGTATTTTCATGTGCAAGGAAGAGCTTACAGAAAACTTAATTTTTAACTCGAATTTATGACAGAATTATACTTACAGAGCACTTATTTTTAACTAAATATTATGTTTTATTCCGCAGAAATCCACTTTAAAAGAACTTGAAATTACGTTATATATCGATCTGATACTCTAATACTAATCCCAACTGTTTTGACACTTAACGCTAAACCTCCATTTTTTAAATATTTTACATTCTCTTTCAAGAGGACGTTTTCCTGTGTTCTAGCCCCCCAGAGGCTCAGCGGTATGTCTGCGGACTCACACGCTAAAATCCGGGTTTCGATACCCGTGGTGGGCAGAGCACAGATATCCCATTGTGTAGCTTTGTGCTTAATTCAAAAAAACAACAAAACAATCCTGTGTTCTATATTTCCATAAAAGATTAAAATTAACTTATTCTCTAAGACACCCTCTCGCCAAGAAGAAAAAGTAACAAAATCAATTTGGCAACATCAAGATTTTCATTTCTTTACTGTATATGAAAAGCCAATATATTTGATTTGTGTTCTGTATTAATTTTTCTTTATTAAACTATTTTTAAACTAAAAAATATTTACCTTCATTATAATTCTAAATCCATTGTTCAATTTACTTATTTCTGGAAGTTAATTAGAACCAGAAAAAAATAACTGAAATTTTAAATCATCGGACACGTTAGAATCTTTAAAGAAGTCTCGTAAGATCTATCTCCCACACATTAATATACCCTTGAGAAATATTTAAGTTAAAATCAATGATCGCAGACAAATTGCGATATGTCAATAATACAGTTATGTGGTGCTATTTCATAAAAACTTGGTTACTCTGTTTTCTCACTAAGACTGTTTTTTTTAATATTATTTTCAGAATTTAAAGGAGCAGATAATGACAACAAACGTCTGGGTTCAACAGGTTAGTAATCACTGTATACGTGTGTTAAAGATTTCTTTTTTTCTACACCAAGGCTGAAACTGAAAAGAGAATATGTGACGTAGAGGCCTAAGACATTCCTTCATTGGCCGTACCCTCTACTGAGTAGTGCAGTTTCGCCTTTATAAAGCTCATCAGCACAACTTGGATTAGCTAACCAGATAAATGCCATTAGGCTTCTTATAAGGATAAAGTAGGTGTGATATCTATAGGATTTTGAATCCATCTTAACATTATTGACATATCTAAGTTAGTTTAGGTTACTATACGGTGAAGTAAAACATACTCGAAACCACCTGGGCAGGTCAGTAATCATACTATGGTTTCATCTTTGTATAATAATGATGATAAAAATGTAAAAAAGTATTCAAGAAGTTCGTGAAACATGTTTTTCACTTTAATATTTTGTCTTTACTTCAGTTTTTTTTAGATAGTTTATGTATATATATATATATACAGTGCTACCCAAAGTCTTAAGGCCAATGAATATAAAGAAAAAATATGCATTTTGCGTTGTTAGATTCAATCACTTATTTGAGTAAAGCTTCGAAAGATGAAAATTAGAAAATGGAAAACAAAAATAAAAAACTTTTTACCATTTAATAAGAAAAATATAAACACTATAAAGTTAGCCTAAATACGAGTTGGTCAAAAGTTTAAGACCATAACGAAACGAAAAGTTAATCGGTAAACACGTAACGATATTTAGTCATTTGTGTTCAAGCATTAGCGTTGTCAACATCTCCCACTGACATCTCCTGTGTTACATTGGGTAAAAACAGGGCAAAGGCTAAAAATTTGACAGAGTTTGAATGTGGCAGAATTATCGAGCTGAAAAAGCAAAGTCTCTCTCAACATGCCTGTTACGTTTTTTTTTAATGTTTTATGTTTTTCGTAGACCAAATGCAACAGAAAGACACAGATAACAGCTTGTATAATTTATTACACTAAACTATTATATATGTAACAGATATAACATAAATTATATAATAACAATGACAGATATTAAGTTTAAACCTTCAAAATTAATTACAAAACAAAATGGTATTAGTTTCAACCTTCAAAATTAATCACAATACAAAATGGTACTGGCCTGTATCTAATATAATGATCTAAAATGAAAGTCTCAAATTCCAGTCTAGGGTGTGAATTTGGTCCCACGAAGAAATTCCAAAGTTTAAATGAAGAAGTTCAGAAACAATTCACAGTTCAATAAATTCGACGAAGTTCTTTTTCACGTTGCCTCCGATGAACGTCACAAACTTGTCGCCCTCAATTTTTCCGATTTCCCGTAAATAGTTCCACACGTGTTGACTTTCAGTATAACCACTAATTCGAAAGAATCGTAGAGATTGACGAAATAAAATCACAGCTTCTGTATATCTAACTTCAGTCACAAATCACAGCAAACACTTAAACCTTCTCAAATGACTGACTCTCTTCTTTTGAATAAAACTAATGTCTGACTCTTCTTTTTCTTCTCGCTTCACCGTCCTTTTATACCAGTAGGCCTACTACTCGAACAATCGCGAAACTTCCATAGAACTCCAGAGCAATCCACGCATGTCCGTTCTTGCACGAGACTCAACGTCTAGACACGAGGCCGCCAACATTTTATTTACATACATATGATTGGTCTACTTAATTCTAGAAAATTCTAAATGTTACCCTAAATGAATAACAACATATTTTATTAGTTTAAACTTCGAAACAATAATATAAATATGGAAATATAAATAATAGAAATGAAAATCCAAACACAACACGACATGTTGTCGTTTGCAAAATATTTATACGACATTTACATAACAGTGCCATCGCTTGTGAGATTAGGCATAGTAAAACTGCTGTTGCAAATTTTTTAAAAGACCCTGAGGGATATGGAACGAAAATTTCAAGTAGTCGGCCCAAGAATATTTCGCCGGCGTTGGGCAGGTAGATTCGACGAGTTGACCGGCAAGACATCAACCGATTGTCGAACCATATTAAGGCTCTTACGGACGCAGAATGCAGCTCGAGATTAATAAGACAGCATCTATGAGAGAAAGGCTTTAAAACCAGAAACGTCTTTAGTGGCCACGCTTCCTTCCACACCACGAAACATCACGTTTAAACTTTGCTGAGAAGCACCAAACACGGGACATAGAAAAGTGGAAGAAGGTTTTGTTCTCTGATGAGAAAAAATTTTAACCTGGATGGTCCAGATGGCTTCTAACGTTACTGACATGATAAGAATATCTCGTCGGAGACATTTTTTGCACGACACAGTGGAGGAGGTTCCATCATGATCTAGGGTGTTTTATCCTTCCATGGAACAATTGAGCTTCAGGCTTTACAGGGGCGTCAAACAACGGCTGGCTACATTGGCATGTTGGAGAAAGCATCTTTATTGACTGAAGGCTCTCGCTTGTGTGGAAATGACTAGATCTTTCAGCAGAACAATACTGCAATCCACAATGCTCACAGGACAAAGGACTTCTTCATGGCGACTCACGTGATTCTTTTGAACCATCCAGCCTGTTCACCCGAACTGAACCCCACTGAAAATGTTTGGGGGTGGATGGCAAGGGAAGTCAATATAAATGGACGTCAATTCCAATAGTGCATGATCTTCGTAAAGCCATCTTAAACACATTGGAATAACATTCCAGCCAGCCTTCTGCAAACGCTTATATCGACCATGCCAAAGAGAATGTTTGACGTTATTCATAATGACGGCCGTGCAACTCACCAGAAAGATCTCTTTTTGGGCATTTCCTACTTTGTTTAGCACTTTTTTTGGAAATGGTCTTAAACATTTGACTAGCCATTATTTAAGCTAATTTCATAATGTTCACATTTTCTTTATTAAATGCTAAATTTTTTTTTTATTTTTATTTTCCCTTTCCCTATTTTCATCTTTCAAATAAGTGGTTGAGTCTAACAACGCAAAATGCATATTTCTTCTTTATGTTCATTGGCTTTAAGATTTTGGCCAGCCGTGTATATATATAGTTCGTATGTATATATACCATAGTTTGAAAGGAATAATTCTTAATTAATATTTGTATGTGTTGTAGCTATAAATTCATGCGTAGGAAGACTTGAAGGCATCGGTTAACTAGAAGAGTGTATTTGCGATGTGTTGACTTAATCTTGACAAATTAAAAAAAAAGGAATTTTCCTTCATGATATGTTCCTACTTCATCCTGGACTTCATTGCTAAAAGCTTCTTTTATCTCATAAGCAAACAATGTTTACAAATGTTAACTTGACATATACAAGATAAATATTTGGGTTAACCAATAGTCTTATGATGAACCAGTTAGGTTTCTTGTGATGTGATCCGATGCATAAGATAAATCATATGAGAACTGATATATATACATACGTTTGCTTTATTAACCATCCAATGTTGTAAGCATCAACAATGACTGGAGAAGGAAAAAATCAGATTTGTATTGTGAATGATTGATGAATCATGGACAAAAATTAGTTTTTATCCAAGACCCTCCTTAAGTACAGCATTTCTTGTGAATACATGGGTTCCAATGAGTGTTGTTTGGATAATGCGCAGAATCCAATGGGTGTTTCCTGATTTTCATGATTATCAATGAGCACCTTAAAATGTTCTTAATTTAGAGCTCTTCTGAAAGTAAATATGTCCATTGACATAAATATGTCAATGACTAAACTCTAGCAGAAATGCGACAAGATTAGGTAAATGGGTGTCAAATCTAACTTGTGTCGTAAGTTCGACTTCGTCGCCCAGAGAAAACAATTTTTTGAAACCGGAAAATGTTTTCTAGCGTAATTCGACGATTTAACAAAAAAGTTTTCCAATTGCCTAAAAGATACAATAGTTTGTACATTTTATTCTAAATATATCTTTAATTTCCTATCAATCGTAAACTACACGCTTCTAATTTACAGGAAGCCAAACTATTTAAACTGCTAATAAATTCCTATGACATCAGTGCGTGACAAAGTGACAGCCAGACAGATAAACATGTATTTTATAGCATTAAATTAAATATTTTGATTAACTCAAAAGACTCAAACATATACTTCACGTGGATAAAACAACAATTTCTTAGCATAAGACTAAAGGGAAGGCAGCTAGTCATCACCACCCACCGCCAACTCTTGGGCTACTCTTTTACCAACGAATAGTCGGATTGACCGTCACATTGTTAAGTCCCCACATTAAGTCATATTATTAAGTTTAAGGCTGTAAAGGCAAGCATGTTTTGGGGCGACCGAGATGCGAACCCGCGACACTCAAATTACGAGTCGCACGCCTTAATCCACGTGACCACTCCGGATCCATAGTTTAAAGAATGTATATGCCAAGCCTCCAGACCAAAGAAGAAGGAAACATTTTATTAGCACATACTCTAATTCAGTAGTTTTAATGTGAGGCTTCGTTGTTATGAATAAAAATGTTTGAGCCCTCCTCCCCTTTCGTCATATTCCCTTAGCATGATCACTGAGAAAGAGTGCAATAGTAAAAACAATAATATCTCCTTTCGACATGTTGTATCATTTAATTACTTCAAAATATTTTTTCTCGGCTCATTGTTTACTTAGCGCTAATATTAATTCAGGATTTTCGTTTTCAGTCCATTTATGACGTCTCTTCCTCTTTGGAAGCTGCGGCTCTCACTTTGGTAAACGTTGCACCTAATCTATCAATTAAAAATTAGGACTATGCACAGATAGCCCTGTAGCAACAAAGATTCGGGGTCATGTTGTCACAGACTGATAAAGAGAAAATACCTCTCGAATTGTACATTTAAATAAATAAAAAAATAAACATGTTTTACGTTGCAAATAGCGAGCCAAGTAACATTAAAAATATTTTAATATTTAATAATGAATATAATAAAATCATATAATATGTTATTAATTGTTTTACATTAGAGGAGGAAACTTTACATCAAAAGTAACAACAGTTTGGATTTTATAAAAAAAAAAAAACACGAGTACGACGAATACATCAACTAAAATATCACAACAAAATGTGTGTTCTATACATTAACATCTTATGTTTTTGTGAGGGTTTATTAACGAGCTGGCCGGCATGGCCAAGCGTGTTAAGGCGTGCGACTCCTACTCTGAGGGTCGTGCCTCCCGCTAGTACAGCGGTATGTCTCCGGATTAACAACGCTAAAAAATCAGGGATTCGATTCTCCTCGGAGGGCTGAGCAGATAGTCCTTTGTGGCTTTGCAATATGAAACACACACACACACACTGAGGGTCGTGGGTTCGCATCCGCGTTGCGCCAAACATGCTCGCCCGTTCAGCCGTGGGGGCGTTATTATGTGACGGTCAATCCCACTATTCGTTGGTAAAAGAGTTGGTGGTGGGTGGTGATGGCTTCCCTCTAGTCTTACACTGCTAAATTAGGGACGACTAGCTCTCGAGTAGCTTTGTGCGAAACTCAAAAACAAACAACGAACGAGCTGTTTACAGCACACGATTGTTATTTTTTGTTTTGTTTTTAATTAAGCACAAAGCTACACGATGGGCTATCTGTGCTCTGCCCACCACAGGTATTGAAAATCCGCAGACATACCGCTGGGTTACTGGGGGCACTGCACACGATAAAATTATGTAAATAATGTTTTATTTATTGAGTAATTAATTTTACGTCACTGTTTTGGTTTCGTTTTTGCAAGTTTACTTTTTTCCATACTGGCTGGCCTGGCATGGCCAAGCACGTTAAGGCGTGTGCTTCGTAATCTGAGGGTCGCGGGTTCCCGCCCGAGTCGTGCCAAACATGCTCGCCCTCCCAGCCGTGAGGATGTTATAATTTGACGGTCAATCCCACTATTCGTTGGTAAAAGAGTAGCCCAAGAGTTGGCGGTGGGTGGTGATGACTCGCTGCCTTCCTTCTAGTCTTACACTGCTAAATTAGGGACGGCTTGCGCAGATAGCCCTCGAGTTACTTTTTGCGAAATTCAAAAATAAACAGACCATACTGGTAAGAAATCCTTAGATTCTAACAGTTTCCAAACATTACTTGAACATAGCATAATTCATTTGCCAATCTTCTACAAGGATATTACTTTTCTTAGTGGATCAGTGAAGTGTATTCATTTATCAAAAGCGTACATTTCATGTCTTACATCCACGCGTGTACAGAATCAGTTCGTTAAACTGCTAACAAAAAATATAACTTTTTTCTGCAGTGAAGACGCAATGCGGTCGTGACAGAAAGCTACTGCGAGATTTTAATAATTTAGTTATACAGAGTAGGATGGAAAATATTCCACTTAATCTTTTCGTTATGATAAAAAAACAGGTGAATGTCAAATGATTTCGTCATTTCATTGGCTGAATGCTCCCCACCTATAAACATTTATTGATTTATTTCTACTTGTCATAAGACATTAGTAATAGACCTGCTATACCTTTACACAATACAACCTCTATCTAGACCCTCAGGGAGTTTCTAGAATTAGACGAATGTATCATAATGTCGTTCCAACCACGCTATAATCATCATATCTATGCTTCCATAGCATGTAAAAAGCGTTCACACCATAAAAATTGTCGATTTAGTCTACTCTTTTTTTTTTAATTCTAGCATAATTATTATCCATAATTTAAAAAGAAATATTACCTTAGGTTGGGGGAAAAGCAAATGAAATATTGCAACAATAATACACGAATTATGAGTGAGATATCAGAAACTTATGTTTTTCTGTTTTTTAGTTTCGCACAAAGCTACTCGAGGGCTATCTGCGCTAGCAATCCCTAATTTAGCAGTGTAAGACTAGAGGGAAGGCAGCTAGTCATCACCGCCCACCGCCA
Source organism: Carcinoscorpius rotundicauda (assembly GCA_011833715.1). Lineage (NCBI taxonomy): Eukaryota > Metazoa > Arthropoda > Merostomata > Xiphosura > Limulidae > Carcinoscorpius > Carcinoscorpius rotundicauda. Next base: position 15,975,037 of record CM022392.1, on the reverse strand, counting down.
ACTATTGGGCTACTCTTTTACTAACGAATAGTGGAATTGATCGACACATTATAACGCCCTCATGTTTGGTGCGATCGGGATTCGAACCTGCGACTCTCGAATTACGAGTCAAACGCCTTAACACGCTTGGCCATGCCGGCCTAGAAACTTATGCTAGAAATTAATACGGTCAAACAAAATGCTTAATATGAAACTTTTTGAAAATTGTCAGTTTCAGAGACTCAGACAAGACTTTGAGTCTTAGAATTTAAATTGGTCTTCCATTGCCGAAAAAAAAGCGTTTCGCGCTTTGGGTAAAATATGAGACGGACGATTAATTCTATGATTTGGTTTGTTTTGAATTACGCGCAAAGCTGCACGAGAACTATCTGCGCTAGCCGTCGCTAGTTTTGCTACTCTTTTGAATAGTGAGATTAACCCTCACATTATAATGCCTCCACGGCTGAAAAAGCAAGTATGTGTGGTGTGACGGGGATTCGAACTCGCGATCCTCAGATTACGAGTCGAGTGCCTGAACCATCTGGCCCTGCCGGGCATCTATGATTTGGTTCAGTTCAAGAGTTGTAGTATGTGCTGTTGAGAAATTGCCTTCCGAATTAACGATAGCCGTACGTACACAGTCACTATGTACAAAATTTCTGAAACAAACTTACAAACAGTTATTAGCTTGAATGTTGTTTCGACTTCAGAGATGTAAAATACAGTAAATGTATTAGATGTATATCTTTTACAGTTCTGGAAAGACTACAAGCTTCGATGGGATCCTCGAGAATATGGTGGTGTGGATCTTCTGCATGTGCCTTCTGACCACATTTGGAGGCCTGACATTGTTTTGTATAACAAGTGAGTGAACATACAAATCATCAGTATTTCAAGGCTATTCACGTTTTTTTTAACAAATATGCTAAACATTGTGTTCGTATTTTGAATTTTGAACAGCTGAATCCTTAGTAAATTTTATGTAGTAAAAACGATTCTACGAATTCTAACGATAAACAACAAGGTTGTTTGTTGTTAATCGCAAAGCTACAGAATTTGCTTTCCGTGCTGTACCCACCACGAATATCGAAATTCAGTTTTTAGTAGTGTGACACGTCTGAGGGCCTAATCTGTGATTCGATTAAACCTCTACCAGTAATTCTGGACAAGGTAGAATCAAGAGAACAAGATTAAACTAAATATATGTATGTACCAGTGAAGTACATATTATATGTATGATGTTTTGAGTGTTTTTTATCACCACAGTGAATATGATTATAATAAGGCACTTAAGACGAATTACTTTTCACTCGTGTGTAAACTAAACTTACGAAGACTGACGTTTTAGTATTAGACTCTCTTTTTAATCAGTATATCACTTGATATATTAGTGAACATTAATACACTTGATACAGTTAAGTAAACAAAATCACCAGAAAGGACTGCGTTAAAAACAGCAAATTCGAATCTTTGACTAATTTTATTAGTCTGTTATAACTTAAAAAAACAAGCTTAAACAAAAATAAATTAAACTAAAAACGCTGCATTAATTGAAGAGATTCAATGGTACAAACTATAATGTAGGATTATAAAATGTACCCTAGGTTTTGGAGGTGACTGAAAGTAGGACACACATTGCGGTGGGGATACACCGTCTATCAGTCTTAACCTCCATTCGCCGGTCTCATATAAGAAATAAAATAGTCGCAACAGAAATAGAAATTAGGAGAGCGAGATGTGGGTGCTCAAGTACATTATTTACATTTAGAAATTAAAATAATTGATAATAATATTCATCTAAATATTTTTTGGTAAAACAAAATATCTTGCTTTTACAATTTATGGTTTACTCTATTTTAATAGTAATATACCATACTCTTCTGTTATTAGCATTATAACTTCGTATTTTGTTCAGATATTGTGACATTTGTATTAGATTACAATATTTTATAAGTAATGTTGAAATGCTGATACAAAAATTAATAGTTAATTGATCTAATAAAGAAACTTTGTAATTCAAAAATATCAAGAAGAAAAATCATTATTACTTGTATGTAACCACAATCCTATAGATCAGAATTTGGAAGGCTTATAACGCTAACAACTGGGTTTCAGTATCCGTGATTCGCCCAGCACAGATAGCCAATTGTGTAGTTTTGGGCTTAACAACAAATAAACAAAAATTATGTTATAATTTTTAGTTGAGAAAAAAGCATGTCGTATTTGAAGATGGAAAAACGTGACAATAATCACATGATAAAGTAAGGAATATTCTGATGTTAGGCGTGTTCCTCATATACTGTGCCACCTTTGTTCCTACTCTTGAAGTATTCACTGTACAATTGATATTACTTGCATGTCGATACAACTAACAGGGTACTCCCAGGTGGTTAGGATAATCTGAGGACCGCGGGTTTGAATCCTTATCATACTTGACATGCTCGTCCTTTTAACTCCAAAGCTTTATAATGTGATAGTCAATATTACTATTCTTTGTAAAAAGTGTAGCTTAAGATTTGGCGGGGACTGATGATGACTAGCTGCCTTCCCTCTAGTCTTACACCATTAAATAAGAAACGGTTAGCGCAGATAACCTTCGTGTAGCTTCGAGTGAAATTCAAAAACCAAATTAAACAAACATAAGCTTCCCCAGTAACACAGTGATATATCCAAGGACGAGTCGAGAACCTTGAACACCTGTCCATGCCAGACCTTTTTTTATTCGTTCTGTACGATTTCATGCCGAGAAGAGTGTATTTACAATGGCTGTTTATTTAAAGAAAAAATATTGAATATTTGTTATGCATTAACAGTTAAATCTTTTTCGTACCTGTGCAATGTACGGAGGGTTGGTGCTTTCGAACAGCAATTTTAAGTGACAAAAGTAGACGAAATTGGTGATCCATGCGACCTATACGGGACTTTAGTCCTTTGCAATTTATTCCCGTCTAACAGCTGTTAGCTATTATGCAGCTGGGTAGACTGAGGAAACGTATTTTGATCAAGAATTAAGCAGTGTCATTCATACCAACCTAAACTCGTAACCATCCGACTACGAGTCGAAGTCGAAAAGTCACTGAGCTAGAGTGTCCTATACAGTAAGAGTAAAATAAATTGTATGAAACAGTATCACGTTTATATAATTTGATTAAGTATTAATGAAGGTCAAGTCTTTTATTTTCTTTTGAGTTTCTTGCTGACAAAAAGAAATATCACAAACACATTTGAATCGCAGACAACTCCTTTTGCCATCCCTATGGGTTAGAGGTAAATTTACAGAGCTTGCAACACTAAAATATAGAGTTCGACTTTCCGTGGTGAGAACAGCGAATATAGCATTTTATATAGCTGTGAGCTAATACAAATAGCAAAGAAACTTCTTAAGATATGTTTGAGTTCATACATATAAATAAAACATCACTAACGCTTCTGTATTTCAAATAAGGACAACTTCTTTAGATATGTTTGGGCTCACACAGATAAATAAAAAAAACATCACTTCTAGATTTGAATCAATGCCAACTTTTTTGGATGTGGTTGAGTTCATACAGATAAATAAAAAACATATCCAACACTTTTGTATTTGAGTCAAGGGCAACTCTTTTAGATGTATTTAGGTTTTATACAAAACATATCCAACACTAATGGATTTGAATGAATGGTTCATATTCTCAAACTGAAAGTTTTGTACTAAACTATTACACTGTTATATTTATCTTTCTCTAGCGCTGATGGGAATTTCGAAGTTACACTAACAACTAAAGCTATGGTAAATTTCCAAGGTTTCATAGAGTGGAAACCACCAGCAATCTACAAAAGTTCTTGCATAATTGACGTGGAGTATTTTCCTTTCGACGAACAAACTTGTGTAATGAAGTTTGGTTCTTGGACTTACGACGGATTTAAGGTAAAATATCTTTCCTAAACCTGAAGTTAAGACCAACGGAAAATGTATTCTAACGTAATTAAAGCATTAAGAACGGTTTCGTAAGAATTTTATATGTTAATGTAACATGGTAATAGAAACGAATATTACACAAGAGTGATGTAATGGTTGGATCTCATCTGGAAAGGATGTTAATTTGGTGAAGAGGGTTCGCGGGAGATGCTAAGTTATCGTGAGAATAGACATTAATATGCTTTCATTGGAGAAAAATAGGGTTCAGCAGGGCATAAGTAAGTCGTTGTTTTTTTAATCGATAAAGGGTTAGAATTCATAAAAATGGCATTTTCATAACGATAACTTTTCAGGCAATGAAATTAAAGAACCCAATTTTAAGAAATGGAAAAGACAAAATTATTTTTCTGTTCGGGTAGTCATGATGCAAAATAGTTTCCTTTCAGGGGTAATAAAACCTGCGTGTTCAAAAGGAATTTCTGAATAGAATAAACTTGCTGGTAGTAGGTTGTTGGTGGAAAGAAATGAGATATCTATTTCGGGCCTAAAGGCCCCTTGATATCTCTTGGAAAGGAAAAGAAAAACACCAGTGAATCAGTTATTTCTGGGTCATGCATGAAACTTTAAAGGAGAGTCGATTCATGTGTAAAACTGAATGTAAAAATGGCTTTGGGAGCTGATGAGTATTGTAAGACTACTTGGTATTATATAGAGCCGGATGAGTACTGTAAGATTACTTGGTGTTATAAAGAGCCGGATGAGAATTATTAGAGTACTTAGCGTTATATGGAGCTAGATGAGTATTGTAAGACAACTTAGAGTTTTATACAGGTTTGTTTTGTTTTACTTTGTCTCTGATTAAGGAATTGTGAAAACGTATATAAATTACTATTGGCTGAATACTTGGTGAAGATCTCAATAGACATTACAAACTTAAAATTTAAATCAAAACAATTCTTTTAGATTGAGAAAACATATTTGTGTTACAAATGAGGGCTTTGTTACATAGAGATGATAAGCTACACGAGGTAGAGAACACAAATTTATCATTTATAGCAAGAGAAAATAAAAATACAATCAGAGAACTATATTTAAAAATTACATTTTCAGTTACGGCAGAAAGTGTTCGTACACCTTCGTCGTAAGTAGTTTTCTCCTTATAACTTAAAAAGTATCAAGATTAGGATAATAAAAGTAGAATATATTATAAATAATATAGTAACACACATCAGCCTAAATTTTTATGTAAATTGAACAACAACTAAACTGTTTATAAGCAAATAACCAAACATAGGAGGGGCAGAATGTGCGTCTACTTTAATGGTCAGTTGTGTTGCTTTTCAGGTGAATTACTTGGCGCAATCTCTCCTAATAGCCCTCCATGATCATTTGACAGTACTCGACTGGTATTTTCTTCTATTCTTCTTTACAGATGGCCTCAAACTCTTGTAATTTTTTCGAATGACGCTGATGAACCCTGATCTTCAACTCCGTTTCCAATTGGGTTGAGATCGGGTGACTGCGATGACCACTCCAGAACGCTTATATGGTTACTCAGCAAAAAGGATTGCATATATTTCGAAATGTGCTTAGGGTTATTGTTGTGCTGGAAGATCCAACGACCCCCAAGCCGCAAGTTCCGAGCATCATTCTTGATATAAGTGCCTAATATATCAACGTACTCTTCTTTTTGCATGATACCATTGACGCGATGAAGGCTGCCTACACCAGAAGAGCTGAAGGAACCCCATAGCATGATCGAGCCTCCTCCGTATTTAACTGTAGGGACGGTGTTTCTTAGAATATTTCGTTCCCCCTTCTTACGGAAAATATTGCGAACATCGTTGTGGCCGAAAAGCTCGATTTTAGTCTCGTCTGACCAAAGAATACTTTTCCAATAGGTAAAGGGTTTATCTACATGCTTTCTTGCATATCTCAATCGTGCTTCTAAATGAACAGGCTTTAAATATGGAGTTCTACGAGGACGACATGCTTTGAACCCAGAAGAGCGTAACATATTCATAACTGTAGAGGTGCTTACTTCAACCCTAGTTTCTCTTACCAGTTTCTGTATGTTATTACGAGTTAAACAAGGGTTCCTTCTAACTTCTCTGAGAACCTTTTTCTTGGTTCTCTCTGGAATTTTGGTGGGACATCTGGAACGAGTGAGGTTAGCAGTTGATCCTGTAAGTTTAAACTTGACAATTATGCATTGAGCAGTAGATTTAGACAGATTAAGTTGTGTAGCAATACCGGAAAGAGACACACGAGACTTGTATTTTACAATAATTCGATTTTCTAAATCACTGGACAGTTGTTTCCTGTTCGCCATTATGACCAAGCATATAATGACGGAGACGGCGCTAAATTGCCGGAAGTACGTTTTTTGCTGGCTAAATTCCAATAATTATGCACTCAGTGTCTAGTTCTAGAATGGTATAATGTAGTTTATTCGCCAAACTAAACAAAATTTTTACGGAAATATCAGTTTTTTCACACTTTCAGAAATGTACAAACACTTTCTGCGCCTCCTATTTTTGGTTATATGTTTATAAACAGTTTATTTCTCGTTTAAGTTACATACAAAGTTATGTAGATGTGTGTTAGTATAATATTTATAATAGAGCGTACGTCTATTGGCCTAAATGTGATACTTTTTAAATTATGAGCAAAAAACAACTCGGGACGCAGGGGTACGAATACATTTTGTCATAACTGTACCTGTAACTTTTGTTTTGCTGTATACAGTAACTTGTTAAAAAAAAAAGTTAGAAGTTAATTGAATCCTATAGTGTTTAAAGGATGTGTTGGGTGAATGCTAGCACGCGGACATAGAGTGTGATTTTCAAACACGTATTTCAACCTGTACTTCGAAAACAAGTAGGTTAAGAGCAGGTCACGGTCAAGCTGTTGTGAATCCTGTTCGTCATCACAGAATAGCCGTTGTACCAAAACTGAAAAATAACAAAACATTAAGGAAAAACAACGTTGAACCTAACGATAGAATATTCATTAAAACGGCTCTGTATATCCGTTAAAATAAAATTTGCATAAGTTAATTAATACACCCAGTTTGAAACATGCTGCTTTTAAGGAATCACAGGTTACATATGTTGTCTGATATTTAGACGACAATAATTAAGTCCATAAAAGACACGCTACCCATAATTTGAACCGTGTAATTGTTTAATCAATTTGTGGGTGTTTTATTGCTTTATCAGGGTCCAGCAGCATGGGTTATGGATCTAGACTCGCTTGTTCGAATTCCCGTCACATCAAACATGTCCGCCCTTCCAGACGTAGGTAGTTATAATGTTACGGTCAATCCCAGTATTCGTTGATAAAAGAGTAGCTCAAGAGATGGCGGTGGATGATGATGACTAGCTGTATACCATCCAGACTCACACTGTCGAATTAGAGAAAACTAGAGCAGATCGTCTTCGTGTAGCTATACACGAAATTCGAAAATCAAATAAATATACCACTTTATTAATGTCCTTAAAGAAGCAATTGTTTAGATATACAAAGACTAGTGGAATGTTTGTTCGTTTCATGAATGTCATAACACAAAACATTGTCTAGAAATATGCAAATCTGTTGAGAGAGAATTTTCTGGTCGTTAATTGATATGTGGATTTTTTTAGTAATTTTATTAGAGAAAATGTTTGGTAAATATTTAAAAAACTTGCGACCAAACTTGAGACATTTCTTATGACTAGTGATTCTAAATATCTTCATTGATATACATAGAAATATTTTGCTCAGCTTTATTCATGCTTTCCTTATAAAAATGTGGAAGATGTTTTATTACCATGTAATAAGGATTGGCATGGCTAAAGCACTTGACTCACATTCTGAGGGTTACTGGTTAGAAGTCCCCGTACGACCAAAAATGCTCTCTCTTTTAGCCATGAAGACGTTATCATGTGATGGTTAATCCCACTATCTGTTGGTAAAAGAGTAGCCAAAGAGTTGGCTGTTGGTGGTGACGACCTTCCCTCTAATCTTACGCTGCTAATTTAGGGACGACTAATGCAGATAGCCCTTGTGTAGCTTTGCGTGAAATTCAAAAACAAATCTTTTAATTAATCCAGAAAAAAAAACTTTAAACCTGCCTGTTTTTTAAATGGTTTTAAGAACGCATTTAGAAGATGTTTGATTACTTAACTGGTTGCTGTCTATATTCACTCCGTTCTATAAAATGTGGTGATTCCATTGTGTTACCATGTAACTTCACACACTTTATATTTTAACGTATCACTTTCATCTACGAAAATAATTATATTAAGCAACGTTTACAAGCAACATGATATCAACATTGTGTCAATTTCGTGCTTAAATAATAAGTTCTTATTAGTAATATATATATAGACCCTGCTTATTGTCGTAGTAGTTGTTGTTTTGAAGTAAGCGCAAAGCTTCGCAATGGGTTTTCTGTGCTCTGCCCACCACGGATATCGAAACCCGGTTTTTAGCGCTGTAAGTTCACAGACATACCACTGTACTACTGGGTGGTAACTTTTTTGTCATAATTCAGAAAAACAAATACTACTTTATGTGTCACTATTTAGGAATACTTACATATCTAATGCGTTCGTTAATACTCATCAATGTTAGTGAAATCAATATAGGAAGATATAGCTAGAGAAAATAATATAGACATTATTTCCACCCATTTTGTTTACTTTATTTAGAAACTCTAGATGTGAGCTTGAAAATATAATCTTTGCATTTTGATTCATCTTGTTCCTGAACGTTTTTTACGATCCCCATTATATACATACACAACAGTAAAACTGGATTAAAGCTAAAAATATTATACTAACTGACAAGAACGCTATTGAAATATTACCCCTTCGTCAAGTCTCGCCCCCTTGTGGTTTAGCGGTAAGTTTTGGGTTTATGACGCTAAAATCGAGTGTCCATGTCAATTGTTTAGCTTTGCGCTTAATGACAACCAGTTAAGCGACCACTCTTTATGGCACGAAAAATATCTTTAGAAAACAAGACCTTACAGGTAATTAATTTAAAATACTAATACTAACATACGAAAGAAATAAGTGTGGTGGGAATCCCCATTCAACCAGAGATGCTCGGCCTTTCACTCGTGGGGACATTATATGTAACGATCAATCACACAATTCGTTGGTAAAATAGTAGCCTAAGAGATGGCAGTGGGTGGTGATGACTAGCTGTCTTACCTCCAGTCTTTTACTGCGAAATTAAGGACGGCTAGCGCAGATAGCCCTGATGTAGCTTTGTGCAATATTTAGACCAAACAAACATTTTGTTGTCATTGTTTCAAGACATAATTAAAACACGATATTGGTAAAATAATAAACTTCGTGTCAAAAGTAATTTTCGGATTATCCATTGTTGTTTTGTTTGACCTTTTAGGTCGACCTAAGACATGACAAGGAGGTACCAGGTACTGATCTTGTAGAGATTGGCATCGACCTCAGTGATTTCTACCTGAGTGTTGAGTGGGACGTTCTGGAAGTGCCTGCAGTCCGGAACGAGAAGTACTACACGTGCTGTGACGAACCTTACGTTGACATCACTTTCAACATCAGCATGCGTCGTAAAACATTATTCTACACTGTCAACCTCATCATCCCCTGCATGGGTATCTCTTTTCTCACAGTGTTGGTGTTCTATCTTCCTTCGGACAGCGGTCAGAAGGTAACTCTGAGTATTTCCATTCTGCTGGCTCTGACTGTGTTCTTCCTCTTGTTAGCGGAAATAATCCCCCCGACTTCACTAACGGTACCTTTGTTGGGCAAGTATTTATTATTCACTATGATTCTTGTAACGCTTTCCATATGCGTGACAGTGGTGGTACTGAATGTACATTTTCGAACAAGCTCCACCTATCGCATGAGTCCCTGGGTTAAACGGGTTTTTATGCAGATGCTGCCTCGACTTTTACTCATGCGCAGACCATCAGATTCAACATCTGAGTCCCGCAAGGTTATGATTCGTACCTGTAACGGAACAGAATTTAAGGATCATAACTCTCAAAATGACTCCCACAGTAGAAGACAAAGCTGTGACATGGAATATGGATTCGAGAGTAGCTACTCAGGGTGCAAAATTCATGGAAACAACGCGCACGTGCACGCAACAGTGCCCAATCCGATGATGTCAGGGGAACCCATAATGCAAGAGCGTGAAAAAGGTCCAGGATTAAGAAGGTTGCACTTCTGTCCAGAATTCGAAAGAGCTATGGAGTCCGTGCTCTACATTGCAGATCACACGAGAAGATATGAAGAGCATATCAGCGTAAGTTTCAAAACAATTTTACTTTGTTAATGTAAGAGACGTTTCCACAGAAAATTGCATTTTGTATTTTGTTTATAATCCCCTCATGTAACTAATGTAAGTCCTGAACAGATCCAGATTTTCAAATGAACGTTCTGTCAACTCATTATTATATAGCAGTGTATAGGCAATTTTCTTAAAACATCAGATAAGCCATAATTATTATACATCCATTGTCAATAATAAATCCACTTTATTCCAATGGATTCTCAACAAATGAACGTTCTATCTGCTCATTGGTTTATAAGCAGCGCATAAACCAATCTTTTAAAACATCAGACAAATAATAACTATTATACATTCACTTTATTTTAATAGATCCTCAACAGATGAGCGCCCTATCGGCTTATTATATACAGGGTGGCCCTACCAATCCATATATCTTATGTATCCAGTGTATCTTTGTGCTGCTCCTCATTCTCGCTGCATAATTTTACGCGACGCCATGTTCTGTGAGACATTTTCCTCAATATCAGCATCACTTAGTTCATTTACAAATGTAGGTCGCCATGCTTTAACTCCCATGTCCTTTTTCATAAAGGTCTGCATGGTTGCTCGCGGGATACCAAGTTCAGCTGATCTTTCCTTTGTCGACTTTAATGGTGAGTTAATTACTGACTCCTCCACACCAGCACATGACTCTCTACGTTTAACTGGTTTTCCTGAACGAGGTGCATCTTCAATATTGCCAGTTTAAAACTATTTGCTCTCCCAATTTGACATCGTTTTTCGTGTTGGTGGATCCTTATTGAATCTCTCTCTAAATTTGCTAGGTATTGTATCCAGGGTTTCTTATTCTTGCGCTCATGCACCCACGTACTTATCACAATACGCTCTTCAAGTGTAAATGGGCTTACATCGCCATATTTCTACGAAAAAAGAAATTTATAATGTATACGTAATTGAATGTAACATAATAACATATGGATGGGTAGGGACTTACGTGCCACCCTGTTGTATTAAAAATCGGACAAGTCATTAATATTATAGATCCATTTTCGGCGTTTTCAGTTTGTTTGCTTTTTTTAAAATAAAATCATAAAGCCAAAATTAATATAGTTTTTAAACATACTTGTTGAACTTATTTTATCACAATGAGCGTGCCTCCCGCTAGTACAGGGGTAAGTCTCCTGATTTACAACGCTAAAATCAGGGGTTCGATTCCCTTCGGTGGGCTCAACAGATATCCTGATGTGGCTTTTCTATAAGAAAAACACACGCCATCATCGTATCAATACGAACTTCGAGAAGACCTGGTATATTTCTTATCTACAGGAATATTCTATCTAATTGGCAAACATAAAACGTAGGACGATTGTAATTTGCCATCATATATTGAAATCAGAACTCCTGTTATTTTTCTTTACAGAAGATAACGGTTAGTTATAAATTCCCCGTGTCATTCTTTATCGTTTGTCTATCGAACACTTTATTTAATCAATCACCTTTTAATAAATTCCGGAATCGGTAATATGTGAAATATTTTCGTGTAATTTCTCAGCATTATATCTATTTATATATCATTCTCACAATACAATGATTTTCAAATATTCTTCATGTTCTAAATTCACCTACCTTTATATCTTTTCATCGTGTGCTTAACATAATTTCTACTTTTCTAATGTCCTTTGACTCCAAGAGTGGAATGATCATATTTTACCTCATACTTGAGATTTTTGTTTCGTCTGTGCATGATTTAAGCAGCAATTTTCATCCAAAATGGAAATACTTGAGATGAATTTTTATAAACAAATTCGTTTACCGTTAGTGTTACAATCTAATAGTTCAGTAGACATTTTGTACACCACATTGAAAGCTTATCAAGGTTCCTAAAAAAGGCCTAACGGTAGGTCGTAGAGTCCAATTATAACTTTATTTGCAGATAGTGTCAGATACGCTTAAGTTTGGTCTTAACTAAACTAATACAAACAAACACGTACACAAATTATAGTGTTAATTTATCTCTTCATGGAATATAGGATGGAATTAATAAAGGCTTAAGTAATGTTAGGTCTAAGACAAATGGACTTTTAAGTTATAGATTTTGGTATCTACTAAGAGAATTCTTTTATATTATTTATAAATTCTCTATTTAAGTAAATACTACAATAACAGATACTAATCTGACCGCAAATGTTTTACAAGTCTCTGCTAGTTAAAGTAATACTGTGATGTTTAATTTTTGATTACATATTGATACTAAAATACCACTTGAACAGGTAAAAGAGGATTGGAAGTTCGTGGCGATGGTCCTCGACCGACTGTTTCTCTGGATCTTCACTGTCGCTGTTTTAGCGGGAACTTGCGGAATTATTTTACACGCGCCAACTCTTTACGATAATAGGGAACCTGTTGATGTTAAACTGTCGGAGGTTGCCATGGCAACAAAACATCATCACCTACCTCGATCGTAAAAATGTACTCACCTTCAATAGATAATTAGGCGGTATTTCCCCAATAATTAAAGAGTAGGAAATGGCACATTATAACGAGGAAGGGGCGAAAAGAAAACAGAAAATGTCTGCTGAGGATTGAACTTGTAACATGTCATCTGGTAATGCTCAAGTCAAGAGATGTATGTATTTTAATAATTCTGCTTTCTTAAAGAAGACACGCTGAAATATGTTTTATTTTTTTAAAAAAAGAGAAGTTATTTTGAAAATACTGCATGTGTTGAGTTAGCAGATATGTACATTGTGTTTAAATTGTTCAATACATGACGAAAATATATATCTTTGACAGTGAGCAAAATAGAAACTTCGAAAGATATATGTCGTTATTTCACAAACTTTTTTGGCGAGTAAGATTCAGTGAATAAATTTGTATGTAGCACAATTTTAACTTCAGTTGACAAAGTGAACCATTAGGAACAAAGCAATTTTTTGGCATATAATGTTTATTTTTTACAGTTGGTAAAAGAAAATGCTTTAGCCAATTTTCAAAGTACGCGCTGAGATTTGTTTATTGTTGTTGTCAAATATTAGTGATATTATTATGTGTACGGGTTTAATTGTCCTAGCTTTTGTGTGAAGACTCATAAAAGTTTTCATAAACGTTAATGTGAAACCCACTTTAAATTCAAACTATTTAATTTACCTGATTTACTTAAAAATACATATTTACAGGTCCCCCTAATTTTATTATATTAATTTGTTCGTTTAATTGTGGTCAGGCATCGAACTACACAAAAGTCTATCCGTTCTGCCCACCACGTGTGTCGAAACCCAGTTTTTCTAGCGTGGGTGGGACGTATCAAAGCCAATAAGATTGTCTTCCAGGTACCAGTAGTTTTGGACAAAAGATCAAAGGGTATGTAGGCAGACAAAAGTACCATACCATCCACCATTCAAACTAAGAGGTTGACTGTCACTCCTGTAATGCACTCACATCTTAAAATGCGGGGAATATTCAGAGGGACTACACAGTTTCGAACGTAATTTGCCGGGCTTCGAAACTAAACTTAGCTATCTGCATGCATTTTTACGGTAATTGTTTAATAAAAATACAGTAATAGTCCTAAACAAAGAGCAACTATTCATTTCCGTATGGTATAATTTTAGCGTCTCACTATATTTTTCTTATTATCAGATTAATATAGAAGATAATTTTATGTGTTGCTGAATAGACACGTGTTGAAATAAAATATTGATTTTACTTCGGTAAAACGAATTTGGTTTCAAGTTACTACAGTTATAATGTAGCTTTTTCCATCACCTTAACCTACAGAAAATATCAGTTTGTTCTTGAGTTTGTGAAATGGAGACAACTTAACACATATTTTCATGTAAAATAAAAACGTTCTTAAAAATAGCATATGTAGTAACAATACAAACTGTGATCAAGAGGTGTAAAAATAGCATATGTAGTAACAATACAAACTGTGATCAACAGGTGAACTAATTATATCAGTTTATTTTAACAACAGAAACTAGGTCCGGCATGGCCAGGTGGCTCTGACACTGGACTTGTAATCTGAGGGTCACGGGTTCGAATCCCTCTCACCCCAAACATACTCGCCTTTTCAGCCGTGTGGGCGTTATAATGTGACAGTCAGTCCTCCTATTCGTTGGTAAAAGAGTAGCCCAGAGTTGGCGATGGATGGTGATGACTAGCTACCTTCCCTCTAGTCTTACACTGTTGAATTAGGGACGGCTAGCGCAGATAGCCCTCGAGTAACTTTGCGCGAAATTCAAAAAACAAACAAAATTTATTTTCAAAAAGTAAACACATTTCAAATTGCTTGACTGCCTTTCTGATGTTGCATACGACTTTGCAACTTTGATTTAAAGTGAGGCAGCAAAGACAAAAATGTTTTCGTTTCGAGCACTATTGGATCCAACTGACAAACTGTCGTTTTGAGGCAAATCCAGCAAAACTTCTTGGTAAAGGACATGAATCGGTTGAAGAGTGATTTTAAGAAACAAATTTGTCTCGAACGTTTCTGTCGTAAGAAAAAGTAATGGGCTAAAACTGAACGTTTTACGTACTATTTGAACCTTAATGAAACTATTTTCCCTTGACTAAGCAAGGTCTTGTCTTTTCATTTAAATAGGGTTAGCCTAAAGAAAGTATCGAAAAGATTGTTTCTGTCATAGTAGCGATCATAGTTATATGTTAAACATAAATAAAAATAAGCCACACTCCCACTTCCGGTGACTCAGTGATGGGCCTGAGATCTTACAATGTTATAAAAATTGGGGTTTTATACTTGCAGAGGGCATAGTACAGGTAGCCCATTCTGTAGCCCTCTGCTCAACAATAAATAAACAAACATATTAAAATATCAGTGAAAGTCATGCGTACTTTTAACACGCACTCATGCTTGATAACATGCTTTCCAATGATATAAACTGCATTCTGATAATTTTGTTCATTTTTCTCGCCCTACAAAGCGATATTCGCATCACAATAAATAGAATCACATTTTATTAGTATACGTGCAAATTATAAAATGTATAATTTACCTGATTTACTTAAAAATACATATTTACAGGTCCCCCTAATTTTATTATATTAATTTGTTCGTTTAATTGTGGTCAGGCATCGAACTACACAAAAGTCTATCCGTTCTGCAAATTTCATACGCAAATAAACGTGTCCAGTAGGACAGCAGTGAGTTTTAGGGTTCATAACGCTTTACAAGAATAATAAAAAAGTGGTTTCGATACTCATGATGGGACCAGCATACACAGTCCACCGTAGAGCTCGTGCGGCAGTACCAAATAGAGAAAATCTAAACGATTTGTTATAATATTACTTTGATTTCTCCCTTAGTTCAAGTAAACACCTAAGTTAGATTTTAATATTTTAACGTTGTTGTTAGCGTGTTGGAAAGTGGATCTGCGTGTTAATCATTCACATCTTGTTGCTGAAAAACAAAAACAGTCATGGTCCAAAACTTTGGGCCGACAGTATATTATAAGAATGACTTCCAAATTCTGCTATTCGGTGAAACGAAAGCAGCCCAAACGTTGGCGGAAGGTAAATTATTAGTTCAAAGTTATAGACAGGTAACGCAGATAGCAACTGTGTAGCTTTTCGCGAACATTAAAAAATAACAAAGAAAAAACATGAATGTATTATTACTATTATACAAAATAAAGTACTTTTTAAAGTCAACATTTCTTGTTTCGGTTTTGGTTTGGCAGTAGCTTTGAAACTCTTGTAACAAACTACTGTTGAAGAAAAACTAAAATCACCAGAAAAATCTAAAGTTCTTCAAAGAGTAAAGTTAATAATTGGCTGTTATCTTTTAATATTTTAATTAAAACTAAATCAGTAAGTAAGAAACGGTGTGTCATGTTTTTCTCGACGAAATAGTGCTTAAAGAAAACAACCAACCAACCTTCGAAAGACTGGCAAACGCAAATACGAATGAGTTTTGTTGTTGTTGTTTTTTTTCCCCATATTTGAACAGCGTCAAAATTATTTGCAAAATCCTTTCATGCATATTTCGAAGTATATTTGTTTGGATGTTCGACAGCAAATAGAACAAAGATCAAATGGATGGACCACAAAATAGGATCCTTTGAGAATTATTTGTACATTATTTACGTTTTGTAACTTTTTGTTCATTGGAGAAGATCTCGTAACCTTCTGTCTAATTTGGCATTTTGTAAATATTATCATCCAACATGAGTCTGAGGTCTGTTAGAATTTTATTTTTACGACCTTAGTGGTATTGTGTGTCAATGATAAGTATATTTGTGTATGTGAAGTAATGATAGTGTTAATAAAGAATTGATGTTATAAGTCACTTCATAGTTGTTAATGTGCTTTATATATTTTTTTTTTACAAATGGTTATGTCATTTATTCCTTTCAAATTGTGTATAAACCATTATATGGTACTATTAATGTTTTAAGTATCTTTTACTCACTACAGTGTACCTATATTTATATGGAATTTCAAGAATGTCTTGCATTTCTGATACTAATTTATTATTTTAAGATTTTTAGCAGATAGGTTGTTTTAGGTATCTAAAATAGATATGTACTTGAAACCAGTGAAACACAATAATATATGGTGGATCGAACGAATGCTGGACTTTATATTCATCTAGTCCCTTCCGCCAGTGGTACAGCGGCATGTCTGTGGTCTCATACCGCTAGAAACCGGGTTTCAATACCCGTAGTGGGCAGATCACAGTTAGCCTATTGTGTTGATTTATGCCACATATTCTTCAATAATATGTAAATATGGAGTTACTGCAGTAAGTAAAATACAACTAAATCATCAGGAGGGCGGTATGACTTCGCCGATACATCAGCATGGCTATCCTCGTTGGTAGTAGGGCGACTCATAGCCATTAAATAAGTGAGGTTGAGTCTGTTATGTGTAGAACTGATTTGTAGTTAAGAATAGTACTGAAAAAGAATTCATCTACGATGAAATAATAAACATGAACTCTATAAGCATACCTCAGTCATAAAACTTTTATCAAGTAAAGTTAGCACTGACACATTTTTAAACGAAAATATTAACACATTCTCGTGTAGAACTTATTATTTATGCGCAGATTTACAAACATACCCACAAAAACCGCTGTTTTTAGAATAAAATGAAAACAACAGCAACAAAAGACATAATGTAACAAGACGTACAATCTGGTGAAACATCACTAACTTATAACAAACCTGCTACTGTAACATTAGTAAAGTATAACATTAGTAAAGTGTAACATTAGTAAAGTGTAACATTAGTAAAGTGTAACATTAGTAAAGTATAACATTAGTAAAGTGTAACATTAGTAAAGTATAACATTAGTAAAGTGTAACATTAGTAAAGTATAACATTAGTAAAGTGTAACATTAGTAAAGTATAACATTAGTAAAGTGTAACATTAGTAAAGTACAACATTAGTAAAGTACAACATTAGTAAAGTGTAACATTAGTAAAGTATAACATTAGTAAAGTATAACATTAGTAAAGTGTAACATTAGTAAAGTGTAACATTAGTAAAGTGTAACATTAGTAAAGTACAACATTAGTAAAGTACAACATTAGTAAAGTGTAACATTAGTAAAGTATAACATTAGTAAAGTACAACATTAGTAAAGTGTAACATTAGTAAAGTATAACATTAGTAAAGTACAACATTAGTAAAGTGTAACATTAGTAAAGTATAACATTAGTAAAGTGTGTTCGATTTGTTTTAACAGTAAATTACCGGTAACTTGATGTCGTTAAATAAATCAGTGATGGTGAAGATACGCTCGTGGTCTTCTGTCAAATTTGCTGGTGACATTCTGTGGATATTATTGACCAATGCGAGAATGAAGTCTGCTAGAAGCACATTGAGCTTTACAGGTCGATAAATGTCCTGATGTTGTATTAATTTTACGTAAATCAACAAAACATTGTCATACTTAAATTTACAGTGTCGATTCCATTGTAAACAAAGGATTGCGTACTGAAGTTTCTAGTTTCTTCTTATTGTGAACGGGTTCGCGCCCGAGTCGCACCAAACATGCTCGCCTTCCCAGCCGTGGGGGCGTTATAATGTGACGGTAAATCCTACTGTTCGTTGGTAAAAGAGCAGCCCAAGAGTTGGCGGTGGGTGGTGATGACTAGCTGCCTTCCCTCTAGTCTTACACTACTAGCACAGATAGCCCTCGAGTAGCTTTGTGCGAAATTCCAAACAAACAAACTTATTATGAAAGAAATACATATATATATATATACATATATATACTAATGCAATATCATATATTGGTTACATCTCAGTAACACAGAGAAGATATGGCAAACTTGACTATAATATATTCGTTGTTGTAAATGAACGATAATAGAATATAACATTTTGCTTTTTTTCGCACATAAACTACAGAGTAACACATGTTAAGCAAATGTTGACTGGTGTAACAAAGTGGAAACGCTGTCTGTTTACTGATGATTATACGGTGATTCGTGATTGTAGCTTCTCTTAGCTTAGAATTTATTGTCCTAGGAAATACGGCTGCATAATTTTGAAATACTTTTTACAGTAAATCATCTCAAGCTAAGAATATTAAACTTCATAAAACACGAATTACACGAGAAAAGAAATTCGAACGAGACAGTTTTAACGATAATTTTACACTTCTATTAATAAGACCATAGTAAGTTTGGTGGGATGGGGATTCGGCTAGCACTAGTTACAATTTATATTTCTTGTGTTTATACGAAAACCTCCACTAAGTGGTTCAAAGATAACTTTCCAGAATTTTGTTAAGCGTCTTTTAGTCATTACTAATAAAAACAATTATCGGCTGTATCGCTTTACAATATTATTCTTTCTATGTCTTCAAGACCTGCGAAAAAATCAATTTTAAGTATTTTCCTACTCGTAAACTTTGGAAAGTCAAAATTAAGTCACAGGCACCTTAAAAAAAAAACAACTCAACATAAAAAATCAAACAACATCCGTAAAGTTGTGTACTTGTTGTTTTTACTGCTGTTTTATTTAAATCAGGTTACTTATTTCCAGTTGTTTACCATAAATTATATTGTTTAATACGTTTCTTAACTAGTTTCAAGTAACTGAAATTTTAATATTCTTTAAGTGACAGCAAGCTCTTTTCACCTTTAAACAGCGGGAATGTTGAACATTATCAATTGAAGATGGCCGCCGTTTAAGGATTAAACAACAAAGCTGCGTTATTTTAAAAGTTAAATAAACTAAAAACAATATTTTATTATTATATTATGTATATACTGATATTAACTTGCAATCAGAACAAGCTATTGATTTAGAAAAAAATAAAAATTATCCCGAAAGTAATGATATTTATTATATACGTCATTACCTATAAAGGTAAAGAGTACATTATAAATCAATAAGCCTAAAATGTATGATAAAAATCAACTAAGGTGCAGATGTTTGTTTTCCAAATTACACTAAGTTAATCTATTTGAATTTCGAAATAAAAGACGTATAAAAACAGTATTTCACATTTTGTTGTCTGCAAGAAGTTAATATCAACACTAGTCAGCTGAAAAGATTGTGCAGTTGTAAATGTAAAAAGAAAGAAGAAAACGTGATAGGATCGTTCTGCTGGACAAGCAAGTTTAATCTTGAAGGTTATCTGTGGGACAAGTCGTTCCAAAACTAGAGACTTAAATCAGATATTTAAACAAATGTAATGTATAATTGTATAAAAGGACTTATAAGCGTATTCAAAAAGGGGTAGTTTTTAAACCCCAGAAGATTCCTGTTAGCCAGTGCAAGAAGTTAAAATATTGAATGACTATGAGAGTGAAAGTTATCATCTGGGGTTCCCAAGCTAGATGTCTATCGAAGATGACATCTAGATATTTAGTAGCGTTAGAGAACTGGATTAGAGTTTTCTCAATGTTCACATTATGCCATTAGAATACATTGCTGGATATAGAATTTTAATTAATACTCAAAAAATTTATTTTCATTGACTTATAAAGAATTATGTAAGTTATATATATACATATATATATATATATACTCGTTAAACATTCGAATAACCAATCACAAAACTTTCATATAAAGAACAAAAAGATTAGGAACATTTTTCAATTTTTTTAGAAGTTATTCCATACGATTGATTGCATTCACTTTATACTCTAAGGTAGAATTTTTTTAATTCACTCTGTTATCTGTTCTGTGATGTCAGCAGAATAACCTGATGAATTCCTCTTTAATTACGTGTGATTCCTAGTTCTGCCTTACGAGTCAACATGCTCTATTTACCCTTTAATTGATGTTCGAACCATATCAAATGTCTTCAATCTTTATTACATCTATTTTTCAATCCTCTAAAGAATATTAAAGTTTCGCACCTAAATATTCCCCATTTTTTTCACCTTTTACATTAATTAAAACACAATTTTGCTTTTCTCGAAAGTTCTATAACACATTAGAACGCTACAAGTAAGATAATAAAGCACGCTTGTTTAGCCTTTAAGATGGCGGTAATCTACAAGTACTGAACAATGCTGATATCTGAAGAGGATAGCTTTAATGTAGACCTTGTAGTCCCAATGACTTCTGAGCTTTGAAAACTGTATTACAAAGAAAAAACAACATTTTATGTCAGTGTTTTGCTATCTACACTGTAATATGATACTAGTGTTTGCTTATTAAACATAATGAGTTAGTAATAACTTATTGATTAGCCGAGTTCCTCACAGTTATGTGGTAAGCTTAAAATAGCGCATACCTGACAAATTCGCCGGACACGGTCTAGTGTTACTGATTGATTACTGCTCCTCTGGTCAGTAGTTCAATATTAGGAACAGCTTTGCCCGAACCTTTAGACCTATGACCTTTACATACGGCCAATGCATTGAACAAAGGCCACCCGTTCAGGTAGGAAATATTAAACGCTTACCACGTAGTTCTTATGAATACTCTGTAGAGTGTCTTGTGGCTTATTTAGATGCTAATACATTGGTGACTCCAGTAATAAGTCAACATGATGACTTCACCATTGAAGCCATTATAAGCATAAAATTTAGGACGCTTGTTGTTAATACGCTTTTCCATCGCTTGTATTTTTTTAACTCCAAAATTTTGTATCAACTACTTTGTGCTCGGTCTAATTACTATTAAAGAGGTATTAGCAAAAGTTAGTTGTCCATAACTCGTTAACATTGCAGAAAATTCGCAAACTTTAAAATTCAACCCATGACGATATTCACAAATGACATGTTTCAACATTCAAATGTTTTTATCATTCAAAAGTAAAGTAATGGTGATAAAACAGTTTTGTTTTTCTTTATCCCTGTTACTTGTAAACATTTTCATAGTTTGACACTCGACTCATAACCTAAGGGTCGCGGGTTCGAACCCCCGTCGCACCAATCATGCTCGCCCTTTCAGCTGTGGGGGCGTTATAATGTGATGGTCAATCCCATTGTTCGTCGGTAAAAGAGTAGCCCGACAGTTGGCGGTGGGTGATGATTCCTAGCTGTCCTAAATTTAGTCTTACACTGCTGAATTAGGGACAGCTAACGCAGATAGCTCTCGTGTAATTTTGCGCGAAATTCCAAACAAACAACATAAACATATATGCGATAATCCTCAAATAATGATTTGAAAAAGAACAAAATAACTTGGTGTTAATTGATCTCGTGGTAATTCAGTAGTATTTCCACTTGAAGTCTTCCATTCCTTGAAGATTAAAGTTTCGGAATTAATTTTCTGAAGCGCACAAGACCAATCAGCATTCCATTAGCGAAAGAGGCTTATATCTAATCCGATAACAAGTACAATTGCCACTATACGCATTATTTCGAAAGTGAATGAACTTTTTTCTGACGGCTTTAATGCAATGCATTTCACATCTTCCTCGGTTATATAAAGTAAAATGAGCTAGTGTAAAATTCCTTCGAATAACTTGTAGATAAACAGTGAGAGTCGGTATTAATAACTGAAAAAATGCAAGTACTAAATCAGTTTAATAAAAACGCTTTATCTGGAGTTATCAACGTAATTCCAATATGTCCGAGCAAAAATGAATATTTTATACGTTGTAATATAGAACTATTTATTCTGTAAAGCGTCTGTTTACTGATACTTACCAAACTTCATTTTTGCTTCTAACTGAACAGAATAGTGCTTTTAATATACACAAAAAATGTCGAGCAACAGCACATGTTTATTCAGAGGTAAAAGTTATAACTTTGTGACACGCATATAGCTACACACTGATGACGTTAAGTGCAAGTAAAAGTTTTGTGTCACTGAAAGTTGATTGCATAATTAACTTGAAATAAAATATCTATCGTTACAAGTTCAAGATATTCAGTGTAAGTCTTTCAATCGCTAGAAGTTAATTCCACATTGAATGTAAAATAAAATTTGTATTGTTATATCTCTACAAGTTGGTGACACATTTAATATAAAATAAGAGTTGTATTGTTATATATCTACAAGTTAGTGACGCATTTAATGTAAAATAAAAGTTGTATTGTTATATCTCTACAAGTTGGTGACACATTTAATATAAAATAAGAGTTGTATTGTTATATCTCTACAAGTTGGTGGCACATTTAATGTAAAAGTTGTGTTGTTATATTTTTACAAGTTGGTGACACATTTTATGTAAAATAAGAGTTGTTGTATCTACAAGCTTACTATATATTAAATGTGAAATAAGAGTTGTATTTACAAGTTAATTAGACATTAAATGTAAAATAACAGTTGTTGTATCTACAAATTGATGTTACATTAAAAATAAAATAAGAGTAGTTGTATTACAAGCTGATGACACATTAAATGTAAAATTAAAGTTCTTGTATCTTCAAGTTAATGACACAGTAAATGAAAATAAGAGTTGTTGTATCTACAAGTTAGTGACACGTTAAATGTAAAATAACAGTTGTTGTGTCAACAAGTCGACGACATATTAAATGTAAAATAAGAGGTGTTGTATCTACAAGCTAATAACACATTAAATGTAAAATAAAAGTTGTTGTATCTCTACAAGTAGACTGCAATCCCACTATTCGTTGGTAAAAGAGTAGCCCAAGAGTTGGCGGTGGGTGGTGATGACTAGCTGCCTTCTCTCTAGGCTTACACTGCGAACTTAGGGACGGCTAGCACAGATAGCCCTCGAGTAGCTTTGCGCGAAATTAAAAAACAAACAAATTAGCAACGGTGTTTATTTTTTCCTTCGAATATCTTTCACCGAACAAGTGATAATTCACCAGTTGAAGATCATTATTTTGAAAGTTGTTTGTAACTTTTAACTGGGTAAAATAAAAACTAATAAAAAGTATTGAATCACAGTTGAGAAAACTTAGAAATAACAGTAATCGATATTATCGTTATTTTAATGCGAAACTATCGAAACGGCGGAGACAATAAAAACAAGATGAAATTGTCTGTTTTTTTTCAGCCCCCCAGTGGCTCAGCGGTATGTCTGCGGACTTACACGCTAACATCCGGGTTTCGATACCCGTGGTGGGCAGAGCACAGATAGCCCTTTGTGTAGCTTTGTGCTTAATTCAAAACAACAACAACTGTTTTTTTCATAATAAATATGAAATATAAATAAAAATATGAAAGTTTCGTTTTTATTGCAATATTTTCAGCATAATTTGTAATAAAAATCGTGCATACTTTAAGCTAATTTATCTATTTTTCTTATTTATTCGAATTTCAAATCAGAGGTGTGAAAATACAACAACAACAGTATTTCAAATCTTTCTTTTATCTCCAACAAATTTCCATAAATCACTGTTTAACAGGCCTGTCTTACATTATCGGTAGTTGTCATTTCAATTAGGCCCAGCAGTGGCACAGTGGACCACGTGTTTTATATACTTATATTCTATTATATCTAACTAATAAACACGTTTTATATAGTTGTATTTAAGTTTTATATCTAAAAACACACAATTTATATATTATCATACTTAACTTACCGCACATTTTATGTCACATAATACTTAACCGACCACATTTTACATGCGGTGACTGGAACACAAAATTTAAAATACATGGTTGAAGTTTATTTAGTCCTTTACTTAAAAAAAATACTGCAGTAAAGTATTTTACTTAAAGGATTGTTTGTTTTGAATTTCGCGCCAAGCTACTCGAGGGCTATCTGCGCTAGCTGTCCCTAATTTAACAGTGTAAGACTAAAGGGAAGGCAGATAGTCATCACCATCCACCGCCAACTCTTGGGCTTCTCTTTTACGAACGAATAGTGGGATTGACCGTAACATTATAACGCCCTTACGGCTGAAAAGGCGAGCATATTTGGTACGACGGGATGCGAACTCGCGACTCTCAGATTACGAGTCGAACGCCTTAACCTACCTGGCCATTCCGGGACTCCGACTTAATACTAATCTTAATAAAGCATAAGACATGCTTATCAGTATTACTAATTAATGAATTGTGGAAACGGCAGAAAAAACATTAATTTCAAAAATACAACGACGCAATAATCGAAAATATCTTTCAGTATTAACAGCAGTTTCAGACAAAAATCACTAACTTTCCGGTGCCTGACTCCTATACTCTGGAATGAAAATGTATGTTGACAAGAATTAATTTGTTCCTTATGCCATTGTATTCTATAGTTAAAGAAAAATGCTGGCCCGGCATGGCCAAGGGTGTGAAGGCGTGCGACTCGTAATCTGAGAGATGCAAGTTCGCATTCTTGTCGCGCCAAACATGCTAGCCCTCCCAGCCGTGGGGGTGTTATAATGTTACAGTCAATCTCACTATTCGATGGTAAAAGAATAGCCCAAAAGTTGGCGGTGGGTGGCCTTTCCTCTAGTCTTATACTGCTAAATTTGGGACGGCTAGCACAGGCTAGGGTTATTGTGCTCTGCCCAGCTCGAATATCGAAACCCGTATTCCAACGTTGTAAGTCCACAGATATTCTGCTGTAACACTGAAAAAAAGAAAAATGTGTGTATCAATTTTGTTGGCTAGAATCATAAATTGGATGAGTATCGACATTTATTCAACTTCTAAATTTAAATTATAATTTAACTGATTTTTAGGCGATTTGAAATCAAATACATAACTACCTAAATACTAAAGAGAAAACAAGTATCAACATTTAGCAAACATGTGATGGTCAAATAAATTATACAAGAAGAATATTTTGACATCACACACACTAAAGACTATTTAAGATAATTAAGACTATATTGATTAATATTTAAATGATAACACTTGCTTAAAAAAATGCTTTCTTTATAAAAAGTGAGATTATTAGAGAGACAAAGGCCTTTGTAGAAAGCAAAAATTAAGTCAGTAGAATTATGATGTTCATTGTTGTTCATTAGTTTCAAACTGAATGAACTTGAAATATAACGAGTTACCATTAATAGCCTTATTAATATAATCAATGAGTTGTTTTTGCCAAGCCCTGAAAATAATATTTTAATTCTTAAAAATCTAAGAAGTGACTACATTTCACATTGCAACAAAAATGCGGGGAATCGCATTGCGCGAATATCCATATATAAACAAATCAACAATCGAAATATTTGATGCAATGTTTGAACATTTTCTGAAAATATTATAAAGTTACTGAAAAGAAATGGAGAAATTGTTGGATAAAAGTCGATTTACGGCTCAAAAAAATGTTTGTTTCTTTGACAAATTAGGTGTGTAACCTTTCATAAACCAACAATAGATAAGAATTAAAACTTTGTAAAAGAGGTAAAATTTTCAGGCATTTCTTGCAACATTACATAAGAAACCTTCGCACAGCTGTTTTATAATTTAGAGCTGATAGATTAAATGAAAGACACACAGAGAGCAGCACTAACCTCCAACTCTGAGACAACGCTAATGTGACCGAATAACAGCTTTTCATTGTCACTTTTACAACACACTTGAGACTCCCAAATGGGGAGTGAAATATAAAAAGAGCACGAACCATGAACTCTCGGATTCACAATTCAGGCACATTAACCTTAATTGACGACAGGCGTTTCTTTCGAAAATGATCTTTCTGTAGAAGTAAAGTAAGTCTGTTCTTTCAAACGTCTACCAGCGTGGTTAAAATAGGTGTTCATTTTTTCTTGTGCATGGCGAGGTGGTTAGAGCGCTTGGGTCACCTGTTCGAATCCCCGTCGCACCAAACATGCTCGTTCTTTCAGCCGTGGGGGCGTTATAATTTACGGTCAATCTCACTATTCGTTGGTGAAAGAGTAGCCCAAGAGTTGGTGGTGGGTGGTGACTACTAGCTGCCTTCCCTCTAGTCTTACACTGCAAAATTAGGGATGGCTAGCGCAGATAGCCCTCGTGTAACTTTGCGCGAAATTCAAAAACAAGCAAACGTAATTCAAGAACTTGACAAGTAATACTTACCAGATCATTAAGTTTATATAAGAACACTGACAAATATAGATCATTCAGCTGATGAGTTTGCATATTTTTTTTTTGATTATTGATGCTTTAGTTCTTCAAATAAAACCTCTAAACAACAAAAATAGAAGAGTTAAAACGATTTACGGTAGAGGGCTCAATACGCTAGTATTAAACGTAATGCAGATAAAGTGAACGATTTATTTCTTCGCTAAAGACAAAGCTGCAGAATGAGCTATCTGTGCTATGCCTTCCACGAGCATCTAAAGCCGGTTTTTACCGTCATAAGCGCAAACTTTTTTTATGAGCCACTCGGGAGAAAAGCACATGTTTGTGTTTTCTTATAGCGAAACCACATCGGGCTATCTGCTATGTCCACCGAGGAAAAATGAACCCTTGATTTTAGCGTTGTAAAGCCATAGACTTACTAATGACCCAGTGGGTGGGACGTAGAATAAAGGGGAACTAAACAGTTTTACTACACTGAATTGTGACAGTTGATTTTCCTCTATTTGTAGCTTCAGTGTACTTGTGATAGTGAGCTACAGTTTGACAGAAAATCAAAATCATCCGCTGCCTTGGGCTATACTCAAAACAGAGAATTATGGGAAATACTTTTGAAATATTACCTTACTGATAAAGATAAAACGTATTGTATTGTAATAAATTATTCTTTATCTTTCTTTTATAGATTCCTGAGTTTTCTAAGCATAAGAGTAATTGTGTAATTACTTATTCTGTAAGTAATTATTCATCGTATTCTCAGGATTTTCTGAGCTTGTACACAACATTTTACAAAACACAAGAAATCAGACAGAACGTTTTGATATCAAATCTGAGAGCTCTTGCACTGCATCTAAACTTTTGAACATAGAAGAAAAGTTCTAAAACAGTTCTTATAAGAATAGCTCTTTGCTTATAAGTATTAGTTTTGTTAAGATTAGAGAAAGGATTATTTGCTTCCCTGTACTACTAGTTCCTGTTCTAATGAAAAAAACAAAGGTCTAAGTTTGCGTAATTGTGACTTGTTTAACTTCACTATTTTAATTAGATCTTTACATATTTACATGGTAATTACTGCAGATTTTATTATTATGGCAATGTAAGACTAGAGGGAAGGCAGTTAGTAATCATCACCAACCATCAATTCTTGGACTACTCTTTCACCAACGAATAGTGGGATTGATTGTACTTTATAACGCCCCCACTGTTGAAAGGACGATTACGGTTGCTTTGACGAGAATTCGAACCCGCGACCTTCAGGTTACGATTCAAGAGTCACCTGATTATGGTGAACCAATTTTTTTTTTAAATGTCATTAATTCGTAAGCTTACCTCTTGACCCACTGAGGTGATAAAGTGTTTTGTTCAGATGTGTAAGTTACTCATTATTAGCCCTGACATATATTTATCCTGCTTTTCAATAGAAGCTCTTAATAAAAGTTAAGAAAAATTGTACTCAAAAATAAAAACCACTTATATAGCATAAACTAGATAGCCAAAGATTTGCATTTCTTTTCGTACGTTTAATCATTGAATACCTGATTCGAGCAACCAACGAATCAAACTGAAATCATCGATGTTATTTTATAACAGTAGTTTTGTCCTGTCATGGATAAAATAACATAAATTCGGATTCTAACTCAGAATAACACACGTGTTACAATATTTCAGCGTGTAGTTTGTCAGGATGTCCACAACTGAAACAGTGGTAAGTAATATAGATTGACAAAGTTAGAATCACTAGATGGCCTGATGTGGCTTTGCTGTATGAAAAACACACACCCCTTGTCGAAAAGTAAGCTAATTAAAATCACAGCAACTGAAAGAAAAATCTGTATTTATTAAATGAAATATGACGAACTCTGACCCTGTCAAAAATTACAAAGAATGACACTTATTGTCCAGTGAATAAATGTGGTTTATTAATGATGATCCATTGGTACATGCCCCCGCTAGTACAGCGGTAAGACTACGGATCAACGCTGAAGTTAGGGGTTCGATTCCCCTCTGCGGGCTCAGCAGATAGCTCGATGTGGCTTTGCTATAAGAAAGCACAAACACCATTGGTACATGAATTGAATAGTAGAAAAAAGTTTAACTGACAAAAATATATTCTCTCTCTTAGCACGTTCAACTTGTAATCCGTTTACGGCAGGTTCGAATCTTGTCTTCGAATATCCTCGTTCTTTCAGTCATTGGGATTGGTATATCCCACTTTTTGTTGATAAAGAGTAGCGTAAGAGATGGTAGTGGGTGGTGTTGCCTTCTCTCCAGTCTGTCACTTCTGACTTATGTACGGCTGACTCAGATAGGTGTTTAACACTGTCCTTATCAATTGGGTATTCTGTGTGTATCTACTTCACTGAAAACAAAAACAATCTACACCCACTAAATGTGGGAAACATCTGAGAAAGAACAAATAATACTTAGAATTGAATACAATTCTATGGTACATCAAATTTCCCAGAATTCAGTTCATTTTGCCAGTACCATTATAAAACAAAAAAGCGAAAACAGAGTTTCCGACTACTGTATCCTCACACATAAATAACATGTTAGCTGTTCTGATGAGCGTCGATCAGCAAGATATCCATCAAACAAATCATGGTCAGAGAGAATCAGGTTCTGGAATACAGAACAATACGGGAGGCACCTCGGTAGATTAGATCAACAAATTCGACGAAAAGCATCTTATATTCATATAGAACTTGAAATTATCTACAGACACCTCAAACTGGCTCAAAAAATTTCAGTCTTCAACACTCCAAAAACCAGGAATGAAAAAAATCTTAAGTTAAAACAACTTCAAAAAGTGAGAAAGAACGTGTTATACTGTTATTCATACGTGGTTTATCAAGTCAAATAATGAATAAATTTAGTAAAACGCAAAATATCTTTCCGATATATATAGATCGAGGAACAAAGTCAGCCAAATTTTCAATATGTCTACAAGTATAACTAATTTTTATGTATATGATTGATATATACACTGCTGGCCAAAATTTTAAGGCCGATGAACATAAAAAAAATGTGCATTTTGCGTTGTGAGACTTAACCACTTATTTGAGTAAAACTTTGAAAGATGAAAAGAAGAAAAGAAAAAAATAAAAATAAAAACTTTCTTAGCATTTAATGGGGAAAATGTGAACACTTGAAATTAGTATAAATACAAACTGATTAATAGTTTAAGACCATACTGAAACGAAGCGTTAATCGGTAAACACGTTACGAAATTTAGTCATATGTGTTCAAGCATTAGAGTTAACAACATCTCCCACTGACATCTCCTGTGTTACATTGGTAAAAACATGGCAAAGGCTAGAAAGTTGACAGAGTTTGAACGTGGTACGATTGTTGAGCTGCAAAAGTAAGGTCTCTCTCAATGTGCTATGGCACATCTGATGAGATTGGACGTAGTAAATTTGCTGTTGCAAATTTCTTAAAAAACACTGAGGGATACGGAACGAGAATTTTAAGTGATCGGCCCAAGAAAATTTCGCCGGCGTTGAGCAGGATGGTTCAACGAGTTGCCCGGCAAATACCAGCCAATCATCGAACCAGAATAAGGCCCTTACGGACGCAGAATGCAGCTCAAGAACAATAAGACGACATCTATGAGAGAAAAGCTTTAAAACCGGAAACGTCTTTAGAGGCCACGCCTCCTTCCACACCATGAAACACCTCGATTAAACTTTGCTGAGAAGCACCAAACATGGAACGTAGTAAAGTAGACAAAGATTTTGTTCTCTAATGAGAAAAAAATTAACCTGGATGGTCCAGATGGCTGCCAACGTTACTGGCACGATAAGGATATCCCATCGGATACATTTTCTACACGACACAGTGAAGGAGGCTGTATCAGGATATAGGGTGCTTTATCCTTCCATGGAACAATGGAGCTTCAGGTTATACACGGGCGTTAAACAGCGGCTGGCTACATTGGCATGCTGGAGAAAGCATCCTTATTGACTGAAGACCCTCACCTGTGTGGAAATGACTGGATCTTTCAGCAGAACAACGCTGCAATACATAATGTCTGCATTATAATACTTTTATAAAAAATGTTCATGGTAAATAACGTGATCCTTTTGCATGTTCGCCTGAATTGAACCCAATTAAAAATGTTTTGGGGTGGAGGGCTAGGGAAGTCTATAGAAATGGACGTCAATTCTAAACAGTGCATAATCTTCGTGAAGCCGTCTTCACCACTTGGAATAACATTCCAGCCAGCCTTCTGCAAACGCTTATATCGACCATACTAAAGTGAATGTTTGAAGTTATTCGCAATGACGGTCGTGCAACTCACTACTGAGATCTCCTGTTGAGCATTTCATACCCTGTTTACTAAATAGTTTAAATGTTTTTATTTTTATTTTCCCTTTCCTTATTTTCATCTTTCGAAGCTCTACTCAAATAAGCGGTTGAGTCTGACAACGCAAAATGTATATTTTTTTTATGTCCATTGACCTTAAGATTTTGGCCAGCAGTGTATATATATGTAAAGTATTGTGTTTGTTTCTGAATTTCGCACAAAGCTACACGAGAGCTATCTGTGCTAACCGTCTCTAATTTGGTATTATAAGACTATAGGAAAGGCAGCGAGTCAACACCTCCCACTGCCAACTCTTGGGATACTTTTTCACTAATAAGTAGTGGGATTACTCGTTACATTAAGACGCCCCCACGGCTGAAAGAGCGAGCATGTTTGGTGCGACGAGGATTCGAATCTGTGACCCTCAGATTACGAGTCGAGTGCCCGAACCACCTGACCATGCCGGGCCTTCTCCTCACTGAATAGTGTGTTTTGTTTCTTTAATATGTTCTTCTAATGATAAAATGACAATATTATTGTTTTAAACATTTTTTGTATTCATTTATCCTGTATTTTAAATCATATATATTTATGATTTTCCCATTAAATCAGTTTCATTTTTAATTTCCAGCAAACCCTTGAGCCGATGGCCCATATTTACAGGAATCAAGATTCCATTTCTTTAGAGAATGTTACAAAAGCTAAGTAGTGGGCCAACTTAGTAATATACTCTATTGTAAATTTGGGCTAGATTTGGGGTCCGATTTTGGGGAATTTCCGTAAAAGTGTTTTCACAAAATATCAGGTTTCCCTCAAGGGTTGAGTAAAAATGGTTTGGCTTTGTTAAGCTCTCAGGGCCGAGATGTTTTGTTTGGCACTATTTAGCAGTGGTGAGTTCAAGAGTGTAAGACTAGAGGGAAGGCAGTTAGTCATCATTACCCGCTGCCAACTCTTGGGCTACTCTTTTTTCCGACGAATAGTGGAATTGACTGTCACGTTGTAACGCCCCTACGGTTGAAAGGGCGAGTATGTTTGGTACAACGGGGATTTGAATCTGCGCCCCTCAGATTTCGAGAGTCGAGTACTTTATCCACCTGGCTATGCCAGGCCCGATGATGGTTGATCTCGGCTAAGGTAAGAAAGATTCAGATTAACCCTTTATGTTCCGATATTTCACATTTTTTATTGTAACAAGTGCAAATTACAAAATTTCGTTTTTTAAAATCTCTGTCTTATACTGTCCTCTCAAATCACCAACAACGGAAGACTATAGGTAAAATATTCAGATCTCAATTTTTTATTTTGCTATATACTTTATCAACATTTGTAGCAGAAGTATTATAATTACTAACCCAGTAACAATGATATTTTCAGTTTTATCCATCCAAACTGTATTTCTCATTTAATGAGTATCAAGGTATAGGAAATCCATATAACAAAATATGTTCTTACAGGCAAAAAATATTAAATGATTTTGAGCTTCCCGTTGGACCACTACGTGATTGTCCCCCGCTAGTACAGCGGTATGTCTCCGGATTTACAACGCTAAAATCAAGCGTTCGATTCTCGGTGGTGGTCTCCCGAGACAGCTCGATGTGGCTTTACTATAAGAAAAAACACACGCTACATGATAATAGTAAGTTCGTTTCTGAGGGCGATATTCCGAGCGGAATGTATCCCGATCTCAGAGTGGAAATCTGCTAGAAATGTGTGTGTTTTCATATAGCAAAGCCACACGTGCTATGTGTTGAGTCCGCCGCGGAGATCAAACCCCTAATTTTAGCATTATAAATCCTTAGACTTACCGCTGTACCAGCGAGGAACTGCTGAAATTATAATACAGAAATATGGCTGCTATAATTAATATTCCCATTGGCAATGCGGACTTACAACAATAGATACCTGTGGTGGACAGAGCGCAGATAGCCTATTATATAGCTTTACAATAAACCCGCCGTAAATAATGGCCAACGAAATATTTTCACCGCCAGCATTCTCAGAAGATAGTGCTACAAAAATCATTAAAAATAAATGCCCCTTTAAAGCGGTTTTCGCTCATAAAAAAAAAAAAATCCAAGTAGCCGTGTAAGAATATTTCGAGTGTCGTGATGAAAGATCACAGCAGACCGTTGCACTCGAAGTAATTGTACTCGTATTTCATCTGATGCGAATTTTCACTTTGAAGTATCCAGGAGTGCTTCAAGTAACTTTTGTCTATTACAATTCACTAACAAGAAGACCTTCCAATTATTACCGTACTTCATCACGTCAGTGTGAATTTTTATCCTCTCTCAAAATTCAAAACTGGCGGTTTCATTATTTTTAATAAACAACAAAATTGCTGCTTGAAAAAAAGATTTTTTTTACTTAATTTTCATGTTGAATCGATTTTAAAGCGTCCTCTTTAGAAGATACTTGAAATTCTTAAATAGTGTTGCACGTATTTATTATAGTTGTTTTTTTAAAGATATTTCTCGACACAAATTCAGGGAGATCCCAAACTGAGGGAATAATTTGAGCGATTGTTTTATTCATATATTTTTGTGTAAACAGTAATTAAGACTAATAAAAACAAATACTGTGCTTTATTTCACATATGTTTAGAAGTATCTTTACTGTGCGTAAAAAAATGACTTTTTAATGCCCTTTTCATTCATTTTGCAAAAGCAGATATGTTATAAAGAAGATATGAAAACAAATACATCATAAGATTAGTACTATCAAAAGAAAAGTAGGCTTAAAGTAGGCATATCCTCTAACAAAGAACACAACCTTTAAAGGTGAATTTTACAGAATAGAGAAAACTTTGTTGTCAAAAGAACTACTCATACTGATTAATTTTGCAGGTTCACATTTTTAAATAAAACATATATGCTAATAAATGAAACATAGAACTTGGTGCAAAAAGAGCCCTTTCCGAGCAGCAATCCGAACGTTTTAGTTTGTACGTTTGCCGCTAGGAAAAGTACTGTGACGTAATAGTTTCCAAACAAACCGCCAACGCCAGCGCGTTGAATGTAAATAAACATGATCAGTGCATTCAGAGAAACAGAGGCTGTTTTGACTGTGTTCTGAACAGTGTCGAGTAGCGCCATATGAATTCGAACTTACTGTGAACTGACCTAGAACAGTTACATTTGACACAGATCTAACAAGTTCTAGTGATGAGAACAGTTCCACGAGCGAGTGACACTGTGAGTAATACCAATGAAATAAGATTATATATTAAAACAACATGCTTTATGAGGTTCATGATATTTATATTTAATATGACGATGTCAAAGTACTGTGTTAAGATTAATTTTATTATGATGAGTTATAAAAATATGTTATGAAGTTAATATTTGATTGTTTACAAGTCTACAATGTTTTTTTTTAAAATACATAACATGTTCTTGATTACTTCTACATGTTCAAGACATAGTCTTATTTCAATTTATCTTGAAATGTCAAATTTGAAAACATGGTATTTTTCAAACTTTTCCATATGTAAAAGTGATACAAAAACATATATTGAATGATCTACCAGCTTTTAAACTTGGAATATACTCTATTTGGGAAAGATTTGTTTTCTGTCTAAACTAGAAAATCAAGATTTCACTGACTTTCAGGGGCCATAAATGCGAAACACGCTCATGAATGTGAAATGTATATGTCCAGTTACATTCTTCAAATAGCTTTTAAATTATTATATTATAGTAGTTATTGTTTTTCGATTTATATTGCACACATACCTTTAAGTTTGTTCTTTTCGTGATGGCGAAGGATGGCTTCAGACTGAGATCAGTCCTCAGTTCTACCCGACGAAAGATGATGGGGTCGATCCTGTCTACTGCCGATGGTTTTTTTCAGTCTCAACCTGACTGGCTTGAAACCCACGGAATTCAAAACAGTGGGATCCTACACAAAACATGAGTGTTCAGAGTGATCTTGACAAAGCTTTGCATGGTGTGAAGGAGTTCAGTTCTTCCTATTGATCATTCGCACCCACTGTCGCCACTCTGCCGGTTTCCTCTCCTTGTACGGAAACGAAAAGAAGTTTTTGCCCGATGCCGAACCGTTTTTACAAACATAAGCAACGCAGTAAACCATGTTATCATAAAACAAACATAAAGTAGCAATATCAAGACATAAAACAGTCCCACAAAGTATGTAATCCGAAAAAAGCACCGATAGATTTATATAAAGCACCAACACTGAAAGGAACAAAATGGTCGGCGCGCAACGAGGCGTGTTTGGCAACTATTACGTCATAGTTGTAAAACGTCACGGAAACAGCCGAACGACCGAGAGAAACTTTTGTTTCATTTTTTCCTCAAAAACTAAAGTGTTTAAAAATATGGCAACCACACAGGAATTATACCTAACCAAAGTAAAGTTTCTAAGGCAATTATTAAATTTGTTGAAAATTCACCTTTAACATATGCTAAGCTTGCTTTGTGCCTGCTTGTGCAACATAGTGCCACCTTAAAAGTATCCATAATATATGTATTATTTTTTAAATAAAGTCTTCAAAAA
The DNA here is from genome assembly GCA_011833715.1 of Carcinoscorpius rotundicauda. Lineage (NCBI taxonomy): Eukaryota > Metazoa > Arthropoda > Merostomata > Xiphosura > Limulidae > Carcinoscorpius > Carcinoscorpius rotundicauda. The sequence goes on along the minus strand of CM022392.1, from coordinate 15,939,712 downwards.
AATTCGTTAATGTTCTTCCGCTAGTATGCTAGAAATTAATCAAATTCCTGTAAAACTACTGTATATTTTATTTAAAATTAAATATCCGTTTGTGTTTTTCTTATAGCAAAGCCACATCGAGCTATCTGTTGTGTCCGCCGAAGGGAATTGAAGCCCTGATTTAGCATTCTGTAGACTTACCGCTGTCTCAACGGAGAACATAAAAAAATGGGAAAATTTCTTTTAATACATAATTAATTTTGTATAGAAATAAGCAAAACTTCTATCGTATTACCGTCTCTTATGCATGAACGTTAAGAAAGCTTTTTAAAATATTTATTTAACAGACTCATTAATATACTTATAAAATTCTACATTATGTTTACACTACTGTTTAAAAAACAAGAGAAGGTAGTTTCATATTTTAAAAATGCAAAATATTCATGTAATTTATTAGGATGTTTAAAAATTTAAAGTAATAGATTTTATGAGTCATGAACTATTATATCAGATAGCATATCTATATTTATGTGTGTGTACGTTTCTTGAAATTTTTTCTTGCTATCAAAATTATTATATTCTTAAACGTGTTATGTTGCTTCTTACTTTTGGTACATCTTGAAAGTGTTTCCTTATCTCGAGTAGCATATTTTTAGTTAAACTGAGAAAACACAGAAATAAATATCAAATTATTATTATTCTTTTGTTTCTCGAGTTACGTTCCACTCTTATAGCTGAATGAATTGGATGTTTTAAAAGTTACACAAAATATTGTTCGTGGGGTTATAAAATAAATCGTTTAAAAAGAGACAAGATAAATACAGCATTCTTACGCCTCACATTTTTTTCGTTTAAGAATCGATACATTAAAGGCTCAACTCAACAAGTAGTTTGATAATTAGTGATAGCTGCTGCTGTTTATTTCCTGTATGTTAATAGTTGATTATTTTGAATTATAAGGCGGAAATACAGTATATACATGCATATATTCAAGTCTTTAACGCTACTTTGAATACTCACCAGTAGATGGCGACTCTTTATGATTAATTTGGATGAAAATTTTAAAACGGAGCAGTAAACAACGCCACAGTTTTAAACTTAACAAAGGTCAATGAATCCTTAAATCTCGTGTGATATTTCTGTAAACAGTTTTGTGTAATGTATTGGTTTGTGCGTATTCTCAAAATTTTAATCAGCGATAGTTCCAGTTGCGTTCAACAAACATAATAATAATCTGTTGATTGATCAAGTGAGCGTGTCTTTAGCTAAAAGAGATCAGACTTATTATCTGAGGTTTATATGTACGCTTGGAATGGTAAAATCACCAAAGCTCATAAACGTATTGGAAAAAAAACAATAAACTATTCCGGTATTATTCTGAAATGAATATTACTATATTTATGGTGTATTTTCATTTTTTGAAAAAGATACACTGTAATAAGTGAGCTGGAAGTTTCCTGAAAATCGTCCAAGTTTATTTCTTCTCAGAAAACTTTGGTACTTGACTGTGAGGATCTCATTAGAAACCTTTCCAGTTGATTCACTAAAAAACATGCTCACCCTTTCACCTGTGCGGGCGTTGTAATGTGACAGTCAATCTCACTATTCGTTGGTAAAAGAGTAGCCCAAGAGTTCGCGGTGGATGGTGATGACAAGCTGCCTTCCTTCTATTCATACATTGTTAAATTAGAGACAGCTAGCGCAGATAGCCCTCGTGTAGCTTTGAGCGAAATTCAAAAACAAACAAAAGAGAAGAAGTTTTAGTTCTTTGCTGGTGTCTCGGTAACTCACACAGTAACTGACAATAAGCATCCTCATAAGAGACACCATTAGGAAATTCAACAGAATGTTTAGACCAAGAGTATTTCGTAAATTTCTCACTTCGTTCGTATTTTCTAGCTTCGCTTTCTTCAGCTGCACGTCTTGCTTCTTGAAACCTTAGTTTATGTAAATAAGTTATTTATAATTTTCATTAGAAAATATTCTTGATTACGCATTAATGAAAGAAAAAGACGCATTACATATGAATGACAACCAACCTGAATAGGTTAATGGGGATAAGCTGTAAAATGTACCCCAGAGAAAAAGTACATATGGAAGTATGAAGCGCACAGAACAGGAATGCGCCGCCTATAATGTATTATCGAAACTAAAACCAATCTGCCCAAAATTAAAATTCAGAACAGACACGAAAACCCATCTCACAGCGTACAATTTCCCCGAATGAAAGCCTAAGGCTTCTTGGAGGGGTCACTGTTTTAACCACTCGCATCAGTATAAAATTAGTGTGTTGTCAGTAGACACTAAAGTGACGTCAAATAGGGATGCTTAATTTGCGGTTTCCCGTGACGTCAGTTAAACGTTCGTATGCCATGAATCACGAAAATATTTATGCACTCTCTGAGCGAGAACAAAGGATGACATACGAACCTATAAAACAAAAACAAGACCTGTTAAACTTAATAACGGTTTTATTTCCTCTTGAGGCCTGGCATGGCCTAGCGCGTTAAGGCGTGCGCTTCGTAATCTGAGAGTCGCGCTAAACATGCTCGCCCTCCCAGCCGTGGGGGTGTATAATGTGACGGTCAATCCCACTATTCGTTGGTAAAAGAGTAGCCCAAGAGTTGGCGGTGGGTGGTGATGACTAGCTGCCTTCCCTCTCGTCTTACACTGCTAAATTAGGGAGGCTAGCACAGATAGCCCTCGAGTAGCTTTGTGCGAAATTCCAAAACAAACAAACAATATTTCCTCTTAAAACAGAATATTTTTGAGGACCCGGCGAAAGTACATCTATTGTCTATGTTATTGCAGAGGAAAGAATACGTTGTATTATAACGATTTTGTTACAAATATCAAATATTGAAAGATAAGAGGACAATGTTATAAATATTGAATAGTAAACAGCTAATTGTTGTAAATATCAAATTTTGAAAACCAAACAAACGAGTATGACAAATGTACTACGAAAAGTATCTAATTTTCAAAATAATTACTTCACTTTGGACGTGAAACAACAACAAAAAATACCAATAAGTATAAACAGCTTTAATAAAGGTTGAGTTATGTTTTGACGTTTATAAACTATTTTAACTTAACAACACAGTTCCTTATCTTATTATCAAAAATTATAATTTTACAGCACCTGTAAGCCCCCCCCCCATGGTGTGTCTGCGGAGTCACAACGCTAAAACCCAAGGTTCGATTCCCATGGTGAAAAGAACACATATAACAAACTGTGTCGCTTTTATAACAAGAAAATTGTTTAGCGTTTGATGTTACCTTACTGAGATTACGTTTTAATCATATTTAAATAAAATTTATTTATAATGTACTCGTTTTTATTTATATCTTTGCATGATAATATCTAACGCGCTCTCTAGTGCACAAAGGATATAACGATAATTCAAAGTAAGTACAAGTAAACATGTCTGTAAGTTGATTGATTCTTGATTTTACAATATGAAATAAATCTGTATTAATTAATTACTCTTTTAATAGATTAGTGAATCATAAGCGTTTGAAGATTTGAAAGCTTTGTTTGTTATACACCTGCGACTGCATCATTCAAACTAAACTACGTAACATGTTACATGAATATGCATTGTACTTGATTTCCAAATCAACCTGAACATTCAATAATTTTCATCGTACAATCGAAAATAACCCGTCAGAAAAAACAACTTTAGAACAACAAAAATGTTTAAAATTAACTTATTATTTCCAATAAAAGTTGTATAAAATTCAAAACTTAATAACATATTACTTTATTTGGCGGTTTGGAAATCAAAACTCAGAAAATTTTGGAAGAAGCAGTGTGTTTTGAATTTCGTGCAAAGCTACTTGAGGGCTATCTGCGCTAGCTGTCCCTAATTTAGCAGTGTAAGACTAGAGGGAAGGCAGCAACTCATAACCACCCACCGCCAACTCTTGGGCTACTCTTTTACCAACAAATAGTGAGGTTGACCATCACATTATAACGCCCCCACGGCTGAAATGGCGAGTATATTTGGTGCGACGAGGATGTAACCCGCGACTCTCAGATTACGAGTCGCATGTCTTAACCCACCTGGCTATGCCGGGCCTTGAAAGAAACATGTTTTTTGCTATTTAAGATCAAAAGTTATTGTTAAATGCAAAGCTAAACAGTAGGTTATCTGTGTTATGCCCAGCAGGGACAATTGAACCTGGTTTTAAACGTCACAAGTTTGCAGATTTTATTTATCACTAGAGAGCAATAAGACTAAGAGTTTTGAATATTTTGTTTTAATATCATACCCATTATTATAGCATAAATGTTCAAAATGTAACTTCCACATTCTTTGTTATCGGTGAATTTTAATATTTTCTACTAGAAGTTAATTAATCCTGCTTTTATGATGGGAGACGTTCCACAGAAAGGCTGATAAAAGATTGTTTGTTTCTTATTGAAATTCGCGCAAAGCTACACGGAGGCTATCTGCACTAGTTGTCCCTAATTTTGCAGTCATCATTATCGACTGCCAACACTTTTACCAATGAATAGTAGGATTGACCGTCACATTATAACGTCTCCACGGCTAAAAGGGCAAACATGTTTGGTGTGACGGGGATTCGATCCTGTGACCCTCAGATTATGAGTTGAGTATCGTAAAAACTGATGACAGTAGCTTTACTAAACACTTAGTGAAATGTAATATCGTAAATGAATACCAACATAACATTACTGGAAAGGGTCTTAAATGTTGTCTTCCTTTTTCTGTTAAGTGGCCCAGCATGGTCAGCTGGTTGAGGCACTTGACTAGTAATCCGAAGTTCGCGAGTTCTAGTCTCTGTCACACCAAACATGCTCTCCCTCCCAGCCATGGGGATATTATAATGTGACGGTCAATCCCACTATTTATTGGTATAAGAGTAGCCCAACAGTTGGCGGTGGGAGGTGATAACTATCTGCCTTCCCTCTGGTCTTACACTGCTAAATTAGGGACGGCTAGCACAGATAGCCCTCGAGTAGCTTTGTGGGAAATTAAAAACAAACCAATCTTCTGTTGTGCATCAATACTGATTGCACTTAGTTTCTAAGCTGCATGGTAAAAAATATGTTGGTGTGGAATGTGGTGGCATTGAAGTTTCACTGTTTGACTCTTAGTCCTGGTTTAGTTTCAAATAGTAAATATGTGTGTTCTTTTATATGTTGATAAGTATTGTCCACAAGTTATCTCTTTGTTCAGTGAAGTATTTAGTGTGTTTAAGGAGAAAACATTTTTTATCTTTCTGGTTTTCCAAAACTTGTCTTTGTTAACAATCCTCTAATTTTCTCAGTTATTATGATGTCTTGTTACGAAAGTATGTTTTTCAATTGAGATATTTTCCGTTTTCATTAGTATTGTACTCACGTTGTTTCAATCATACATATTTTAATGTAGGTCATTTCAGAGGAACGAGTGATTTCACAGAGGACCAGTTGGTCCTTCTTTCATTTTGGTTGTAATTTGTATCTGTACGATTATCCTGTGGAGTTGGTATGGTCAAGTGGTAGGGGCACTTGACTCGTCATCTGACGGTCGTGGGTTCGAATTCCCATCGCACCAAACCTGCTCGCCCTTTCACTCTTGGGCGCATTATGATTGACCATCCCTCTGTTCGTTAGTAAAAGAGTAGCCCAAGGTTTGGCGGTGGTTGGTGATGATCAGCTGCCTTCCCTCTAGTTTTCACTGCAAAAGTAGGAAAGGCTATGGTAGATAGCCCTCGTGTAGTATCGTGCGAAATTCCACACAAACAAACTGATTGTTCTCTAGGATTTCTCGGGGAAATTGAAACTTTTCGCTGTGTGTTGATATTTCATGAGTTAACCTAACTAACCAACTATATATTACAACAAACAAAAGTGGTCAGGGGCGCTCGACTCGCAAGCTAGGAACTGCATATTCGATTCCCTGTCCATCAAACATGATCGCCCTTTCAGCAGTGCAGACATTATAACGCGATGGAAAATCCCATTATTCGTTAGTAAAAGAGGTGGCGGTATGTGTTGATGACCTTTCACCTTTAGTTTTTCACTGGAAACTTAGAGGCGACTAATGCAAATAGTCCTTGTGTAGCTTTGTGCGAAATTCAAACCAAACCATCATATCGTGACCGGTTTCAGATCTAATTACTTTTTTGACATTTCTGACACGCAAACATGTAGCTAATAAAAAAAAGGCTTCGTAGATCAATTTATTTCAATCTTGTTTTAAAGAATTTCGAGTGTCACAGCTATTGATAATCCACTTTTGTTGTAAGAACAAATATGATATTGAAAACAAAAACTGTTACATTTAAAATGGCCGCCTGACAAGTTCATGGTATTTGTTCAAGAGGATAGAAGTTTGGAGTCATTCGGATTTGAATTTTAGTGTTATATTATGGTGAAGGTGATTGACTGCGGTAAGTTGCTATTTGTCGTCTGTCGTGACTTAAGAATTATTTGCTCAATCGTTTTCACACTACTTGGTGGTGTGATTCTATAGAGACTAGCTATTCGCATGATATGTTGATGCAAGATTAAAAAAACTACAATTATTATGTTACTCTTATCTGACAGAATAAAAGACTTGACCGTCACTGTTTCAACGCATTAGTGGAGAGTGCTTTCGCGTCAACAGGAAGCGAACCATAAACTTTCGTGTTGACATCCTAAGAAGGTAAACACTGGGCTAGGCTTCTTCCCCCCCCCCATAAATTTTGGCTCTCAGTAAATGCTTAAGGTAATAACTCAGATTGCGAGAGATAAGACTATTAAATTCCTTTTAATAACATTCTTTGATATGTATTTTATCTAATAAAAAATATTGAGAATAAACCGCATAAACCCGTGATGGGCAGAGCACGAGTATTGAAACACGGATTTTAGCATTATAAGCCTTAAGACTTAACACTGAGCCACTGAATAGACTGGAACTTTATATCTCTTCAATCTATAAAGGGAGGGGCGACAGAATGTTTCCTAACTATGAATATCATTGAGGAGCCCCAGTGGCATAGCGGTATGTCTGCGGCCTCGCACTGCTAGAAACCAGGTTTCGATATCCGTGGTGGGCAGAGCAGAGATAGCCCATCGTGTAGCTTTGTGTTGAATTCCAAACAAATGAACCAGTGAAGTAAAACACCATTATATAAACATTTTAGATCATTTTGGATAGTTTGGGGTATTTTAAACAAGGCTTAACTGAACAATAACACGTCTCTCTTCTATTGTTGTTGTTATTTACACTAACTGTTGTACATGTATTAGATTTTTTTTAACAGACGTGGCGAAATTCGATTAGATTAGCAGCTTCTGGTCCTGCAAGATTTTTAAGCTGACCAATCAATAAAGAAAAGTGTGTCTCTCGTGCCATTACTCGTTATATTTCACGCTGTTTTCAGCGATAAAAATTCGAACGAGTAAACGATAAAAGCGATGACGTATCTTCTTGCTGTGCCTAGAGCGACTTCGGCTCTTAAAAATTCCGTGCGTGGCTATATAAAATGTCTTAGTGACTGCCGATAGTATTAAGTAAAGTCTAAGATCTACAGATCTGATGAGAACTACCTATTCTCTGCCTTAATAATTAGTCGCGAGTCCACGTGATTGTAGTACATTTAAAAAAATTCAAAAGAAGCTGAAACTTTAGCTGACGAATGTATAAGCACGAGCTACGTAAAAAAGAACCCCTTTTGCAGAAATTAGTGAAGTAATCAAGACATAAACTTGACCAGACATTCTTTTCTCCAGGCCTGTTCAGTTAACACGTGACTATGCCGTGATTTCATTCCTAATATTATGTCTATTTTCTTTAACGTTAGCCGCAAATCTATTCAATGGGATATCTGTGCTCTGCCCATTACGGGTATTGAAACCTGGTTTTTAGCGTTGTAAGCCCGCAGACTTACAGCTGTGCCATTGTGGGCAAGCTCGTGTTTCCGTTGCGTTACTTCCTGTTTCTTTGTGTACTATCTGCACGCCTCATTAACACTGCAAGAGTTCGATACCATGTTGATTTCAACTTTGTCCAGTTGAAATCTTGATCTTAAACAGTTATTTTATGTGATTACTTCAGCATGTACGTAAACATCCTTCCACAAACAGTAAAACAACTCATCAGTGTCTCACTTAGAAGCCTGGAAATAACGAGGCCGCATTCCGAGGCACATCTATCATTATAACACTCTATATGGTACTTAAGTAATTACTTGAAGATTATTTGTTTTAGAGTAGAGTCACATGGGATTATCTGATGAATCCAGAATCCATTGTGGTGGATCGAACCCCGAACTTTAGATTCGAAAGTTCATTAATTTATCGCTATTCTCACTAGTGGGAATCATTTCAATAAAAAATCTGAATAAAAATTCAATAAACTTATCCAAGTGTGTAAACTTTTGTATTGTGGACAATTTTGTAAACGAAGAAATGCATGTGTGACGCGAGATAAAATTCATGAGCTCATTTCAAAAAGGCCCGGCATGGCTAAGCGTGTTAAGGCGTGCGATTCGTAATCCGAGCATCGCGGGATTGCATCCCCGTCGCACCAAACGTGCTCGCACTTTCAGCCATGGGGGCGTTATAATGTGACGGTCAATCCCACTATTTATTGATATAAGAGTAGTCCAAGAGTTGGCGGTGGGTGGTGATGACTAGCTGCCTTCCCTCTAGTCTTACAGTGCTAAATTAGGGACGGCTAACACAGATAGCCCTAGAGTAACTTTGAGCGAAATTTAAAAAAAACAACAAAAACATATCAAAAAAGATAATAAAAAGGTATTTAAAAATATAAATATTAAAGCAATGTTTTTTACGTTCAAAAATTCTGGAACACTTAACACTACTTAATCACTTTGAAACATTAGACTTTTGTACACTGAAAACTAATTTAAGTATGGACATGAAATATCCCATTCTCTATATTGTAGTTATTTGTTTAACTGCCTTGAAAACATTACATTGCACAGTACTTTGTTCAACTGCTTTGTCCAACATTACATTGCACAGTACTTTGTTGAACCACTTTGTTTTACATTATATTGCAACATAATAGCTGACGACAATGATGGGAATTATGCACTTGAATTTGGAACTGTTTAAACAAACAAACTAACGAGTAGAAAGTGATTTCATTTATTTTGAAATTCTCCGAAACTTGGTCCGTGCGACATACGTGTTTAGTATTCAGTCAGAAATTTGCTCTTAATGGGGACCCTAATCGCTTGTAAAAGAGTAGCCCAAGAGATGGCGGTGGATAGTGATGGCTAGCTGCCTTCCCTCTAGTCTTACACTGCTAACTTGGGGACAACTAGCGCAGATAGCTCTCGTGTAACTTTGCGCGAACTTAAAAAAAAAATCCATGGACTGACCTTGTGCTTTATAACAAAGGAAGAATGGCGATCCATAATATTGTTCGGTTATCTAACAGTTTCAAATCCTTCCACGTATCTATTCATAACAACAGCATATACAAATATTAAATAAATGTTTGTTTGTTTGTTTTGAATTTCGCATAAAGCTACTCGAGGGCTATCTGTGCTAGCCGTCCCTAATTTAGCAGTGTAAGACTAGAGGGAAGTAAAGCCGAGCACGATATTTTGTCTGCAGTTGCTTTCGAAGAGTTCCTGTCTACTTATCGCACTGCTGACTATCGTGATGATTTGCATTTATTTTCGAATCACAGGTAAAATCGTTTGTATTCCAATTGAAAACTAAACATAAAAATGTGGTGGGATAAACATAAGAGGTTGGCAGCTACTTAATTAATAATGCTGAAAACGTGCCTTTATTGATTACTTACTGAATTTACTTACAGTCGGTGGACCTTACTACTTAGAAATTTTCAATTAATAAATGAAAATTTGTCTCAAAAATATTTCGAGAAAATACGTCCAAAACGACCCTCTCTGGGAGTTTACGGATTGAACTCCCTTTTAATATCCAACAGACTGTTTTGTAAAGGTACCCTGTGCCTCCGGAGGGAATGTGAAAAGCATTGAACAGTTTGAAAACGAGAACATTTGTTAATCATGAATACCCACTGTTCGCCAGTAGTTAACATTAACAGTTATGGGTCACAAACGGATCACTGAGCAATCACGTTTCAAGTAAAATACGAAATTGTAGTTGTAACAGATGCCTTATATAAATATTGTTCCAACTACTATTGTGCTCGTTGTGTTCTAGCTGAACTAAAAGGATGTCGTTGCTTAAGGATATAAGGAACACAATGTGGTTGAAATACTATTATTATATACTGTTTTAATTCTTGAAAGTTCCTAAGTAAAGAATATGATGTTAAAAATATAACGGGCCTAACAGTAACGTCTTATCATAAAGCCTGGCAGGGCCAGGTGAGTTTAGGTGTTCGACTCGTAATCTGAGGAACGCAGGTTCGAATCCTCATCGCACCAAACATGCTCGCCCTTTCAACTGTGAGGGCATTATAACGTTACAGTCAATCCCACTATTCGTTGGTAAAAGGGTAGTACAAGAGTTGGCGGTGAGTAGTGATGACTAACTGATTTTCCTCTAGTCTTACACTGCTATATTAGGGACGGTTAGCGTAGATAGCCCTCGCGTAGCTTTACGCGAAATTTAAAACAAACCAAACAGAGTTTTTAAATCGTGATAATAAATAATGAAGACGGATATTGTTGTTAGAGTAATAAATTCTGAAAGTAAGATTACCAAAATATTCCGTTGACAAGGTGAAGTTGTAAACAAAAATTTTTTTAAACAGTGCTTCGTTTCATAGAAGTAAGAAAACCAGTACCTGTGGAGAGGGATTTCTTTTTAAGATTTATACCTCACCTTATACTTAAAGTATCGTTTTCAGATAAATGAACCAATTTCTACTTATTGCTTCATCAAATTACGCTTTTGATTCTCCAATAAAATCGTTTTCCAGCTTTTACCAAAGTTTAGTTTTAGGGCTTTAAAAAAAAGGATAAGTGGTTATTATCTTCTGGGTTCACGCAATTTTCTTGCTTCTTTTTTAACTTTCACGTCTTTAGTTAAAACGAATCTTAACTTTATCTAGAAGTGAAGAAGTATTTTCAGGTAAGTGTTCCAGGTTATTTTCATTTTGATTTTGTATAGTTTTCCCTTTACTTTTATAAACATTGTGTTAATAAAGCGTAAAGCATGTTGAATTTTCATTTGGTTGATGTGGTCATCATGGCTACAATTTTTTTAGAGTAATTTATTTGAGTTTATGTCTTATTTGGTTGTCTGAAGTTAAGCAGAAAGCTACACGACTATCGAGACACGGATTCCAGAGTTGTAAGTCTGTAATCATACCATTGTGCCACTGGGAATCTACATCTTATAAGCAGCTAAAACTAAAGGAAACTTAGAAAGAATCATACGTATAAACTTCTATAAAGAATAGCTGTCCATGTGTTTCTCACAGCAGTCGTTTCTTCTGCTGTCGCATAAACAGTATTAATAGATTTATCTAAAGCTTAGCAAACATATTTGTTCAAAACTATGACTGGAAAGTGGCTTGCTTCTTCATGAGATGATTTGGTTTGGTTTGGTTTGAATTTCGCGCGAGACTACATGAGGGCTATTTGCGCTATCCATCCATAATTTTGAGGAGATAGGCCAGAGGGAAGGCAACTAGTCTTCGCCGTCAACTCTTTGCCAAAGAACAATGGGACTGATCGTAAGGTACAAAGTTTCTACGGCTGAAAGGTCAAACATGTTTGACGACGGATTTGGATACCATTACTCCTAAATTAGGGGTCGACTATCCCAACCACTAAGTCATCCCACAGTGAGATGAAGAAAAAACAAACGTTTCTTTCATATATAATATATATTTTTATGTACTTAATATTTATATCACTTCGCTCACACGAAAAGTTAGTGGTACATTTATCATACCAGTTGAGTATTCGTTTATGGCTTATAAATTTCAGTTTATATATTATCATAAACATGATATTGTATTTAACGTCACTCTTTACGTATTACGTATTTATAGATGCCCTTGAATTTAGTTTTTTTTCTTTTTTCTCGGTATTTCTAAACGTATTTATTGTCAATGTTATTAACTTGTCCATAACGGCTGTATTCCGTGATCAGAAAGATCAAATACCTATTATCAAAGAACGTACTTCGAAGGTTAAGGTTTTACACATTATAACGGTGATTATTTCTCACATCAGTCACAATTTTTTTAACAATCACTTTAAGATTTTGCCCAACATAATCTTATATCTTATTTACTTACCTCACTTTATGTTTCTTCAATATTAACGACTTATAAATTAATAACAAAATAAGTAGAAGCAAAACTTTACAGCAGGTTATATTGGACAATTCTCTCTTTTTTTTTCTTTTCCAAAGACCTATAACCATTTTTCCGGTTAATACAAAGGAATCGACGCATTTAACTGTAAAACTATAAATTATAATATGGTAAAAAATACATTTTTAAAGCATATATTTAGGCGGGCTATTTATAACCAAATTCAGCTCTTCAAAAATAAAGCTAGGTGATCTACACTTCTGTAAGAGGGTGTTGCAAATTTGTTCGACAATGACGTATTGTTCTGAAAATGCCATACTTTTCAGGTGTCTGATATTTTCGTCCTGTAAGTTAATTTTAACAAATGTATATTGTTACATACTATCACATATTTGTTTTAACAGTGATGTTTGTGTGAGTTAAGTGCGTATTTAGAAAAGCATGTAACTTATAAATATGTTTTGCGAAAGTCCTGCCTGTTTACTAAATTTGTAGAAAAGTCTCGAGTTGAAGTGTGTTTGTGTGTGTTTTGCGTGTAACAAAGCCACAAAGGGCTATCTTCTCAGCCCACCGTGGGGAATCGAACCCCTGATTTTAGCGTTGTAAATCCGAAGACATACCGCTGTACTAGCGGGAGGACTCGAGTTTAAGAATCAATAATGTATGTTTTACAAAAACACTAATTGTTGATTTTAATTTTGCACAAAGCTACTCGAGGGCTATCTGTGCTAGCCGTCCCTAACATAGCACTGTAAGACAAGAGGGAAGGCAGCTAGTCATCACTACCCACCGCCAACTCTTGGACTACTCTTTTACCAACGAATAGTGAGATTGGCCGTCACATTATAACGCCCCCACGACTGAAAGGGCGAGCATGTTTGGCGCGACGGGGATGCGAACCCGCGACCCATAGATTACGAGTCGCATGCCTTCGAAAACACCAGAGTGTCTTCAAATGTATCTCAGAACGTCTGGTATGGGTATTAATACTTTTATTGCTAAGGAGAGAACAACGTTTTGACCTTCCTAGGTCGTATTCAGGTGAAGAAAGTGTCTTTAAATGTTGTTGCCAACTGAAATTTCGAGAATCTCGTTTAACGATAATAAAAAGTAACCAGTGAGACAGTAATTATATTGTTGGTTTGCTGAAGTTACTATAAACCTCGGAAGCTATAACTGTGATAAACGTTTATTAATTGGGAAACTACATACAACTGACCATGAACGTTTATATATTTCGGACATTATAAACTGTTTAACTTCAATGAATTAACATCGGACGTTAGTATATCTACGGAGGCTTTACATAATCTCAAAGGAAAAATAAAACTCGTATGCGAAACGCTTGCTAGCTTACCCGATTAATATATTCTGCTGATATCAACTCTAAAGTATTTCGCTCGTCATGAACCGTCGAAAAAACATTCAGTTCCAGACCAGTTAGAAAACTCAATGTTGTTTGTAAGTTTCTAAAACTTTTGTACATCAATCATTATTTATAACAAACGTTACTATAAATTGTATTATCGTTTGCTCATTAAAATACATTTGTGTTATGAAATAAAACTGTATGTATCAGTCTTGTTGGCAAGCATCATAAATTGGATACATATCGGCATTCAATTAACTTACAAATCCAAATTTAAATTGCACTCAGTTACAGGCTATTCCAAATCATATTACGCAATAACAGTTAATAAATTATATTAATTTGTCTGTTTGTTTTTGAATTTCACACAAAACTACACAAAGGCTCTCTGCGTTAATTGTTTCTAATTTAGCAGTCTAAGACTAGAAGGAAGGCAGCTAATCATCACCACCCACCGCCAACTCCTGGGCTACTTTTCACCAACAAATATTGGAATCGACCATCACATTACATCGCCCTAATGTTGAAAGAGCAAGCATATTTGGGTGAGAGGGATTCGAACCCGCGACCATCAGAATACGAGTCAAGAGCCCTAACCAACTGGCCATGTCAATTATATTATTTTAATATACCTTGTTTCTTATCACAGGGCATGATTCTTTAGTGTGTGTTTTTTATCTAAAGTAAATTATCTTTTAATCATATTCTGTCAGTGTTTAATTAAGTGGCTCTAATATACAGAAAAATGTCAGAATTTATTGAACTAATTTAACTTATCGTTGGTTAAATAAAATTGTATCTAAACTTCATATGCAATGAAGACAATAGCGATTTTGTTTCTTTCTGTTCCCAATAGTATGGCAACATAAGCGTTATAGTGAAAAAAAATACCCAAAAGATCTATTGTAGTTGATTATCCATTTGATATCGAGTTTTAAAGAATGTGAGCAAGTGAAAACCAGAACTTAAAAAATGAAATACATTGTCTTTACATCTTGAGACTAGTACTGCAGATGTAAAGTTGTATTAAATTAGGTTTGCTGATGTTCTTAACGAAGTTTTCAGATGACATGAGAATTGGTACTGAGTAAATTAAGTTGTGTTAAATTATGTTTGCTGATGTTGTTAACGAAGTTTTCAGATGACGTGAGGACTGGCACTGAGTAAATTAAATTAGGTTTTCTGAAGTTGTTCATCAGACTATCAAGTGACGTGAGGACTGTTATTGAGTAAATTAAGTTGTATTAAATTAGAATTGCTGAAATCATGATTATAGTCGATAAAAATTAAATTGCATTTTATTCATCTGTAAATATCAAAATACTGACGTCGGATGTCGCCAAAATGATGTTTTGTTGCAATGTTTTCCGAGTGAATAAATATTGTTATCTCGACATTTCTTCTTGTGAGTTCTTTACGAAACTAATACCCTATTGATTACAATAGAATAGTTGAAACAGTTAAAAAGTGGTCCTCGGTAGCTGAGCATTAAGCTCATTGTGCTGACTAAGAAATGAAGATACAAAGTACTACTGTGATTGGTAGGCCTTTGATCTCTAGAGGAAACCGTAAAATGAAATACCAATGCAACAAATTTGTTTGTCTTTTAATTTTGTGCAAAGATACATGAGGGTTACCTGCACTATCCGTCCTTAATTTAACAGTGTAAGACTAGAGGAAAGGCAGCTAGTTATCACCACCCACCGCCAACTTTTGGGTTACTCTTTTACTAACGAATAGTGGAATTACTTACGCATCATAACGCCCCCACGGCTGAATGGACAAGCATGTTTTTTGTGAAAGAGATTCGAACCTGTGTCCCTGAGGTTTCGAGTCGATTACCCTTATCACCTAGCTATGCAAGACAATGGAAAGTTTTTCACTGGAAAAAAAAAAGATATTAAATTTTGTCGTTTTCCCACTAAGTTTTTGTTTTTAGATTCTAACGTGCAATGCGCCGTACATTTCCAGATCACGCGTTAATGGTCAGTAAAGTTGTATTATATTACACTTAACAGTCAGTATTGAAGATTCATATGTTAATGGTTGATGTCATTAGAGTAAAATTATGTTACATTAGGATTGCAGGTACAATTTTGATGCATGCTGCTATTAAAGCTGTATTGAAATAAGTCTGTTGATAAAATTTTGCTAATTAATAACTGTTTACTTAAATGAAGTTGTATTGCGACAGACTAGCTGATGACATTTTAATGGTTAATAACTATTTAATCAAGTTACGTTGTATTGCATAAGACCAGATGATAAGAATTTAATGGTTAATAACTGTTTAATCAAGAGAAGTTGCATTGCAATAGGCTAGGTGATGACATTTTAATGGTTTACACTGTTTAAGTAAGTGAATGTGTATTGCATTAGGCTTGCTGATGACATTTTGGTAGTTAATACTTCAATTAAATTGCGTAGTATAAGGCTTGTTAACAGCATATTAGTGATTGGTGCTGATTAGGTAAAGTGTTTTGTTTTGTTTTGTTTTTTACACAGAGATAGGAAACAATATTTAGAAAATTAATCAAGTTATGATAATCTTAAGGGACCATTTTCACGAATAAACCTCTAAGACATTTTTGGAATGATAATGTAAATCCACTAGCAATCTTTTATATAAGTATCCACTGGTAGAAACCAAAGCTATGAGGAGATACTTGAAAATTTATAAAAATATAAGCCACCATGTAAATTACACCTTAGATGCTTAAATCACGTTGTTTTTTAATCATATTTCAAGGGGGAAATTTCACACTTTTGACTTCTTTGCTATTTTAAATGCTATTCTAGTATAGATATATTGATAGCCTTAGAAGACTCGCCAGAGGAAATATAGTTTAATATCACACTAGAAGTATTTTTTTTCTTTTCCAAAAAATAATAACAATAAATATCCTATGATGAGACGCAAGTAACAATCGACTTACTAGTATTGTGACATGAAATACGGTGATTATTATGACTAATTTCACTCTGAAAATGACCTACGAGATGGATTATTTTCTAGCTTCTTAAAACGAATCTACTGAACGAGAGAACAGATGACGCAGGCATAAACAGCCAATAAGGAATCAGTTGACGGAAAGTAGCTGAAATCTTTGGTTATCTAACCACACCTAAGTCATCGAAAGGAGGTATATCTTTGCTGAAATGTGCCTAAAAGTTTTTAAATGTGGTTCCTCGTTATCAGAGCTTCTAGTATCGCAATGTTTTTCATCTTGTTCGGTACTATTTTTCTCATAAAGGCTGCACATGGAGAAGAGACGAAGTACACTGCAAGGTTAGTCAGCATTCTGGTGCATGATGCTCCACGGGAACCGTTCAATTACGATGTCGTCATACCTGCTGTCGATTTGGCGGTTTCTCGGGTCCGCAAAGAATATCCTCATATCACGTTCCAGGCCACCTACCGTAAAGGTTACACTGCTTGTGTCTCCCATAACGCTGGCGTTCTTGCTGCGGAGGAGTATTTTACACGTGGCGTAAGTATCTTCATTGGCCCTGGTTGCAGTTACGCCCTGGATTCGGTTGCTCGAATGGCTTCTTATTGGAACATCCCAGTCTGTACTGCGGCTGGCTTCGACGCCTCGCTGAACAACGATAAGATATTTTCAACTTATATGCGAATGACGGCGAATACTGTAGCGATATCTCGAACGATACTCGGGGTGTTAAAGCATTTTTTATGGTACCACGCAGTGGTCTTGTACGACAAGAGTATGAGCATTGGGCTTGTCACTGCTGGAGCTATTCGGGCTGATGTAGCCAAAACACGTTACGACTATATGGAGGTGAAGTTCCAAACATATGACGAAGATGACGCTACTGTTAATTTTACCACAATTTTAAAAACCGAGACGGATAAAGCACGAGGTGAGAATATTACTGCTAATATAATGCACTAAACTGCATCTGCTACACTAGATAGAAATACAGAGTGCAAATAGGACCATCAACTTGCTAAATAATAGTAATAACCAATCATAAACAACAACACTGCCAGGTGTAATTCTAGCACTAAAACAAGAGCATTATTAATGATATTCTAGCTTCTACAAAACCTTAGAACTTAAACCGTTTACTTTGTTAAGCGAAGGACGTAAGGACTCTAAATGAAACTCTGTGATCGAGGTTAAATCACCAATACTAATATTATTAGAAATACGGGTAAAACTATTGTATGCTAAATAAAGTCTTTTTCTTGCAGTTTCGAAAACTATATGTTGAAATGTAGAATATATGACGAAAATTAGGTCAGCCAAGTACAGATTTTAAAACCTAAATTGATATGGCATAAGTTTCGTGTTTGAAACCCAAATCATTGACCACTAACTTGTCCAGAATATTTGTTCAACTGTATCTTATGTTCTCATGATATCTTTGTTTCGTTTTGGCTTATGTGAGAAGAGTTATAGATTATTTTCTGAGATGTGTTCTCTAAACAAAATGTTGGAAAAAAAATTAATGTAATGTAAAAACTCCTGAATTTATAGTGTCTTAAACGAGTTTTAAACATTTTAATTTCTGACAAGTTTTTAGCTGTTTTTGAGTTTTATACACTATGATTGTTCTTATTTTTGGTATTATTGTTGAAAAGTAATTTTATGATAAGTCTTTTTCATAGTTAATTTGTTTCTTAATATTACGATTCTGTTGAAGATTATATTGTTTTTATGAGCCCGGCATGGCCAGAGAGGTTAAGGCGTTCGTAATCCGAAGGTCGGGGGTTCGAATTCACGTCGCACCATACATGCTCGGACTTTCAGCCATGGGGGTGTTATAATGTGACGGACAATCCAACTATTTGTTGGTAAAAGAATAGCCCAAGAGTTGGCGGTGGGTGGTGATGACTAGCTGACTTCCCTCTAGTCTTTGAATTAGGGACGGCTAGCGCAGATAGCCCTCGAGTAGCTGTGCGCGAAATTCCAAAAATAAACGAACAAATAGTTCTTTGACGTATTAAATAATGTGTCATTTTTCAATTAGATTGTATGAAATGGAACCTTAGTCTGTTAAAATGCTTCCAACCAATAAACACACAACAAAAAAAGGTGACAATTGAAATATCACGGTACTTGATGTATTATACACCTACATATGTTCATACGCTGTATACAGAGATGCCAACTATTTCAAATGACTAAGTGTAATAATTTTAAACGGAGTCCTTTCACAGTTCTAGTCCTTTTAGATTTGCCAGAAACAAGACAATCTGGTGAACGAGGCCTCTTTTTTTTCCACTTGTGAACGATCGTATTGGTGTTTCTATGGCGCTTAGAAAACGAGAAATACCCATCTACGCAAGCGCTGATTGGCTGACAAGCACTGCTTACATAACTCTGGATTTCCCCACGTACCCAGTATGGAGAAGCACCGCACTCAAACTATTGGTAGACGTCGGAGAGAGAAATATTTTTTTATTGTTTCAAGCACAAACATGATTATTGCAAGTAACCATTTGGACTGTCTTTTATTTATTATCAAAATTTATTTGTAGCTCACTAGAAATGTTATTTTTACCCCTTTCAAGCCCTGGGGAACAATTTATCACTTTATTGTATTGGCCTATATAATATACAATAATTTAGGAGTTACAACAAGTCGTAATATTTGTCTGTATGAGCGTACGAGTATG
This sequence comes from Carcinoscorpius rotundicauda, assembly GCA_011833715.1. Classification (NCBI taxonomy): domain Eukaryota; kingdom Metazoa; phylum Arthropoda; class Merostomata; order Xiphosura; family Limulidae; genus Carcinoscorpius; species Carcinoscorpius rotundicauda. The sequence goes on along the minus strand of CM022392.1, from coordinate 15,920,478 downwards.
GTCATCATGTACATACCAAAATCGTAATGATTTCGCTCAAATCGTAATGGTTGGCATCTTTGTGTATATAATGCAAAAAACCGTAAAAAACTTTGAATAATAAGATTTAATCACGTTTAATTTTCCATTGACAACAATGAACAATACTTATAACAAAACGAGATTCTGCTTATAACAATAACAATATGAGTACAAATTCCTATAACCATATTTAAACTTTACACGTGCGTGCGCGCCTACGCGAGCGCATCTTTTTGTGAGACAATCTAATGAAAAACCAGATAGAATAGAAGTGGCTCCTTATCTGTTTGTTTGTTTTTGAATTTCGCACAAAGCTACACGAGGGCTATCTGCGCTAGCCGTCCCTAATTTAACAGTGTAAGACTGGAGGGAAAGCAGCTAGTTATCACCACCCACCGCCAACTCTAGGGCTACTCTTTTACCAGCGAATAATGGGATTGACTGTAACATTGTAACGCCCCCACGGCTGAAAGGGCGAAAATGTTTGGCGCGACAGGGATGCAAACCCGCGATCCTCAGAATACGAGTCGCACTCCTTAACACGCTTGGCCATGCCGGACGCGGCTCCTTATCCAACAACTTCTTATACATTGGAAGATCAGTGCGTTTTGGTAACAATGTGTCACAGTAATGGCTTTTATATCGCGTTGTTTGGTGATAAAAGTATAACCTAATATTGTAGTTAAAATGCTTTATGCTGAACTTTTAAAATGAAACAAATAAAGTAAACTACGAAATTGAAATATATATATATATATATGTTCGTTTTCTGATTTAGACGTTCCGTTAGTGGAAAGGTTTGTTTTTATTATTATTTAAGTTTGAAACCGGAGGACAAGTCAAAAGAAACGTTACCTTTATAAACAGGCCAAATTCTGTAAACAAAAACAACAATAACGAATGCATATAAGTTACACTTTTAATAAAATAGGTTCAGAATACACACACTGACTTGGTGATGTCTAACAGGGGTTCCCAAACGTTTTAGACCTGCGGAGCTTCGTATCAGAAAGAAAAAACATTACGGAGTCTTAATACAAAAAATACACTAAAAATAGAAACAATCGGTCACTAGCACCGGGTAAAATTTACTTCAAGTTTTTACAATATGGGCCTGGCATGGCTGAGCGCGTTAAGGCGTGCACTCGTAATCCGTGGGTCGCGGGTTCGCGCCCGCGTCGCACTAAACATGCTCGCCTTCCCAGCCGTGAGGGTGTATAATGTGACGGTCAATCCCACTATGCGTTGGTAAAAGTGTAGCCCAAGAGTAGGCGGTGGGTGGTGATGACTAGCTGCCTTCCCTCTAGTCTTACACTGCTAAATTAGGGACGGCTAGCACAGATAGCCCTCGAGTAGCTTTGTGCGAAATTCCAAAACAAACGAACAATTTTACAATATAAATTAATTTGAAATATCAATAGTTAAAGAAAAAATCATAGTTCTACTTACTTATCCAAGATTTTTTGCGTGCAAAATTTACATCAGTAAAAGCGCAGTTTACTTATCAATGTATTAGTGGTTCAGATGGGCTTGCTTTTGTTCACAAAGTAGTTCAGTATTTGGAGTTATGGTTGTCACCTGTGAGCGCAAATCATCTTCAATATTTAGCCTGTTTCAAATTTGATCTTTGTAGCTGAAAACAGTGAAATTTGTTTGCTCACAAAGATATGTTATTGGAAAACGCATCAAAATTTCCAAAGCTTTGTTAGTTATTTCAGGGTATTCCATGGCCATTTGAATCCAAAACTGTGTAATTTCTTCCTGCTGAAATTTTGATTTTAGGCTGTAATCAGTTGAAATTTCTATAAGCTGTTCTTTCTCTTTCAAAAGCAAATCGTTGGTATTTGCAGAGCCAACAAAGGGATTCTGAATCCACACTAAGTTTTCTAAATGAGAAGCGAAGTTCTCCCCAGTAGTTGTACACAAATCAGATATGTGCTGCAAGACTGAAACTTTTGCATCTTTACTTAAGGAACCTTTAACTTTTGCATCTTTACTTAAGGAACCTTTAACTTTTGCATCTTTACTTAAGGAACCTTTATTCATAAGTAAAATAAAATAGTGAGATTTTCGAAGCAATCAAGTTCTTCTGTAAGTGTACAGTATACATTCACCCCCAAAGTTTTAGCTTACGTTGAAGCGCTTACATTTTACTCTGAGCTTTGAAGTACCTTATCCTGATATCCTGCATTGTAACATTCACTTCATTTAGACAGGTAAATACGTCCAAAAGGTAAGTCGCATTCTATATCCAGCATTTGTCCCTTAATTTGTATGTAAGTTCAAAATGGCATTCAGATAAAAAGAAACTTATCTCCCACGCAGTCCGTAAAACCGAGCAAGCACTTTTCCTCAAGAAAGCCATCGGACTTCAGTAAGAAGCAGCAAACATTTCTTCAAACTTCCCATATCCTCACAGAGTACACTGTAGATCCTCGTATTGAGTGGTCTCGATTTTATAAAATTAACTACTTTTATGGCATCATCCAATACCTCATTTAAGTCTTCTGAGATTCGTTTCATTGCAAGTGCATGACGATGAAGACAGCAGTGGATACTCTCGATGTCCGGGTTTATTTGTTTTTTATGCGTGCCACTGCGCCTGAAAATTTCTCCAATCATATCTGATGTCCTTCAGTACAAATACTTGAGCAAAGCTGTAATTGGATCTCATGTTCTTTCATAAATAAATCAATTAATTTAAACATTTCTTCGCCTGTTGTTTGATTGGACAAAGCTTTGCAAATTAGCATGTCTTCTTCAAAACTAGCTTCGTGAATATAGCGAGCAAACACAAGCAACATCGCTAACCTGCGACATCTATTGATTCATCCATCTGAAGCGAAATACTCCATTGAGTAATTTGCTGACATATCCTTGATTCTTCGAGAAACCGAGTTGTCAGAAAGGGGCACAGAGTTAATGTTTTTAAAAAGTTTTTCATCAATCGAGCACTCTACCAAATCTTTTGCGCATGATTTTATCAAATCTTCTGCAATTATATGAGCTTTACCTGCTTTTGCAATACGATAACTAATACAATATGAAGCAATAACAGCACCTTCGTTGTTCTGATGGACAAACAAACGAAATGAAGCTTTCCTTGCATTTAATTGCAAACATTTTCTTTTGAAATACTCGGAAGATGGATCTTTTAATTAGGAGTGTTTCGTTTCTAGATGCTGTTTTAAATTTGCTGGTTGCAAACTACTGTTACTCAACACTGTTCCACATTCAACTAACAACGCACTAGGTCCATCTTCATTATATGTCCATGTAAAACCATTTAAATAAAACTTTCATTATTCTTTCTTTCATTTCTTGGTTCGACACTTCTTACATCATCTTGTGTTGAAGTGCTTGCACACGACGATAACGCCAATGAGTTCGTATTAGATCGAGACCTAGGATGGCACTTCACAAGTATTTTCACGGACACAAAATAGCTTCTTAATGAAAAATCGTTTAAACACTTCAGTTTTATCATCATACAATAACATGGTGACCTAAGATCAGTGTTACCATAACGAAGCCAGAAATAAAAATTTATAGAAAAAAGGCTTGGCCGCTAGAATAATAAATTCTTCTAAAGTAAAAGGTTAGCCTATTATTTTTACAATTTTTAAAAAACATTTTAAAGCCAAATTACAAAATATTAAACCAGGTCTGACGTGCGTCTAAATCTCGAACGAAATGAAACATAACGTCATGCTGGCGTCTGACATCACAGAGTTCATTGGTACCAAGTTTGTCTAATTAAACTACATCGAACCTAAACAACTGATACTGGATCTAATTGCATCACAATGCTTCAAATTTGGACAAGTTTTAGCTATAACGTCATGTTTCATTTCGTTTGAGATTTAGCCGCTAATCTAGACCTGGCTTTTAAAAGACAATTGGAATCACTACCCAGGGTTGACAGATGTTTCACAGGAAAATTACTAGGCAGTCTTGCATTTAAACTGACGCATGCGATCTTGAGATGGTGCCATTGTAAAAGTTAATTGAGATTGTATTAACACTTTCACTGCGAGAATTTCCCGTAAGCTAAATAAAATCGTCTGGCGTTAGGCAGAATAAGATAATAAAAGGCCCAATACGCGATAAACGTGTTAAATTAAAGATATATTTTTCCTGTTTTGTACAGCGTATTCTGATTCAGTTTTATAGTTTTAGGAAAAAATATTAACATTCTAACATTTCGTCGCGGAGCTCCAGATAACTATGGTGAAACCCAAGGGCTCCGTGGAGCACAGTTTGAAAAACCATGGTCTAGAATGTATAAATCTAATAACCCTAGCAAGACATTGTGCTTATGGTAGTGTGTAATAGACCTAACGTTATATTGTATGATAAGTATATTTATTTATTTTATCGTTGTTAGTGGTTTAAAAACTTAATTCTTGTAACAACTACCATATGACAACGTTGAAATATAAATAACCGAAGTTTAAATAACAATAATATCATATTATGATCACTTGCGTCGATATCGAACACGAAATGTAGTTAACTGAGAATAGTTTGACAAACAATTCAGTTGGTTTGAATTGTAATCTTCTGAGTAGAAACATGGTGCAATACACTACCAACTGATACACGATATATCACACAAACAAGTAGTACACGATACATTACAATAACAAGGTGATACATGATACATTACAATAACAAGTGGTACATGAAACGTTACACTAACAAGTCCGTTAAGATACTATAAATGTGGTAAAGATTATTCTGAACATACAACCAGTTTATTGAAATCTAATTAACCAATCAAATCAAAGCCTACGTGTTGTTTCATAACTCACGTAATACGGTACCTGTTTAAACAAAGTCGGAGTGAACAATGCCACCTATTACATTGAAGAGTGAGTGAGTGTGGTTTCCATAGCAAACCCACATCGGTCTATCTATTATGTTCACTGAGAGGAATCGATCCCTTGACCTTCGCTTTCTAAATCCACAGACTTACCACTGTCCCACCGGAAGACATTATACTGACGTGGGTTCATGACAAGAAATGTACATATGTTCAAAAACAAAACGTTTTTCTTCCGTCTTGTTTTTGTTCATTTGTTCTTTAAATATCATTTCTGACAATTTCTCAAAATTTTCATTGAATTGAATTATAACGAAAGTGGTTAACCTTTAGTGCGACACCTACCTTTAAAATAGTTTCACCAACACTTAAGCAATTAATCCTGTGGGCACACTTAACATTTAAGCAAAATTTGGTCAAAATCAGACCAAAACAGACAGACAGACACACACCTGGGTGAAAGCGATATCCCCCCTCTACTGTCAAACCGAAATACGAATAAAAATTAAAAATTTATTAGAATAATGGTATGATAATTAATGTAATTATTAATGTCTTCAGTGTAATAAGTAATTAAATTTTAGCATTAAACATTTCATCGTACCAAAGGATGTTTATAAAAACTGTAGGTTTTGTCACATGTGTTATGTTTCTTTGTCAGCGTTCCTTTCGCATAGTTTAAAGGTGTTGACGCCACGTTATAACGAACTTTTTAGGATTCGTAATAACATTATCTTTGAGTCATGGATCAACGTAGCCTTGTGTTTAGAGTGCTAGGAGAGTGAACCTCAAGATATATGTTTCGCATCTTACTGCATGAAAAACACACTTCGTTCTTTAAGGATGCTGGCGTGTTACAAGTGTGGCTGTCACAATCCCACTTTTCAATCAAAGCAGAGCAGCTGAAGAGCGGGTGTTGGATGTTATCCGCCAACTGACGGACCTTATTCCTAAAGACGATTTTGCGAAGGTAGCTTTTATGTAGTTTTGCATCAAATTAAAGAAAATTTAAGAGGCACCATCGTTCAAAAACTTAGCAGGTCGTTTTATATCTTTCAGAAAGTTATCACTTTCCATAATCATAATGCGATCATTACAGGTCATCTCGTATTCTATTAATGACCATTTAAATTATTTTATTTCTATTACTTTCTATTATGTAGATGTATTGCATTCATGGCATTGTCCATGAATATAATACAGGGTGGTCGCTAGAAAAGCGGAAAATTTGTCAAACAGCTATTTATTTTTACAAAGAATAACTTTTACAAAGTTTTTTTAAAGGCATATGTTATATTACACTCATAGATGCTCAAAATTATTAAAATCATGCATTTTATTCATGATGTAAAGAAATCAAAATAGAAATGAGTAAGCACGCATTTTCTTCATGATCTCATCTGACCCTCAAATTTTCCGCTTTTCTAGCGACCACCCTGTATAATGATGGCTGAGTGACATTTGAAATGTTTTCGTTGCCGAGTTAAATGTTTTACCAGTTAAAGAGAAACATTTATTAAATTATATATATATATATACGTGTAAACATATACAAATACAACAAATATATTAAGGCAATTTTCATGTCAGGCAGTACACGATGAATATAAAACCTCACAACCAAATTCTTAGTTATGATATATGTCACATTCGTATATATTAACAATGTAAAGAAACTAGATATCTTGTATTTTCTTCACCGGTGAAGAGATTTTTAAATAAAAACCAAAGATCATCAGGCCGGATAAGCTATAACATATAAAATTTAAACCTGCTAGTAAAGATGGATGCAATTACGATGGTACCAGTCACTTTGTAGTATACTGTTTCAAGTGATATCAACTGACAAGATTACCAGTTACTTTGTAATATAGTATTTCACCTGTTATCAACTAAGAGTATAATCAGTCACTTTGTAATATAGTGTTTCAGCTGCCATCAACTAACAGTACTGTCAGTTACTTTGTAATATAGTGTTTTAACTGCCATCAACTGACAGTTTATCAGTCATTTTGTAATTTAGTATTTCAGTTGTTATAAATTGACAGTTTGTAATATAGTGTTTAAACTGCTATCAACTGATAGTATTATCACTCACTTTGTAATATAATGTTTTAAATGAAAGTATTATCAGTCACTTTGTAATATTCTGTTTCTACTGCCATCATCTGACAGTATTGTAAGTCATTTTGTGATGTAGTGTTTCAACTGTATCACCTGACAGAATTATCAGTCATTTTATAATGTTGTGTTTCAACAGTAACAACTGACATTATTATCAGTAATTTTGTAATATAGTGTTTCAATTGTTATCAACTAACAGTATTAGCAGTAACTTTGTAATATAGTGTTTCAACTGTTATCAACTGAGAATATTATAAGTCACTTTGTATTATAGTGTTTCAGCTGTTATCAACTAACAGTATCATCAGTCACTTTGTAATGTAGTGTTTCAACTGTTATATACTGACAGTATTATCAATCACTTTGTAATATCGTGTTTTATCTGTTATCAACTAACAGTATAATCAGTCACTTTGTAATATAATGTTTTATCTGTTATCAACTAACATCATTATCAGTAACTTTGTAATATAGTGTTCTTACCGTTATCGACCAATAGATCGTGTAGCAACTTTGAGCGTTACATTCTGTATAAAGTTGAAAACTTTATACACTTATTTAAGATTGGTTTTGGTACAACTTTTATCGAAGTTGGTAATGAGTGATGGAATTCTCCAAAACCGATAATTATTCATCGACAAGTGGTGAATCAACTGATAGGTTGAGCTTCACATTTTTGTTTATTACATGAGACAGCTTGTGTGGTGAGTAATTCAGAAGAATAAATTAGTTACATTGTTGCTGCGAATTCTTCAAACCACTTGGTGAGATAAATACAACTGAAAAAAAACAGAAAAATATGTATATATTTAACTATAAAGCTATCTTTTATTTGCCATTTCGAATGTTTTGATGGTTTTAGAATACCGATTTTAATGTCTTTTTATTTTCTACAGTTGCAATGATGAAACGAAGGACACATCAATTATATTTTGTTGGCCGATTTTTGCTTGTGGTTTTAACTGTTGTTTTGATTTGTTTGGTTTGTTTTAAACTTTGAGAAAAGCTACTCGAGGGCTATCTGCGGTAGTCGTCCATATTTTATCATTGTAAGACTAGAGGGAAGGCAGCTAATCATCACCACGCACCCCCAACGAATTTCAAGAATTACTATTGAAAGAGATTTATTAGTGTGAAAAATTGGGATAAGTTTTTCGTCATTCATTGATTAATGAAACATTTAAAATAAAGATTAACTGTACTATACCCTTGGTTCAATGTATTTAAATCGTCAGAAACGTGTTAAGTCGAACACAGCACATTGTAAAACAGTAATTACTGTCTCTTTTTCAATAATTACTTGTCCAAATAATTTTGGGCCTGGCATGACCAGGTGGTTAAAGCACTCAACTCGTTATCCGAGAATCGTGAGTTCAAATTTCCGTCGTACCAAACATGCTTGCCCTTTCAGTCGTTAGCAGTGAGTGGTGATGACTAGCTGCTTTCCCTCTTGTATTACGCAGATAGCCCTCGAGTAGTTTTGCGCGAAATTAAAATAAAACACGAACAAAACTCTCTTTCAACAACCACTTGTCCGAATAACTTTCGCAGAATAGCCTATGTAATCAAAAATAAAACTCAAGAAAGAGCTAACTTTAGCTATGAAAATTAACTTTCTTAAAGAATGCTATTATTCAGGAATGTTGAAATTAATATTGTTTAACGTCATATATCTTATCACTTAGCACCATTTATAAAATACTTTGTGTTCTTGAATGTATAGATATAATTTTTTTTTTATTTTTTTTCAAGTGTTCATTATTATCGGAACTGGAGAAGCGGTGAGAAAAATCATGTTAGCAGCCTATGATCTTGGAATGGGGAATGGGGAATTCGTCTTTTTGAGCGTCGAACTTTTCAACAATAAGAAGACCTTTAGAGAATTCTCATGGTTTAAGGAAGGTGATTCTCGAAATCAGGTAGTGCCACTTAATTGCTGTTTAATTACTGTTTCTTCAACTGAGTTGTTTTTAAAGCAGATGTCGCATATTTTTGTATCATTATTTTCTGCACGAGTATTACTAATTATCATTATAATAATACACCTCGTGACATGAATCTTTTGCTGTGATTGGCTGAAACATTTTTCAGTGTTTCGTTGAAGTTAGGGCAGTGGTTCCCAAACTTTTTCAGCTTGTTACTCAATTTAACATGCCACATTAAGCATGTTACCCCTTTCACAAAATGTTTTCAACATTGATATATATGGCTAAATTAAACTAGAGATATATTGCACTTTATTTATTACACTTTGTTTATTTACAATTTATTTATATAATTTAGTTACACTGAAATACACTTTTAATTATTGTATTTGATCATTGTGCATTTCTAATGAATATTGCCAAAGATGTCAAGAACATCAGTGGGATGGATGGAGTTGCATACTTGAAACTAGTTTAGGAATTCTTGGCTTTGTGGTTGAAAGTGCCAGCCTGGCATCGTTTGCAACATTCAAACGAGTCCTCTTTTTTGTTTTGATTCCCAGCACGGTTGAGAACCCCTTCTCGCACAGATACGTTGTTGAGAATGATACCAACAACTTCAAGGCTCTCTTGGACAGAGTTGGCGAGTCAGCTAGTTGTGAAATCCAAAAGGAATCTGCATTTTGGTTTTGGAATTTGACTTTCAAGGCTTCATTTGCTCGCATTGTGATCCACTCCTCCTTTGCAGGGAAATCATCATCATGAATGGCCTCATCAGGTACAGAAAAGGGATAAATAATCCACTGAAGACTGGCCGTTTTTAGGTCACTCTCTGGAAAGTAGTGCTGCATGATTGTTTTAAGCCCCTTCAAATGGTCGCTCATCTCTATGTTGATGGTCTGTAAAAGTGATCCAGTATCATAACTATTCTCCTCAACAAACTGGTCTAGGGTGAGAAACTGAGCGATCACTCCTTTCTCCAAGTGTCGAATCCAAAGTCTCAGTTTTCCCAGAAATGCAGTCACAGTGTGATGGGCATCAATGACAGTCGTGTTTTGGCCCTGGAGTTGCAGATTATCACTGTTCAGCTCCGCAAATATGTCAGCCAAGTAACAAAGTCGAGCAAGCCACTCCTTATTAGTGAACTTGGTAGCAAAAGGAGATTCTTTTTGTTTCAGAAATTCCTGAAGAGCCGTTCGGAGCTCAATGACTCGACGTACAACCTTGCCTCGTGACAACCAGCAAACATCGGTGTGGTAGAGCAGAACTTGATACTGCTCTCCCATTTCCTTGCACAGCTCCCTGAATATGCGCGAATTCACATCCCTGGACTTGATGAAATTGACGATTTTCAACACATCTTCAAACACTAATTTCAGATTACCAGGCAGGCTTTTTGATCTAAGAGAGTACCGATGAATGATGCAATGATCTACAGAAATTTCTGGATTCAGAGCTTGTATGAGGCCCCGTAATCCACGATTACGACCCATCATCGACGGTGCTCAACGACGGAGATCTAGATTAAAAAAAAATATTATAGATTGTGTCAGTTAGTCATTTTTACTTATCTTTTGCGTTATAATTATATGGTTTTAATTTAATTTAATTTATTTTGGTACTTTAGTATTTCAGTACGACAGGCACGATACTTTTTTGTGAATTATGTATAAAATATTAGCTACACTACAGCTACTTGTACAAAAAATAAAACTATATGACTACATGCCATGTAATTCATTGTATTTATACTAATCTAGACTTTATATAAACATCTCTCCCTACCTGTTGAACGCTGTTCCAATCCAACCCATTCGTGGTAAAGAAACTGTTGATGATATTGAAGATATCTTCTCCCTTCGTGGTTGTCAGCAGATCTTCGCATAATAGGAACTCTTCTTTGATCTTGTCCTGGTGGACGTAACGAACAAACCCAAGGAGAACAGCACAACTGGCTACGTCACACGATTCATCAAATTGCAAGGAAATTTGCTATATGAGCTTTCCTTGATCTCTGTTGTAACTTGGGACAAAATATCTGATGCCATGTCATCGACTCGTCGGTGGATTGTGTTGTTTGATAGAGATATGACACTCAGTTTCTTCGCTTGATCCTCCCCACACACCTTGCTTACCATCTCGTATGGACAAGGCATAATCAGATTCTCTGCAATGGTGTGGCATTTTTGTTGTTTGGCAACTTTATATGCAACAAAGTAAGATGCTTCGACCGCAGCTTGAAGCTTTTGGGCTTGAATTCCAGATGAACCGAACTGGATATTCTTCAGTGCTACAGCCCGGCGCTGAAAATAAGCCTGATCCTCATTTTGAAGATTTGGATGGCACTTCTGGAGGTGAGCTGAGAGTTTTGATGACTTGAGGCTTTCATTTGTCAACACATTGTGGCCGATCCTCTCCACCAGAAGGTAAATTCACAAAGCCATAGCGAAGAAAGGCGTCAGAGTAGGTGCGCTTTTTAGACATTTTATTGTTTAATCTGCAGAAAAAGAAAAACTGCATAAAGAAGTGTGAACAATGTGAACTTATTATTTATTTTTCATGGCATTCTAGATAGCATTAAAAGAGCTTATTCAGCATATGAATGATGTAATAGCAGGTAAATACTAACTATATTGCACAGTGCAGTACACATACATACCAGGTTTTGTCTACCTCGGCTGATGCTCACATAAAAACTGACAGTGTGAAATCGAGGCAACCTTAGGCAGTGAGTGACGCGTACTGGACACATCGATGAGTCATCAGGGTTACTGAGTGCCTTGTGTTCTTAAGCATACTTGTCAAAATACTTTTAAGTTACCACACATATTTTTTCTTTTCTATTACTTTATATTAGTTTTTGATGTTTATTGTTATTTAGTTTAACTTTATTACATACTTAAAATAGGTTTAATTTACAACTTTACATACTAAGACTAAGTTAACATTAATCCTATTACCAGCTACCTCAATGTTTTCTTGATTTTCAGAATTTTAACTTTTTTTCTGTCACCCTTCCATTACCCCTAATAAATTGTTAAATTACCCCCAGGGGGTAATTTACCCCCGGTTTGGGAACCACTGAGCTAGGCGATAAAATCCTGTCAGTTACGTTACACTATTTTCAAGGCCGTTGCCGTGACGTGGTAACATAAATTTGCGGAATACGATTGTTTTTCAACTGAAGGGAAAATCATTGATATACGTAAGTCTAATTTATAAACATCGTTTGATAACTCGCCGGCATACTTTTGTGTTGAAGCTATACATGTTGTACTTCGTACGTTTATTCGTATGATGATTAGGTATCATATTTCGAAAAGTAAATAATTTTAAATTCTTGTTGACGTGTGAAATCAAAATCTCCAGTGAAGTGTCGAATTGTTAAATCTAGACACGCGCCAAGTAATGTAAACTTAATATACCATGAAACAGCTCCAAATAAACAGATCTTAGTAAAATGAAATAAAAAATTATTGATGATTTCGGCCAACATGTAACTTGTTGCCGTTATAACCATTCAAAAAGGTGTTCACTCTTGTTTTTGTCAGTTATTACAAAGTTATTATTATGAAATTACTTATGAATGTTGACAATTTTTCGTGTAATTTAGGTCTGTTTTAAAAACACGGAGTGGAAAGTGGTGAACCTCTGTTCACATTGTTATTAGTGCTGCCCCCCAGTGGCTCAGCGGTATATCTGCAGACTTACACGCTAAAATCCGGGTTTCGATACCTGTGGTGGGCAGAGCACAGATAGCCCATTGTGTAGCTTTGTGCTTAATTCAAAACAACAACAACAACAACGTTATTAGTGCTTTTGTAAACTTACAGCTTCTGTGTAATTTCTATTTCGATGCCACCTACGGACGATTTCTTTTGGCAAGTGCTTGCCTAATTCAGTTGGCATTTTAGATGAGAATAATTGTAAGACAAATTAAAATCAGTCAAAATTTGTATACTTTTATTTATTTTTTCGAGATTTGCTCTTCCCCATTCTGTATACTGAACACTTAAGACTATAGGGTAATAAATATCAGTTTAAAATTCGAAATTGTGAAAAAAAATGCTTCGACACCTGCCGGTTTTTAAACTGTATTTATTTTAATATCACTTTATATTTTCATAAACTTGCACTTGGAATATAATATGAAATGATACAAATGTGAAAAGTTACAAACAAACACATCCTCTGTTTTTAAAATGATTCTGAACTGTATTGGTGTAAGGGTGTTCGATTAATAGAATATGAATTTTGATAAACTGTTTTCAAGTTTAATTTATTGTTAGCACAATCGAACCACGAGTTACACGGGGTATACGTTCCTGAAAAATACCGTTCAAGCTCACACAGTGTAACTCAAAAACAATGTGAAAAATAGGAGTACAGGGCCCTGGGACCAAGATTTGATAATCTTATTTTGCAATAAAATTATACTTAAACGCAAAATAGTGGAATTAATAGTTTTATTTGAGATATTTACTCACAAATTACAGCTTGGTGGAATAAAAAATTAATAAACCATTTTATACCTACAAATTACAGAACAAAATCATTCATCTGAGGAATTATCACCTGGCTCCAATGTAAATAATTAGAACAAGTAAAACTAGATTTATAAATATAAATACAAGTAAGTCATAATGGCAATATAATAGCTTAATACAATTTAATACAAATATGAGGAACTAATTTCACAAAGGTTTGTTTTGAATTTCGAGCAAAGCTACACGAGGACTATCTGCACTATCCGTCCTTAATTTAGCAGTGTATGACTAGAGGGATTGTTGTTTTTGTTGTTTTTTAATTAAGCACAAAGCTACACAAAGAGCTATCTGTGCTCTGCCCACCACGAGTATCGAAACTCTGTCTTTAGCGTTGAAAGTCCGCAGACATACCGCTGAGCCACTGGGGGTCAGACTAGAGGAAAGGCAGTTAGTCATCACTACCCACCCTCAACTCTTGAGCTACTCTTTTACCAACGAATAGTAACACTATGTAACGCCTTCACGGTTGAAAGGGCGAGCATTTTGGTGCGACGGGGATTCGAACCCGCGACCCTCAGATTCACAAAGGTAAGATTAAAGAGGGAGATGTAAAGTGAGGTAAACATGTTTATAAAAATGTGGGGGAAAACAAGAGGGAAAATTAAAGGAAGTTTTAATAAGTTAATTATTTAAAGGTAAATCTTTCGTTTAATTTACTAGGGGACTTAGTGTTAAGTTGGAAGATCAAACAATGTTCAAGAATTTCTCGTTTTAATTTATTAAGTTTCACTGTTCTCCTGACAGAGACTAAAATGTTGAAGTTTTTGTTTTTTCACGGTCTTCTTTAGCCTAATTACATTGTAACATGGTTACAATGCTTGATGAAAAACGTCTGCTAGAAACGTCCCATTTACAAAAACTAAAACTTTTTTAATTTACACGTATAAATTTACTCCTTATTTTCGTTTATTCAAGTTTTCTTGTGGAATTATGCCCAGCATGGCATTCGACTCGTAATCCTTGAGTCGCGGGTTCGAATCCCTGTCGCACCAAACATGCTTGCTCTTTCATCCGTGGGGGCGTTATAATGTAACGGTTAATCCCACTATTCGTCGGTAAAAGAGTAGCCCAAAAGTTGGCGGTGGGTGGTGATGACTAGTTGTACACTACTAAATTCGGGACGACTAGTGCAGGTAGCCCTCGTGTAGCTTTGCGTGAAATTAAAAACAAGCAAACAAACAAACACAAAAACAATCTTGTGTAATAACACACTTTAAGACTTCAAATCAACAACCGACCTATCGCGTAAATCAAAAGCTTGGTATCGCGTGAGTTGAAACATTGGCCACATCGTTTTAAACGAGTGAGGCCTGGCATGGCCGAGCGCGTTAAGGCGTGCACTCGTAATCCGAGGGTCGCGGGTTCGCGCCCGAGTCGCGCTAAACATGCTCGCCCTCCCAGCCGTGGGGGTGTATAATGTGACGGTCAATCCCACTATTCGTTGGTAAAAGAGTAGCCCAAGAGTTGGCGGTGGGTGGTGATGACTAGCTGCCTTCCCTCTAGTCTTACACTGCTAAATTAGGGACGGCTAGCACAGATAGCCCTCGAGTAGCTTTGTGCGAAATTCCAAAACAAAAACCAAAACAAATTAAACGAGTGTACAAGAATCAGTGTAACTCAGAGTTCGACCGTACATATGTTCTTTTACTAATTTCAAGTGGATTTGACAAGTAGTCAAACAACTTCAAAAGTAACTCCAGGTGTATTTTTTTTATTCTTACATATGGATCTATTATAAACTCAAAAATTTCACTTGTAGACAGTTTTAACTGTAAACGTATACTCCACATGTTTTGCGAGTCTATGTTATAAAAAGTGGATATTTGGCAAATATAAATGAAATATCGAGTTTAGTTTACACGCGCTTATTTTCTGTTATTCCAAGCTATAAATTCTGGTTATTTATGTGAAATTTAAAAGTAATTACTTGTAATCTTTGATTTTACACAGGACGCTCGAGAAATATACGAGGCTCTGTTTTTAATCAAATTTCGAGTACCGACAGGTCCCGAATATCAGCAGTTTGTCCGCGATGTCATACATCGTTCGCAAACGAAGTTTAACAAAACAGTGAGCGCAACGTCGGTAAGGAGCATTACTTGTTTGAAATACTGTTTCTGAATACGTTCAATGGTTTTTGATAAATTCACCTGGGAAGAAGAATATTTATAGCTTATCCCATATAGTAACTTGATAGGCAATGTTTTCATTCTAGTATTTTTATTTTTATTTTGTGTTCATGCCAGAACCACAGACTATCTAACCGCCATTCCTAATTTTGAACTAATAATCAGAGAGAAAGCAGATAATCAGCAGCACCAAACCATTCAATATCTACCCTAATGGATTCACTGTCACTCTTATAACACACCCACAGCTTGAAGTGTTGGAAATACTTAAAAATATTGCATGGATTGAAAATCGATACATCAGCTCCGAAATTTGAATATAAATTTAAAAGTTAATTGAATTTTGACATGTAATAAATTTATGGTATTTGCCAATAAGATTGATTTTCTATCTTGAAACAAATATATTTTTATATATATCCACGGTTCACGTTGAGCGAATTAATTCTATGTTGATACGTAGGTACACTACTCTTAACGGAAAGCTAGTTAGCTTCTTCACACTTAAGTTTTCTCGATAAAAATATCTAATAATACCGCCCAAAGTTAACACGCTGAAGTTAAACAGTTTTTAATGTTCGAAATCTATAAGCGTTCCTGGTTAAATATCTATAGTTTTTCGTTTAATAAGCGTTTATCACACTTATAGTTTCTGAGATTTGTAGTTGCAGCAAACCAACAATATTAAACTGTCTAAACTAAACTAAACTAACGTGGCAGGGGTTCAGTTTAGAGAGAGAGAAATCAGAAGAGTTCTCTCCCCAACCGGGGTGTTCAGGAACGTTGTGGTTCCTCTTCGTCCCCTTTCGTGGATTGTTATTAAGATTAAATGGTGTTTATTTTGTTTTATATATATCTATTATAATTATTATTCTTGACTATTTGGGTAGAAAATGTCTCTTCTAAATGTTGTCTTGGATGGAGGCAAAGGCAGCAGCGGAAAGGAATCCCGGGACCTGTCCCGAAAGGAAGAGGTTGAGCAGATGTGAACATGAATATTATTCAAATCCAGATCAAAAATAAAACAATTCAAAAAGAATTCAAACGGCACGATTCAGGGTCTGGCAAAAGAGATGCCTGGGCTGGGATCTATAAATCTAATGCCTGAAGATTTTGATGTGGGGGAAACGGGAGTGCCCCGAGAAAACCCACTTTCACAGGACAGGCGTCGAAAGTTTTGCCTGTCGTGTGCCCTGTATCTGAAAAGAAAAGAAAGAAAAAAAAAGATAACAAAAAAGAATTCGTGTTAGTGACGTGGATTATATTTGTTTAGATTCTTTGTTAAGTAGAATGTGATTCTTGAAATATGTTGTACGGTGAAATGTATTTTGTTGGTGCACTTAATAATTTGTGTAGTGATGCCGTTAGTTTGTTTCTTTTTTCTGCTTTTAGATAATATTTGAGAGAGAGTTCTGTTATTCTATCTCTTATCGTTGGTAAATTACTGATTTGGTGTAGATAGTTTGTTGGCGTAAATGACGGTAGGCCAAATGCGGATTTTAATATTCTGTTTTGCTGTACTTGGATTTTTTGGAGAGTGTTATTTGACATATTGTATGTTACTTGACATCCGTACTTTATTAGTGGACGGATGTAAGCCTTGTATATTTGTATAATGGTGTTCGGTGCGCATTTCGATTGTTTGTTTTTTTTTTTGGTTATGGTCTTTAGATATGAAATCCTTTTTCTGATGGATGAGTGTATATTGTTTATATGTTTTTTCCATGTTAGTTTTTTTATTAAACTGTCTCTTGGTGCATCGACTTATAAACATTTAGCGTGAGGTTCTCGAAATTACTGTTGGCGATAATATTGGCAATCACTAGTATTTTACTTACACACATTGTACATTGTTGATTCTTACGCTCAAGAACCTTCTACAGATTTAGAGAATAGGCGGGACTTTTGTAATATGCATTTAAAGATATAATTTGCATGCATTTCTAAACATATATTAAACCAAAATAAACATCGATAATAAAAATAAATATGCATAAGAAATCCGTTACAACTCTAATATCAGATACGATTGCAATAAATTTATCATTTGTTAACAGTCTTTGAAAGATAATTGTGCTGAATCTATAGCTGACCATCAAATTACCAACAACAGAAAACTAGCCGATAGAGTGGATATATGTAAATTTACAGTCAGGTCTACCAGATTTGTTGTATTAGTCTCAGCATGGCCTGGCGGTTAGCATGTGAACTGTGGATTGAATGCTTCAAATATCATGTAGGGATGCTGCTAAATACGTTCTGCATTTAAAGTTGACCCTATTATTAGGTTCAAATCTGGATAAAGTCCTTGTGACGGCAGGCGCAATTGATTGGCTGCCTAATTTTTGTCAGTCGTTCAGAGCTAGGAAAAACTATACTCTCAGATTTTATACATATGGATGTGTAGTATTGGTCTTATTTTTTACAGCAGGTATCTGTGACACCTTGGTGATAAATTTCAACAATAAAAAAACGGGACATAGTCCACTTTTTTTAAAATAGTATGTTTAAACGAGTCAGACATATATATACAAACGTTTGTTATAGTGTTAGCTATCAAGAGTTATAACCGGTCGTAACTTTTTCGCTAAATTCTACACGGGCTGGTTTAGTTACTTTAGAACACAATCTAACAAGACTAACTATTCTTCTTTACTCGGTTTTTACAATAAAATCTGTGGTAATTTTAATTAGTAATTGCCACTATATGCTCTTTGTGGCCAAATTCACAATCACGCAGTCCAGGTCTATTTTTTACTAATTTACGAACTAACTCTAACTAAATTTTGGACGTACATTTATAGGCCGACTGAAGCCTTAAAACATTCCACACACTACCAGGTATTATCATGCAATAATACTCAATAAAACCAATGAGAAAAAAGAACGTTCTCGTAATATGACGTAGTAATACAACAAGCGTTAAATCACAACGCTTGAACTACGCAACTTATGATTCGCAATCACGTTAACAAACCTGCGATAAACTGTCGCTTGTAAAATAATTAAAATCAGCAGTTGCGTTATGCTTAAACTATTCAGATCTTAACACTAGCATTAACTTAAACAGTCGCGTATATCTATCAGATGCCTAGCCAGTCGCCTCAAATTAAAGTTGGCTTGTTTTATACAAATATCCGAAACAAACCTTAGTGACCGAGACCACAGATTAAAATACACCAAGCCTTGGTCATTTGTAGAAATAAAACAAACAAATAAAGAAATGAACGGACCGAAATTTTTTTTTTCAAATTAATGATTCTTTGCTGAAGTAATGTGATATGTAGGAAAACTACATCTGTTTCTTGTTAGGCGCAAAGCTACACAATAAACTATCTGTGAATTTTTAAACCTCAGATATTCAAACCAGAGTTTTATTATTACAAGCCCACGAATCTGCTGCCGAGTCAACAGGGTGGAGACTACATTGAAGGATTTTAAGAGCAAAAAAAGAGGAACAGAAACTGTTCGGCCTGGCTTTTGTCAGACATGACTGCCTTCATTAATTTTGGGAAGAAAATAATTAAAAAATAATTGGTAGCCATCAGATGCAACATTTCTTAATTCACAATCCAAGGATCGCGGGCTCGAATTCCTGTCCCACCAAATATACTCGCCCTTTTAGCCGTGGGGGCATTATAATGTAACGATCAATCCCAATATTCTGTGGCAAAAGAGTAGCACAACAGCTGATGGTGGGAGGTGTTACTTAGCTGCCTTCCATCTAGTCTTGGCCCGGCATGGCCAAGCGTGCTAAGGCGTGCAACTCGTAATATGAGGGTGGCGGGTTCGCATCCCCGTCGCGCCAAAATGCTTGCCCTCCCAGCTGTGGGGGCGTTATAATGTGACGATCAATCTAACTATTCGTTGGTAAAAGAGTAGCCCAAGAGTTGGCGGTGGGTGGTGATGACTAGCTGCCTTCTTCCTAGTCTTACACTGCTAAATTAGGGACGGCTAGCACAGATAGCTCTCGAGTAGCTTTGCACGAAATTCGAAAACAAACAAAACAAACCATCTAGTCTTTCACAACAAAATTAGTGATGGCTAGCGCAGATAGGCTTCGGGCAAGTGTGCGCGAAATTAAAAGAAAACAAGAAAAAGAAATCCTATTTACTTAGTCACTTTTGTTTCCCTATCTTATAATTAAACCTGTTGTCCTATAACTTGTATACTAAATGCACTTTCGCAAGGGTTTCGAAAATGTTCTCTTTTAAAATGAAATAAAACCAAGTTTAAGAGTAACGAATATTTGTATTTCTTGCTTCCTCCCCCTGAGGCACAGTGTTATGTCTGCGTACTTAAAACATTAGAATCAGGGTTTCGATACCCTTGGTGAGTGAAGCCCAGAGAGCCCATTGTGTAGCTTTGTGCTTAATTACAAACACAAAAATTTCTTGCTTTAGAAGTTCATATGTCTACAGAGTGCATAACTATTCTTGTAATTCTTGACATGCGCACATTTTACTGACATCACGATAGTAAAAATTGCAACATCAAGTTTATCTTATATGACATCATTTTAGTGTCTACCGACTGACTGACTGACAACTAACACAGTGGTGTATGATAGTAATAATGGTTAAAATAAATGATCCCTTCAAGTAGTTTTACCCCTCCCCTCTCCTTTTAAGGAAATGACGCAGGTATTTTTTTCTCAACTCTAGGTGAACGTCATTGTTGCAGGATTCCACGACTGTGTTCTGATGTACGCAGTTGCTTTAAACAAAACTTTAAGCGAAGGAGCAGATCCAAGCGATGGACGTACACTAATCAGAAGACTGTGGAATCATACTTTCAAACATGGTACAAAGTCACTGATAACTTTGCTTTTTCTAAAGTTGAAAAAAACGTTTTTATTTTTAAGTTAAAATTGTTAATAGCATCTCGTTCTAGAATATTCTAATCAGTCATTAAAACTGTTGATCATAATTACTTTTGAGACTTTACTCGTGTAAAGTATTTAAGGCGAAAATTTAAAACTTTGGGATAAAAAGTTCGTCCACTTCTGATGTCTACAGAAGTAAGACCGTCAAAACAGAACGACTCTCAGCTTAGATGTTTAATTTTGGAACATTTCTAACATTCAGAATATTGTTAACGATGAATAAATAGATAAAATAACTTCTTACAATGCTATTTGGTTTATCCAATTTGTTGTCTTTAATTCCTTGTCGTAAATTTCATAGAGAAAACCATGTGCTAATTCTTGGCTACTGTTTAGCATTCAAGCGATAAATATGCATACACATTGGACGTACTTCCGTCGGATTCTCGAAAGCGTCCTGTTTCAAGAGTAAACAAAATCAGAATTAAGAATAATAAATATATTTTTATTTCTTTTTATTGCTTTTGAAGTTCGTATTTCTTGCTGTGTTGTAGCCTATAGTGTACGTTTTAGTGACGTCACGACAGTACAAATTGCAACGTTAAACGACCCTTGACGTAATTTAAGTTCTCTTGACTGACTGACAGACGAAACTCTGATGCATAATGGTGCAGGAGGTTAAAACAGGGACTTCTTGTTGGATTAAAGAAAACTGACTAAACAAGGCTGTTAAACATAGTTTAAACAAGCCCTAAGGCAAATTATGTTTAGTGAGAATGTAAATAAGCATTGTCCTGATAAATGTCGTATGGTGTTCACTTAAAGAAACAATAATGACATATCTCTCTCAACAGTATTCCAAGAAGACCACTCCATAAAATAGCACCAATATTTGATCACATTTGATGTGAAACGACAGTAATTTTATTTCTTTGTTGGATATTGCTACACGAAGCCTGCATGCGTTATATGTTTCTACTTTTGAAGTAAAAAATCAGAGCGGGGGCAGATTGTCAACAATACCCAACTCTTGAGATACTTTTGTCAGACCGAAACTTGGAGTTTGACCGTCGCTTTTATGACACACCAATGATTCCAAAGTGGAAGGTGCGATTTTGTTTTATTTTTGGCGATTAGGTGGACCTCATATTCACGGTCCATCATTCTAATCGTTGGCTGGCCTGGGTCCGCTAATATAATAGAAACCTGTATGATCAAACTGGTTATCTCTTTCTTCATCCCAATGCTTTCTGAATAAACACCGCTTCCTTACAGTGGTGGCTAAGGCATTCGTCTCGTAATCCGAGGGTCCAGGGTTCGAAACCCCGTTACACCAAACATAGGCCTGGCATGGCCGAGCACGTTAAGGCATGCACTCGTAATCCAAGGGTCGCTGGTTCGCTCCCGCGTCGCGCTAAACATGCTCGCCCTCCCAGCCGTGGGGGTGTATAATGTGACGGTCAATCCCACTATTCGTTGGTGAAAGAGTAGCCCAAGAGTTGGCGGTGGGTGGTGATGACTAGCTGCCTTCCCTCTAGTTTACACTGCAAAATTATGGACGGCTAGCACAGATAGCCCTCGAGTAGCTTTGTGCGAAATTCCAAAACAAAACAACTGATTAAACTTGAATAATTCGGTACCCTTACAAAACTTAAAACAAATAGTACAAAGCTGCTTTGTAAAAGCTACAAGTTATATCAAATACGCTCCGAAAGTACCAAGAAATGTGATGTTATAATATTCATTGCAATATACATTGCTGTGTCGATATTCAAACGCATGCAGGTATAAAAGGCTAAGCCTTTATTATCAATGCAAAGTGAAAGGATATACGGGGATAGAGCATATTCCACTTGTCATAACGTGCGTCTCGGGTTTTCTAAACCCACCCATAGTCCAACTTAACGTTCTTCTCACTTAAAGCAATATTTGTTATAAAGATTTTTGTTATGTGGGTCGCCAAGTTTTATACCTAGAATCAGAATAAAAGGTCAAAAAGTTATTTTATTCTTATATGAACTCGGTAATATACATTATTCCGTCTCATCAGTATTTATATATCTTTCATATACTCTATAATTATAACTATCAAACATACAAAACCAGCCTTCTGCAGATATTATTTGATAATCTGTAGTAACTTCCAGGACATTCATAAGTTGTCATATACTACTTATTAATAACATTTAAGGAACTTTCAGGGTGTATCTTTTTTATGTTTTATTAATTATTCGGCTATAACCCCAAAGTAAAACCTAATTACTTAGGACTTACTGTCAACCCTGTGCTAAAATTTTGGGTTCTATTCTCCGTGGTAAACAGAGTGCAGATAGTCCGTTGTGTAGCTTTGTGCTAAAAATCAACAGCTAACAGAATTCACCTCAAAACACCATTTAAATATACAAATAAACAAGTCGAAGATAGGATTTTTTTTCTCTTTAAGTAAATTATTAGAAACAAATATGAGAGAAATTGGGCATTAGTACATTAAAGAGCTGAGATATTCTACAGTGTCTGGAATGTCATTTACACTTCCAGGTTTGACGGGTGACATCTTCATTAACTCTGAAGGGGACAGAGAAGCCGATTATACACTCAATGACCTCGACCCAATGACCGGAGAAATGAAGGTAGGGTAAAAATGATCAGTTCGGAGCTAAGACAAATAAGGATACATGAATGACAAGTAATATGTATTTGTGCAATGATTCATTTAAAAACTTCAAAACTTTGTATGGGTCGCAAGCTAATTGGTAACAAAATTTATACTTGATTATAGAAAAAATTAATGTCTAAAACAAGATATTTGTAATTCAAATCCTTTGTAAGTGTTATTATTTTCGACCCTAACATATTTTAGTTTGCTTTTCTTTTGGTTTAAAAATTAGCTCGCAGGCTGCATTGGAAAGTGCAGTGCGCCGCGAGCTTCTGACATCTGACATCCTTGATTTGTAAGTGAGATATCTCTTGTATCTCATTATTTTAATATTTGTTAATAGTCTAAGTTCCTGGGTCATTATTTTTCGTTAAAGTGTTTTAAATTAATATATGTGAATATTCTAAAATATTTCAGAGATGACATTTTGTTTGCCTTTTTATATTGGTCTTGTTTTTGCCATTTTCAAATCAGCTTGTTGCCATGTGCTGTGGTGCTCACCAGAAATATGAATTTATTTCTATACATACATATTGTCTGTACATATAAAAACAACTAATAACTGAATACTTATGAGTGTATGTGTTTTTCTTATAGCAAAGCTACATCAAGCTATTTCCCGAACTCTTCGAGGGAAATTCAACCCCTTATTTTAACGTTGTAAATCCGTAGACTTACCGCTGTATTAGCGGGGGACGAATACTTATGAAGTGAATGGTTCAGAATATGTAAACGTTTTGTTTTACCTTTAATAGCCTGTTGCCACGTACTATGGTGCCCACCAGAGACTTGAACTTATTCCTGATGTTGACATTAATTGGCCAGGAGGCTGGACTAAGCCCCCTCCAGACGTCCCTCACTGTGGGTTTAAAGGAGACGCACCCCACTGTCAGGAAAATGGTGAGCTCTTTAAGATCACTACTTCATCGTGTTCTTTTGACATTTGCAGAATGAGGAAAGTGTCCTCTACAGAATGAATTAGTAATTAATACACGTGTTCAGTGATGACGAGAAAACCCACTTGTAGAAATATATATATATAAACTTTATATGTTATTATTTATTATATAATTTTTAATGTAGGTATAAAGGTGTTTCTCAAATACTAAATGAAGAAACAAACATAAACAAACGCAAAATTAAAGAAGCCTTACTTATACAACAACTCAAGCCCAAAATAAACCAATGCAAAAGAACACCTTTTATACCTATATTAAAAGTAATATGATAAATAATAATAATAAACTAAATAATATAAAATTATATATTCAAACATCTAAGCACGCCCTCTACATTCCGACACTCAGATACACAACCCCTTTCAAACATGTGGTCATCTTTCGGTCAGTTACCTGTTTCTTTCTTTGTGAACCTGACGATGACCGAAGAAAGTCGAAACGTTTTCGCTCCTCTACGTAAAATATTTTTTGAACCCGAACGAGCCGTTTTTACATATATATTTTTTAATACACGTGTTCATTCAAAACGGATTGTTTAAATTATGAACAAAAAGTACTCTGGATTACCTTTTCACATTTTTAAGCTTGGTTTGTTTTGAAATTCGCCCATAGTTAAATGAGGGCTATCTGCGCTAGCCGTCCCTAATCTAACAGTGTAAGGCTATAGGATAGGCAGATAGCCATCATCACCCACCGCCAACTCTTGGGCTACTCTTTTACCAACGAATAGTGAGATTAACCGTAACATTATAACGCCCCCACGGCTGAAAGAACGAGCATGTTTGGTGTGATGAGGATTCAAACCTGTGATCCTCGGATTACAAGTCAAGTGCTTTATCCACCTGGCCATACCAGGGCCCATTTTTAAGAAATGCCCACTTATCGATACTTCTAAAATGCATTTCTCTCCCTCTCATAGTTATTTAGGTATTGATGTTTATATACCCAGGAGGGTCAGGTTTTGTCGACCTCTTCCTGCTTCCTTTGTATTTATTTCAGCAACTGTCAAGCGTATTTATACATTGTACACGAGGGCCAGAGTAACACGCACTTACTCCATGTACTATCTACACATACACTTGGTGCAAATATCTCATTTCTATTTATAGTTCCATAATCATTTGCACTTTCATTATATAGGTATAAACTTTAAAACATTCTTATAAATCACTTTCAATGTTTAGTAGTTAACCCATAAACTAGCGTGAAGTGTAGTTTATAGGTGGCCTTTTTGTTTTATTTATAAAATGTATATTTACTGGGAAAAGGTGTTTAGGTCTATCATCATTATGTAAACAATGCCTGTCAAGTTTATTGTTTCTCCAATTTTTGACAAAATAGTTTATTATACTATGTGGGAGTTTTTTTATATGCAAAAACAGCTCGTTTGGGTTGAGAAAATATTTTACATAGAAGAGCAAACAACATTTCGACCTTCGGTCATCGTCAGGTTCACAAAGAAAGAGGTAACTGACCGAAAGCTGACCACATCTTTGGAAGGGGTTGTGTAACTGAGTGTTGCAATGTAGAGGGCGGGGTTAGATGTTTGAATATAGAATTTTATCTATAATATTAATATAAGTCTGACTAAATGGTCTGTAGTTTGTCTGAATTTTCTGAATCCGTTTTGATCTTCTGGTAATTTTGATGTTGTGTCCAGGAATATGGAGAGTCTTTAAATGATTGTTCTCTCAAGAAGTTTGCCTACACAGCTGGTCAGGCTGGCTGGTCATTAGCTATTTGGATTATTGGCTGGTTTCCCTTCTTTATGGAACATTAATATGTTTGGATGTTTCCAAGAAACCAGGATATAACCAGGATATAATGACAAATTAAAAATTCCTGTGATATGTTCAAATAATTCCGGAGTGCCTTTTTAAAGAAGAATGTCTTGTATACCATCTTCTTCTTCTGGTGATTTATTTTTAGTGTTTGTTATTGCTTCTATGAGTTTTTGTACGGAATTGTGCTTTTTAGCACTGTGTTTGTGTTGTTGATTTGACAGTTGACCGGGAAGAGTGGTTTAAATAGTTCACTGTCATTATGCATTATAAAGTTGTTTACTTTGTTATCTAAAATGCATTTTGAAATGTGTTTGTTTGTTTTGAATTTCCCACAAAGCTACACGAGAGCTATCTGCGTTAGCCGCCCTTAACTTTGCAGTACAAGTCTAGTGAGAAAGAAAATAATTAACACTACCAACCGTCAGCTCTTGGGCTACTCTTTTATCAATGAAAAGTGGAATTGACTGTTATTTTATAACACACCCACGGCTTAAAGGGCAAGCATGTTTGATGTGAACCCGCGACTTTCAAATGATGAGTCGAGCGCCCTAACCACCTTGCCATGGCAAGCCGTTTAAACGCAACACATTATTTAAAATATTACTTAAATGCAATTAAATAAAAATAGCTTAAGCTTGTTATTGGTTTTGTTTTTTGGGGGGAGAGTACTGAATAAAACTAAGAAATATTTTTCGGTGTATTAGTTTACGATATTGGTGTTTGTCTTCGAATGCGTTTGAATAGACGAAGAAAATAAAAAAAGTAAATAATTATACTCTGGTTTTCAGAACCTTTTCCAGTGTATGGCTATGTTATCATCATTGGAGGAATTGTTGTCTTCGCTACTGTCACTGTTGGCCTTGCAGCATACAGGTGAGAGTTTTCCATTTGTCGTTTTGCATTCTTTTTTTTATTCAGCTCATTTCTTTAACTGATTAAGTACCAAAACTTAATAGAAGTGTTTTTGAGTTGTTAATGTATTATTCCAAAACTTGAACTTCAACGAATTAAAGACGCACAACCTTATCTATCCGCTGATTCTCGTCCTCCCCTACAACCTTATCTATCCGTCAGTTTTCGTTCTTTCCTACAACCTTATCTATCCGTTCATTTTCTTCATCTGCTACAACCTTATCTATCCGTTCATTTTCTTCTTCCATTACAACCTTATCAATCCGTTGATTCTCTTCCTTTTCCGCTACAACCTTAACTATCCTTTGATTCTCTTTCTACTCTACAGTAGACTAGTTTCACTGCATCCACAGTTTATCAGTGCTTTTTGAAAGAAAGAGACAACTAAACAAAATAGACCTCAATTAACAGTAGAATGTAATTACTGTGAATAAGAGACTATGTTTTAAAACCAAAGTTGAGTTTTCTTTTCTCTGAACTCTACATTTTGAGCCTAATTCGTGTAGAAGCGTTAACTTTATAACGTTACATTTCATGAAAGATTTCATCATATTCGTGATGAAGGATATAAAGCAGTAGTCTCTGAATGTGTACACTTTTAAACAGCTGAGTTAAATACTTTCGTCTTAATATTCTCATTAGAAAGTTAAGCCGATACACTGAAAAATACATACATATCTTAATTACATCTTATCGCATATCACGTGGACCAATAATGCTTTTTTTAAATCTACAAATTTTGACTTTTTTTCAAAAAATAATTGTACTGTGGGTAATGTCTTTAAATTCCAAGTTTGTGTTTGTTTGTTTAGTTTGATATCAAGTAGAAAGTTCCAGAATGGTTAGTGATTGTTCTGCTCCCCAAGGGTTTCAATACCTGGTTTATAGCTTTGTAAACCCCCTCTGTCACTGGTTTGTTTGTTTTGGAATTTCACACAAAGCTACTCGAGGGCTATCTGTGCTAGCCGTCCCTAATTTAGCAGTGTAAGACTAGAGGGAAGGCAGCTAGTCATCACCACCCACCGCCAACTCTTGGGCTACTCTTTTACCAACGAATAGTGAGATTGACCGTCACATTATACACCCCCACGGCTGGGAGGGCAAGCATGTTTAGCGCGACGCGGGCGCGAACCCGCGACCCTCGGATTACGAGCGCACGCCCTAACGCGCTCGGCCATGCCAGGCCCTGTCACTGGAGTGGAGGCAATATTTGTATCACTGCAAATATGTTACCTACTGTATTACAGGCTTATCACTCATTCTTTAAGTGGTCGGTAATAAACAGCATGAGTAAAATTATTCTGTTTTACAGTGAAAATTGTTAAAAACATAATAATTTCATTTCTCTTCAACCAGAACCAGATTTTGCCATATTTTACACTAAATGTGTGCTACGTATAAACAAATTAAACAGTTTCTTGCCTTACAGTTCCGTATTTTCATTCTTAATGAAACTTTATGTGACAAATGGGCTAAACAAACCCAGAGTTCAGACTTAATAATTCTAATTGAGAAATTCTGACCAAAGGGGCCTTTAACTAGTCAACACCATACCTTCCCATAGAACACACCCTTTAACCAAATAGCGAACCTGCACCTTACACAGACGGTGCATTATGAGAAAATGGAATTTCCATCTCTAAACATGGCCAACTCAACACAGATAAGCTCTAGTAAACAGAAACGTTTTTCGGCTGATACAGTGACAGAAAAGAGGAATCTGAGACCAAAAATAGCAGAAAATTAAAACTGAATCAACAGTAAGTTGGGTTATTAAGCTATAAAGCTCTTAATTAGCATTATAAAGTAAATATTACATATATAGCTGGCCCGGCATGGCCAAGCGTGTTAAGGCGTGCGACTCGTAATCTGAGGGTCGCGGGTTCGCATCGGCGTCGTGCCAAACATGCTCGCTCTCCTAGCCGTGGGGGCGTTATAATGTGACGGTCAATCCCACTATTCGTTGGTAAAAGAGTTGGCGGTGAATGGTGATGAATAGCTGCCTTCCCTCTAGTCTTATACTGCTAAATTAGGGACTGCTAGCACAAATAGCCCTCGAGTAGCTTTGTGCGAAATTCCAAAAACAAACAAACAAACATAAATAACTAACCGGGGGCGTGACGCCCGTATGCAAAGAATTGATTCATTTTAACTTGAAAGTGATTATTTGACTGGCGACCTAGAATTAAATGATAGTTTAACTATCCACCTGGCGGATTTGTGTCGAGAGAAAGTTTTCTGTAGATGACCATATGGTATAAACATTGACAATATTCGCCTGGTGGTCTTGTTTCAAGAGGAAGATTCGTGTAGATGGCCATAAGATATGGACACTGACTTGTCTATTTCAGATGGTAGCACTTGCCCGATGTCCATGTCAAGCGAGAATGTCGTGTAAATGGCTGTGTGATATGAACACTAACTCACCTAATTTGTTAAGTGATAGCTTCAGACGGTAGCAATCACCTGGTGGTCATGTGTCACGTGAAAGTTCGGTGCAGATAACCATATAATGGTAGAAAAGAAATTGTTTATCCTCACGGATAAAAGGGCGAGCATGTTTGGCGCGATTGTAGAGAAGAAATCTTATAATCTGTGAAATAATTAGAATTGTAAGATGTCAACCTAAACTAAATAATCCATTTACTTAAATTCACCGTTATTTCCGAGTTATCAGTATATTAATGTGTAAAGTTTCGCCTCTTAGGACCCATTCTACACTTATTAAAAGTCAATTCATCGTGTATATAACATTTGTTAGGCATGGTAAAAATCGTGCATACATCATCAACACAAAACAAAACATTGGTTTACAATACAATGAACAATAGAAGGGCTCAAACAATGAGACTTCTTTATGTGACTAAGAAAGTCCTAAATAACAGCGTTGTTACAAGATATGAAATTCCTTCTGATTATCCGTTACCCCTTTTTTATTTTGTCAGAGATTTTTCTTTCAGGAAACAGTAAAAATGATGTATGTTTTTTCTTTCTATAAGCACTATGAGAGTGGTTCTCATTGTGTAGTTCACGGCACACTGGTCAAAAATGCAAGTCACATGAAAATCTAATGCTAATGCTAATGGGTTAGGACCAGTTAGCATCAAACTTTGGAAAAAACACCGTTTTCATTATTCTCTGGGGGCCTAATATCTTATTTTTTTACGAACTTAAATGCCACTGTTATGCCCCGTGGTGGTACAGTGGTAAGTTTTTGGCCTTACAACGCTGAATTCCAGGATTCAATTTCCCGTGGTGAACACAACAAATAACTACAACAAACACAGAAACAAGTCATGGTTATCACCCACTGAACTGGCTTGTTTACTGTACGGGATTGAATTTGTAACTTTTACAATGATTTATTTTCTCTTAGATATGGCTCTCATTTACCAACTAAACTCTGTTATCAAGGTATCACACTATATAGTAACCCAGTGTTCGTCTGTGAAAAACATTTACCTACTCACGTGTAAAAGTCGTGAATATACCATCAACATTTCTCTACATACACACATGTGCACCAAAAATGGAAAATATTGCTGTTTTAACGTAGAATGACATGACTTGTTCAGGTGTAATTTTGGTGATGAATGATTTATTTGAGGGTTATGCCATCGTTTTATGTTATTGTTTTTATAGCAAGTTGAGATCTATTGGTAACTCACGAAATGAGGTTAATTACCAACTTTTAACATAAAATTATTTTAAGGCTTTTTAGGATATACCATTGTAATTTAATGGCAGTTTCGCTTGAGTTTCATCCCAATAAGTGTTTAGTTTATGTAAATATGTGAATAAACCGACGGGAAAGAAGACTGTATCATTTGTGGGTAGTGAGGATCAAATTATATGATGACTAAATTATTTACAGAAAGGTGAAATTGGAGTCAGAGCTCAACAACTTGTGGTGGAAAGTTCAGTGGGATGACATCATATTTCAGGACAGAGGACACCGTTCGCTTGCTAGTATTGGTACCAGTGACGATAAGTTATCTGTGACATCTGAAGTGAGTGTCAGTGTTAGAACCTTTTCGTATAACATCGAACTTTAAAATGTTAAAGTATTTCTATTACTGATGTCAGTTAAAATACTATTAGGTTTTTTTTATTTTCCTTTTAAATTTTATGTATTACTGTAAAATATTTTGGCTGTCCTGATGGTTACAACACTCGATTCGTGGTTTCAAATCCCACCACCGAGCAGCCTCAATCTTTCTTTCATGTGTTGACCAATCTCACTATTTCTAACTAAAACAGTAGCCCAAAAGTTGGCGAAGGGTGGTATTGACTACATGTCTCCCCTCTAGTCTATTACTCAAAATTTAGGAACGAATACTAGTTAACTTTCGAGTAGCTTTGCGCGAAATAAAATAAATAAACGAACACACTATTTAGTTGAGTCTGTCATAGCTAAGAGGTTTTTAAATATATATGTAACTTAAAAAATATATAATGTAGAAAATGATGTTTAAACGCGCTTGTACGTAAAAAAACAGTGAATAGTATTTTAATCGCAACATCCAGTCGCATCCAGTTATTTTATCATATTTTATAACGTCCACTACTAGTCGCATCTAGTTATTGCATCATGTTTTCATAACGTCCACTACTAGTCGCATCTAGTTGTTGCATCATGTTTTTATAACGTTCACTACTAGTCGCATCTATTTGTTGCATCATGTTTTTAAAACGCCAACTACTAGTCGCATCTAGTTGTTGCATCATGTTTTTATAACGTCCACTACTAGTCGCATCTATTTGTTGCATCATGTTTTTATAACGTCAACTACTAGTCGCATCTATTTGTTGCATCATGTTTTTAAAACGCCAACTACTAGTCGCATCTATTTGTTGCATCATGTTTTTATAACGTCCACTACTAGTCCCATCTATTTGTTGCATCATGTTTTTATAACGTCAACTACTAGTCGCATCTATTTGTTGCATCATGTTTTTATAACGTCCACTACTAGTCGCATCTATTTGTTGCATCATGTTTTTATAACGTCAACTACTAGTCGCATCTATTTGTTGCATCATGTTTTTATAACGTCCACTACTAGTCGCATCTATTTGTTGCATTATGTTTTTATAACGTCCACCATTAGTCGCATCTAGTTGTTGCATTGTTTTTATAACGTCAACTACTAGTCGCATCTAGTTGTTGCATCATTTTTATAACGTCCACTACTAGTCGCATCTAGTTGTTGCATCGTGTTGAGTGATTTCGCATTTTCAGCCGCGCCTCATAAAATGCCTCTGAGCTTTTGAAGTACAAACATTTAGCTCATAGCTCCGTCATCCTTTGACCAATTTGAGATCTAATTACAGTTTTGAATTTGTGAGTTCAAACCCTTTCGGTTAACGTATTTGACAACGCTACAGGTCTCATAAATTAATTCACTTTGATCCTGTCTAAAGGAATTTAAGTTTGAAGGTAGAATGATAGAGGTTCTCATGAACAATAAAATCGAACAGAGTATACACGCCCCCCGATTGGTTTGTTTTGCCCACAAAAATAAAGCTAATAAAAATAAGAGAAGAAAGGTCTCGTGCATTAATGTACTCTAATTATGCCAAAGAGATATTCAAATGCCACGGCTGTTGTTTCTGTTGCTATAGTACTATGTAAAGAATTGAGTGAGCTTATTCATATTTTAAGTGAAACACATAAATGACCCAAGTAACAGTTGGTGAAATACAATGATGGTATTTTAGTTTCAATTTTTGCGTGAGTCATGTATTATTAGGAACTCCACAACCGACAAAATCCCAGCTCTACAAGTTGAAAAAAGAAAGTATTATGTAATTATAAGAAAATTTCATATAATTATAACAGATCGTTCTTTCTTTTAATAACAAAACTAATAAATAAGCTGATATTAATGCTTGTAATAATAATAATAATGTCATTTTTTATATCCACAGAAATATGAAGCCAAATCCCAAATAGAAGACTTAACAGAGAGCACAACGCATGGAATAAAAATTGGCTTGTACAAGGTAAACACAGTTTAAAAATTTTATTCGTGTATCTTGCTAAAATGTAAAAAAAAAAATATAATAAATTATGTTAAGTACTACACAGAATATTGGGAAGGCATTTATAGTTATAAATTATAAAAGTATTATGAATTTTTTTATTATTTTATAAATAGTGAGGGTGTGATGTGTCAATAAAAGTTTGTGTTAACGAGTGTTATATCTCGTGTGTTAAGAAGTAACTAGTAAAAACAAATGCAGGGTCGCAAACTCACAATAACTTTTTCAAATTGTTTCAACATGCCAGGAACAAACGATAAAATAATGTTGCTAATTGTTCATGAAATATTTCTTTAAGTATATACGTATAGAAAGCTACAGATAACAGTAAAATCGAGTAATAATGTAACACTAATGAAAGAAGTGCTTTCCTTCAAGAATTAATAATAATTTGTATATTACAGTCAATCCAAAACGATCACCTTACTCTGGGTGTAGCATTGTTATATTGTTACATTCACCAAGGGAAAGAAGAGAAGGTTAAAATCTTGTGCCCCCCAGTGGCTCAGCGGTATGTCTGCGGACTTACACGCTAAAATCCGGATTTTGATACCCGTGGTGGGCAGAGCACAGATAGCCCATTGTGTAGCTTTTTGCTTAATTCAAAACAACAACAACAAGTTAAAATCTTGTATATTGTTACATTCAGTCACGGAAAGGAAAGACAATTAAAACTTGCATATTGTGACATTCAGTCATGGAAAGGAAATAAGTTAAAAGCTTGCATATTGTTACATTCAGTCACGGAAAGGAAAGACAGTTAAAACTTGCATATTGTTACATTCAGTCACGGAAAGGAAAGATAATTAAAACTTGCATATTGTTACACTCAGTCATGGAAAGGAAAGACAGTTTAAAACTTGCATACTGTTACATTCAGTCACGGAAAAGAAAGACAGTTTAAAACTTGCATACTGTTACATTCAGTCATGGAAAGGAAACACGGTTAAAGACTTGCATATTGTTACATTCAGTCATGGAAAGGAAAGACTGTTAAAGACTTGTATATTGTAACATTCAGTCATGGAAAGGAAAGACAATTAAAACTTACATATTGTTACATTCAAACAAAACGGTGAGAGCCGTTTAAAAATGAGTAAACTGGTTTTAAAGATAGTCAGGGAAGGAATGCTGTATTTTGATATTAGTTAATGTTTGGAGAAGATAATATGTGAAATGCATAATATTTTGTCTCTAAGCAATTTTTCCACCTCCGTAAAATAGAATAAAATCAGGAAGCATATTAGTCGTATCGATTCAAATGTTGAAAAATAACGTCATTTTGAACATAAGATCGTTCAGATTTTATTGAAAGAGACTCAAACAGTCATTACTCTTCAAAAGTGGCATCCCAGTTATTCCATCCAGTGAAGCAGATTTAAGTGGACGTCTCATATAGAAAAAATAACTGATAGTTAAACTCCAAAGAGACGAGGTATCAGTAAATGTAACAGTAATTTAATACTGTTAAACTGGTGCAGAAATAACGGCATATGAATGAAGCTAATAACTGAAACATTTCGTATAGGGAATCAAGGTAGCTGTCAAGACTGTGAAAATTCAAAGACTTCATGTTTCCAGAGCAATTCTCTTGGAATTGAAACAGGTAAGTCAGGCTTTTGTTTGACTCTT
Source organism: Carcinoscorpius rotundicauda (assembly GCA_011833715.1). Taxonomy (NCBI): domain Eukaryota; kingdom Metazoa; phylum Arthropoda; class Merostomata; order Xiphosura; family Limulidae; genus Carcinoscorpius; species Carcinoscorpius rotundicauda. The sequence continues at coordinate 15,886,094 of CM022392.1, read as the reverse complement.
CAACAGGTAAGTAAAGCTTTTGTTTAACTCTTCGACAGGTGAGTAAAGTTTTTGTTTAACTGACGCTCTTTCTTCTTGCATCTCAATAGGTGAGTAAAGTTTTTGTTTAACTGACGCTCTTTCTTCTTGCATCTCAACAGGTGAGTAAGGCTTTTGTTTAACTAACGCTCTCTCTTGTTGCATCTCAATAGGTGAGTAAGGCTTTTGTTTAACTCACGCTCCTTCTTGCATCTTAATAGATGAGTAAAACTTTTGTTTAACTCCTCAACAGGTGAGTAAGGCTTTTGTTTAACTCTTTGACAAGTGAGTAAAGTTTTTATTTAACTCTTGGACAGGTGAGTGAAGATTTTGTTTAACTGACGCTCTTTCTTCCTGCATCTTAACAGTTGAGTAAGGCTTTTGTTTAACTCTTCGACAGGTGAGTAAAGTTTTTGTTTAACTGACGCTCTTTCTTCTTGCATCTCAACAGGTGAGTAAGGCTTTTGTTTAACTCTTTGACAAGTGAGTAAAGTTTTTATTTAACTCTTGGACAGGTCAGTGAAGATTTTATTTAACTGACGCTCTTTCTTCCTGCATCTTAACAATTGAGTAAGGCTTTTGTTTAAATCATGCTCTTTTTCTTGCATCTAAACAGGTGAGTAAGGCTTTTGTTTGACAATTAAACAAGTGAATAACGCTCTTGTTTAACTCTTTGACAGGTGAGCAAGGTTTCTCTTTAACTCTCCATCCGGTAAATAAGGCTTTTGTTTAATTCACTCTTTCTTTTTGACAAGTTAACAAGGCTTTCGTTTCTTTTTTCTTGGGTCTCAATAAATAAAAAAGGCTTTGGTTTAACTCATGCGTTTTTTTCTTTCATCTAAACTAGTGAGTAAGGCTTTCGTTTGAATCACTTTTTCTTTATGACAGGTTAACAAATTTTTATTTAACTCATGCTCTTTCTACTTGCATCTCAATAAGTAAGCAAGGTTTTTGTTTACCTCACGCTCAGAGTAAGGCTTTCGTATAACTTACTCACGAGTGAGTAAGGCTTTTGTGTAACTTACATTTTTCTTCTTTCATCTTAACAGGTGAGTAAAGCTCTTGTTTAACTCTTTGACAAATTAGTAAGACTTTTGTTTAACCGATGCTCTTTCATCTTGCATCTCAACAAGTGAGTAATGATTTGGCTTAACTTGCATTATTATCTTTTTCCATCTTAACATGTAAGTAAGACTTTTGTTTAACTCTTCAATATGTAAGTAACGCTTTTGTTTAACTCTAAAATAGGTGAGTTAATATTTTGTTTAACTGACGCTTTTTCTTCTTGCGTCTCAATAACTTAATTAAGCTTTTATTTAACTCATGCTCTTTCTTCTCGCATCTCAATAGGTGAGCAAGGCTTTTGTTTAACTCTTTGACAAATTAGTAAGGCTTTTTTCAACTCTACAACAGATGAGTAAGACTTTCGTTTAACTGACGCTTTTTTTTCTTGCATCTCAATAGATGAGTTAAGCTTTTGTTTAACTAACCCTCTTTCTTCTTGCACCTCAATAGGTTAGTTAATGTTTTGTTTCACTCCTGCTCTTTCATCTTGCATCTCAACAGGTGAGCAAGGCTTTTGTTTAACACAATCTTGCTTCTTGCATCTTAGTAAGTGAGCAAGGCTTTTGTTTAACTTTCTCTTATGCCTCTTGCATCTCAACAAGTTAGCAAGGATTCTAAATCACTCTCTTGCTTCTTGCATTTCATCACGAGAGTAAGTCTTGTTTATGTCTGCTCTTTGTTCTCATGTTTCATCGCAGTACTTAATACCACAATGTAAATCGACTTTATTTTTTATGTCTTCTTTTTTCTCAGCTCGCGAAAACTTCAGGTTTGTGTACTGTTATATCAAGACGAAATCTACGTGTATCTTAATTTTAAAATTGACGAATAGCGAGGTCCAGCTATTGGACGACTGTTTTCACCTGATACAAGGTTTTGTAAATAATGAAAAACGGAGCAATGAATCAAGTGAAAACAGTCATTTTTAAATTTAAAATAATGTAAAAACTCATGATAATTAACGCAATTAATTTCAGCATTGATAAATGCAGCTTTTGTTTACATTTCTATTTCTGTGTTCTGTTGGGTCCTGTGATAGGAAGACGTAACCAACCCACGAGTAATTTGACACATAAATAATTTATAAAATGTATTTAAAAATCCAGTTTTACTTTTGTAGATCCAGTTAGTAGTTTTAGGGTTAACTGGTCATTAATTTAAATTGTATTCCTAACATTGTGTTCATTTAGTCTTCTTATTCGTGTGGAGTACTAATGAGGTTCTCAAAAGATAGGCGAGAAAGAAAACACACCATCTCTTTCTCAGTTGTGAATAACTTGTAGAGTTTTAAAAAGTTTTAATTACATGTTTCAATAAAATAATATAAACACAAATTGCACTGTCAATTAACGTTACTGTTTGTTTTCTGTTATTAATTGTTTTCGTTGGTGTGTTTTTTCATGTAAATTTCAGATAAGAAACATTACCCACGAGAATCTAGTACGTTTTGTTGGTTTCTGTCCAGACGAACCAAATATTGCTCTTCTGTCGGAATTCATCTCCAGAGGGAGTCTACGGGTAAAACGCTTAAAACTTATTTAAATGTAGAATAATAATAATAAATGGGATTACTGCATAATGTAGAGTAGTTTTAGGCTACTCGAATAACATCTAGTAAACTTTATCAACCTCCTATAACACTACAAATCAAAATTCATTCTTGGTGTTCAAAGGTACAAAACACAATAGGACATCTGGTCATACATGTTATCAATGATATATAACATGAAGGATCATTGTCGGGTACCGAAAGAACGGTTAATGTTTTGTACTGAAACCATTCTCATTTATCTCTGTCTCAGTGAACCGACTGGACCTGTGTGACAAGTATCACCAACAGAGGGGGGTACGTAACTCGTACAACAATACAACCAAATCCTAATAAGCATGAATGTACAAACAGTCGATTTAACTAGCTATGCTCATTACACTGTTGAATTATTTAATTTTTGTTTAAATAGGTAACCTGCTTTGATCAAAAATAGTATTAATGGTTGTAGTTTCGTAACACAAAAAAAATTATGTATGTGTTTTTTTAAACAGCAAGATATGATTTAAAATATATATATATATTATAACAAAGAAATGTATTGTTCAGCTTGAGATATCGAAATTCCACAATAATTGCTTTTTGTTTTCAGTGAAGTCACTCTTGGAAGTTTAAATTTACTTTAATAGAGTTACTGTGTCTTTAGTTCGCTACTTAGTAAAACTACAAAGTAAGGGCTCAATTAAGTCTTTCTTAGCTCTATATAACTTTAAAACCATATTTCACAATAGTGTGACCCAGTAACTATTGTTACACATTGTGAATAAGCTCTAAATTTATTATCACAGGAGCTTCTTGATAATGACGTCATCAAGATCGACTGGCCTTTTCGATTTTCCATTATAAATGACATTTTGGAGGTATGTGAAATATTGTCCTCATATGCAATTCTTATGCACTACAGAAACCAAGAAAAAGAAAGCTGGACCAAACCAACATTCTACCGATTAAGTTTTTTTGAATTAAACACAAGGCTACACAATGGGTTATCAATGCTCTACCAACCACGGGCATCCGGAATCCAGTTTGTAATCCTGAGATATACAACTGTGCCACTGTGGGGCGCTGATTAATGAAGTTTAATATCAAAAGAAAATTTTAAAGACCTGTGATATACAGTGTATGTACGCGTGTAATTAAGGTAACTCTAGGTCCAAAAACAAATCGTGAGTTTCACTATCGAAATAAAAAAAAGAGTGTTGTGATGGAAAGTTACAGGTAATTTGTAATTTTGAAATTTACAGTAATACTGAAACGTTTACTGATAATCTAAGCCAGTGGTTCCCGGCTCTTATGATTGTTTGTTTGTTTTTTTAAAATTCGCACAAAGCTACTCAAGGGCTATCTGTGCTAGTCGTCCCTAATTTTGCAGTGTAAGACTAGAAGGGAGGCAGCTAGTCATCACCACCCACCGCCAACTCTTGGGCTACTCTTTTTACCAACAAATAGTGGGATTGATCGTGACATTACAACGCCCTCACGGCTGAAAGGGCAAGCATGTTTTGCGCGATGGGGATGCGAACCCGCGACCCTCAGATTATGAGTCGCACGCCTTAACACACTTCGCCGGCCCTTATGAAATCATCAAACGCTTCTGGCAACAAATTTGTATCACAGAGTTTTCCACAGCTTGCGTTACAACAACAACAACAAATGTTAAAATACTACATCTGTATAAAACAATGAAGTGACTTGTTATGTTCTGTCGTTACGAAACCTGCTATACTAATAAAGAAATGTGATGTAGTCGGATTCAGTTTATATGATTATTATATATTTACTCATTATGATATGTAGAATTCTTGCTTTCCCAAGAACCTTGCGGAACCTCAATATGTCGCACAATTCCACTTATTACTGCCGTTATCTTACCAATTATACACATAATCAAATCCCACCTATTACCACCACCATCTCTACCAGCAATACACAGGATCAAATCCCACCTATTATCGCCATCATCTTTGCCAGTTAAACACAGGTTCAAATCCTACCTATTATCGCCATCATCTTTGCCAGTTAAACACAGGTTCAAATCCCACCTATTATTGCCATCATCTCTGCCAGTTAAACACAGGATCAAACCAGGTTTCAAGATTTTAAAGAGTCTTAGAGTGAAACTAGGAAAATATGAAAGTAGGAGGTCTTAGTGATTAGCTAAAATAAGTAGTTAATTATAACTGAATTATCTATCAGATTATGAAGCAGAAATTTAACAAAATCTATAATGTTTCCTACGCATCCAAGTAACCTTTTAGTTCGGGAAATAAAATTGTTGTTCTGTTAAATAGTGCAGCTTACAGAAGTACGTTGTTGGAACTTAAAATCCTTTGTACTCCTATAAACCAATTGCTACGTCACAGTACAGCTGAGATACGTCTGGCAATTTGCAAGAAATCCAGTTAAAAGCCAAGTAAAAACTGCAACTCTTGTTACTTTGGGGGAGTAATTAGTAAACTTTTCAAAATATTTTTACTTATTACGGTGTTTTCGTAGACATAATTTGTTTTAGGGCACGTTGTGCTACTATATTAAGAGTGAAAAACTCAAAATTTGACGGTTTTAGCACAAAAAAGGTAAAAGGTTGTAGTGGGTTTCGTTTGTGTGTGTCTTCTTACAGGAAAGCCACATCGGGCTATCTGCAGAGCCCACCGAGGGGAATCGAACACAATATTTTGGCGTTTTAAATACATAGACTTACTGCTGTGCTAGCGAGGGGTGTGTCGTTTAAACACTAAGTGAGATCTTTATTATTACTTTCAGCCGGGCTAGATGGTTTTGTAACTTGACTCGCATTCCGAGAGTCGCGGGTTCGAATCCCCGTTACATCAAACATGCTCTTCCTTTCAACCATGGGGGCGTTATAATGTGACGGTCAATCATACTATTCGTTGGAAAAAGAGTGGCCCAAGAATTGGCATCGTGTCTTAATTATTAGCTGCCTTCCCTCTAGTCTTACAGTGATAACTTAGAAGACAGCTGGCGCAGATAGCCCTCGTGTAACTTCAAACACAAAATTCAAAAAAACAAACAAACATTTCCGCCGATTCGTTTCGGTATTTTTATTCTAGCCTTGACGAGGGAAGTTAATATGTAGACATATTTTCCCAGTTATTATTAATTGTAATTCATTTTCTATATGTGTTTTAGTTGTGGAAGGTAAGTTATCTATAAACAAATTTTCCAAATGTTTCTACTAACGGTAGTTACCTGAGAAAATGTACTTACTTTATTTGATAGAAACTAATGTAAGTTGAGATTGAAATGACAGTAAACATATGTCTATATATATTTTATCTTTGTGAGTATCTATGTTTAATTCATGAAAGTATCGCATTAATTCACAAAATGCTTATTATATGATCTTATAGTTTGATATGTACACCTTTATCTTGTTTTCCATTTAATTCATGAAGCAATTATGTCAAGTAACAAAATGTTTTAAAAACTTGTGGCTGGATATGTTAAGTATAGAAATATTAGGTTTTCTTGCCATTACTTACGTACATGTTTGATTGAAGACGACGATATATATACAAGTATATCGTCTAACTTCAGTCAAATATTTTCTGATAGAGTTATAACAAAAAGCGGACTTTTATGTAACGATCTCCTTCATACTTTAGGGACTTGCATTTCTTCACAACAGCCCTGTCGGTTTTCACGGGCACTTGAAGTCCACCAACTGTGTGATTGACGGGAGATTTATGGTGAAAATAACAGACTATGGTCTGTTATCACTGTTAGCACAAGTTGCTCCGAACAATCGTCCAAATCCACGTATGTATAACGTGACGAAAATATAGTTCTTAGCATTTCTAAAGGATGATAAAACCTTGTCGATATTTTCAACCAGATTTTAGTCAGACGTCCAAAACCTTCTTCAAATTTACTTCCCACACTAAAATGTTCCAAAGCTCTTTTACTCATTTTATATTTTCACACCATTATAGCGCCATTAGATTCTCACGCCATTATAGTGCCATTAGATTCTCACAACATTGTAGCGACATTAGATTTTCACGCCATTATAGTGCCATTAGATTCTCACAACATTGTAGCGACATTAGATTTTCACGACATTGTAGCGCCATTAGATTTTCACGACATTGTAGCCCATTAAATTTTCACGCCATCTTAACTTCATTAGATTTTCATACAATTCTATATCCATTAGATTTTCTTGCTATTTTCATTATAAACCGAAAGAAATAGCTAATTTTGCATGTTTAGCGGTAAACTCATGAATTTGGCATGTTCCAGTGTATACTTTTTCCACGAGTAGTGGTGTTTCTGCCCGTTATATCTCTTATTGTTTTAATAAGTGTTATAATAAAGTGCACAAGTGCTTTATTATGTGTTTATTTCTATACACGGTTTCGTCATATAAAAAAAACAAAACGAATTTGTTCAGATGCATAACTGACCGTTAACAGAGAATGGCTTTATAGTCACGTTTTATTTTTATGTCCAGAAACCTTGCTGTGGACAGCACCAGAACATCTACGTAATAAGATTTTTGGTCAGTATGGCTCAGAAAAGGGTGATATTTACAGCTTTGCTATCATCTTACAAGAAATCGTTACCAGGTTGCAGCCTTTTGAAAGATCCGAAAAACAAAATAAAATGTCTCCCAAAGGTAAATCTGTTAAAGAAGTAATCAAAGAAAATGGTGTTAGCCCGAACATGACCAAGTAGTTAACATGTCAGATAGGGGATCCGAGGTTCGAGACATGGTGATACAAAACATGTTTCATCTTTCATTTTTGGATGCATTATAGAATTTAAAGCCGATCGTGTTAAGCTGTTGTTAGAAGCAGCAAGTGCTGGATACGGGTCATACCCCATCTGGTCAACATTACTCGATCAGAAATAGACTACACCAGAACCTGTAGGGGTCTCATATCTGACCGTTATTCCATGTGTCATGTGGGATACTGTTCAGTTTTAAAATGTGTTCCTTTATTTTGACAAATTTCATACAAAACCACTCGAAAGTTATCTGTGGTGGCCCTCGCTAATTTTTAAAGTGATAGATTAGAAAGAAACTCACCCAACACCATCTTTTAGGCTACGCTTTCCAGTCCGAATAGCATAATTTGTCCGTCATTCTTATAAAGCATCTACGGTCTCAAAGTTTTTGTTTGGAATTAAGCACAAAGCTACACAACGGGCTAACTGTGCTCTGCCCACCACGGTTATCGAAACCCGGTTTTTAGTGTGTAAGTCCGCAGACATACCACTGTGCCACTGGGGGGGCTGGTCTCAAAGTAAGGTGCACAATTATTTTCTTGGCGGTTAAAGGGATTCGAATCCCAGGTCAATAGTTCGGCTGCGCTCGGCTCCTGTTCGACAATGCCAAAATATTATAATTATTGATAATACACATTGACTTCCATCTGATTACAAATGATTAGTTTTATTATTTTTTACTGCATACATTCCTACATTTCTTTTACAGATCATAAATCAGTGATTCCAAGTTAAGGGCTATATATATACGTCAGGAATCATAAGTTTAAAGTACTGATTACCTACTCTAATCCATAATAGGATCTGATTTTGTAATAACTAATTACTAATTTGTTACATATCGGAAATCATCTGATTACCTTCCCTCTTGTCTGGTCCCCCACTGGGACAGCGATAAGTTTTCGGATTTACAACGCTAAAATCGGTGCTTTTATTTCCCTTGGTGGGCATAGCAGATAGCCTGATGAGGTTTTGCTGTAAGAAAAACACACAAACACACATCCCTTTTGTTTGCAATTCCAAGTTATAGATGGTTATGTCCAAACTTGTCTTTGACTTGGCTGTTTAGGGTATCTGTCATTCCGGCCCGGCATGGCCAGGTGAGCGACTCGTAATCTGAGAGTTGGCGGTTTGAATCTCTGTCACACCAAACATGCTCGCCCTTTCAGCTGTGGGGGCATTATAATGTGACGATCAATACCACTATTTGTTGGTAAAAGAGTAGCTCAAGAGTTGGCGGTTGGTGGTGATGACTAGCTGCCTTCTCTTTAGTCCTACACTGCTAAATTAAGGACGGCTAGAGCAGATAGCCCTCGTGTAGTTTTGCGCGAAATTAAAAACAAACAAAACTAATGCCTTACCCTAAAACAAACAATAATTAAAGTGGATTCGATTGTTTTCGTTATATTTTTTCTAATGGCAACTTTTGCCCAACCCTGAATACACTATTACACATATGTTTTTGTTTGTTTTTTTTAAATTTTGGGCAAAGCTACACGAGGGCTATCTGTGTTAACCATCCTTAATTTAGCAGTGCCAGACTACAGGGAAGGCAGCTAGTCATCATCACCCACCACCAACTCTTGAGCTACTCTTTTACCAACGAATAATATCATTGACTGTGACATTATAACACCTTCACGGTTAAAATGGCAGACGCACTTGATGTGACGGAGATTCAAGCCCATGACTCTCAGATTACGGGTCGAGCGCTCTAACCACCTGTCCATGCCAGATCTCAAACGGTTAAGAGTGGAGTATCATTGACCTGCATTGAATCAATCGCAAATATTTTAGACTGGATAGTCGAATATCTTAACTGGTTCGAATCATGTGAATTAAAAGTTGTCCACCCGTTCCCGTCATTCTAGTTATATTTAAAATGACTTACCTGTCGCACACTGTACAATTTGTTTCAGCAACAGTATGCAGAAACAGTACACATAAGTATTCTTAAAACTGTTATGGTTTAGTTGATGAATGAAACTCAGAGAGGTTTGATGAAGCCAATGAGTTTTGTTGTTATTTCAGTATTTATTAAACGCGTGAAACTTACAAATACGTCGTGGGAGGTCAGTGCTGTTTCTTAAACGATGTTTGTGAAATAGGTGGCGTTTTTTTATTTTTTATAGATTTCTAGAACGTTCAAGTAAAAACTGTCTTATTTTGCATAATCAGTTTTCTTCTCCTCATAATGATTAGTTAGTTCGTAGTCTGACATCCGTACTGAGAAAAAGCCAATATATATAATCTAATTTGGCTTTCATCGGTATTTCAGAAATAATTCACAAAGTTAAGACAGGAACTAAGCCCCCTTTCCGACCTGAGGTTTCACCCGAAGACTGTCCATTAGACTTTTTGAATCTGTTGTATTCTTGCTGGAGTGAGGATCCAGCATCCAGACCACAGATCTCAGTCATAAAACAACAGATGAAGAAACTCAGCAAGTAATAACTTCTAAATGTTCAAATTTTTCTGCATTTGAAAAATTTTATTTATAGCTAAAAGTAACAAGCGGAAGGTTTTGTGGGACATATGGCACAAAATTTTTACACGTAAACGAATGAAATAAACTTGAAATTAAAAACAAATATTTTGGATATCGAAAACAAGTTAAGACCAGTCATTTAAATCAGTGAAATATATTTTAAAATAGCATCTAAGTTATTTCTGATATTCTACGTATCTGTAGAGGAATGGGGAGTGGCAACTTCTTGGACAGTCTGCTGAATCGAATGGAACAGTATGCCACCAACTTGGAACAACTGGTGGAAGAAAAAAGTTCCGCGTTTTTAGAAGAGAAGAAAAAAAGTGAAGCGTTGCTCTATCAGGTTATTCCAAGGTGACCTTACCATCAGAAGTTTTAGTCTTGTGGTAATTTGTTTGTAAGAAAATTCTGTTTTTTTTTCTTTATGATAATATAAAATTTGGAATGACAACATGAAGCCTTTTGGGATATTATAGTCGTCTTCCTTTTCAAAAGAATATTATCGTTTTATTAGATGTTATGAATACGAACAAGTGCAGTACATGTTTTTGTTTGTTTTTATAACACTAGATGTCCTCACGGTGAAAAGTGGTAAGTTTACAAACTTGAAGTGCTAAAATCCGGGTCTTAGTTTTCTATGGTGTACAGGCCATCCCATAAGTAATGTCTGAAAATTTAGTACAGAAAGTGCATCATCATTTCTGTCTTTTTAGAAAAAACTTTAATGAATAAAATATATAATAGGACCTTTATAAAATATTTAGACAAATAAAAAAACTTACGAAACTCCACTTTTTCAAATCATCAATGGAATAAACTCTTACGAAGATGGTTGTGTCAGAGGAGCTCATTAGGAATATAATGATTTATAAGTTTAAAAAAGGCAGAAATGCAGCAGAAACTACACAAAACATTCAAGGTGTTTATGATGCGGAGTCTCTCAATGAAAGAAAATGTCGATAGTGGTTTCAGAAGTTCAGTTGTTGTTGTTTTGAATTAAGCACAAAGCTACATAATGGGCTATCTGTGCTCTGCCCACCACGGGTATTGAAACCCGAATATAAAAGTCTTTATAAGCGTTTGGTGGGATATTGTTGGTGTAATCCACTTTGAGTTGCTGCCACTCAATGTAATTATTATATGAGGCTTCTATTGTCAATATTAGAGCGCTTGAATGTTTCACTGAAAGAAAAGAGGCCTGCTTTTATCAGTCATAAAGGTGTTGTGTTACACCAGGATTTTCACGGCCCCATACAGCAATGATTACATCTGCAAAGAATAAAGAGTTAGACTGGGTAAACTGCCGCATCCTCCTTATTCTTCAAACCTTGTCCCATCTGATTATCATCTGTTCCGAAATTTACAGAACTATCTTGATGGGAAAGAGCTTGGAACATGTGAAGATGTCGAAACTACCCTCTCTACATTCTTTTCCTCCAAACCCCAAGAATTTTATAAAAATGGCATTCAGAAGCTTGTGAATCGTTGGCAGGAAGTAATTAATAATAATGGAAGAGAACGTACATTATTGATTAAATAACATTGAAAGCGTTTGAAACCCTTTCTCTTTTTTTGAACCTAAAATCGAATATTACTTAAGGGATGACCTGATACACAGTAGATAGTCCAGTGTGCATTTGCTCAAAATCAAACAAGTACCATCAGGTTTCTTTGTTTTTAACCAAACGTTTTTCGAAACCGTAGGTACATAGCTGAACAACTCAAGGCTGGATGCCATGTTAAGCCTGAAACCTTTGAATCTGTGACCATCTTCTTTAGCGATATTGTGGGATTCACGTCGCTTTCAGCCGAGAGTACAGCGATGGAGGTATAAATTAATTTACAGTTCGCATCAAACACGTACGATTTTATTCTTTGTTAAGTGTGATTTAATCTATTTGTAATACCTGCGTATACAGATGTATAAAAATGATTCAATTGTTTTTAAAACGAGTCGAATTTTTTTGTGACTAATCGGCTTCTCTATAGTATAGCTCTTGAAACGCATGATATACGATCATACCCAAACATACTTCCATGTACAGTTAATGAGATTGAGTTTTAGAAACAGCTGATAATATATTAACATCACGTGGCAGTAAAACAAAACCTCATCAAAGGTAATGTTTTATTTGTCAACTATCCGTGACACTGACGATACTTTAGTGATATTATGAAAACTAATATTTTTGCTTTTAAAATAAAAATCTTATATTTAGTTTGTACCCGATGGGACAGCAATAATTTTACAGGCCAACAACGATAAAATATGGGGCTAGATTCCCAGAGATGAAGAGAGGAGGTTCTCCCAGTGTGACTGTACTCTAAAAAGAACATGTATACATATTAGCTTTCTTGTGTTAGGTATTACAATTTCAAATAACCTAAAACTGATTTAAAAGATAATTTAAATTTCAAAGTTAATTAAATGTCGATATGCACCCAATTTGATACTTGCCAACAAGACTGATATATATAGTTTTTCTTTTAATACAAATATATTTTAACTTACAAACATTAATACAATTTACAACAAAGGTTGTTATTAATAATGTTCTATATACATAAATATAAACTTATAAACAATATCAAGTTCTCTTGATGTTTTATCGAATATTTACGATGAGCGAGTTAATTTCGATTTGATGTAGGTACAATTCACTTAACAGGAAGCTAGCTAGCTCTGTGTTCTTGTTTCACCAGCCAGTTGCCGAGCTATTTCATTGCTAAATTTAAGTATATAATATTTTTCGGGAAAGAACTAACGTCCATTGTGAATCCGCTAAAGTTAAATGGTTTGTAACGTTCGAAAATTATAATAGTTTCTGGTCAGATATCTGAAGTTTCTAATTAATAGACGTTAATTACAGTTATAACTTCCGAATTTTATTGTGTACTAACTATAACAAACCAATAATATGTGCTATCTCTTGGCGCATCGTGTTGGTTACATTTATAGGCTTGAGGAGAGTTTCTAGAAATTTCAGCCTACACAACAACACTGACGATACACAAGTGTTTACGTATAAACATATATTGTTGTTTATTACACTGGAGAATTTTCTATAACTTTAAGTAAATAGATGGGAATTTCGCAATTCAGATTTAACACTATAAATATGTATATTTCTAAAGATATAATTACATGAAACAAACATCGGTATTAAAATAGATATACAACAGTAAATCCGTCACATCTTGATATATGCAAATTACTTATTTTTTTCTGAATATCACGGAACTTTTCAAATAAATACGATCGTGTTGTAATAGGAAGAATTAATTTTGTAATTTTTTTACTGTAGTATTGCACGTGATTTCTTTTACGTCATTATACACATCATTCAAACTTTTTTCCAAATTTCTTTGATTAATTGAGAGGGATTGAACGCAGTTTAATGGTGAAGTTAGATTAACTGACTTACATGGTACTGGTCACTAGCAGATGGATCAACTTGGCTTTAAGAACAGTCACAAAAACAGAAAACTTTTAAAGTTAGAAGAAGCTATGTTATTCAAAACACTGGTAAAGATCCTGGTATCAACTTTTTTTTACCAGTACTTCTCTTTCTGATGTTAAATATCATCTTATTCTTTGAATCAGTACCAAGTGTCCAGAGCACCATCCGGCCAGCACGTGTTTCACGATTTTATTGTTATTACAGGTTGTTGATTTGTTAAACGACCTTTATACGACTTTCGACGATATCCTTGAAAACTATGACGTATATAAGGTGAGAAACATTTTATTTACTTTATATTTGTTTCAAAACACAACATGAGAGAGCACTATAATATATGTGTATTTTCAAGATATTTCATGCGGATATATACATAACAGACTTAGTTGTCTCTTTAACGACACAAGTTGTGGAAAAACTGGTAAAATCTACTTTGATTAAACGTAACACAGAAACGGAAGTAGCATTCCCATTCATGGAGTTCAATTGTTTAACAATCGGACTGACAGCTAAGTTTATTCGCTGTTTCAATTGTTGCTACGTAAAGCCGACTCCAAATGAAAATAGCATACGTACACTGCTGAGCTCAGTTTGTTTGTTTACTGATCGTCTGTTACCAGTGGCAATTACGTCAAATGACGCCATACGCACACACGCCTTCCCCATAAATTCAATAAAGTAAATGCTGTGGGTTTCAAGCGCGGATACATTTGCTAGTGTATATATATAAATAATTTTAAGAATTTTACCATATAATGTTGTATAATGCATTTAATTTATAACAGTAACATAATAATTAACTTTGCAAAGTATTGTTATTCAAACACTATGTCACATTTCCAACTAAAATTTTTCATCTCTGTTTAGTCCACCCGATTGGACCGCGTTAAGTTTACAGATTTAAACGTTGCAAGCCAGGGCTCGATTCCTCGCGGTGAACACACAGCATATATCCTAAGGTGGCTTTGCTCTAAACCAAAAACATATTAGTTTAAAATAGATCAAATTTATGTATAACTATTGTTTATATATATATATCTTGTAACAATAGCGTACAATATAAAAATTGATCAAATTAATATATATAATTATTGTTTATACACATCACGTTCAACAGTTTAATAATCGGTATCGTATTTCTTTCTAATGAAATTAAAAGTAAGACACTTGAACTCGATCATTTTACATAGTCTAAAAATAATAATACGTCATTATCTTGGCATTTACAATTCGTCTAATATGAGCCAATTTACGGCAAAAAGTATATATACACTGCTGGCCAAATCTTAAAGCCAATGAACATAAAGAAAAAAATATGCATTTTGCATTGTTAAACTCAACCACTTATTTGAGTACAGCTTTGAAAGATGAAATTAAGAAAAATAAAAATAAAAACTCAACCACTTATTTGAGTACAGCTTTGAAAGATGAAATTAAGAAAAATAAAAATAAAAACTTTTTAGCATTTAATAGGGCAAATGTGAACACTATGAAATTAACCTAAATACTAGCTGGTCAAAAGTTTAAGACCACACCAAAACGAAATCGTAAACAGGGTAGAAAATACCCAACAAAAAATCTCAGTAGTGAGTTGCACGGCCGTCATTATGAATAACTTCAAACATTCACTTTGGCATGGTCAACATAAGCGTTTGCAGAAGGTTAGCTGGAATGTTATTCCAAGTGGTGAAGATAGTGTCATTAAAATCATGCACTGTTTGGAATTGACGTCCATTTCTATAGACTTCGCTTGCCATCCGCCCCCAAACATTTTTAATGGGGTTCAGATCGGGCGAACACGCTGTATGGTCCAAAAGAATCACGTTATTCGTCATGAAAAGTCCTTTATCCTGTGGGCATTGTGGATTGCAGCGTTGTCCTGGTTAAAGATTCAGTCACTTCCACACAAGCGAGGGCCTTCAGTCAATAAGGATGCTCTCTCCAACATGCCAATGTAGCCAGCTGCTGTTTGACGACCCTGTATAACCTGAAGCTCTATTGTTCCTTGGAAGGAGAAAACACCCCAGATCATGATGGAATCATCTCCATGTGTCGTGTAGAAAATGTCTCCGGTGGGATATTCTTATCGTACCAGTAACGTTTGAAGCCAACTGGACTATCCAGGTTAAATTTTTTCTCATCAGAGAACAAAACCTTCTTTCACTTTTCTCTTTTGGTGCTTCTCAGCAAAGTTTAACCGTGGTGTGGAAGGAGGCGTGGCCTCTAAAGACGTTTCCAATTTTTAAAGCCTTTCTCTCGTAGATGCCGTCTTATTGTTCTTGAGCTGCATTCTGCGTCCGTAAGGGCCTTAATATGGTTCGACGATCGACTGGTGTCTTGCCGAACAACTCGTCGAATCTTTCTGCCCAACACCGGCGAAATTTTCTTGGGCCGACCACTTGAAATTCTCATTCCATATTCCTCAGAGTCTTTTAAAAAATTGCAATAGCAGTTTTACTATGCCCAATCTCACAAGCGATAACACGTTGAGAGAGACTTTGCTTTTGCAGCTTGACAATTCTGTCACGTTCAAACTCTGTGAACTTTTTAGCCTTTGCCATATTTTTACCCAATGTGACACAGGAGATGTCAGTGGGAGATGTTGATAACGCTAATGCTTGAACACATATGACTAACGTTTAACGCTTAACGTTTCAGTATGGTCTTAAATTTTTGGCCAGCTAGTATTTAGGCTAATTTCACGGTGTTCACATTTTCCCTGTTAAATGTTAAAAAAAAGTTATTTTTTACCCTTTTCTTATTTTCATCTTTCGAAGCTCTACTCAAATAAGTGGTTGAGTCTAACAGCGCAAAATGCATATTTTTTTCTTTATGTTCATTTCCCTTAAGATTTTGGCCATCAGTGTATATGTATACATCACAAAACGTTTAACTAATTTAAAAGTCATAGTTAAATTAGAAACTATTTTTGATAAATTCATTAGTTCTAAACGTTGTCAGAGAGGAACTATTCTATCGACCAAAGTTTTAGACACGCGGGAGAGTTGGTTCGTTTATTAACACAAAATTACCTTATAGTAGAGAACTCCTAACCTTCATAGCTCGGAGTCGAAAAAAGATTATATCGATAACCTCGAGTCAGCTCAGGTTACGAACCTAGTTTGTCTCACTATAGATTTACTTCAAAATACTTTATGCAGTCTATTTAATGTGTTGCATACAAGATATTTACTAGTTAATTGGGAAAGACGGCAATGTTTGTCATCACACATAAACATTCAGTTAAATTATTTTAAGGATATTAGAGCATGCCCCCAGTGGCTCAGCAGTATGTTTGCGGACTTACAAACCGGGTTTCAATACTCGTGGTGGGCAGAACACGTATAGCTTTGTGCTTAATTTCAAAGAACAACATTAAAGCACATAAAGAGAAAAATTCTAGTTAGAAGTTTTATGACCTAATTTAGTTATAGTTGGTGGGCTAAACGGAGTGCAATATAGTCGATGAACCAGGTATCCTTGTCTCCAAGATTTGGGTAAATGTGGATTACATCAAGTAATGTAAAGGAACACACACAGTATGGCAATACCATAAGATTAAGAAACGTTATAGATCGTCATTTTAGAATTGAAATGTTTCTCACACTCCTTTCAGGTCAGTCTTTTTTTTTTTTTGGTTTCTACAGGTGTGCTTAAACAACAGACATCTAACTTTTCAAACTAAGGGAATTAATTTAGACATTTCTTTACACATCAGATATTTCTTCCTACAGTCTTCTAAATCTGTTTAGAATATATTTTACATCACCCTTCATTTATCCATATTTTCCAGGTTGAGACTATCGGTGACGCTTACATGGTTGTGTCAGGACTTCCGGTTTCAAACGGAAATGAACACGCACGAGAAATTGCACGCATGTCCATAACGCTTAGAGAAGCCATCCGTAATTTTAAGATCCGTCATCGTCCAGAACGAACACTGCAAATCAGAATAGGAATGCACACTGGTGAGATTTGTGTTTCGTATTTATTTCGGACAAGTACCCGATTTATTATGTTACGAACATTGTGTATTACAATTTCAAATAACCGGAAATTTTAATTTAGAAGTTAGTAAATTTATTATATTTATTAACAAGATTGATACACACAATTTTCTTTTTTTAATATAAATACATTTTAATATACAAACTAAAAAGACAATACGATTTATAATAACAGTTATTACTAATAATTATTATAAATGATGGTTTATATGCAAGTTTTTTTACAAACTTACAGACAATACTGATTCTTATATCTAGTCCAAAACTGAATACTTTATCGACGTTCCAGGTCCTCGACGAATAAATCAGTTTAGAGTTGATATTGTCACACCTCGCTTAAGCTAGTCAGCTTGATTAGCCTCACACCCCTAAAAGTTCATTTTTTATGGCGAAGATATTTAATGTCTTCGTAAAAAATACGAACGTCTAAAGCTGACACACTGAAGTTAAACGGTTTTTAATGTTTGAAATCTGTATACGTTCCTGGTCAAATATCTATAGTTTTCCCATTAATAAGCGTTAATCACAGTTACAGCTTTCGAGTTTTGTAGTGTACCAACTGCAGTAACCCACCAAAATAAATTGTCTCTTATGGCATTGCGTTTATAAGTTTGAGATCAGATTTTCTAGAAATTTCAGCTAATACAACAATATTAGTATTTATATATTAAGGAAAGCATTGTTGATTCTTATGCTCGAGAATCTTCTACATATTTAGTAAACAGACAGGAATTTCGAAATACACATTTAATAGTATAAGTTACATGCATTTATAAATATATATTTAACTGAAACAAACATCGATATTAAAATAAATATATAAGGATAAATTCGTCACAAAAAGCTTTGTGCTCTATACCATTTTTGGTGCCATGTACTTTACTCGTCTCAAGTATAGAACAAGTGTATAGCATTTAGGCTAGCATTCTGGAATATATGTCATGTCGTATGACTAGCTCTGGTACTGAATCAATAGCTTCGTCGGCAGTAACCTTCAATATACCAAATGTAATGGAAGTTGAACAGACACACTTTCTTGATAGAATCATATATGAGATCAGTTTCAAATGAAGATAGACAAAAATGATTAGGAATTTATTTTATTTTAGCGTTTACCCGTTGTTTCTGATTCCAAAGTTTTATATTAGGCCTGATTCAATATCATGTTCTTTGAGGTAAAATACAAGTGTCATTACAGGTTCGTGTGCTGCTGGTGTGGTAGGCCTAAAGATGCCACGTTACTGCCTATTTGGTGACACTGTTAATACTGCATCTCGTATGGAAAGCAATGGAGAAGGTAAGGTTTCTTCAATAGGAGCTGGAAACATGGCCCTAACATGCAATATTAATAATTTAATACTAACAAAAATCATATTTTAAAACATGTATTGCAACCTTAATGACCCCCAACAGCTCAGTGTAAGTTACGACGCTAAAAATCGGGTTTCAATACTCATAGTTGGCAGAACAGATATAGCCAATGGTGTAGTTTGGGCTTAACAAAAATCAAACTAAAATCAATGTTTAATTATTTCAAAGGAATTGTCGAAAGAAGTGAACATAAATAATTATAATACTGATGTATTTGTTTTGTTTATTTTTATTTAAGCACAGAACTAAGCAAAGAATTACTGTGGGACCACCACGAATTAAGAAACCCGGTTTCTAACGTTGTAAGCCTTCATGGTTTACGCCATTTTGATTCTTCTCTTATATCCCCCACATTATAGGACCGACAGGGCTACGTGGTTAGGGCGTTCGACTCATTTTCCGAGGGTCGTAGGTTCGAATCTCTATCACAGCAAACATGCTCACCCTTTCAGCCGTGAGTCAATTCCATTATTCGTTGAAAAAAGGGTAGTCCACTAGCTGTCTTTCCTCCAGTCCTACACTGCTAAATATGGGACGATAACACAAATAGGCCTCTCATAACTTTGCACGAAGTTAAAAAGAAACAAACAATCCTATACTGCAGTATATGATTTTGTTTGTTTTGAATTTCGCACAAAGCTACACGAGAGCTATCTGTGTTAGCCGTCCCTAATTTAGCAGTGTAATACTAGAGGGAAGGCAGCTAGTCATCACCACTCTCCACCAACTCTTGGGCTACTCTTGTTACCAAAGAATAGCAGGATTGACCGTCACATTATAACGCCCCCACGGCTGGAAGGGCAAGCATGTTTTGTGCGACGGGGATTCAAACCCACGACCCTCTGATTAAGAGTCGAACGCCTTAACACACTTGGCCACTGCAGTATATGAAACAATCGTTTTTCAGATCAATCTCTCTATGATGAACAATTCACAAAAACTTGAAAAATTTCACGGTCTAGTAGGCTTTCTTACTTCCTCTCGGCTAGGTAAATCATCCTAACATACATAATGTTTAATTATCAGTTTACGGTAATTTAATATGATATATTTGTTTTCAAGATTATTGTAAATAAAATAAATATTTGCGTACTGAAATTTTTTGTTAATCTATTAAAACATTTTAGGAATTTTTGCGTAAAAAATGTTCATGAATAGTTATGATAAAACAGTGATATTGAAATGTTCATATTGCTCATCTATTATCTTTGAAGGTATGACCAGGTGGTTTGGACGCTCCACTCGTAATCTGAGGGTCGCTGGTTCGAATCCCCGTCACACCAAACGTTATAATGTGACGGTCAATCCCACTATTTATTGATAAAAGAGTAGCTCAGTAGTTGGCGGTGGGTGGTGATGACTAGCTGCTTTCCCTCTATTCTTACACTGCTAACTTAGGGACGGTTAGCACATGTACCCTTGTGTAGCTTTGCGCGAAATTAAAAAAACAAACAAATTGTCTTCAAGATCAAAATCACACAGCTTTTTGGTTGTTATTATTATTCTTTAACGATATTTATCTAAATTATCTATTTTTTCAAATACAGTTGTTGTTGTTGTTTTGAATTAAGCACAAAGCTACACAATGGGCTATCTGTGCTCTGCCCACCACGGGTATCGAAACCCGAATTTTAGCGTGTAAGTCCGAAGACAAACCGCTGAGCCACTGGGGGGCTTCAAATACAGAAAAGTGGAACCTGAAACTCAGGATTCAATCTACAATGCTCCCCTTCAGCGGCAAAGCTGGATTTCGATACTTGGGGTGGGCAGAGCACGGATAGATAATTGTGTAGTTTTGTGATTAATACCAAAAACAAAGCAATTAATGTATAATAAATGTTGAAGAGTGGCTTATTTCTGTGTTGCCCCCGCTGGTACAGCTATAAGTCTACGAATTTACAACGCTAAAATCAAGGGTTTGATTTCCCTCGGTGAGCACAGCAGATAGCCTGATGTGGCTTTGCTATAAAAAAAAAACACACACACACACACATTTTTGCAATTTCAACCCATTTAAATTATTAACCTAGCAACGATTTTCTTTTTCAAGTTAGAAAGCAAGCAGAGATAAATCTCTCAACAAAATCTTTATCCCCCCTCAAAATTAAATGAACAAAAAGAGAAACAAACACTTTTTAAATACCATATTTTTAAAAGTATATTTTGGTTTGAATTTCGCGCAAAGCTACACGAGGTCTATCTGCGCTAGTTGTCCCTGATTTTGCAGTGTAAGACAAGAGGAAAGGCAGCTAGTTATCACCACTCACCGCCAACTCTTGGACTACTCTTTTACCAACGAATAGTGGGACTGACCGTCACGTTATAACGCCAACACGGCTGAAAGAGCGAGCATGTTTGGTGCAGCCAAGTTCGAACCCGTGACCCTCGGATTAAGATTCGAGTATCTTTACCACCTGGCCATGCCGGTTGAAAGTTTGGTCGTCTCGACTACGAACAATGCTTTACCACTTTTTCGTCAATAACAGAATTAAAAGGGACGTTAATTGAAGAAATGGCAAAATGAACTACATCCCTCTTAACTTATTTTATGATGACTCTAACCGCTTTCTTTTTCCATCTTTTGGTTTAGTAGTAATGTTTTCAATTTAACTAAGAGAACTGATTCGTTTTAATGAATCGTTAACATGTTAGTTCAACCATTGTGTTACGTTTCCTTTCAGCAAACAAAATTCACGTTAGTCCAACATCTAAAGCTATTTTAGAAACGTTCCAAACGTTCGTTATTTCAGTGAGAGGAGAAGTAGAATTGAAGGTATGTGGTTGTTTTAAAACACGTGGACAAATTCAACGTTAAATGTAAACAGAACTAAATTATTCTTCAGTTGTAAAACATATTGAAACACCAAGTGGTTGTAGTTGTTGTTTTTGAATTTCGCACAAAGCTACTCGAGGGCTATCTGCGCTAGCCGTCCCTAATTTAGCAGTGTAAGACTAGAGGGAAGGTAGCTAGTTATCACCACCCACCGCCAACTCTTGGATTACTCTTTTACCAACGAATAGTGCGACTGACCGTCACGTTATAACGCCCACACGGCTGAAAGGGCGAGCATGTTTGGAGCGACAGGAATTTGAACCCGCGACCCTCAGATTACGAGTCGCACGCCTTAACACGCTTGGCCACGCCGAGCACACTAAGTAGTAATTGGAATACTCTTTGTTTTGTTTTTTACAAACAAAAATAATTTTAGAAGATTCCAAGTTGTAGAGAACTATACCACAATATACTAAAAAAAACGTTTTTTGTCTCCCCCCTACTGGATTTAGCGGAATTTCTGAGGGCTTTCAATGCTAGAATCCGGTTTTCGGTACCCGTAGTGGGCAGAGCACAGATAGCTCATTGTGTTGTTTTTGTGTCTATCTTTAAAAGAAAAAGAAAACATTTGCTGTATCTAAGGTAAGAAACTGAAAGATTTTTGTTTTAATAGTCACGTACGTTATCAAAATAAAGTTTAGCGGTCATTAGTTTTTTGTCTTTATTTTGCGGCATTGAACTGTACAAGTACATATTCCGTGATAAATGGAAGGCACCCCTGAAAGGTGTGCAATAATACCTTTAAAGTCGCATGTCAAAAATGTTTAACCTTGTTAGAGTGATAAATGACATCACGTTCCAAAAGTTGAGTGACGTATAACTGTAGAAAGGTTTTATTGGCCATGTTTCGGCTTCTTTTTCCAATCCAATGCACCGTTTCTTCTCTCCAGCTAGCCAGCGTTAATATACTCTTCGAAAAAGAGACGCAAAAGAGATATTTTTGTTATTTTAAAAAGAAATATTTCTAATAACGTTACATATTCACGTGTTAAGGCACTGATTGTCAAACCAAAATGACAATAAATGTTGTGCACTTTGAAAATGGAGGAAAACATCGGATTTTTCGCCAAAACGCATGCGTGTCCAATAAATTTGTTTGAGAGATCTGCATGTTCTGCAAGTGCATCATGTGCAAAATCTCTATAAAAGTGACGGGTTCTCGGTTTCCATAGCTCAGTGTTAATCCACCGAGACACAATACAGTTACGCCAAGACTGACTGAAGCACAACGCCATTGGTCGTTTGGAAGCAGGCGAATCTCGATCAGATGTTGCCAGAGCTGTGAATGTCCACCAAAGCACCACCACAAGGCTATGAAATCGTCACCAACAACATGGATCAACTCATGGCCGTCCACAATCTGGCAGACCTTGTGTGATCACACCCGCGCAAGATTGCAACATCCGGTTACGTCACCTTTGGGATAGGACCACCACTGCGACGTCTACTGCCTCAACCATACCAGGGCTGCGTAGGATTTCCGATCAGACCATACACAACCGTATACGATATTCTTAGGCCCCATGTGCAAACCATCATGGTGAACGTCAACGACGTTTTTCAACATGACAACGCCCGTCCTCACACAGCCCGACTCACCACTGTCTTCTTGAGACACCACAACATCAACGTTCTTTCTTGGCCCTCCAGATCACCAGATTTAAACCCCATCGAACATCTTTGGGACGAGTTGGACCAACATCTGCGACGGCGACAACCTCAACCCGAGACTCTACCTCAGCTTGCAGCAGCTTGGCAAATTGAGTGGACAGCCATTCCATGAGCAGGAGATGCCAAGTAGTTATTGATACTCACGGGGGGCATACTCGTTATTGACGTTGAGTGACGTTAAACTTCACCTAATGAGCGTGGACTTCGCCTTTGCAGACTTTAGATGTTCAGCAGTGAATGTGCAAAGTTTCATACGTCATACAGAACTACCCGGAATAAAATTGTTAGCAATTTGTCTCATATTTTGCCTTTTGTGTTTCTTTTTTTGAAGAGTATATACTATAAACACTTCTCTAATAACCATGGTTCGCGTCCCATTGCCACCATATATAACTACGACCTGAACTTTAGAGCAGTGGGGACGTTATATTAGCTCGTGACGGTGCAATTTCACAGTTCAGTCTGAAAAAGGTTGTTCTGAAACCGATAATTAGTGACGATGACTAGTTTATCACATCAAAATTGACCTCGGATAGCTTTGAGTGACACTTGAAAAAACAAACAATCGTTAACTGTTTTAAATAGAGCGTGCGTCGCGACCTGTAGTTCCGAATTGTCTAAGTAACAAAGCAGAGACCAGATTTTGTCGTGAGATTTATACTCATGACATAAAAAGAGTTAATATTCTGAGATATATTTATAGTCATCAACTATCCAAGAGAACCTGTGTTCTTGAAATAAATCTGTTCTGTGTGAGCAAATGCTGGGTATCAGTTAACTTAAAGATAATTTTTCATGAATTTGTAACACATTAAAATAAAAGAGTTACTTGAAATACTCTACTGTTTATTGTTAAGTATCGGATTACTACTGGGTTAACATAGTAACTAAACTGTGTTATATTTTAATTAGGAACACAACATGCACCATAAAAATCTATAAATATAGACAGTATTGTATTTCACGTTACAAAAAATAATTGACGTTGTTACTTCATACGTGAAATAACGTTCTGTTCATGTTCCACTTGCTAACGAACTGTTAACTAGAGTACGTCAAACAATAATGTAACCTAGTGTCTTCCAATAGGGCAAGGGGAAAATACTTACCTACTGGCTGGAAGGAGAAACCGGTGGTGTCTTAGAAACCAATGAGCAGTTTCTTCAACGTGTAAAACAGGAGATAATGGAGATGTCCGACTGAGACGTGTTAGTGAAAAGAACCAGACTGTATTTTAAATATTATTATTCTCCAGATATGGTTTTCAAGAAATAATTATTTCCATACTGCACAGTCAAATACGGTTAATTAATGTGTTGGCATAAAAGTGTAGCATAGTCAAATAACCTGATATTATGTTTTAACAAATACAGCACAGAAGCAAAGTTTGTGTCGTGCATTAAGTACAGCATACTCAGTCAATGTTTCTATTGAGCGACAAGGACAGCACACTCAAGCAACTTTCGTATTAAGCGATATGTATGGCAGTTTTTAGCAACAGTTATAATAAGCAACAAAGACAGCACAACGAAACAACGTTGATATAAAGTAACAAGTACATCAAACTAAAGTAATAATAAATCAAAGGACGTTTTTTTATGATAAGGAACACTATAAAATCACAGTATTAATATAGAGCAGAAGGTACAGTATAATAAATTATATCTGTACTACTTAATAAGTACAACACAGTCAAACACCATTAATATAAAGAAGCAGAGTTAAACAACAATGATGTAAAGTTACAAATACAACACAGTCAAACAACATTAATATAAAGTAACAATGTGAACAGAGTTAAACAACAATGATGTGAAGTTACAAATGCAACACAGTCAAATAACATTAATATAAAATAGCATGATAAACAGAATTAAACAACAATGATGTAAAGTTACAAATACAACACAATCGAACAACATTAATATAAAGTAACAATGTGAACAGAGTTAAACGATGATGTGAAGTTACAAATACAACACAGTCGAACAATATTAATATAAAGTAACAATGTGAACAGAGTTAAACAACAATGATGTGAAGTTACAAATGCAACACAGTCAAATAACATTAATATAAAATAGCATGATAAACAGAATTAAACAACAATGATGTAAAGTTACAAATACAACACAATCGAACAATATTAATATAAAGTAACAATGTGAACAGAGTTAAACGATGATGTGAAGTTACAAATACAACACAGTCGAACAATATTAACATAAAGTAGCATGATGAACAGAGTTAAACAACATGATGTAAAGTTAAAAATACAACACAGTCAAACGACATTAAAATAGAGTAACAATGGGAATACAGTTAAAAAATAATGATGTAAAGTTACAAATACATCACAGTCAAACAACATTAATATAAAGTAACAATGTGAAAAGAGTTAAATATCAATGATGTAAAGTTACAAATACAATGCAGTCAAACAACATTAATATAGAGTAACACAGTGAACAGAGTTAAACATGATGTAAAGTTACATCGTCAAATAACATTAATGTTTATTAAAAACAAATAATAAAATCAAACAACAGTAACCTTTACATAAACTGGCAGATAACAAATGAAGATCGTTTGCGATTCCAAAGTAGTTTCTGTTGTACATAATTTTAGTTTGTGAAACAGTTTGTAGATTGAATTTTGTTACCTATACTTAATATGATGTTGTATTTATTTACATTTGTACATATTTCAAATATTTTATTTTCAGTTTATATATATATATATATATTCACAGATTTATGATAAAAAGGTACTTTATAAATAATTTTAGTCCTAAGTTTGGGATCATTTTACTGTCGTTTTTCATTCACAAATGTTACAAATTTCTTAACGATTTTTGATTTCGTTCCAATCTACCACTAACACTTTATTACCATCTTTTTTTTTATCAAAATTTCCTTCTTAAATTATCTCATGTCAATCACATTCTATTAAGCTGTTTCTCTATTAAAATTGTTGTAAACTTTTGTCTGGTTGTCTTGAAAACGAAAATGTCATCATTTGATCAAATTTAAACTAAACCTTCGTGTAACAATCCTCTGTTGATGACAGATATATTCCAAAATTTACTACTAAAAAACTTAAATGGTTATTTTTCTTACAAATATCGTTTATTATCTTTCTGTTTAGAAACAAACTTGTAAAAGCTTCTTTTACAACTTATGTTACAAATGTTATCGTTCTGTTAGTAATAATAACTGACGATTTGCTCGTTCTTTTTTAAATTGACCAATGATATTTTCGTAGCCTTCTTGATATATTTTAAATACTTATTTCCTTCCAAAATTGGTAGAATTAGGTAAATGTTACTGAAATTATGTGTGAGGTGGTAGCGAATTTTTTTTTCCATATACTTAACTAAAAACAATAGGCCTTAGCATGCCTGGAAATTGATCAACCAAGTGCTTGTGTTAAAAGTATGTTTTTCTATTGGTTAATCATTTCATTAAGACGTATTATTTCTTTATCACTCGAAATAGTTCAAACGATCTGAATTACTAAACCTTACTTTGAAAAGAATGATGTAATGTTATATGATATCGACGTCCAACCTTAAATCACAAATATGTATAATGATGTGTTGTATTAATATTCAGAGCTTAATATATAGCTCATGCTTAGAAAGATGTGTCTGATATTGGCCACCTAACGATTACTAAAATGAGTTGGCTAATTATTGACGACTTTATTATTATTAAACTTTGTTAGTTGGTCCATCATTTACGACTTTAGAATCATTAATGTGTAAAATTTCAGGATAGCTTCAATAACTTACAAGAGTTCATTATCTGAATACATTACAAAGTTTAAAATTAACCATTTTAACTCTGCTATTCGTATCTTAAATAAGTCATAACGAATGGTTGTTATTACAGTGTTATAAACATATAATGATAAACACTGGTAATAGAGCAGTATAGACTGTTGTGAAGTCATACTGGACTGAATAAATACATTCAGTAATATTCATTTCGTTTGGCTTATTTCTATTACGTTAAAAACTAACAAGTAAAAAAGCAATACTTGTATAATATCTTTTGTACTTTTACCAAAACAAATATCTGCAACAACTATTAAAACCTCTGAGTCAATAAAAGTATAGCATAGATGACTAAATTTTACGTATTTCAAATACATTACTTAAGAATATTCGTACTTCTCGACTTACTCCAGGATTTCTTAGGCACTGGGTAGAAAAAAAAATTACTCCGGCGCCCTCTTAACATTTAGCTAATTTTTATAGGGAACATAAAAAAAGGATAATATTTTAAAAATATTAAATACAGGACTGATCCAAAACAAAATTTGTATAATACATTGAGAATACGAATAGTGAAAGTACTTTCAGAGGGAGTAACTCCCAGCAGCGTATCTAATTATGCTAATTACACTGTTAAACAACCCAAATGTCAGTAGTGCCCGTAATAATTAAATGTCACACACAAAAATTGTTTTGAAGTAACAGTATTTTAATGCTTTGACTTTCATTATCTAATAAATATGGTATATATTAAATAAATATCTATTTATGTGTGTAACCGTGTCTCACGTTCTATTTAATTTTACAAATATAGGTATTTTTCGTCTATCTACCTTTCGTTTACAATTTTTACTGACATCATAGTTTTCGAGAGAAAATAGAAAATAATCCTGAAATAAAACAAAAATATATACACATATATTTATTTTAAAAAATTAGATTTCTCCTAATTAAAGCTTCTAAAAAACACCTAATGTTAAAAGTAGAAAGTATTTAGTTTCAATCTTAACAATGTAAAATTACAAGAATAAGCCAGATGTTTATAAAATTGCTTGTGATAAAAACTGAAATATTAAATAGACACGTCTATACCATGTTAGGCCCAGCATGGCCAGATGTTGTTGTTGTTTATTAATTTCGCTAAAGCTACACGATGGCTATCTGCGCTAGCCGTCCCTAATTTAGCAGTGTAAGATTAGAAGGAAAGCAGAAAGTCATCACCACCAACTATCAACTCTTGGGATTGGCCGTCACATTATAACCCCTCACAGCTGAAAGGGCGAGCATATTTGATGCGACGGGAATTCGAATCTGCGACCCTCAGGTTACGAGTGCAACTCCTGAACCACCTAGCCATACCAAGCCTGCCAGGTGGTTAAGGCACTTGACTTGTAATCTGAGGGTCGGGAGTTTAAATCCTCGTCACACCAAACATGCTCCTCCTTACAGCCGTGAGAGCGTTATAATGTCACGGTCAACCCCACTATCCTTTGGTAAAAGAGTATCTTAAGAGTTGACAGTGAATGGTGATTTATAGCTGTCTTTCCTCTTGTCTTACTGTTGTAGAAATTAAGTTCAATATATTTAAAAAAATATATGTCATCTCAGGAAAGAGTAAATGAACAAACTTCTTTTCAATCAGTGATGCACATAGAAAACTTTTACTTTTCTTTAGCGAATCTTTAGCTTTTTAATTTGTTTAACCTTAATGTTCACAATACATGATTGCTCATTTCTTCGTTTAAAATGCTCAATTCGATTATTGGTGTAGAAAAATGATTTGATCAAAATTTGAAAATTTTTATTAGCTACTTTATTTAATATCGATTTTTGAAATGTTTAAATTTACCCTTTTCAGCCTTAAGTATGTATGTATTTGGTTATGACGTTTATATATTATGATACATATCTTAGTATTTCTTTCTTATTTTTGCAAAGAACATTGTTTCATTTATTTCATCCTATAAATTAACAAATTTACGATTATTCCAAAGTGATAAACCTTGTATTCTTCACTAAAAACTGTATTGCCATCAATTATTTCAATCTCCAGAGAAAATATCAACTAATTGTATGATATAAAATAATTTAACCAATGAAAATTTCACTTTGTTCTAAAAAATAAACTCCATTTTACAGTACCTAAAAATCACATTATATCTGTTGAAATTAAATTGTTGAACTTTGTAATTTTACAAGAAACCTCCATACTTTTCGCTGGAGTTTTAATCTGGCCCGGCATGGCCAGGCGGGTTAAGGCGTGCGATTCGTAATTTTGCATCCCCGTCGCACCAAAAATGATTGCCCTTTCAGCCATACGGGAGTTATATATTACGGTCAATCCCACTACTCGTAGGTAAAAGAGTACCCCAGGAGTTAACAATGGGTAATGATGATTATGTCTTCCCTCTAGTCTTACACCACTAAATTACGGACGGCGAGTGCAGATAGCCCTCTTCCAACTTTGCGCGAAATTCAAAACAAACTAAACTCTACGATTTAGACTTATCTGTCTTATTTAAGAACCGCTAAAATTAAAATGGATTATTATAAGAAACGACTGTAGAACAGTGTTCCGTTAGAGCGACCTTTCTTTAACTTAAATTAGACATGGCCCGGCATGGCCAAACGTGTCAGGCGCGCGACTCGTAATCCGAGGGTCGCGGGTTCGCGCCCGCGTCGCCCCAAACATGCTTGCCCTTCCAGCCGTGGGGGCGTTATAATGTGATGGTCAATCCCACTATTCGTTGGTAAAAAAGTAGCCCAAGAGTTGGCGGTGGGTGGTGATGACTAGCTGCCTTCCCTCTAGTCTTACACTGTTAAATTAGGGACGGCTAGCACAGATAGCCCTCGAGTAGCATTGTGCGAAATTCTAAAAACAAACAAAATCAGACATTGTACTCACCAGAAGCGTATGAATGATTCACTATAGATGGCGCCAATGTTACTGTGAATATGACGTTAACAAACAGAAGTTGCGATAAACAATCATTCACTATGTCAAGCCTGAAAAAGCAAAGACACTGCAAGGGTTCTTTAAACTCATTCATGAGGCTAAACCTGATCAATCTGCTGCAACTGATAAGGTTGAATCAGAATTGTCAGAGTCATCACCATGGCCTTCTACCAGTGTTGCCACTAACACCTCAGGTCCAGTCTGGGACATTGGTAATTACATTTATGATGTCAGCATTGGTAAACAGGTAAGTCGACTCCTCATTATATCAATTTTGTATTAAAAATAATGCGAACACTCTGCATTGTTGGATTTCACACTGGAGATGGTTACTCTACAGTCAACATGCAAAGGGTGCTTTCTGCAAGTACTGCTGTCTTTTTGCTTCTGATGGTGCTGGTGTTGGAAAAGTGAAAGTTCCATACATAAACTGGAAGAAGGCTGTTGAAAACTTCAAGGCCATGAATTGAAAAAGTACCAGCAAGACAGCAATTTTCTACAGGTCGTAAACATAAGTTCTTCTGTGCACTTGCAGATTGATGAAATTTACAAGCAAGGAATTGAAAATAACCTTAAATAATTTAATGCCTATTATTGATACTGTATTGCTGTGGGGGAGACAGGGTTTAGCTTTGAGGGGAAAATATGATTCTGGTCCAATGTTTGTTAGTGAAACTGATGAGAAGCCTATCAGTAATGATGGGAATTTTCCGGCAATTTTGCGCTACAGGGTAAAAGGCGATGTCAAGCTTTCAGCAAGCCTTAAGAGTACAAAGAGGAATGCCACGTATCTGAGTCCTTAAATTCAAAATAAAATCATCAATGCCTATAATACTCATGTTCTTGATGCTTTGGTCAACAGCGTTAATGCTGCAAAGTGTTTATCAATATTAGCTAATCAAACAACAGATATTTCAGGCATTAAACAGGTTTCGTTGTGTGTTAAATATTTGCATGCCAATGATAACTCTGTTGCAATGAGAGAAGATTTTTTTTGCAATTTATACCTGTTTATTATGTGACAGGCAGAAATTTAGCTGATGTTATCACAATCAATCTGATAAAATATGGTATTGACATGGCTTACCTGCGAGAACAAGGGTACGACGGTACCACCTCTATGAGTGGGGAATTCAATGGTGTCCAGAGACACATAATTGATAAGTTCCAATTCGCATCCTATGTACACTGCAGTGCCCATTCCCTAAACTTGGCAATTTCTGATGCTTGTAAGAAAGTTCCTATGCGAAATTTCATGGGAGTTATTTATAGCATTCAAAACTTTCTCAATACACCTAAACAAAAGCACGTTTTGGCTTTTTCGGTGGATAATAAATCATCTGAATCAAAAAATATGTTTGAAAGGTCTCTGCCCCACTCGATTGGTTGAGAGGCATGACTCAGTCATTGTCTTTTTGGAATTAATCTACGTAATTGCAGATGCCCTTGAGACCATATCAGGTTGGCAAGACAGAGATTCTGTCACGCAAGCCAATCAATTGTTGTGTTCTATAACATAGCCAGAATTCATCATCACTCTACTTACCATTGCTAAATTGTTTTCCTTTAGTTTACCTCTGTGTAACTTACTGCAGCAACACAACATTGATTTAGGGTATGCGATGCATCACGCAAAAATAGTGGAAGATTTAATCCGTTCACTCAAAAATAATACTGTGAATGAATTTAACAACATTTTCTGTGAGGCTCAAACTCTGTGTAGTGAACTTCAAATTGACATCATAATGCCAAGGCTGTCCAGTCACAAAACTCTCCTTACAAAATTCATGTACCTACTACCATGAAGATCTACCACAGAACGGTCAGAACTTACAGCACAACAATGCGACCAAATTAAAGACTTGGTCAATATATACAAGGCTAACATTGACAACATTTCACTAGCTGCAGTAGGTGAACTTGAAGTTTGGTACAAATTACTTGCGAACAACAGACAAAAAAAATGTCATAGATGTATATGCAACGTGCAATGCAGAAATGTTCCCAGTAATTTCCAGACCGTTGAAAGTATTTGCCTCGCTGTCTGTGTCAACGAGCTCAGTGGAACGTTCGTTTTCAATTCTCAGAAGATTCAAAACTTCACAGGTGGCAACTGAACTAATCTAAAACGTTTGGGTCCATTGGGGGCATTTAACCCCCAACTACCTCCCTTGGCTAAGCCCCTGGTACTCATTAGAGTCATATCCATAAAGAACACGATAAAACGGGTAGCTAACGCGAGTTCTAAATATGAGAGGGAATGTACACACCAAGATGGCTGCCGAGCCAGAGTGAACTTTCAGAACTTGTTTTCAGTGAATTCGGTGATGCAAAAGAAAATCTTAAAAGTTTTCATAATGATTAAACAATATTTTGATGTAAATGCATGACAAAACATATCTTATTTGATAATGGACTGTACTTTTGAAGTATTTTAAAGAATAATAAAATATTTTGCTGATGTTGGCAAATAAATAAGTGATGACTGTGAAAAATATTTTTCCCATGAAGATAGACTTGAAAAATAGGGGGCGTCTTATACATCGAAAAATACGATACTTGAAAACTGATAAATTTTGAAAAATAGCCACATTAAAGTAAGTTTATTTGTTTCTTGAATTTCGCGCAAAGCTACTTCAGGGTTATCTGCGCTAGCCGTCTTTAGCTTAGCAGTGTAACACAAGAGGGAAGGTAGCTAGTCACCACCATTCACCACCAACTGTTAGGCTACTCTTTTACCAACGGATAGTTGGATTGATCGTTACATTATAACGCCCTCAGGGCTGAAAAGGCGAGCATGTTTGGTGTGACGAGGATGCGAACCCGCAACCCTTAGATTACGAGTCGCACGCCTTAACCCATCTGGTCTTGCCTGGCCTCATTAAAGGGAGTTGTTGTTTTTAATTAAGCACTAAGGTACACAATCTGTACTCTGCCCACCACGGGTATCGAAACCCGGATTTTGGCATTCTAAGTTCGCAGACATACCACAGAGCTACTGGGGGGCTATTATAGTAAGAAAGCAGAAAATGTATATAATGTTTGCATACCACACTGTTTTTTTTGGTGTAAGAATTTTTATTCCATAAAATGGAACTCAGACTGCATTATGTTATGTATTTATTTTTTCTTTAATATTTTTTATACACCAACATCTCGGTGAAGTCAATAAATATTTATATGTGCAGTATAAGCATCTTTAGAAATGCAGTACATTTATTATTTTTCTAATAATACCATGTGACAACATGGCCACTTCTTTGTGGACATTAAAATTTTTAGTTATTTTTCTTTCTTTTTGAATTTTTTGTATGCCCCCCTTTTTATTTTCACTTTATTACTATTGTGATTGATTTTTTTCTTGGTATATTATATGATATATAATAAACATATCTGAGCATTACTTTAAACTTGAGTTAAAATTAAAATGTTATCAGAACATAACATTAATATAAAAAGAGCGTTCAGCTAAAACGAAACAAAAATCTGTTGGTTATTATTATTATTTTACTGATCAAACACCTTTTCGGAATGTGTGTTTTTGTTGTTTATGTATAAATATATTCAGAACTGAGTCACTAGACGGCGCTAAATAGAGATGGCAACCGAAGATAGTTATGTATTTTATCAAGCTGATTTACCGACATTAAGTTTTCCAGTAATTGAAGATATAAGGCGTCAGGGTAAATTATGTGATGTCACACTTAAGGTACTCTAAGTAAGCTGTTATTTTTCTAATAAATTACGATTTCCAAACCAGATATATCTTGTTGGAGTGAATGGTTAATGTTAGTTTTGAATACACTCGTATATATTTAATAATCTTTAAAACTTCAGAACTCCCACTTTTAAATTTCTCATGGGAAAAGTATACTACAGCCAAGTCAGTTATGCAAATTAAATATCAAATGTGAGCAGCATTTGTGATTTCCATTCTTGTTTAACTCAGTTAAAATCACATACTCAGTGACGCATGCAATATTGACATTTCTGTGTGCTGTAACTTGCAAGTGTAGACTGCTTTATACCTATAACCAACTGCAGAGGAAGCAACAAAACTATTCTGTATCATTCCGAAATGTGTGACAATTTACCTGTTTACCTGAAAAAAATTCAAAACTGTTGGTTCCTGTTTTTTAGAAAGTACTGGATACAATTTACAACTGTAACAAAAAATAAACAACAATACATCTACAATATGTGCATTACACCACTGTAAAAGTTACTGCCTATAACTGTAAAATTAAGGACAACACTTTTGTATATCCTGGTTAAAAGATGTATGTTTTCCATCTTGTAACTGTGGTGACAAAATTCATGTGTTATAATATTAGGTGAAAATACAGGATTTTAATTTGTTTGCATTTATTATTTCTATAATGTTAATATATCTATCAAAACATCCAATAAGTGGTTAATATTCCTTTATTATAGGATATTATTGGATATGAATATGTTATTATTTTAACAGTATAAGAGGGTGAGCAAAATATTTGTGAATGTGGTCCACAAAGGGACAACCATTTTTTTATTTTTTTTTTAACTGAGATGCAAGACTAATTGAATTTCAAAGAATTAAAAATATTAAGTATTGCAGTATCTTCTCAGCAACTCCATACACAATAAACATCACCCAGCACACCTAGGCCCACAACATTGTACTTTTCTTGCTGAAAAAATACATAGCATCAGGTCAGTGGTTAAGTTACATATACATACAGCTTGTTAAATTTATCATCTGTTCAATGCAGATGACATTTATGAATAGAACAGCTATTAAATTGAATTTTCAAATTGAGTAACCACAGCTTGAACTACAAGTGGATGGCATCTTGTACTGAACCTTGATTGTAACAACATTTGTTCAGCAGTATGAGATATTGAAGGTTAAATGTAAACTACTATTTTAATGTAAATGTAACAACTATTAGACTGTAATGAATTCTGTATTCTGTAAGACTTATCAAGTATTACAACTACGAAAGAACTGTTATGGTAACTGAAATTGAAACTTGAAAAAGACATCTCTGCTGTAAGAACTTTCATGTTCATAGTAACAAGAACAAATCAAACTTGAGAGTGATTACTAAGAAAAGTTTAGTACTTTAAGTGTTTGTGCGTAATGAGTTGTAGCTTACTGGGTATTAAAAAGTAAAATCTTTGGTCTGAGAGTAAACTGAAAAAGTTTGTATTGTATAGGAATAAATATTTTGGTACAATCAGTATAAAAAACTTAAAAGCAGCATGGAGTATATCTGTTGTACTTATCCAAACATTGCATTAGCAGAAGTTATTTTTCAGGTAAAGGTTCCTTCAATGTGTGATCCATGGCTTGTATCGTATAGATATTTGTCTGATGTTTTGGAGTCATGGGTGCCTTATAGGAGTGACTGTCAATTTTTTCTCTTTAGATTAGCCCAAAATTTGATGGCAGGTGCTATTAATAACTACCTTAATTTAATCCATCAATATCAAATTAGGAACATATAATCTTAATGTGGCTTTGTAAAAGTTCCCCCAAACAAATTTCCTAACATTATTAATTTTATATGTCAATAAAGGTATCAGAACTGTTCATGGTAGCATTAATAAGTTCTCTCTGGAATCATGTATCAGAAAACAGGTTATTTATAGGTCTTCATACTCTAATGGTATAATTTCAAATTTCTCAAAATCAAAAACTTTTCTTCCATGTTCTGGGTTACTTTTTAAGATGTGTAAGTATGAAAGAAATATTTTCAGTGATGATGTAGGCTTCTTGAAAAAATCAAACTTATATTTAACATATAGAACAGTTAAAAATGTGCAGATGTTTTGTATACTCATAGGTTAGATACATTTTATGTTTGTGTACATTCAGTGATTAATAACAGAATTAAAAAGAATTACATAATAAGATTATATTAATTAAGTTTATTTATTTCAGCAGAAATCAAACAAAACTTAGTACTTTTTAAAATAAATTTGCTGGCATGATAAAATTTATCTGTGGCTAGAGATACATCAACTGAGAATGTTCATTGTCATCAAAAAGGAAAGGATTTTTTTTAATATTAATTCATATGCATATTAATGTACAGTGGTAATATTTTTATATGTGATGAAAGTGTTGTTTCTCTTATGTACTTTAGGTTGATGATCAGGCCTTTACTGGACACAGAATTATTCTTGCAGCTACAATTCCTTATTTCCATGCAATGTTTACCCATGATATGATGGAAAGCAAACAGAAAGAAATCACAATTCAAGGTATAGAAGCAAGGTGAGTTACATTTAAGTTTTTTCCTTTATTTGTAACAGCTTTTCTATTCATGTTGCCATTTAGTGTGCTTTTGTTAAAATTCAAATACTCTATTATAACAGTATGAAACAAAATGTGCCCTATTATCAGTGAAAAGATTTTTAACTACATTTTATAATTGAAGTGTAGGTTTGTCAACCTGATATATATATGTAATCTTTATTACACAGTGCTTTGGAGGCTTTAATCAACTTTGCATACAGTGGAAAAGTTAAAATCCATACAAACAATGTGCAGTCCTTACTAGTGGGTGCTTCATTCCTTCAGCTCGGAAAGGTCCGAGAGGCCTGTTGTGAATACTTAAAAAAGAGGTACAATTGAATTTTCTCTGTATTAAATAATAAGCACAAATAATTTTTTGTACATATAAAATGAGGATTTTTATTTGTTTCATAAAATTTATTTGTACGTGTATGAAGGTTTATTTTACTTTGATAACGAAGGATGTTCTTGTTACATTATTAGTTTTGTTAGGAAAGTAACTCTTAATGTTTTATTTAAATAATGGCTGAGGTATGGATTTCCTTTTCCCTCTCTACATAACATTCTCTACATGTAAGTTTTTTTAGGAGTTTTTTAAGTAAATGTATGCATTGAAAAGTATCAGAGCTCTATCTATGATTTGCTGGTGATACAGGATGTGATAATGTAGAAAAGAGTACTTCTCTAAATTTGTTGAAATTTCAAATAACATGAAACTGAATGTTTTAATTGTTGCTTGCTAAACAAAATCTAAATGTTTTTGCCACCTTTTCTAGGTGTTAAAGTATAAATATTAAATAACACAATTATTCTAGCATGTACAAAAAGTCTTGTGTCATTTTCATATCTCCACACATAAGATCAGATCATTACATATCACAGACAAATTCCACCAACTTTACACCAGTAAATGGAAATGTGCATTTTTGAACTCGGTGAAAGTATCTGGACACTCATTTACTTAAAGAATTTTGTGCTGTCTGGAGGATTTAATCTTAATAACATAATGAGGACTTTTATTAAAGTTCAAGACTGTATAACTTTCAGAAGTAATTCCAGTCTCTCTTTTAACAATAACAAAATATTATAAAATACATTTTTTGTGCCTGAAATTGCCACTCAAATACCTCATTTAAAAACTCATCTCCAAATCATATTTAAACCTTCACCTAAGTAGTTTATCACCAAACTTCATGTAAGTAGTACAAAAGAACAAAAATTACTTTTAGTACCTCGTGTGGCTACGATAAGAAAGAGTTTTTACAAATCAGAAAGGAAAGGATGCAAATGTCATCATTTGCTTTGTGATTGTAGGATAGTTTTGGACAAAACTTCTTTCTCAGATTATAGCCAAAATTATAAAAGAGCATGATTACTTAGAAATTATAAAAGCAAGAGACTTAGACCATACTGTGACAATAATCTTGATAGCATGAGTTTGTAATCAAGTATTCCCACTCTTGACCAACCCTGACAATTTTCTTAAGTTATAAACTTTGCTTATAAAATTTTAATAAACACGCAATAATATAACTTTGATCTATAAACCTTGTATTCCTATACATCATTATCTATGTATATAAATTTGGTTGCTTCTATTAACACCAAGTTGTCAATTTCTTGGTAGTTTCTGATCCATGATGCAAGTCATGTAAATAAGAATTCCAGTTTTAACCAATCATAAAAATAAAAGAGTAAACACAGGTTCAGTATCATATCATTCAGTTAATTATTGAATATTATGTTTGAGATGGAATTTTTCACACTGAGACGTGAAGTAAACAGACTTGTGTGACTGTATAGTTAAGTGTTTTACACAGTTTCTCAGTAAAATGTTGTTATTCTCTTGTGAACAGTTCTTTGCCTTCAAAAAAGATTTTGGCGTACATTTTGTTTTCTTTTTTGTAAATGTAATAAACATTACATTTTTTTTAACTCGTGTTGAGTTACTAACCATAGCTTTATAAATCAAAATTTTCTTAAGTTCTAAAGTTAACTTTCTTAAATTTAAAAGTTTAAAGTGTTTAGTTAGGGAGATTACAAGTTTCTTGGTGTACAAAAACTATTTTGGATAAATTCACTTTCCTTGGTTTTTAACTTTGATCTTCCATAGTTACTCATACCAAACGTTGAATATTTTATTTTGCAGAAGCTACTCACATCACTGTAAGAATTCTGTAAGTGGGGGCCTTTGGTATAAAGTTGCCTCATAAGCAGTTTCTTTTCATTTTATAAACTATTATCTATGTGAACACAAGTAGCATAAATTTTGTTCTCAGCGTAAATTAACATAATCATTAATTATCCTGCTCTAAGAACTGTTGCAAGTTCTCAGTTATTATAAGTAATATAACTTACAAGTATATGTAGATTTATAATTAGTTAACTCAGGTATGATGGAATTTACATGAACTAATGCCTACATCATGGCACCTGTATTTCAGGCTCCACCCAAATAATGTTTTAGGTGTCAGGTCATTTGCCGACACTTTAGGATGTTCGTTGCTAGTAGAAGCCTCAAACAGATTCATACAGAAACACTTTGTAGAAGTTTGTAGCTCAGATGAATTCATGTCCCTAAACTTTCCAGACCTTTTTGAGATTATTGGAAGAGATGAACTCTATGTGGCAAGTGAAGAACAGGTACTAAAGATGTATAATGTCTTCCATATGTGATATAATTGTTTTTTTATCATTCAAGCTTCTGGAGAAATAATTATAGACACTGGTTTTACTTTCTTTAAATACTTAATAAACTGCCATGAGAGTTAAAATATTAACTCATTGGTTTTGAACAAACTTGTTTTTAACAAATATTCAGTTTTGTCTTTAAGAAGATATTTTCAAACTTTTCTGTAATTTTAAAGATCTTTTCATGATCCACAGAGGTAATTGAATTTGAAGATATTTATATGTACATCACCATATGAGCAAATGAAAATCCTAATGTTATGAATAATGCTATATCTAGTTGTACTTTTATAACATACTTTAGCTGTTGAATGGTAAGATATTCTTAATGTTTTAATATTACACGGTTTATTTAAAAATCTGCTGATATTGAAAGTTGTTGAATATGTTTATAAATATTGTTGAAAAAGATTTATTTATTCTTTTGTTGTTTTTTCTGTGTACACTTGTCTTTGCTTCCAATTAATATTAGCCATTAGTACAAACATTAAAATGTGAATAAAAATGCATTGTATGAAATTTATGTTAATAATTTCAAATATGCACTTTAATAACATCTAATAATTTATATCCTTTAAGAAAGTTTCCATACTGACAAAATGTAACAAGCATAAAGAACAGAAGTTAAAAGGGAGAAGTTTCTGTGATACATTTATGAAACAGGCTGCATTAATAACAGGATTTTTGCTCTAGACCAGGGGTCACCAAACTTTTTTCACAGGTGGCCAAATTACTTGGAGAATGAGAAGTGCAGGCCACATGATCATTATGTTCAATACTCATAAGCTAGAATGAAAGTTCTCTGTAAAAGACTTGACAGTAAGTTTAAGATGCCACATTAGCCATGTGGGAGAAGCATGCAATACACATATATAATAAAAAACAAACAGAAATACAACCAACATTTTCCTTTACCAAAAGGTTATCAAAGAAGGTGACAATTGTCACATCGCACACAGTGAGTACATATCTGAATTTCACTAAGCCGCAAGAAAGTTAGTGAGATTTATGAAATTGGCATTTGGCTTTCAAAATATCTTCAATGTTTGGTTTTGAATTGCTGCATCCAATCATTAGAATTTGTTTTAAATGTTCATCAGTCAACCTTGCTCGATGTACTGACTTCACATACTTCATTTTTTAAAATGCTTGTTAACAAACATAAGTTGTTCCAAACACTGATGCCACACCAGATGAGATCTGCTTCAGCTTTGGAAAATAATCTTCAAGTATGCAACTGTAAAATTCAATAAGTTGCTCCTCTCTGTGTTTTGCTTTCAACAAGTTATTTCCTCACAAATCGATGACCTCCAGCTGAAGTTCCACTGGCACATCATCAGTGACACAATCAAAAGGATTCTGAAAAAGGAGAATGTCACTTTCGATTCTGTCGAGATCTGAAAATCTCTGTAAAAATGCTTATTTAAATCACCAATAATCTTTTTCTGAAATTTCAGGTTGATATCTTCTGTGATTCTAGAATAAAACTCGTTGAATCACTGAAAATGAGAGGTTTCCTCCTTTCAAATGTGCTCCAAACAATTACAGCTTTTTTGCAAAATCCTTTAGTGATTATATAGAGATCACAGACAAGGTTATTCTTCCCCTGAA
Source organism: Carcinoscorpius rotundicauda (assembly GCA_011833715.1). Lineage (NCBI taxonomy): Eukaryota > Metazoa > Arthropoda > Merostomata > Xiphosura > Limulidae > Carcinoscorpius > Carcinoscorpius rotundicauda. The sequence continues at coordinate 15,845,560 of CM022392.1, read as the reverse complement.
GTTTCAAGTTCAATTCATTCATGTGGGATGTGATGTGAACTAAAAATAACAACTTTGACAACCAGGTTGGACCCGACAGAAGTAGATCGGCTCTATATATCTCGATAAGAAATATATCTATTTCTCTTCTCAGCTTATAAAAACAAGACAAGACTTTACTACAGCTGAGCCACCTCACAGCAGTGTGATAAGGCAAGTCACAGAAATCCAAATCAATTTCTTCAAGAAATGCCTTGAACTGGCAATGATTAAGTGCATGACCCCAAATGAAGTTCATTGCAAAATGACTGGTTTCAGTGTGCAAGAAATATCTAAGTCTTCTCAACAGACTGCTTACTGATGTATGAGGCAGTGTATGAACAGAGTGTTTGCTGATGTATGATGCAGTGTATGAACAGAGTGCTTGGGAGTTGAAGATCTTCCAACTGTTTCCTGATCAGCCCCACCAGACCCGTCTCTACTCCAGCCATGTTTCTTCCTCCATCAGTTGCTACACCTCTAAGCTAATTCCATTGAAGGTTATAGTCTTGCAAAGTTTTATGCACTTCCATGAAAATATCTTCTCCATTTGTTTTTCCATGCATGCTGCAAACTGATGCCAACTCTTCCATGATCTGAAAGTCCAAATTAACTCCACGAATGAACTCAAGAAGTTGTGATGTACTCGAGAGTTCAGTGGACTCATCCAGTGCCAGAGAATACCATAAAAAGTTTCTAGCTATTTGGAATATATGTAATAAAAGTGTTCTCTCCAAGTTCATCTGCTTTCTGTACAACTGAAGTTGATGAAAAGCTTTCAAAGAAATTGGCTTTTTCAGGACACACCTCATTTGCTGCTTTCATCATACACTTTTTGATGAAGTTGCCATCAGTAAAAGGTTTTCCTTGCTCTGCCATCCTGTGCATTATTTTGTAACTTGTACGAGTGACAGATTCATTTTCAGCAAACTTTCTCATGAAGAGATTCTTTTGAGGTTCAAAAACACATTTCATGGATTCATATTTCTCAAAACAGAACTTTCCTGAAAATTTCAAATATGTTGATAGATGTTTTGTTTCATAGTGACGCCATAGATTGTACTATTTCAAAACGGCAACACTTTCAGTGTATATCACACAAGTAGCTTTCTGGTTTTTTGTTTCCACAAAGAAGTACTTTTCTCCCCATTCTTCATTGAAAGCACAACACTCAGAGTCCACTTTTCTTTTTTTAAAGGGAGTCTTAACGATGAGTGAAAAAAAAACAGGATTTGAAAATGAAAAACACAGAACACTGTGAGAAAAGTATTATACTGATCCAAGAACGCACCAACAAAATGTATTAAAATGTACGTTTGCCATGACACTTACCTAAGAATTAGTAACAAAAAGCTTATAACCTGACTACTAAGAGAAATGAGCTTGCTGAAGTGGTAACCCTAGACTGCTGAATTTACAAGACGAGTCAATAGGACAAGGGTTAAGTCTGTACTTGTTTTTGAAATCCTAATGCTTTCAAAGATACGTGCCTCAACATGAATAAATGGGCAGCAAGGACAAAAGAAGAATTTTCCTATTGGTTAAAAATGTGTGCGGCAGCCTTGTTTCTTTTTATCATAACGTCTTGTGTTTCCCAGCTTAAAGCAACCATCAGTGTGATGTATTTTGTTATGGCAGTTGGACATTTGATGAAATGTCACTTTTTATTTCCAGGTCAGACAAAATGATCTCGAGGGCCATACTTTGGTGACCTCTCCTGCAGACGGTACTCTTTACAAAATATTTGACTACCAGTAATTTGATGATATTTTTGTATTGATTGCTCACTCAAATCAGTTCATGTGAGGATCAACAAAACAGAATTAAATAAATAAACACATGACAGTTATAGTTAGAAAATGTTTTTGTTGAACTTATTTTAAATCTTTGGCCTGGCATGGCCAGGTAGTTAGGGTTCTTGATTCATAATCTGAGAGTATCACAGTTTCAAATCCTTGCCACACCAAACATGCTTTCAGTTATAAGGGCATTATAATGTGACCAATTCAACTATTCATTGGTAAAAGAGTTTGCAGCGGGTGGTAACAACCATCTCCTTTTCCTCTTGTCTTACAATACTAAATAAGGAATAGCTAGTGCCAGTAGCTCTCGTGTTGCTTTGTGCAGTTGAAAAACAAACATAGAGATCTTTTACTCAAGAAACAACTTTTAATTCGCTATGTTACTTCAACTCAAGCTTTCAGTTCTTTGTACTTTGTTAGTTATACTTGAACTTCCCTCCGTGTGGATTTCTGAGGGGATCTCCCAGAGAAGGTTCTGTTCTTTCAGTTTACCTACTCTGGGATCTAAACAGCTACCCACGTGTTTGCTGTGTGTCGTGACCCATGAATAGGAGAAGAGGATCCTGGTGGTTGAGGGGTCCAACCCTAACACACCACTTTGTCCTTGAGTTCCTGTAGACAGGTAGCCTTGGGGTTGCCCCCCTTGTGTCAGTTGGTTGGTTCACTTGTGCTATGGTCAACCAAGTACCAGTGTTGGATATTTTCAACAGGTTTGTGAATTTTGTATCTGATGCTGGTTTTTAGGTATAGTGCTCACGAAACCATAGCATTGCTGCAATGTCCTTTTGAAATGGACCCTGATTTTGGCAACTGCAATGGCTCTCCTCCATCCTACTTTCGTTCTTGCTCTAAATGGTAGGAAGAAAAAAAATGCAGCATTTGAAAATAATTCAGAACATTACTTACCCTGAGGCCCCCCAGTGGCTCAGCGGTATGTCTGCGGACTTACACGCTAAAATCCGGGTTTTGATACCCGTGGTGGGCAGAGCACAGATAGCCCATTGTGTAGCTTTGTGCTTAATTCAAAACAACAACAACTACTTACCCTGAGGTTGCTCTCCACCACTTCATCTCAGACGTATGCTGCATTTTGTTCCACAACTACAGTAGGAATGCAGATGGATCTCTCTGTGCCTTCAAAAGAATTCATCTCAAGCCAAATGAAAAGTTGATGAATCAACTTCAACACCCATCTCTGTCCCAAACATACATTTCAGCAAATCCCAAGATCCACTTCCTTTGGTTCCAGATACAGGCATTTTCTTGGGTACATACATCTTTTCCCACCCCAAGATGCAAAATGATCATTCGTTCATGTCCTCAGTTGCCCTCTTCCAATAGCAAAGACCTCCCCAATTGACCCAGGGCAGGATCTATAGAGGTCGATAAACCTCCCTTGAATAAAGACAGTGAAGAAAAAAGACAAGGTTGTAAACAGAAGGGCTCTCTGCCCAATTTGTCTACACATAAATAAAAATAGCCACCTTGATACAATGGAATGGTCAAGGTTTATGTTCTAATCTGGCTGACATCAAAACACTGATTGATTCCTTTGTGTCTTTCCTTACAGAAAACTTTTCTGAAACCTGTCATTGCAGTCACCTTTTGGCAGTTTAATTTATACAGAAATGACAGGCTGTGTAATGGACGAGTGACCTATGATAAATCAGACCTTAATGCTCTCATTGAAAAGTCACTGTTTCCTCTTTTTCATCCTGGGAGACTTTAATTGACATAATTTACTCTTGGGAAGTGCTGATGTTGATGGGAGAAGCCACCCTGTAGAGTGTATGCTCTCTGATCACAACCTCTCTCTTTTCAATTCTGGTTTTTTTACTTATTTTCACACAACTAGTCAGTCCTTCACTGCTATTTATCTCTCAAGTTGTTCTCCTTCACTATTCTCTCATTTTTCACGGAAAGTTGACAGTAATCCACAAGACAGTGATCATTTTCCAATAATTATGAGAGAAACTGTCCATAATGTATGCCACCCGACCTGAGTGCCCCAGTGGAAGCTGGATAAAGCAAACTGGTCGTCTTTCACTGCTCTCACAGAACTTTATTCTGCCATCATTTGTGAGCCATCAATAGATGACTGTGTGGCAGCAGAAACTGACTGTATTATATAGGCAATTTCTAAGTGTATTCCTAAAACCTCGACACATTTTTCATGATATCCTCATCCGTGGTAGAATTCTGAATGCCACAAGACAGAGAAGGCTCAATAATGGGCTTGGGATACTTTTCATAGGTATCCCACTTTTTCGCATCTCATCTCTTTTAAGCAGGCCTGTGCACATGCTTGGTGGGTAAGATGTCAAAGCCAGAACCAATCTTGGATTAAGTTCACAACCAGCATATCCTCTACCATCAGTTCCAAAGTCATATGGGACAAAATTCAAAAGGTCAGTGGGCAATGTAATTCTGCCCCACTCTTGATCTTGCTCTCTGATGGCCAGCAAGTAGCTGATACCCAAAGCATTGCCAAGACTCCAGGTGAAAACTTTTGCCGGGTATCTAGCACTTCTTTTTCCTGCACCTTAGCCATCAAGACTAGAGCAGAGCGATTACATCCTTCCTTTTTAGCTGATTTACTCTATGACTATAATTGGACCTTTACACCGGTGGATCTCAAACTGGCTCTTCATAGGTCTGGCAGTATGTTGGTTGGAACTGATGACGTATACTATGAAATGCTGCACCATCTACCTCCTGCTTCTCTTGCTTTTTTTCTTATTGTTTTTAACTGGATATAGCAGAAGAATGTTTTACCTGATGTATGGTGCCAGGCTATTGTTCTTCCTTTCACTAAGCCCTGAAAAGATCCCAAGATTCCTTCAAACTACTGTCCAATCACTTCAACGAGCTGACGCTATAAGACCTCAGAGAGGATAGTTAATGCTCATTTTATTTGGTTCCTTGAATCAAAGAACCTCCTCTCGCCCACTCAGTGTGGGCTCTGATGAGAATGCTCCATCATGGACCACTTGTTTGACTTGAAATGTCAATCAGAGAAGCTTTTCTCAAACAACAACATCTTGTATTAATATTCTTTGACATTGAGAAGGCTTATGATACAAGATGGAGGTATGGCATTTTGCAAAACCTCTCTATATATGGGTTACATGACCATTTGCCCATTTTTATTAACAATTTTTAATGGATAGGCAATTTGAAGTTATTGAGTGTTCAACACTTTCCCATTCTTTTCTACAGAAACTTGGAGGCCCTCAGGGCTGTGTTCTGAGTATCATGCTATTCAGTATCAAAATTAATACCATCAATGAACATCTATCTCTTACTGTTGCAAATGGGCTCTATGTCAACTACTTTCACATCTCATGTAACTCATCGAACATGAAGTATATTGAGTGGCAGCTACAGACTGCTCTCAGTTGTTTACTGCAGTGGACCATAGCAAATGGCTTTAACTTCTCTCTCTCTAAAACCATTTGCATGCACGTTTGTCACCAACATGGTGCTCACCCTGATCCTGAACTCTATCAGTGAAGTTTTTCTAGCTGTGGTCCCTGAGACAAAGTTCTTGGGGCTAATCTTTGACCTTGAGCTAATATTTATACTACACATCAAGCAGCTACGGGTCAAATTTACAAGACCACTGAACATTTTCCGTGTTTTCTCTTGCACCACTTGAGATGTGAATTGATGTTCTATGCTAAAGATATATTGTGCTGTTATTCTCTTGAAACTTGACTATGGAAATACTGCCTGTTATTTGCTGAACATCTTTTGAATTATCCTTCTATTCCTATTTATATAGATCGTTCAAAATCAGACTTTGTGGGCTCTGCCATGGTCTGTTGTGGTTCAGTGGTTGTGTGCAGAATCTCCTCTACAGCTTCTGTGTTCAACATTACAATGTTGAACTATTGAGACTATTGAAATATTGAGACTATGGATAACTGGTTTATGGCTTTGTTAGCACCTCGGCCTTAAAGATGCTGGACCCCATTCATCATCAAGGACTTTGGCTGTGCACTAGGGGTTTCTACAATTCCCAACTTCAGAGCTTATACATAGAGTCTCATGAACCATATTTGCACATTTCCTGTTTACAACTATCTTTACTGTATGCTTTGAAACTTTGTTCTTTACCAAAACATCCCACCTGGGGTTGTGTTTTCCTTCCTCAGTAAGCCATGCATTTTCAGAACAGATTATTTGCTATTGCTGGTTTTTGCCTTTGCATCCAGGTGCAGTTGGATGAATTGGGTCTGTCCTTGGATAACATTGCTGTATCCATTGGTCAACCCATCCCACCATGGCTTATTACAATCTCCAAATGTGATCTATCTTTAAGTCATCTGAGAAAAGCAGACACTCCTTATTGGAAATACTGCCTGTTATTTGCTGAACATCTTTTGAATCATCCTTCTATTCCTATTTATATAGTTAGTTCAAAATCAGACTTTGTGGGCTCTGCCGTGGTCTGTTGTGGCTCAGTGGTTGCGTGCAGAATCCCGTCTACAGCTTCTGTGTTCAACATTACAATATAAGTGGAAGCTACTGAAAATATCTGACTAACACTAAATATCATAGAAAGTGAAGTAGGAAAGTATTGTACATACACTATTATAGAAATATAAATTTATTTAGTTTTAGTATAATAATTTGACAATCTGAACTTGTAAACAATGGGGGGGAAAAAGACCTGAAAATTATGATTAATCTCAAGATATTTTTAAATGTTCAGAATGAAAGGTGCTTTGATAAATTTAAAATATGCATGTTATAGATTATAACTTTAGGTTACTGTTAATTGAATACATCTTTTGAGTAGCTTGGTTCACAGATACATTCTTTTGTCGTTTTTATTGTGCTCAAATGTCACTTAGAAGTGCCAAGTTACACATATTTAATGCTAATAAAAGAGGGACTTGCAAAAATATAAATCTTGACAACAGTGATAGTGTTTTATTATAACATTAAACCTAGTTGATTGCAGTAAAACATGTTATACAGTGGATATTAGAATTATATTATTTCCAAACAGAATCAACTTAAAGTTGCTGTTATGTAGTTATGTGCAGTTACAAAGTAAGTAGATTGATTGAGTTGTATAAGTTACTGTTAAACTATTAAGAAATTGTAATCAAATCGTAAGAAGGTAAATAATGTAAAGAATTGGTTGAAAACTATCTGCATATGAAATGCATATGAAGGTAATAAGAAGCAAGGTTCAGTTATTGTTTCAAATTAATTTACTGAGAATCTTTGGTGAAGATAACAATCCAGTGACATTTGTATAGATATTTGCATCTGGTATGACCTGATATTCGGTGTTTTTTCTTCAGAATATATCCATTTAATTACTAAATGTAAAATTCTGGGAAACATTTTCTTAAATTTCAATTCAAACACTGACAAAAGCAAAGCTTTAGTGTATGTTAAGTTTTACTTTTTTTTGTATTTATCTTTCTCCTTTGTATAAGAGTATTACTACAAGAAGTAAATGTTTTTTCTGTAAAAAAATTTAAGTTTTCTCTGTATTTTTGTAAATGTTGCTAGGTGTTTGAAGCTGTGATATTGTGGGTGAAAAAGGATGTTGTGTCACGGCAGGATAAGTTGCCCGAACTACTGACCAAAGTTCGCATGCCTCTCCTTACCCCTTATTACCTTACTGACAGAGTTGCTACCGAGGAACTCATCAGGACATCTCATCGATGTCGTGACTTGTTGGATGAAGCTAAAGACTACCACCTAATGCCCGAGAGAAGACCACTACTACAAAGCCGTAGGACAAGGCCTCGTTGTTGTCCCGACATTATTGGTTTAATTTATGCTGTTGGTGGATTAACCAAAGCAGGTAGCATGAGAATGCTTGCATGTAATATGTTAATGTAGATAATATATTTCAGTTCATTAACACTGAACAAACCAAACAAATTAAATTCAATCCAATACACAGAGTTTGACCAGATTTCCTAGTATGTTATACTTCAGAATGTTTTCAAAACAAGAATGCATATATCTGCTTATTTTTAGTCAGGTTGACTTTTTGTAATATCTATGAAGAGCATAAAGCATTTAGCATATATCTAGTACAGTTATTAAGTAAACATAAGGAATTGGCTTCAAAAATTCCTAAAGTAAAAGGTTTCATTCCATAGATCATGGGTAAAACTGTACATCATTAATGACTTCTTAATGAAACTATAAATAAGCCTGTTCTTCTATACCTAATTATACTTATATTTCTATTTGTAAAATTTAGAATAGATTGTTTTATCTTTAGGGCACCCTTCCTGCTAATGGTATTTGTAGCTATAAACCCATTAATATATCAAGACTGTCACTTACTGTTGATGCCTGATTTGGTAATACTAAATGCTGTATGATTTATAATGATCTAGTGTATAATTTGCTATATAGTATATTATTTCACTTTACATATATTGTGCTTTTACAGTTGCACAATTTTTGAAGTTGGGATACAAGTGTCCAATATCCATTCTGTTTGTAACATCACATCTTTTTGTCCACCAATCAAAGGCAAACTTTTGTTTTTGCCAAACTGAAAATGTGATATCAGCTAGCAAGTGTTTAATCAGAATCCTAAATAAAATGTGTTTTTTCTTATTAATTCATTAATGTAGTATTCAATAAGAAAAATGACTAATTATCAAAGTATGAAGAGTGAAAAAAGTAATTGAAATCATATTTGGGGAGGGGTCACTTTTTCAGTTAGCTTACAATATCCGGATTCATTACAGTCAGTTACATCATTTATGCTGGTGTGTGTGTGTATTTGTGTAAATGAAATGATTTTATGGAGCTTGTAGAAGTATGCTACATTTTTCAGGTGACTCTCTTAGTACGGTTGAAGTTTATGATCCAAATATTGGAAGGTGGCAGATGGCAGAAGCCATGACTATGCTACGTAGTCGTGTAGGAGTTGCTGTAATGCACAACAAACTTTATGCCATTGGTGGTTACAATGGTTCAGAACGACTTAGCACAGTAGAGGTTTTTAGCCCAGATACCAAAGTGTGGACAAAGGTGGCTTCTATGAATTGCAAAAGAAGGTACACTTTAATATGTTTATGTTCTGTGATTATTTAATTTATGTCTTAATTTCATGAATGGGGGAGGTAATGATGATCTAAAATCCATTGTAATTTTTTATTTGCTTTTCAAACTGTTTTATTGTATGTGCAGTGTGTAAATTTTAATTATAGGGGGACACTGTATACAATTTCGATTCGAAACATGTACCTTTGTACTATAATAAACACTAGTGAAAATTTGTTAGAAAAATTAACATGGTATGCAGTGACTATTTTGATTCATTCTTTTTAAATTAAGGTTAAAAAATTCTGTGTCTCTTAGATATTTTTGTAAATAAAAGTATATAACATCAGACAGTTTTTGTAGTGTAAAATAACTAAAATTGTTGAATTATTGGTCAGTGGTTTTGTACCACAAAGGTACTATTGAATTATCAGCATTATTCAGTTAGACTTTGAACTGTAAAAGTGTGGATTAGTAGATGAAAACTGGCTAACTAGATAAACATAATCAGTTGTTAACAAAAACATGCATATATTTTATCACAAAACTATTTTTCAATCCAGTCACTTCTTCTCTCTGTCTATTATTAAGAGTTCTGTTCTCTTGTTTTATTAAACATTTAATTTCAACATTGACAAAACAATTCAAGATATTTAAATTAAATGAACATATGAAGATATTAGTTGTTAAACTGAAAGTGTAATCTTATTAGTCTAAACTTTTTGTAAGTATACAAAGTTGTTTTCAGAATGAACTTATTAACTTCTGTAGAATACAATGTCTATTTTGAAGGATTTCCTCATTTTAATTATATTTTTCACAAGTGAAAATAAAAATGTGGCTTTCAGTGGAAAGTAATAAAAATGTCTTCAATTTCTGAAAATTGTAATTTTAAGCTGGGAAATTACATAACATATCAATTACCTAGGATCATGAGCATCAAATACATTCATAAGTGTCATGTAATAATGTCACAACAGATAATTAAAAATTGGTATTTCCAATCATTACAGTTTTTGATTAATGTGAAGCTGATAAACTAATTGATTATTGTAATGACTCATGAAGATAATCAATTAATTGAAATAGTTTCCAATTTTAATATTTTTTGTTCTATAAAATTAACTAAATTTTTAATAGCTGGTTTTTCTGGGAATTAAAACATTCTTGGAAGTAGTGTTTTATCTTGACTAGAATTTCCTTCACATTATAATATGCTCATATGTTGCACATTAGGCAAAGGTTGTAAAGAATTGGGTGTTTCAGAGTTCTGTGTGCATCTGTTTATGATTGAAACAAAATTTCATCTGTGTGCAGTCAACTTTTACATTCAATGTTGGATAATCACCTTGGGTTTTACTGTATTACATAAGGATGAAACTTGGTACGAATATCATCTTTTTTTCATTTCCTTTTTCAGTGCTGTAGGTGTTGCATCTTTGTACAATCGACTTTATGTTTGTGGAGGATATGATGGAGTGTCCTCCCTGAACACTGTTGAATGCTACAACGTGGACAATAATGAGTAAGTTTTATTCATATGAATAAAATATGTGAGTAAATGTTAGATGTATTTTGTTCAATATCAAACATAAAAATAATAACCAGCAGCTGTCTTGTTAGGTCTCTTCAGTTTGTTTCAATGAAGTTGAGAATGGCATGGTCTGATGGCTGTGGTGCTTGACTCTCAATCTGAGAGTCACAGGATTGAATCCCTGTCACATCAGACCTGCTCACCATTTCAGCTGTGAGGGTGTTATAATTTTATGGTCAATCCCACTATTCATTGGTAAAAGTGTAGTCCAAGAGTTGGCAATGCATGTTGTTGACTTGCTGCTTTCCCTGTAGTCTATCACTGCTAAAATTAAGGATAGCGAGTGCAGGTATTTTTAATGTAGTTTTTGACAAAATTCCAAACTCACCAATTCACTTATGTTGAACATTTAGGTTTATGTGTTGTTTCATATCACCATTTTGCATAGTTTTCATCCTTTGACATTGAGAGGTTATAACTGACATTATCCATCTGTAAACATCCACTCTTTGCATGATAATTACAGATTTAAACAGATTTTATTTATATTCCATATGTCATTTCTCTCAGAATAAAAAAAATATTCATCCATTTTTGGAGTTAATAACCCAGGTTCACAAATGCCTATGGATTTATAAATTTGGTTTGTGGGTAAAATAAAACAAAAACACAACACACAAACATACCAAAACATACCAAGAAAAAAGTGAAGGTGGATTCATCAATTCAAGTGGTGATAGTTGTTACTTTTAAATAAATTTGTTTTTTATTGTAACTGCCACAGTTAAAAATATTTAATTGAAAATTATCAAAACAACTAGGTTGTATTAACAGCAAGATAAAATCTTGTCAGTGTTTTATGCATTTGCTTGATAGGGATTTTAACAATAAAGAACAGTAGTGGTGTGTAAAAATTTAAAACTCAGTCTTTAAAAAATAAAATTAATCCTTGTAATTTCAGTATCATTTTAAGTAGTAGTTTGTTCGAACTAATTAATGTTTTGGTGTGTTTTAAAAAATATATTTCATATTTGCATCCAGAATTGAAGAAAAAACAAAGTTTTATGTTTCACCAAACTTCATTTATTAATGACCACGGTTTCACCTGTAAAAGTATCATCAGGTACAGACTGAAATGATTCATAAACAGGTCTATACAAGTTCAACCAAAAAACTGGAAGTAACATTCACATTCACTCCAATTGTTTTTCATTCATAACCCAAGTGCTACCGCAAAGTCCAGTGATTTAAAGCTATTTCAAATTTAAACATTTACCTTGTATCACTCTGAATAAATCTTCCTTTGTTTTCCAATAATCTTTCAGTTTCCATTTTTTTTGTTTTCTTTTATTCTATATATTGAATATTTTATTTTCATCTAAAGAAATCATGTGATAAATCTACAATGGTTAAAACATGTTAGTAATAATTTGTTAAGTAAATCACTGTAGAGAGAAAAGATTTTCAATGCATTAGACTAACAGCCCTTGTACATACGTTCAGTAAAAATAAAATATAAAATGGTGACATCATATAGAGCATGTTTCTCTTTTGTATCTCTTTGTCTGTCTATTTAAGCTACAGTTATCTCTTATTGGATGCAGCTCTTTATGAGACCAGACCAATTTCTCTTATTCTTAGCATACAGCATTCATCTGATTCCTGCTTTTGCCACAATATCATCCCTCCATCTTTTCTTTTACCTTCCCTTAAATCTTTTCTTTACCCAAAGTTCCCATTCTATTGTTCTTAATGTCTATGTATAATCAGAATACTTTGCTACATGATAAGCCCATTTCCATTTAATTATTAGAATGAACCTTATTACATTCATCATATTTGTTGTTTATATTACTCTGTCATTGCTACATCTGTCTTGTAGTGTTATATGAAGTATCTTTTTCATAGCTCTTTGTGTAGTTCCTTTCTTTTTCTTATCTGTTTTATTAGTAACCATGTTTGACAACCATATGTTAAGATTGGTAGTGCACACTGATCTATAATGATTGTTTCCTTCAAAGTAATAGAGATATCTTGATCCTCTGGAATTTCTTAATACATTTCAAAGCATTACTATGCTTCCTTTGTTCTTACCATAATTTCTTCCCTTGTGTTTTCCATTTTGAGGGTTTGGCCTAAATATTTCTACTCTGACACTTTCTATATTTATTCATTGTCAGTTTTTATATATCTTTGTCATGAAAGCTTGTTATGTATTTCATTTTACCTTTATGTATTTTTAATACTAGTTTCTTACCATTGTTTAATAGAGCTTCCATCTTTATTGTTGAATATGTAAAGTTTTGTTTTATTGAGCAAAGAAACAACAATTAGAAAGTATAAAAAACTGATGTGATTCAAGAATACTGCGTTTAGTAACTGCCTTCTGCATTAGTTACCTTGTTCTTTGCATGTGAGCCCAACAGTGTTTAAAAATTATTTTTTATAAAACAGTAATTGTATTCATCCCTACCTAACTCCTGTTATTTGTAATAAAAATAAACCTTCCTCCTTTATTTCACAAAATGTTCGTGAAACTTTAGAGGCAAATTGTAAAAGGTTTGAAATATTTCATTTTACTGCCTGACCCCTGCATATAGTTTACCCATCCTACCCCTCACAAATTATTTGTTGAGAAACTGCTTTACATACTTATCTGATGGTGTCATCCCACCTTGCTTTATTAAATCCAATAAAATTACTCTGGTTTTGCTGTATAAATAATTTCCAGTAACATTTTACAACCTTGACAAATTTTTCATGCTGAAATAAAACTTCCTCTCAATGCAAGGTTTTCTTTTTTTTTACGTATTTTACTGTCATAATCATACAACTGTTTCAGTTGAATTTCTTTATGATGAAATCTTGCAACTTTTATATGTATAATTTCACACATTTTCAAAAGGCATTAAAAATTATTTATCAAGTTAACAGTACATTGTGATTTACCAAAACAAATTTAAAAGCTTGTTTATGAATTGAGGGGCATTTTAAAAATTACATGACCACCACAGTGTAATGTAGCGTATTGTATTTAGCATCAAACTGAGTTGTAAAAAGACAAATAATTTACTTTATTTTCATATCAAATAATATATTAATACTTAGGCATGTTGTCAAATCAGAAATAAAACGGGCAAAGATATAAAAATGTTGAATATATATGAAATTATTCAAAATAATGCTCAAGCTTTCAATAAACATTGTGAAATATTTTTTGACAATAGATTACATGTAATTAGTAAAGAAAGTTCAGTAAACATTATAATAGAAGACCAGAATTTAAATATATATGGTGTGGAGAAAACCTGAAATCATACTTTGTAATTGATCCATTTGTGATGTTTGTTTCCTCCTTAATCTTGTCCTTTTATCTTCAATTCTTAAAAAAATGTAACATCTAGATGGACAATGGTGACCAGTATGTCCAAACATCGAGGTGCTGCTGGAGTTGTTGCATTTGAAGGGCACGTTTATGCTTTAGGAGGTCATGATGGACTTTCAATATTTGATTCAGTACGTATTGAGTTTATTTAATGAAATTCTATGAGACAGTTGCCATTTACATTGCAGAAGATTCTATTTATCAAACTTCAGTAAAGGTTGTGTAATGAAATATTAGCATTAAAGTTGTTTTTTAAAGTGAAGTGCAAATACCCTTGTAACTAATGTTCTATTGTTTACAAAAAATAAGTTTTCAAAAGTAGTTCCTCAGACTCTTGCCAAATAAATGTTCGTTCAAAGTTGCATATTCTTAAAATTTGTATAAGAACAGGTTGGATAAGATGTGTGATTTTTTTAACGAAATTATTACTTTTAACGATTTGCTGTCACATTCAAATCAAATGGTTTCAGAATTTAGAGCCCCAACAAATATACCCATTATTCATTTGTGTCTGTGTCTACTGTTATGGTTATTTTTTTAAGTGAAGCCTAATATAATTATTACATGCTATTTTAGAGAGCAGCATTGTTTATAAATACATTTTCGAGTTCTTACTAAACCTTTTATTTTTCGGTTTTTATATCTTGCACATGTTGAGTTCTGTTTCTAGAACTTGGAGATTCAGGAGAACATTTTAAGGAATGTGGCCACTCTGAACTATGATACTCTTTACTTAAAAGAGGGTTTGCATACTCTTAAAATTACATAGACATTTTTTCACCATCTTGTAAGATATTAGCAACAGAGAAGCAGGATAAATATAGTGTATGCTTTTCATTGATTAGTAAAGCAGTGTCATGCATGTACTAAAACATATTTTAACTCAGGTTTATAATAGTTTGATTCAATTTTATTTTTTCATAGGATTTAGTTTTTTATTATTGTAAGAGCAAAAATAATTAGAAATTACTTTCATGACTGCAGGTTGAAAGGTATGATCCACAAACTGGTCAGTGGATACTAATGCCTCCAATGTTAACAAAGCGATGCAGATTGGGTGCAGCTACCATGAATGGTAAGATTTATGTATGCGGCGGCTATGATGGCTCCACCTTCCTTCAAACTGCAGAAGTTTACGATGTTCTGACAAAGCAGTGGAGTTTCATTGCTTCAATGAACGTTAAACGTAGTCGTGTGGCATTAGTGACAAACTGTGGGAAGCTCTATGCGGTTGGTGGATACGATGGAGAATCGAACCTGAGCACAGTTGAAGCTTATAACCCAGAAACTAACGAGTGGAGTTTTGTGGCCTCCATGTGTGCACATGAAGGTGGGGTTGGTGTTGGAGTTATTTCTATCTTATGAGTGAAGGTAGGGCTACATAAACAGCAAGTCAAATTCATCTGAATTGGGTACTGCAAGTATATTTTTCTTACAATGTCCCTTTTTTCTTATATATTCCAAATAAGAATTTTGTTTTCAAGATAATTTCAACTTTATCACAGGCACAAGAAAGTAAACTTATAATATTTATTAACGTATTTTCTATGTCGTTATGTGAATAATACCAGATGCAGTTCTGAAGTATATTTATGGAATTGTTTTTGAAAAAGATTGAAGGAAAGAAAGATAAAGTATTTGTGTTCATATGTAAACAAAACTTTAAAATGATAACATGAAAATCACAGTTAATACATAGTTAATATGTTTTTGCAAAACTGAATTTGTAAGACATTGGTTCTTGAATACCATTGTACTGTATTTGTATCAAAATTATTACATGATCAGATAAGCTGCATTTCAACCATGAAATACCAAGGCTGCACGTGTGTATTATACTTGTACATTTTGTACAGCTCTTTCCCAGTACCTTCCTTAAGCCAAATGTAATTTGGATAAGTTTTTTGTGTGTGGATTTGTTGAATTTTTTTATTTTTTTTAGTTATCTAGAACCAATATCAAATCTTCAAAATAAGAAGGATACTGAAGAGTACTGCTACTGGTAGGAACACAACAGATATATTTATTCTAAGCTTTCTGATTTGTAATATTACTGTCTCATAAATTAAGTACCATGAATTATCTTAGTATTATATTCTTTTAGTAACTAACTTGCGTCAAACCAAATTGTTTAGTCTTAAAAAGGAACCAAAAGTAATTTATTTTGTCAAGGGATGACTGTAGTTGTAACAAAGAACTTTGTATTTCATTAACTAAAAAAATAGGATTTAATATCTCAAACATTACTGCAGTAATAAGAACAACTGAAAAATTACAGACCTGTAATGGTGATGACTAATTAATATGCTTTAATAAACCTAACATATTTATATGTTAGTAACAAGTTTATATTGTTATGGAAATGTACGTCAATTAACTTTTCTTCTTTTGCAAAGTTCACTTCAAAAAATATTAACTATCATTACCTATCACAACCAAAGACTGAAGATTTTTTCAGTGCCAGTTTACTTTAGTCTACGAATGATTGCAAGTCAAGTCAACAGATGAACTTTATTTAAAAGAAGTTCATCTGGTAACTGGAGAATAATGTGTGAACCACAAAAGATGGATAATGCTGAATAACCATTTAAACTAATAACACTTCCATTTGTATTAATGTTCACATTAAACTTGCCATTTGAGAGGTGATGTTTTTTGGTTTTTTTCTTGTGACACTTTGAAACAGAATAATTTGTCGATAGTATTGTTCATCTTTCAGATGTGTTTGCTGTGTTAGTTTTCCTCTTGACAAATCTGTTTGAGGTTTTTAGTACATTGGTATCAAAGTAATTCAGATGGAATCCAGAAGTCTGTAAAAGTAGAAGACAGACTTTGGAAATTTCTATCCAATAAATTACTGCTGGCTAGATTTTTTGTGTGGATTTAAAGTTCTCTGGAGAAAAACTGGGATACAGTTATACCAAGTTAGGCCTAATTTTTGTTATCTTACAAACTATATTTAATTCTAGGTTATGATAATAACGTGTTGTAAATATTGCTTCTTTAAGGATCGGGTGGGAAGTATGTTTTTTGTTTGAAGTTGTGTAAAAATTTCGAGAAGTTTGGTATCGATATGAAAGAAGGTTTTTAATTTAACAAATCACACATGAATATGGAAGTTGTGAAAACTTAATACAAAGAAATTAATTGTAATGCAAGTTTGTTGAAAAAATAAAGAATAGTTAGAGTGGTTATGTTTGGGAAAACAGTTGTGGGTATTATAGATAAATGGTAACATTGTGAGTCACCAGGATACTGTATTGTGAAACAAAGGTGATTGTTTTGTGCGTATTCAAAAGTATGTGAAAGGTTAACAAAGCCAGGGTTTTTATTGTAACAAATTTTGATGCTATTTTGCATCAATAGCTACGTGTAATACTGTGTAACAAGTTTAACATCACTTAGATAACACCTGTTTCTATATTATATGTACAATGTTAGCAATATACTTTGATATGTATTAAGTTTTTATCGATTGTGTTTATACACTCTGAAAGCTGTGTTCAATAGAATGCATATACTCACTGTTCTCTATCATAAACTCACTTTTTCTTATGTCTATGTATGTTACATTTTGTATGTTTAACAGTGGAACGTTATAGTTACCAAAATATTAGAATAAAGGTTTTATTTATTACTTATAGTGGTTAATTTGAAATGTTTTTTGTTTTTTTTTCAAGTACTATACTAATCCAACATAATGTATAATGTAAGAAGAGGGTGGATTTTGACATCAAAAGTGGTTAGCAGGTGTGAGCTTTTTCTGCAATTTCAGTTTGGCCAAAATATTTTCATTATGATGAGAAGGAAGTCGTTGGTTTATTAAAGAAAATCTCCCAGGTCTGCCTTTATTAATATAAATATCAATGACCTTTCAGATGTGTTAACTGTAGCAGTACATAACTTATGTCCATAAAATATTCATGCTGTGTTAAGTGTTTCTACATAAGGCAGTCATTTATTGCTACCTAGGTACTTAGAAAATGTGTGTCACTAATATCTGAGAACACTTGTCATTTTGAAGGTGGATTTTTCTGACATAATTCCATTAAATAGTTAGAAATGTTGGTTGTTTCAATGGTGGATCTAAATGACATTAGTAGTGGTACAAGAGTGAATCGTATGGCTACTAGTTCTTGGAGAGTGATGTGTGTTAAGTATGTTTTTCAACATTTTATAGACCATTTTTTTGTCTATCATTATAAAACCTCCATAAAGGTGGATGGCACATATTGGACTTGTAGAATGGTCCCATCAAGTATAGATGAAATGAAATCCAGTTAGATCACAATATACTGAGACTGCACTAAAAAGAACCGAGAAACCTAAAATTTTCCAGGTACTGCCTGTTTAGCTTGTTTCATGGTGGACCAACAGATTTTCTTCTCTTACTATGACTTTTTATCTTTATGAATTTGCAGAATAAATTGCATTAATTTATTAAAAATAGTAATTGTAAATTTATTGATGAGATCTATGGATGAATATTGTTGTGTTTTCTTATCCAGTTTGTAGAAAGTAGCTGGAACATATAAATGAGTTGGTTTTACAACTCCATATATGTATTAAATTGTATTGCTATTTTAGAATAATAAAAAATATTTGGTATTTTATGTATAGAGACATTAATACATCTAGCAATAGTAGAAGATTACATGCGTGGACACATTTATCTTATTGTAAATGTATTGAAATATTTAGTCAGATGACGAATAATGGATTTCAATGAGAAGTTATTCATGCATTATACCACATTAAATAAAAATTTCAGTTATTCATAACAGTTGACTAATTTAGTTTATATGCAAGTTTATAGTCAGTTTTGGTTTTATTAGATCAATAATAAGTGAAGTTTAAAGTTTATATTTAGAAATGCCATTTAAATTTTATTTAACTCACCATAAATTACAACTGGGTAATCATTGGACTTTAATAAATGATTAATTATTATGTTTATGAATAGATTATTCGTAAAGGACTCAAATAATTAAAAACAGTAACAATTGGTAACAGTAGTAAGTCTTTGGATTTACAATACTAAAATTAGGGGTTTAATTCTTCTCGGTGGACACAGCAGGTAGACTTATGTGGCTTTGATGTAAAAAAAACACAGAAATTTCTGAGTTAACACATTGTGGGCAGTACGTAAGCAAAACAAGGAAAGAATGTGTTTGTCCTATGTTTCATCACTATCATAAAAATAAGTAAACTTCCAGAGATTTAATTTGAAAATAGCACCACTGTACACTTACTTAAATATATATTGATATATTAATTAAATATAAAAGTGAAATTTCCTGCATTTCTGTCTTAAGGTCTTTTCCACCAATGAAAAAAGAGACTTGGTTTTAGGTTGCTTTTAACTTTATTCAGTAATGCGTTTTTAAAAATATTGATGAGGTCAACTGTTTATGTTTTTTTAATCAAATTCATGCACAAGAACTGTTAATTGAATTTATTGATTGTATATGTGAGATGCAATTTGTACTTAATGAATTCCTTCGTATGAATTGGACTACAATATGTTGGAACTACATTGTGGTAGTTCTTCGTTATTTAATTATTAAATCCAAATATAGAAAATAATTTTGGACTGCCCTGTGTGATGCTGAAATTATCATAATACTAATCAAGAAACCAAACAACTGATAATTTACCATATTTGTAATGGAATTTAGTAATAGTTGAATCATGTAGCTTTGTGCTGAATTCAAAAACAAACAACTCAATATATTTATTTTTAGATGGCAACTGATAAATTTAGTGAATGATCGTGTATATTCAAATTTTGTAGTGAAATTATTCAGTTGGTTAGCACAGGCCTACAACATAAAAACCAGGGACTCAGTCTCCAAAGTTATAAATAAAAATAAGGACAATTTCAAGGGTTTCTGGTGAGGCAGATGGAGAGTCAGAGATGACTTTTCAGCTGACATTACTTGGTCTAAAAATCATATTAAAATTGTAAAAACAACCCACATATCAAACTATAAAGCATAACAATAGGAAAGCTATACGAAACTTTAAACCCATAGGTTAAAGGGGAAATAACAATAGAATACTCAGGTATAAACTAGAAGACAGCATGGACCACAACAAACATCAGTAAAAAGACTATTTAAACTATAAAGTAACATAGAACATAATAAGCACTAAGGAAAAATTGTATAGAATTAAGATGATAAAAACAAGTAAATGTCCGTACAACCAGTGCATAGAAATGGTAAAAATACACTTTCTGTTATTGTGCACACTTGAATGTATTTTGGAGAAAAGTTGCCACAGTATGATCAAGTACACTACTATTGCATTAAATACATCTTCTAAAAGCTATTCATAAATTAGCTCCAATTGCTTGTGAGCAAATTTAAATATCAGATATGGTCTGCGAGATGTAAAGCAGTCTATGAAGAGGATAAGAACTAACATCAGAATAAGATTAACCACTATCGATTAACGGAAGAGAAGTTTAATAAGAGATGGTGGGCTCTAGAAGAGTTGAGTGTATTTCACAAAAGAGGCTGATTCTTATTCGATCTGAATTTCTGAGGAGTCAAATTCACTATGTCAAGGTAGACATCATCCACTGACTTCAAGGAGTGAAACCACGGTGGACTGCCCAATGCCGAAGGTTCAGGCCTGATTAGTGAGTGTGTTTGTTTACTTGACCTGTGCAGTTGCTGGGACACGTAGGTCAAAAGCCGTAAGCATAGTGACTGATTGTGCAGGTTAAGTTGTATTTTGTGATCCTCAAAAGTATTATCCTCTTTTCTTCAGTCTGAGAAAAAATAGGAAAAAAGATAGAAGTTACTGAAATATGGAACCAGTGAAGCCCGAGAGTCCTACAAAAAGCAAGTTGGGTAAGTAATTTATTGCATTCAATAGTAAATATTGTTGATAGTGGTTACAAGGTAGGGTGGAGACATACCCTATTCTCTTCACCCAGTGAGGGTTTAGTTAGGTTAATTAGTGTGTTTCCCGAACTGAATGGGGATCTGGCTGTAAGCGATGGAGTTTAGAAGTCTACTCCTGGAATACTGGGGAGAGAATCCTCCATGTTTGCCATGGCAGGGTCGAAGCCATAAGGGCATCACTGTTGCGGTTAGTTGTTGGCTTGAGACTGTTCTGTATCGCTAGGAGCCGGTTTCATGGTGATTTTCCCTCATCGACAGGCAGTGCGAGTATGGAGGTTATCGAGGAGAACTGTGGTATTCACCAGATCTCAAACAGAGCCCGAGACTGCCATAACAGTTGACAGTTTACTACGCTATCTGGTATTGGGCATATAGAGGTGAAGTCCGAATTTTCGGATTAGTTGTGTAAGTTGTGAGTTTGAAAAAGACAAGACTTTCAGTACACGCATGTCTCCGTTCCTGTACCTTGTTTAGGCTAGATTACCTAAGAGTATGTGATATGCGCTGGGCCAAGAACTGACCATGAGTGTAATGATTTAACGAGTTTTATAGTCTGGATCGATGACCCAAAGTGGCCCATTATATGTATTTGTTTAAGTTTCGGATGCGAACAGCTGGATACCGTGTGTTGACAGGATCGGAGGGGAGCGAGGCGTCGCTGCACCTCCCACTCCTACTGTGCTTGGAGCAAACATCAGTGGAAGGATAATATTTTTAATTTGGTAACGAGGAGGCACATTTCAGTTAAAGCATGTTGCACACAGAAACATGCCATTACGTACGACTTCTAAGGCCCATTTCCGGATCGACTTTCAACAGAGCTTCAGGAACAAGTGAAACACTTGTTATGTTCGTTGTGGTCATCTGAAGGGTACAAACAGACCCATAAAATACAAGAAGATCTCAAAATACGAGGAAACGAACCAGTCAATCAGTACTGAACGCATTTTGTTTATATTACTCCACTCCTCTGCTCATCTTTAAAAGATAAAGCCAAAATAGAACTCGTCAAGGAAGAAGTACATCTGTGGTCTTCACACCAGCTAGACAGCCTTCAGCAAACGCAAACGAATTCTCTCTCCAACAGGGGTGTTTAGGAACGTTGTGGTTTCTCTTCGTCCCCTCTTGTGAAAAATTATTAAACTTTACGTGGGAGTTTGTCTTTATTTTGTTTTAACTTATTTAAGACGAAAAAGTGAAGCAGAGGATATGAAAGTGACACCTGTAGAGGGAGACCTGGACGATGGCGGCATGAGGTAAGTAAGCCAGACGAGAGCTCATGATCAGAATAACCTGACGCCAGGAGATTACTAAACATGGACTTAGGATTGACTTAAACGGTTGGCTCAAGCAAAAAACAGTCGTGCAGTGTTTTAACTGCCAGAAGTTCGACCACACGGAGCTGTTTGCACACTAACCATGTGCGTTGTCAGATGGAGTGGACTTCACCCCCTTGCTGAATACTCTAAACCTCATCAGAAGGTGTGCTACTTTAAATGTGAAGGACCGCGCACCATCTCATCCAAGGTGTGAGTTATTTTGAAAAAAACAGAAATGACAGATCTGCGGAGATTGTGTGTTTTCTTTATAGCAAAGCCAGATCTGCTGAATCCACCGAGGGGAATGTAGAATCTATCATATTTCCTAAACTACGCCAATTCTATATGGAATTTTATTTCCAACCTACTAAGCTCTAGACTACCACGAAACTTCGATATCAGAGAAAGCTTTATACATACAACAAACAATAATATACTGACAATAAAAAACAAAATAACTGTTTAAATAGGTGCGGTCTCAGTCACTTTGGGGCTCTGGGCAAAATTCTGTAAATGGGGTCCCGATCAATTATCCACTTTGCCCCGTAGGTAAGACCGCCAATGTGGATAAATAATTTAAAAAATATATTACAACCTTTCATCGTACTTTACCTTGTAATGTAACGTGTGTTCTGCGTTACATTTCAGATCAAGAAATAATAAGGTAACATTTCTAAATGTTCCTTGTTTGTATGGCAAATGTGCTTTTAATGGAAGTTTCTTCATTATTTCTATTTACATGTTTTTTAAATTAAAATGTACTAGTAAATTCCCGACAATGTAATTATTATGATATATAATTGCCCTAGGCAAGGTATGGTCAAGTCGTTTAAAATAATTAATGAAATATCTGTTTATACTCAGATAGCTCTTTATGTAGCTTTGTGCTTAATAACAAATAAAAACTACTGTTTTTTAATGTGTGAACCATAAAGGAAAACATTTGCCATATGTTAATTACTAACCTTTTCTCAGACAGGTCGACAATCGCTCAACTGAGGTTATGCTGTGTAATTTTATATAGATATGTGATAGAAATCCAAAACAGGGTCTTAAGTTTGCTTCTCCACTATTGGCCAAGATGACCTGATTCAGACAGAGTTTGTGGTTATTATCAAACCAGCATCTTGTAGTAACTGAAGAAATAGTACACATTTAATATAACCTAAACTGTATATGAGTAAATGTAGTTCTCTACTAAGTGGCCATTAATACTTTATATAATTGAAGAACAACTCCTTTTCCCTGAATTATTGGCCAGGTGATTAAAGCTCTCGACTCGTAATCGGACAGTCGTGGGTTCGAATCCTCTTGCTCGTCCTTTTAGCCGTGGGGGTGTTGCGGTCAATCCCGCAATTCGTTGGTAAAAGAATTGGCAGTTGGCGGTAATGACTAGTTGTCTTCCTTCTAGTCTTACACTGCTAAATTAGGGTACAGATAGCTATCGAGTAATTTTGCTCGAAATTCAAAATAAACCAAACCATGAGTTGTTTTCTTTTCCAATACCTGGTCACTACTAAAGAAGCGAACATGAGTACCCAATAAAATGTGACAGTATCAGGGTCAAATACCTCTGTTTCCGTGTATTTCGTGAATATAATAATTCGAAACAGAAGTCGGTCTTGGTATTTATAATATAGTTTAATATTAAAAAATGATAACTGTATTTAATCGTTATTACCGTAAATCAATTTATGATTTTCGTTAAATTATGTGGTCTATGAACGTAGTTGTACGTTTAGAATGTGAAGCAACTTACCGTCATCTAGTGTAAGTGACCAGCTGTACTGGGCTGGAGTATGTTTTGGGCATTTCTTTGTACAAACATACATGTAACAGCATGCATTTTTCTTAAAATTAAATTTATATGAATATAAAAACGTTTAATTTTGGAATACAACTTATCATTTAAATAGAAACATTTCTTCCCAGAACAAAAAAACATAGATATATTTAAGGTCTGCGATAAAAAAAATAATTAAAAAGTTCTTATGGTTAGTGCATTTTGTTAATTAAAATTACTAAAACCTTACTCAGACTATGTTTATCCTTCTTTTTTTATTTTCACTAACATATAGATTATATGAACGTACTGTATAAGGTAATGTGTTACAATTATGGAACACAGGAGATTAAATAACACAAAAAATATGAAGTTAGTTTCAGGCTCATAACACATCTTGTACAGAAATACTAAAGTGTAACACATTGAATATTGTATAAAATAACTGGTAGTGAACATTTGAAGCAAAAACGATAAGACTATAAACCTTATTTTTTTATAAAATATTATACCAAGAAGGTAATAGCAGTTAAAAACTTTCTAGTAAAGCCTTCTGGTGACAGGACAGAAAAGCAAGGTTATCCATACTGACCACTAAACAATCTTATCTTAGTATCTTTAACCATTTGTAGTAAAAAGTAAATGTTTCAACTCGTGTCTGTTGAAATGTTCAAGAACAGGTAGATGGTTGTCCAATATTACATCCGAATTGTTTTCATTGTTGTTTTCAGTTTATCAATATATTTTTGTTACAGTTAGGACACGGTAAACAGTAAATCAAAATTGTGGTCACTCACGTTATTTTTGTTCATTTTTCCGTACTCTTTTGATAGTATTTTACCATGTGACAACTTGGAGTGGTTTGTTTTTTGTTTATGAATTTCGAGCAAAACTACACGAGGGCTATCTGCGCTGACCGTCTCTAATTTAGCAGTGTAGGACTAGAAGGTAGGTAGCTAGTCACCACGGACCCACCGCCAACTTTTGGGCTCCCAAGTAATAGTTGAATCGACCGTAACATTATAACGTCCTTACAGTTGAAAGAGTAAGCTTACTACAGTGGAACGGAGACTCGAATCTACGACCCTCAGATTGCAAGTCGAGCTCCCTAACCACCTGGCCACTTGGAATGGACTAGTAAATATAATGTTATCCCATAAAATGGGGTGCAACTTATTGCAATGTTATCAGTAAAGGTAAAACATTCCTCCGCGTATGTGGGATGTACCCGTTTGTAACGGCTCTGAAACGTTACGTTGCGTTACTTACTTGTCTTTAATCACTTAGCCCCTTTAAATCCTGCGAAAATAATAGAATATTCAGCGTAAATTGCGCCATACCCGAAGTCTACAAAGAAGATTGTACATTCAGAAAGTGAAGTAACATTTCTTGTGTTTTTTTTTCAATTTAACCTCTATAACCGATGATTTATTATTTGAAATTAATCACAAAGCTACACAATGAGCTATCTGTACTCTGTCTAACAGGGGTATCGAAACCCAGTTCCTAACAGTGTGTGTCCGTAAACACATCACTCTGCTACTGAGGGGAAATCTTAATAATTTCAAACTGTAGAAATTGCGAGCATTAATTTTAAATAAAGTAATAAATAATTATTCAGATCAGTTTTATTTTGGATTCTTGTCTGATTGATTCTGAATTCCAGAATATCTGGTATTTTCAATTTAAACAGAATATGGGACGTCCAAGTTGCAGCTATAACTGCTCTTTAATTAAAATACTTTTGATTCAGAAGAAAGGACAATCAGTCAGCAGTGTCTAACAGTGATGGAAATTATCAGATTCATTTGACATTCTTGGTTTAAAGTGCAAAAAGTGTTTTACAACATATCACGCCTCGAGCCTTCGACGTTATGTTCTGCATTTCGGTAAGCCAACAACTAGAACAAGTCCAGGCCCAGCATTGTTCGATGGTTAGGGTGTTCAACATGTAACCTAAAGGTCGTCAAAATATATTCGCTCTTTCAGTTGTGGGAGCGTTACAATGTGACGATCAATCCCGCTATTCGTTGGTGAAAGAGTAGCCCAAGAGTTGGCTGTGGGTGATGATGACTAGCTGCCCTAGCTGCCTTCCCTCTAGTCTTACACTGCTAAATTGGTAAAAGCTGTCGTAGATAGTCCTCGTGCAACTTTGCGCGAAATTCAAAAACAAAAACAAACAATGATCAATATCAAGTTGCACCATATAAAATATAATTCTGTTTCTTTCACGGTAAACAAATACTTATACAAGGAAATATCTAATTTAGTCCCGAGTTTGTTATTCACATATTCTTCTGCGTAATACTTAGGCCGTTTTAATCATGGATATTGATCGTCAATTTGTCTGTTGACAACTTGTGACCTTCTGTAGCTACGGTTTTTATACTTTGATTTTGACGCTGTTTTTATCTCTCAAGCTATGATCACTCGTTATGCACACTACTGTCATAAATGTTAAGGTATTTGTAGGAAGTTTAACTGATTCTTTTAAACTAATGAACTCTTTAATGCGAGATTGTGTAGAAACTTTAAAAACTTTAAAACTTTTGAGTAACCATACGATCAGTATGTGAATAAGGTATTATTGTCTGTGTGAGGAAATAATAAAACTACGAGTTTAGGCTTTGTGAGATGACTAAGTTTAGTGGTAATAATTGATATTAATACTGTATCAATTCAATTATTTAAAATCCAACAAAATATTTTTCGGTGTTTAAAGATGTTTCCGTTACAACAAAGCATGCTTCACTTCTAGATTTCACGATAAAACCACAAATCACGCGAGCTAAAAAATATCTGGGTTTATGTCATATTGATTAAATCTGGAACACTATCACTGCCTGTTTCAATCCAGATTTGATCAGACCGTTCTATTGTGATGTACCTCATTCCCATAAAAATCAGAATTTTTTCAATACTGTTTATCGGTCCAATAGTGATAGATGCTGTAATTGGAAAATCTGAGTTATTGTTTATTATATTCTGAATAACTTGTCTTAGAGATTCCACATTGTATCCCTTGGCGTACACCGTTTGTTTGTCTGCGCTTTGTTTTATATAGATGCAAGTGCTCAAGTCGTCGTCATGGTCAATGGCTGCCTGCACATCAAACGTCAGGACACATTCAGAAGAAGGTTCAGGTGCATAGTCGATGTCATTCTCAAAACCACCTTCATATTTTGATCTAAGCCTGACTATTTTATCGTCTGAAAAGTAAGGAAAAAATGTAACGTAAATTTCGTGCAGAATATGTTATTCTTAAGGATTTGTTGTTGTTTTTTTTTAATTTGATGTCCAATGAGAAATAACATTTTATAGAAGAACCACTTTTCGTTTGAACGCATTTCGTTTCTTGACAAAGTGACAACAGAAATTGAAAGGTATAAATCTCATAATTAAAAGATTCTGTACTGAGATAGTGTGACGTATATTACTTTGAGTAAAGCGTAAAAACATCCAAATATTTTAGGCCCGGCATGGCCAGGTTGTTTAGACACTCGACTCGTAAACCGAGAGTCGCTGATTCGAATTCCCGTCACAACAAATATACTCGACCTTTCAGCTGTGGGGGCGTTATAATGTGGCGGCCAATCACCCTATTCGTTGGTAAAAGAGTAGCCCAAGAGTTGACGGTTGGTGTGATATTTAGTTCTCTTTTCTTTAGTCTTACACTGCTAAATTAGGGACGGCTAGCGGAGATAGCCCTCGTGTTGTTTGTGTAAAATTAAAAAATAAACCAAACAGAAACCAAAATATATTATATTTACCTATTATTTCCTCTACTTGATGTACGATTGCAAATAAAACTTGATAAAATAGTCACTTTTCGTTTCAGCTCATTTCGTTTTTTGACAAAATAAAATAACAAATCTCATTTGAAAAAGTTTCTGTTAATGCACTTAGCTTAAAATAGTTGACTATCATTACAGTATGAATGTATCCCAGTTGTCAAATGATATGATAATCGTATTTTTAATGACTAAACAAACTAATATCATCCATTCTTAGCTGTTTTTGTTTTTCGACTAATAAATAAATGATTATGGGCTACCTGTGCTTTGCCCAAGAATATCAAAACCGGGATTCTGGCGTCCGCAGATGTATTGCTGTGATACTTAGGGGGGAAAGCAATAAGTATATAAATATGAAAAGGTTTTTCAGCCCAGTTTGTTCTGTTGCTCTTAATGCTTTGTTTTATTATTTTTCCCGCAAGGTTTGCTCTCTCCCTCTTATAGGTATTTGGATATTGATGTTTATATACCCAGGAGAGTCAGGTACATTAGATCTCTTCCTGCTTCCTTTGTATTTGTTTTTCTAACTGTCAAGTGCATTTATACATTGTAGACGAAGACGAGAGTAACCCGTACTTACTCGGACGCCTATCTGTGCAATGTCCACGCACTGTTTACACATACACTTGGTGCAAAAAATCATTTTTCTTTATAATCAGTGATGTCGAGAAAACCCACTTTTAGAGAAATATATATGCAAAAATATTTTCTTAACCCAAACGAGCCGTTTTTGCATATATATTTCTCTTTATAGTTCCATAATTATTTCCACTTTCATTAGACAGGTATCAACAATAAAACATTCACATAAATCACTTTCAATGTTTATTAGTTTACCCATAAACTAATGTTGAGTCTAGTTTATAGGGGGCCTTTTATTTTTTCATAAAATATGTACTTATTGAGGAAATGTGTTTAGTACTATCCTCCTCATGTAAACAGTATCTTTCAAGTTGGCTTACTAGCTCATTTCTTCTCTAATTTTTGTCAAAATAATTTATTGTGCGATATAAGAATCTATCTCTTCACGCATAGCTTCGAGCTTCTCTGAGTGGGTATTTGGGTATTTATGTTAAATACCCAGGAGGGTCAGGTTCATTAGACCTCTTCCTCCATCCCAAACGTTGATGGCGACTGTCGTTCAGGGTTTATTTGTTGTTATAGCTTTGGGCCAGAGTATGACACCGTTCTTTGGCCTGTTTCAGGGCGCAATCCATGCATGGACAGGAAAATAATTTTTTTTTTGTATTTTTTAAATTTTTTTGTTTTATTTTCATTTGTATATATTTTTTATTTTTTGTATATTTTTTCTTTTTGAATATTTTACTTTCCTCTGTAGAAAAAAATACAACTACTAATAGTAATAATAATAAAATTAAATTAAAAATATAAAAATAAAAAAATTAAAGAAAATAAGAAAATTAGGGAACAGTAATAGAAATAATAATAGTAAAAGAAAAACAAGAATTAAGTGTTTAGTGCAATGTGGTCAGCTTGTGTAACATTCCTTAAATACGTGTTAAAAGGGGAGAGGTATTTAGGACTATTTACATCATGCACGTGATATCTGTCGAGATCACACATTAATTCATTTTTATGTCAATTCTTATTGAAATATTTTAGAGTGTTATGCAAGAATCTTTCAGATATTGTGTCTATGTTTGCATACTTGTACGTGAATGTGGTTGAAGTGCTGCGTGGTACTTTATAGGCTAAGTTAAAACTGAATTTTGTATTCTTTGTAGCTTCTGTAAATGTGTGGATGTTATGTTAATCCATGCAGGAGATGTATATTCTATTATGGGTCTAATGTACGTTATGTAGATTTTAATTATATTGTCTGGTGATGTTCCTTGGTTTCTACTTGAAAGACGTCTTGTATAATTTGCTCTTTTCCAGATTCGTATCAGGTTATTGTTCGTATGCTGTTTCCACGTTAATTTTGTATCATAAGTTAAACCGAGAAATTTAGCAGAAGTAGCAGTTAGTAAAAGTGATCCATTCATGTATAGCTTAGGTGGATCTTTTTTCAGCTTATTTACGAATATTTTTTTATTATGTTTGTTTGTTTTTTGGAATTTCGCACAAAGCTACTCGAGAGCTATTTGTGCTAGCCGTCCCTAATTTAGCAGTGTAAGACTAGAGGGAAGGCAGCTAGTCATCACCACTCACCGCCAACTCTTGGGCTACTCTTTTATCAACGAAAAGTGGGATTGACCGTCACATTATACGCCCCCACGGCTGGGAGGGCGAGCATGTTTAGTGCGACGCGGGCGCGAACTCGCGACCCTCAAATTACGAGTCGCACGCCTTACGCGCTTGGCCATGCCAGGCCTCTTTTATTATTAAAGCCTATTACTATAGGCTCACTCGTAATCTGGTGAACAATATTACTTGGGTTTTGGGAACATTGATTTTTATTCTATATTTCTGGCAGTATTCTTCGATGTTACTTAGGACTGATTGGAGGTTTGTTGCTGCAATTGAAGGAGTAGGGCACTTTTCCAGACTGTACATCGTCAGCAAACTGTGATGCAAAACCTAAATTTAGGTCCAACAGAAGCATTTTACTCACATATATGATAAATAATATAGGGCTAACTACCCCTCCCTGTGGGACTCCTGCTTCGGGTGAAAAGGACCCTGAGTGGGCCCCATTCACATCTACTTTGCACAATCGGTTTTCGAGAAGGTTGGACAGCCAGCGAATAATTCCTTGGGGTAAAGTCATTTCCTGTAATCTATGACGAAAATAATTATGCCACACTGTGTCAAAAGCTTTCTCAATGTCGAGAAAACAAGCTACAATGCATTAATTTTTATTAAAACTGTCTGTTATTGATTCTGTTTGTCGAATCAGATAATCTGTGGTTTGTCGGTATTTTCGAAAACCGTTTTGAATTTCGGGTAATTTTGATTTTTCTTCTAAGTATATAGATAAACGATTACTAATTATTCTCTCTAATGTTTTGCCAATACAACTGGTTAGGCTAATCGGGCGGTAGTTGTTTGGTTTATTCGCTGGCTTTACTTCTTTCTGGAACATTAATATTATTACTTCCTTCCAAGAAACAGGGATATATCCTACTGATAATGATAGATTAAATAAGACTGTTAGGTGTTCATATAATCTCTGAGTGCCGTGTTTTAGGAGGATCGTTTGGATACCACCTTTTCCAGGAGCTTTGGTTTTTGTGTTTTTGATAGCAGTTTCCACTTCCACAACTGTTACATCTTTTATTAGTTGATGAGTGCTCCAGTCTATTGTTTTATCTGGTTTTATTAATGTGTTTACTGGGAATATATGTGTGTATACGCTTTTGTTGTGATCAACTGTAATCGAGTGTATTGTAGAAGTATCTGTTCATGTCTGGTTCATGATGTGTTTGGAATGTGTTTTCTTGGTGTTTTATAAAGATCTCAGTTTTTTCTATGTTAGTGTACGTTGTTTCTCCATCCATTTCAAGTGGTGGGTATATTGTGTTTGTTGTTCCTGTATTCGTAAATCTTTTTAAATGTGTCCAGAATTATTTTGGATCTGTTTTGTGATTAAGCTCTGAACAGAAGGTGTCCCAGTTATCTTGTTTTTGTTGTCGGATTAGATGTCTTATCTTATTTTTTATAGTATTTATTTGTGTTTTTAGCGTGTGATTGCGATTTTGTATATACAGGCTGCGTAGTTTTCTTCTGTCCTTTATTAAGTGTATTATATCTTGATGTGGTTTCCATGAGTGAGTTGTTGGGATGTGGTTTTATTTCGATATAGAGCTGTTGGCTGCATATTTTAGACACTCGGAGATGATATGACGGTATACATCTATATCTGATGCTTCCTCGGCAAAAGTTAGTACTTAAGATGGTAAAGTTTGATTTATGACAGTTTAATA
Organism: Carcinoscorpius rotundicauda; assembly: GCA_011833715.1. Classification (NCBI taxonomy): domain Eukaryota; kingdom Metazoa; phylum Arthropoda; class Merostomata; order Xiphosura; family Limulidae; genus Carcinoscorpius; species Carcinoscorpius rotundicauda. Next base: position 15,814,089 of record CM022392.1, on the reverse strand, counting down.
TATTGGCCAATTAGCTTTGTTATAACTCAGTTGATCTTTAACTTTAATTTTGTTTAAGTGGGGGGTGAGATTGAAGATACACCAAACTGGGAGGTGGTCACTGCCCATATCGTGACAACATGAAAGTTTACAAATTTGCGACTCATATTAGGGCCTGGCATGGCCGAGCGCGTAAGGCGTGTGACTCGTAATCCGAGGGTCGCGGGTTTGCGCCCGCGTCGCGCTAAACATGCTCGCCCTCCCAGCCGTGGGGGCGTATAATGTGACGGTCAATCCCACTTTTCGTTGGTAAAAGAGTAGCCCAAGAGTTGGCGGTGAGTGGTGATGACTAGCTGCCTTCCCTCTAGTCTTACACTGCTAAATTAGGGACGGCTAGCACAGATAGCCCTCGAGTAGCTTTGTGCGAAATTCCAAAACAAACAAACAAACAAAGACTCATATTAGACGAACACAGGCATAGGTCCAGTATTTCACTGGTGCCGTGTGTGTACGAGATATGTGTCGGTGTTGCATCGTTTAATAAAATCAAGTTAGTTTCATCTGGAAATTGATAAAGTATCTTGCCATTTTCGTTTGTACTTCGACAGTTGAATGCTGTATGTTTACATTTTAAATCGCCCGTAATGATTAGATCGGGATTGTTATTGTACAGTGCATGCAAAAGATTTGCATCTAACACTGTACCAGGCGAGGAGTATATACCCGCCACAGTGACGTCAGTATGATTATACGTTTTTATGTTGATAACTACGGATTCGTTACGGAAGGTAAGTTAAATTCCTGAACTATAAGTTCAGTCCTGTACAATAATAAAATTCCTCAGCTGGGATCTCTAGTATCCTTCCTGTCATGTCTGATAATGGAGTATCCTTTTAATTTGAACCGATGGTAGTTATAGAGGGCAGTTTCACTAATTATAATAACATCTGGTTTTAAGGAGTTTGTTGTATCTTTAATCTCATGTTTCTTGGAAGCAAGAGCACCCTGGATGCTGATGTGTAGAACTGTAAAGTTATCCATGTTTAAAGGAGTCAACGATGTAGGTGAAACTTTGCGGCAGGAATTTGTGGATGTTTTTCAAATGATTTTAATAATTATGTCTGTGAGACTGTTGGTATTAGTAGGGTTTGTATATTTTGCTATAATTTCCGAGAAGGTGGAAGTAATGGCAGTTATCAATGTGGTTTCAATAGTCGTTGGCGTGGTTGGATGTGTGTCTTGAGTTGGTTTGGGTGAATTGTCTTTACTTTGTGATGGTTTTTCCTGTCTGAGTGATGACCACTGCAGCATAAGTGTTTGTTTGTGTATTTGTGTTTTCTGGTGCTGAAGTGGTAGGTAGTTGTATTGGTTTGGTGACTGGGCGTGGTGGTGGCGGCTTGTTTGTGTTAGGATTTTTAATTTCATACAAGTGTGTTTTAATAGATTTTCACGAATAGGTAGAATGTTTTGTTTGTTTTTGGATTTCGCGCCAAGCTACACTAGCTCTATCTGTCCCTGATTTAGCAGTGTAAGACTAGAGGGAAGGCAGCTAATCATTATCACCCACTACCAACTCTTGGGATACTCTTTTATCAACGAATAATGGAATTGTCTCTAACATTATAAAACTCCTACGGCTGAAAGGACGAGCACGTTTGGCGTGACGGGGAAAGAGTATATGGAAAGCACAAGTTATTCTACATTGATGTAGCTGTTGTCAACATCCGGTGATGATTTTCAAGTTATATCATAATCGCATTTGTAGAATATTAAGATGAAAAGTTGTTTCTAAATTAGTTCGTCTTTTAGATATATATATTTTTTTTAATTTGAGGTGACAGTTTAATAAATGTAAACTCTGTTACTTTTACTAATGCTTTGTTACGTGTACAGTAGAACAAATTGTTTGTTTGTTTGTTTTTGGAATTTCGCACAAAGCTACTCGAGGGCTATCTGTGCTAGCCGTCCCTAATTTTGCAGTGTAAGACTAGAGGGAAGGCAGCTAGTCATCACCACCCACCGCCAACTCTTGGGCTACTCTTTTACAAACGAATAGTGGGATTGACCGTCACATTATACACCCCCACGGCTGGGAGGGCGAGCATATTTAGCGCGACGGGGGCGCGAACCCGCGACCCTCGGATTACGAGTGCACGCCTTAACGCGCTCGGCCATGCCAGGCCAGTAGAACAAATGTATACATCACTACAACAACTGGTCAAGCATTGCGTGTTATTTGTGTCAGCAAATTTACGTAGTGGCTTCGTTGTAGGAAGATAACATCTCTCCAAAAACAACCCCGTTATTTTTAAAACATTGAAAATCTTACAACCTTTCAGAGGTAAGTAAGTGTGAGTGGTTTTCATAAACGCTACAACGGAAATAGCTCAGCTGTGGGCCTATCTAGGAACAAGGTCCAGCATGGCCAGGTGGGTTAAGGCGTTTGACTCATAATTTGAGGGTCGCGGGTTCGAATCCTCGTCGCACCAAACATGCTCGCCATTTCAGCCGGAGGGTGTGTGTTATAATGTGACAATCGTTGGTAAAAGACTAGCTCAAGAGTTGGTGGTGGGTGGCGATGACCAGTCGCTTTCTCTCTAGTCTTACGCTGCAAAATTATGGACGGCTAGCGCAGATAGCCCTTGTGTAGCTTTGCGCAAAATTCAAAAGCAAACAAACAACTTATATAATAAAATAGTTTTCACCAACAGTTTCTACGGACAACCTTAAAAACAAAGCATAAAGCTTCACTATGAGAAAGTTAAAAATTACCAATCCAAAAATTTTCACACTTGCCTTTCATTAAAACAGACATATGATAATTACTCCCTGAAGTGATAATAGCTTTCACCCCTAATGGCTCGGGAATATCTGAAGGTGCGATATCAGCCCATCTCAAAATATACGGTTGAACGTTGAAGGTCGGGTCTCTATAGACATATATTTTATTTGTAGAAAAAAGAAGGTATGTAATTTTCCAGTCAGAATCTTCTTCTGGAACCTTGAAATACATTGTTGCAGCTGCATCTACTTCTCCTAATTGATTGTTTATCACTTTTCTTGTGGTTTTTGTTGTAGAAACCATTGTTGTTGTCGGTACTCTTGCTGATGGATATTGTGTTGATGAATTCGCAAAGTGTCCCGCTGTCGTTGTTGAGGATTCTTTTGTTACCGGAGATGTTGAGGATTCTTTTGTTACCGGAGATGTTGAGGATTCTTTTGTTACCGGGAATGTTGAGGATTCTTTTGTTACCGGGAATGTTGAGGATTCTTTTGTTACCGGAGATGTTGAGGATTCTTTTGTTACCGGGAATGTTGAGGATTCTTTTGTTACCAGAGATGTTGAGGATTCTTTTGTTACCGGAGATGTTGAGGATTCTTTTGTTACCGGGAATGTTGAGGATTCTTTTGTTACCAGAGATGTTGAGGATTCTTTTGTTACCGGAGATGTTGAGGATTCTTTTGTTATCGGGAATGTTGAGGATTCTATTGTTACTGGGGATGTTACTGTTGTTGTAGGATTCCCTGATGGAGAATATATACTAGTTGTTGAGAGCAACTGGGTTGTCATTGAAGTTCTACCTGCTATCGAATCACCTCCTGATGTGACTATCACCTTGGTAGTTGAATCTAACGAGCAAATCTGAATTTATGCCAGAAAATTGTATAAATTAATTAGAAAATAGTTCAATGAGTTTATATAAGGACAAAAAAGTAAGGCAGTTTACGAAGATGATATGAAATTACAATTAATGATAAAACATTTATTGCGAATAGTAATATTTTGTAAACGTTTTAATCAACTCAGCTACTTGATTTTGAAGTCCCAAGAGGCCCGGTATGGCCAGATGGGTTAAGGCGTTCGACTCTAATCTGGGGGTCGTGGGTTCGAATCCTCGTTGCATCAAACATGCTCGTTCTTTCAGCCGTGGGGCGTTATAATGTGACAGTCAATCCCACTATTCGTTGGTAAAAGAGTAGCCCAAGAGTTGGCGGTAGCTGGTGATGACTAGTTGTCCTTCCTCTAGTCTTACACTGCTAAATTAGGGATGGCTAGCGCAGTTAGCTGTCGAGTAGCTTTGCGCGAAATTCAAAACACTAAACACAAAAGAGTTAGCAGCGACAGCTACAGAAACTCTGTTTAAGGTTCGTGTACTTTCAAATATTAACTTCTTTGTTTTAGAATTTTGCACCAAATTATCTAAAGGATTTTTGTGACTAGTCGTTCCTAATTTTCAGTTGATAGACTAGAGGAAAAGAAAAAATAAGTATCGCTGCTCACGTCAACTATTTGAATATTTCTGTTTGATCATCACTCTCATAGAGCACCAACGCTTACCCTCCTCGAGGAGTGATGCGCGTGTTTGGGGCAACACAACTATCCAGGGATACATTGTGCAGGTACAATAAAGAATATAGTAAACATTACGATATCTTTTCTGATTGCAAAGTGAACAATTACGATGTATTGCAATAAATTCACTTATTTTAATTCATCTCTTTAAATGCATTATATTTTTTAGGCTGAAATTTGGATAAAGTCACCATAATCCACAGATTTCTGGAAAACACGCATAAGGTTTGAAACCAAATGAGTATTTCACAGTCCTTTCTAATTAGTTATTATAATATTGATAAGAAATTAGTATTATTTAATAATATATAATTACCCCCAGTGGCAATGGGGTATGCCTGCGGACTTACAACGCTAGGAACCGGGTTTCGATACCTGTGAGGGGCAAAGCACATATAGTCCTCTGTGTTGCTTTGTGCTTAATTTCCAGTAAACAAACAAATATATTTGTTGTTGTTTTTAATTAAACACAAAGCTACACAATGGGTTATCTGTATTTTGCCCATCACGGGTATCGAAACCCAGTTCGTAGCGTTGTAAGTCCGTAACTAGTAACTAAAACTATTCATTAAAGTCCATATATGTCAGAATAAGTTGAGCATAGACTACCGTTCTTTATTATTGCCGTCGATTTGTTTGTTTGTTAAGTGCTGGTAATAAGAAGTATTAAAAACATAGTTTTTATTTTCATAAGCGTCCAGGCGTACCACTGAACCACTGTGGACACTTTGATTGGAATAACCCTGCTACATAGGGATGTAGTTCACATGATAATGATCATAGCTATGATAAACGAATAAAATGTCCGCTAACAATATGTTACTTTAGATTCTAACATCAGACTATTACAGAACAGTTATGTTCTCAAGACTTAAACACCAGTAGGAGGGCAATTGGTCAACAGTTCACGTCAACTCTTAGACAACTCTCGCCGAAAAGTGGAGGTTGACCAGCACTCTTGTACTACAGCCATGACTTCAAAGTGCGAGGGTTTTTTTTTTAAATGGGACATGGACAAGGAATCTTTGGATTGGATTCATAGTCCAGCTATGTCTGCTCCATCACACCTGAGGGTATTATGTATAAGAATGACGTTCGAGAACTAACCTATTAACAACAACACTTTTTAAATGTAATGTAAAGCCTTAATAATTACACTGGTTTACAAAGAAATTGGGCCAAGCACAAAAATAGCTGTTTTAACCTGATTTGGGGGTGCTGAATTTAGATTTGAAATCCGTATTTACTCATCACCTCTAGTTTTTTAGATATGCATACTGTACATTTTGTACACATACTGTACATAAAGGCGTATATGCATTCAGGGTTAATTTCTAATATTGTGTGACTTATGTTTTCTTTTTTAGTTATTATACAATAAATGTAAGTGATAGCATTACATTATATATATATATATATAGCTATATATCAAGACGGATTTTGGCTGTTAAGAGTAGTGCACTGGCAGTCAGCGCAGGAGGTTGGTGTCCCTCGACAATTGTGTTACACAATCTTTGGGGTATATATTTGTATTACAATTTCCAACGACGCACATAATTATTATTGCCTTACATATGATTTAATTTTACTTTGTTTTTTTCAGATTCTCCAATGGCTTCAAGCTCGTCAAAACACCGAGTATGCCTCAACAAGGCCAATTCTTTCTGCTACATATGTGGGGACTTCACGACAGTTGCACAGCATCGAACCATCACATCCCTCCTCAGAACTGCCTACTTTCATTATTTTGACTGCAAAATTGGTGATCAGGACAAATCTTGGGCTCCACACATCTGTTGTAAACCCTGCTACAATGGACTAACTGCTTGGTTTAATGGCAAGAAAGCGGCTTTCAACTTTGCAGTCCCGATGGTTTGGAGAGAGCCACGAAGCCATGCAGATGATTGTTATTTTTGTCTAACAAATATAACTGGTTTCAATGCATCTTCTAGAAAAAAGATCAAATATCCAACCTTCCATCTGCTCTGAGACCCGTTCCCCATTCAGATGATCTTCCTGTCCTAACACCTCCAGTAAATAAGGATATTCTTTCCTCATCAGATGAAGAAATGCCTCCAAGGGAAGATTGGGCCAAGTCAATCTCTTCCGAAGATATTGACTCTTCTTATTCATGAACAAGTGGCAACGAGCCACACTGGATCACGCAAAAAGACCTGAATGACCTTGCTCGTGATTTGTATCTGTCAAAACAGCAGTCAGAGCACTTGGCTTCTCGGCTTAAACAGTGGAACCTAGTCCAGGAAGATGTAAGGATCACAGTTTTCAGGAATTAGAACAAAGACCTTGCTTCATTTTTCGACATGGAAAACAAGTTGTGCTACTGCACAAATGTACCTGGCTTGTTAACTTTCCTTGGTTTGTCACATAATCCTTCAGACTGGCGTCTTTTCATAGACTCTTCCAAGCGAAATCTCAAGGCTGTGCTTTCCTATGACAGTATGGAGCTTCTTTTAGAAACTGTTAAGTACAACCAGTACCAGTGGAGAATGTGTGGGGACCTCAAAGTCATTGGTCTTCTTATGGGTATGCAAGCGGGCTTCACAAAGTACTGTTGCTTTCTCTGTCTCTGGGATATTCGAGCTGTATCACAGCATTACAAGCAGAAAGACTGGGGGTCTAGAAGCACTTTCGTTCCTGGCGAACACAGCGTCAAGGAGAATCCTTTGGTTGACATGAAGAAGGTGCTTCTTCCTTCTCTTCACATCAAGCTTGGTTTGATGAAGAATTTCGTGAAGGCCATGGACAAATATGGTGCTGCCTTCCAACACTTGTCTACTGTGTTCCCAGGTCTCAGTGCTGCTAAGCTCAAAGAGGGCATCTTTGTCGGACCTCAAATCCGAGAAGTGCTGAAGGATACTGATTTTGAGGAGCTTCTTACCTTAAAAGAACTCAGAGCATGGGAAGCATTTAAGTCAGTCTGTAGTGGCTTCCTTGGTAACACACGCGTACCAAATTACCAAGCCTGTATTGAGAAGTTGCAAAAGACTTATGAGGATATGGGATGCCGAATGTCACTCAAAATTAATTTTCTCCATTCCCACCTCAACTTTTTCCCTCCAAACCTTGGAGCAGTGAGTGATTAGCACAGAGAAAGATTCCACCAAGACATTACGAAGATGGAAAGCAACTAGCAAGGCAAGTGGAACCCCAGCATGATGGGAGACTTCTGCTGGATGCTCTTGCGTGACATCCCGGAGGCAAAATACACCAGATCATCTAAGGAAACACACTTCTAACTGTCTGCGGTAGTATGAATTGTGTACATTGTGTCATCCAAGTATATTTATTCCGTCAATGTTCTTTATCTATCCTGTTTTATCTGTAATAAGCTGCTGCAACTGTTGAAATACGCAAGAATATACTCTGTATATACTAAAATGAGACTATTTAAGAGCCAGAAAACTAGAGGCGATAGAGCAAAACTGTTTATAAATTTGAATTATCACACCCAAATTAGTAAAAAACACCTATTCACATTCTTGCCTCAGACAAAAAATATTTTTTTGTAAACTAGTGTTATTATAAAAGGTTGTGAGAAAAACGAGAATCATACAAATTTGCCTCAGTTTGTAGTAAAGAAATTCGGTCATCTCCATGTTCTAGCTTGCATTGAAAATCATCTCACGAACTTAGGTAATTTTTATTTTTACCCAGTTCATTCTAGTGTTTTAATACTTTGGAAATGTTTATATTTCTTGTCATCATAAACTAGTTCAAACAGTTTACTTTATGAAGTACTTCCTTGTAAATAAACCGTGAATCCACAATTTTTAGTTTTATAAACACTCGCTACAGAGGCAGCGTAATTTAGCAAAATTAATTCCATCTTTTAAAAAAAAAATTCAGTTCTATTTCATAAAATAAGTATAAATACATAATATGTAAGAGAAAATTTAATTATCGTATTTAATTCATGTTTAACTGTTTGTTTACACTTGCAAAAAAACTCATGAAAAATCGTGTTTCAGTGCAGAATGTATAATTTACCTCGTAGTACTTGAAAGATTGGTCGAATGTGATGCCATTTTCACCAGTTGATATATTCTTTCCCAACTGACATTCTTGTGTGTCTAATATGCCCGTTCCGGGATGACGAGTGTTGAAAGCTACACATTTCTGTTGACGCTGAAGGCACCGGAAAGCACATTCTGCCAACGACTTAACAGGAAAACTTTCGAGAACATCGACAGAAGGAAGAATTTGATCCCGCTGAACTCCAGGATTCAAACAGAATAATTGTGACATGGTTGTGACTAGGCCACCTGTTGGTGCTAACAGGTGCCCTGATATGATCAAGATCAAACGAAGCCGAATCATTCCGAAGGTGTTCTTTGCAAGTTATGAGCTTCTAGACAAAATATAGACAAATCATCAAACTGTTTCCACGTTGTGAGTCTTAAATCTGGCGATCACGAGCAGTTTAGTCTGTGTAAGAGAAGAATTTACTTTATGAAATACCTTTTACGTCTTAACAAATAGGAAAAAAATACATTAGTGTTTTAGTTACGACGCAAACAAAACTCGATATTTCGGTGGCCAGTAATCACAACGTACGAAAGCGTGAATATCACGGAATTTATCACTGCTCTAAATCGTTTTAAAATGATCTGTTCGAACGGTTTTACATTTGCCAAGTTGAAACTGATGTTTTTGCTCTAGAAACATGTTTATTTTGTTTCTCAAACTTAACGAGATATTAAATACCATTGCTTTATCAATACGTTCACAGAAAAACAAATACACAAGTAGAACATTTCGGAAATTAAATATTCTTGTTGATATTGCTATTAAATACACACGATATGAGAACTTTGCTTTGCGACGCGCTTTGCTTTTAACTAAATACAACTACATAAAGTATTAAATATTTGAGACATACGATATATATTTTCACACACGCCTATTTTAATTCCCATAATAGCAGAGTGGTAATTTTGTGGACTTATACCGTGGAAAACGGATTTTGATACCCATGGCGTGGCAAAACACAGATAGTCCTTTGTGTAGCTTTGCACTTAACTACAAACACACTGTTTTACACATACAAGTAATCAAACTGCCATTTTCCTACAATGCGTCATGTTGGCTGCTTGGTTAGTTTGTTAAGGTAATGTTTATTAAAAAAAAAAGAGACGTAAATTATATTTAAAAAATGAAAATCGATGTTGCTAATATACTGAGCGTTCAATTATCGCTTCTAAATGTCTCACGAGGAATTACAAATACGAACCCACAATACCGAACATTTTTATCATAATATAAAAGTGTAGAATCAGTTTAATAAAACACTGGGGCCCGGCATGGTTAAGTAGTTAGGGGCGCTTGATTCGTAATCTGCGGGGCGCGGGTTCGAATCCCCGTCACACCAAACATGCTCACCCTTTTACCTGTAGAGGTGTCATTATGTTACGGTCAATCTCACTATTCGTTGGTAAAACAGAAACCTAAGAGTTGGCGGTGGGTGGTGATGACTAGGTGACTTCCCAGTAGTTTCACACTGTTAAATTAAGAACGGCTAGCGCAGATAGCCTTCTTGTTGACTTCGCTCGAAATTCAAAATAAATAACTGGAACCCGTCGTGTTCACAGGTCTGTTTATAGAATATTAAAGTTGGCAAAACCGTACCTGTGAATAAAGGGTCGTCACAAATACTAAACTATATTGTCACTAACGTATAAAACCAATCAGAACAATGGAAATAATTTAATTTTTATATCAAATCTGTCGCCAGGTGATTAACTATGCTGTTTACTCACCGTGCAGGTCAGTCCAAATTATATTTTCTAGTTACTGTTCCCTGTTTGTTTGCTTTCAAGAAATGACGTTTGTTTCCTCGGGTTACATTTAAAATTGAATAAGAAGTTAACAATGGTGCTACACCACTACGTATACATGTGTCTCGGATTGAAACGTGTATTTACTTTATTCATAGTGGATCAGAAAAGTCAGTTCACTTTGTGTTGTGTTTAAACGTCAAGGTATTCAATAGAAACCTACTTTTTGAAATCCCAGGACGTACGTTCAAACTGGAGTTATTAATGGTTTCTGTCATTTGTATCATTGATGTTTATATAGAATCCTAAGCTCCGTCTGTCAAAAATAATTGAGAAATCTATCTAATATAATTGTACACATGACAGAATGTTTGCTTATTTGATGTAAAGCGCAAAAATACACAACGGGCCATGTGTGCTCTGCTTGCTGCAGGTATCGAAACTCAATTTTAGCGTTATAAACCCCAAGACCTTTGAGTTATCGGGGAGCATACTTTAAAGGAAACCAGTTATAAGTGACAAATATTTTTATTTATATGTAGATGTTTGGTCTTGATCCTTTGTACCGAATTCCAATAAAACTGCATCAAAAATGATTTTGTGACAGAAGAAACTACAAATGGGATCATTTTCTTGGTTAATTTTAATACAATGAGAAACACATGCTCATCATCCGCCTCATGTAAGTGGCTCATTTACCTTAAATGTGTTAAAAAGCTAATTTTGTATACGATCATTAATTCTAGCTTGATCCTTTAATTTGGATTTAAAACATCATCAATAAAACTGAGATTGTAAATTATATATTAATATATCGTTGTGCTAAAAATAAATATTTAACAAATGTTTGCAATAGATTGTGGAAAGTTACTAGCATTTTGTCATAATTATTTTAATATACAAATTAGGCCGCGTGTCGCGATAGCTACGTGACGCGACACTAAGCTCAGCACTTTTATTTATATATATATATTCTCAAGTTCAATTAATAATGGGAAAACAATTGTAAGTATGAAGAGTTTTATTTCAGTTATTTGGAAATAACGTACGAGTTGATGCGTTCTAGAACCAACCAGGGATATATATTTAAAGTAATAAAAACATTTTATGTATATATAATGATGTAGGAATGTCAATGAGAAAAATAACGAAAGCAAGGATATATAGATTATACATAGATCATTTCTTCGTGATTTTCAACATTATAATGTAACATTACGTTGTAAGATGCACAAGTAAAAAATGGTTGTGGTCAATTGGACCGACCTCGTAACGAAAGGTCTGTGACAATCAAGACATGTTTTGACTCAACTTGGATTTCTTTGTGCATAAGTCTTAGAATCTTAGTTAAACCACATGCACGCCTACCCTCACTTAGCCATGATATTATCATACACTCTATATCAACAGTCAGGAATACATAGCTTCTAATTGCAGTAATAGCAAAATCAAATATGTATTTTAAAGTGTACAATTAAATTTAAGTGTTGAAAGTCATATAAAAACGATCCATGTATGGCTGTATCATCCCTTTCTTCTTGTTTGCATTATTTTTATTACATTTATATGACGTCTTCCCTCTGAGTAAAATTTAGTGCATCACATGAATGCATGTAATAAGATCTAATGTTATGTCATACATACTTTGATTGTATAGTGTATAAAGCATTGAATAATCTACATGTTACAGTCATCTGATGCTCATTTATTATTGGCTGGTGGTTTCTTTTTGACTTTGTGTTTAAGCTCTTTAAAGAAACACCGAATATTTGTAAACAAAAACAAACTAAGTTCAAGCGGTAATGAATAAAATTATTTACACAAGAATTATTGTATATTTTATTTTATTATTTCTAGTTATTACGACTACGCGATGACGTCTGGCACTGTCCAGAAACACACATAGTGGATTTAGGTTTGAACTGGCGCTACTGATAAAGTAGTCGTCTCAAATGAAGCAAAAAACAAGAAAGATGAACAACGTCATGGGTTGGTCACTTCCTGGTTGTGGCCCAACATAACCAGGTGGGTAAAGGTGTTCGAGTCGTAATGGGAGAGTCGCGGGTTCGAATCTTCGTCGCACCTAATATGCTTGCTCTTTCAGCTGTGGGGTCGTTATTATGTACAGTCAATCCCACTATTCGGTGGTAAAAGAGTAGTCCAAGAGTTGATGGTGGGTGGTGATAACTAGTTGTCTCCTCCATAGTCTTACACTGCTAAATTAGGAACGGCTATCAAAGATAGCCCTCGTGTAGCTTTGCGTGAAATTGAAAAACAAACAAACACCTTTCTGGTTTGGTATCTTACGGATTATTTTTGCCTTGCTTTAGGACTTGATTGGTAGAGAAACGAATAAAACTGAGAGCAAAACATCTTTAAAACTAAAACTTTCTATCCTTGATTTTTATCGTTCAAATTTCAATATGAGGATACTGAGTGCCTTGGCCGTCCCTGCATATGGAGTCTAGTGACTTTATAATAACTATGAAGATCATCTATACTAATAACAATAAAGTTTACATCTTTGTTCTTTGTTTGTTCTTAATTCGTTTCAATTTCGAACAGACTCTAATGATGCTTTTTGACCCTCTGGAAATTTTACACACAACTACGCATTTTCACAATTTTGACCTTAGCGTGTGTAAAATTATTTTTTGACGGCAGCAACTTACAAATAAAAACAAATGCAAAATGATAAATGCAAGGTACAAATGACAAGCTGGAATTACGGTTTGGACATCTGTTTTATCAATTTTTTTCAAGTGAATTTACTTGGTTGCCCTGGTTAACAACTGTTGCAAATGGCCGATTAAAATTTATAGATGTACTTGTTTTCTAAAAATATGTTACGTTTATATTTAAGTGATGTCATTAAATATTGTCTTAGAATTTTGTTTGTGTGATATATTCGAGGGATATCTGTGCTGACCATCCCTAATGTTTTGCAGTGATAGATAAAAGGAAGAGCAGCTAGTCAACACTACCTAACCCTAACTCTTGGGCTATTCTTTTACTGACTCGATATGGCCAGGTGATTACTGCGTTCAGCTCGTAATCTGATGATCGTGGGTTCGGATCCTCATCACACCTAACATGCTTGTTCTTTAAGCTGTGGGGACATTCTTACGTTACAGTTAATTCGTTGGTTAAAGAGTAACTTAAAAGTTTGCAGTGGGTTGTGATGACTAGTGCCTTTCTTCTAGTCTTACACTGCTATATTAAGTACGGCTAACGTCGATGGCCCTCAAAACAAACAAACAAACAAACCATTTTACTAGCAAAAAGTGTAATTAACTGTCATTTACAATGTTCCCACGGATTAAAGAGCGAACGTTTCCAGTAGCGATATTCAAATCTACGACTTGTAAATTGCGGGGTTTTTTTCTATTAGTGTGCCATATTTACAAACTTTTTAATTAATAAACTATATTTAAAGAGATGAGTACAAATCAGATAAACGTTCAATTTTGTTTCATTTTATTTGCGTGTACCAGAAATATTTCTGTTCTTACAACACATTTACTTTACGAATCTCATCCTTCCATAGCTAGCTTAGGATATTATTACATATTTTTCTGAATTACCCTTAAGGTGTTGAGTTTCTGATTACCCTTCCTTTCCAGTGGCGTAACGTTAGAAGAATACAGATAGCTCATCGTTTAGCTTTGTTCTTAATTTCAAACAAACAGAATATAATATGACATATTTGTCAAACGAGTGTCAAAATATTACAAATTTGTTCTAATCCTTGCACACATGCTGAATTGTATAAAACAATGGTAAAAAATTGTATTGGTTTAGTTCTGTGTCTGAACTCCTGCGGCGAGACAAGACCATCTCACGAGGTGGTTTGGAATTTTAAACAATTTATTGAACACGGAGTTTTCTTGCCTGTAAATTTTACTCGGAATAGTTGGTTACATAGCAAGTGCTGGATTCTGGTTTACAACAGTTTTAACTTTTTGTTGCAATTTTAAGTGTTTTTAACCACAGAAAGTGGAGAGGACCACCTCCTCCAAAACAAAACACTCAAGAACAAAGTAACGCTTGATAACAAAACACAATTTGAATGTCTACTTTTCAACGGCTACACACTCGTTTTCAGAAATTACAAAACATAAGCAAATAAATCTTTACCCAAATGCACCATTCAGTGTTATAAGTGTAAAAAAATGTGGACACTCTAAATCATACTGCATGGCCGTCCCCAGATGCACAGGGTCACAAGACGTGAAGTGTTGCTCCAATAAATTAAGACAGTTTATTTGCATCCTCACATCGCTAGCTACTGAGTCTCTTCCCTTCACCAACACATCAGGAACGTGGTAACATTCTCTCAGTCGATCACATATCCGACCAGTGATAAGAACAGCTGAGTAATCACTCCCATCCCATCCGTGCGACCGTCACATCACAAAACGCGACTCATCCCTGTAGGTCGCAGCCGTGGCAATTGGATTTATTGATCTCTGCCAGGTCCTGACAAGGCCTGTTTGCTATTATAGTTTATCTGAGTCAACTTTACACTTTCATTATCACAATGTGTCCCAACCTCACTCCTGCTTTCGTTTCTGCCATACTTACTCGTTTTGTTGTTGGCCCGGCGTGGCCAGGTGAGTTAAGGCGATCGACTCGTAATCTTAGGGTCGCAGGTTCGAGTCCCCGTCGCTCTTTCAGCTATAGTGGCGTTACAATGTGACGGTGAAGCCTGCTATTCGTTGATAAAAGAGTAGCTCAACCCGCGACCCTCAGATTACGAAGTGCACGCCTTAACGTGGTAGGCCATGCCAGGCCCAGAAATGACTTATGATGTTGGTTAAATAAAGTAGTTATAAATTAAAAGCTTGTTTCCGATTAATATTTTTAGTTCCATCATGTCCAGGAACTGAATGTTTAAGCGTTTCTCTACTGATTTTCAGCTCTGTCAACGTAACTTTCCTGTTTATCTGATTCTGATGTTTGATTGTCGTGTTTTCATGTTTACTGGAGTGAAAGGCGAAACGTTCGAATTAAAGTTGTCCTTTATTTTGATTTTTGGTGTCAAAGTTACTGAAGGAAGTTATTTAATAATGAATCAGTAAGTTAGCTTTGTCGGTCTGTTTCAGTACGTCTCGTTGGTAACTCAATTATAAGCCTCAATGCTCGTTGTGGACACATCAAGGATAACTTATTGTGTACAGTTTTGTGTTTAACAAAAACAAACCTGTGATTTAAAGACTCCTTTCAACCCCAGCAGTCAGGAAGAGTTATAGGATTTTTGTTGAGGGAGGAGGGGGGCGCACCTGTTGGTTCCTCAAGTTCCTACCATGTTAGTTAGTTATGATTTATGAAGCTGGGGTGGGGATTAAGAAAACCCATATCAAAATATTAGTTGTTGAGGTATTGGAGAGAAGACACGGATGTATTCTGAAATAAAACCACTTTCATAGGTAAAACGCCAAATGTTCTACCCAACCAGTGTCTGAATAGTTTTTGTTTGGTTTTCTTTCTCTCGGGTATGAATTTGGCGTTAGGTTTAAACTTCTTAATAAATTTGTATACTTGCCTTATGGAGTAGGTGTCAGTCATCACTGATGATTTTATGACCTCATTTCTGTGTTTGTCTGCGTGTGTAACTCTGTTTCACTGGAGTGATTGGATCTAACGAGTATATTAACTACTGGCACCAATAAGTGAACATTTAGCACATAATTTCAAATTTCTTAACATTTTATCAAAACTATGTTTTTATTCCGTAGTTAAGCCTACAGGTCTACTAGCAATTAATTTGATTTTTCCAAAAACCGCTTTGTTTCATTAAGTTTATTATAAAAAAAAATGCTTACTACATGAGTGCATCCTCTTAATTTATGGAGATATCCACTTGATTTTCTAAGACACTACTCTTTCTGACTCTAAAAATTCGATTCAGAATTTCCGATAAAATTCCCAAGCTAACAAAAAATGTGTGATTGTTCACAACAAAGTAATGATACAAAGGCTAACGTTCTGCAATACAACAAAAAATAAAAACTGACCATGGTGAGCTTCATCTAGCCATGTTCACGAACACAAACAGATCAGTTTTAATAATTTTCACACATCGTTTTCAATTTGTAATTTGTTCTTGGAGTTTTATTAAGTAGTTCGTTAAAACACCGATAGTTCGAGGAATGAAAGAGTGAGTTTTCAATTAGCAAAGCCACCTGGGGCTATCTGCTGAGTCCACCGAGGGATATCGAACCCCTGATCTGTAGACTTACCGCTGTACTAGCGGGGACGGGAATGAAAGAAAGTCTATATCATTCGGATTCAAAAATTGTAATTCAAGTTTCAGACAAAATAGCATAAAATCATGTGGCGTGTAATTTACAAATGACAATAAATACCATTTTGTGATAACTAGAAGAAAATTATATCAGAAGATTGTTTTGAACTTCGCGCAAAGATACTCAAGGGCTATCTACGCTAGCCGTCCCGAATTTAGCAGTGTAATACTAGAGGGAAGACAAGTAGTTATTATCACCCACGCCAATTCTTGGGCTACTTGTTTACCAAATATACCTATGTAAGGCCTCCACGGCTGAAAGGGTGAGCATGTTTGGTGTGACGGGGATTCGAACCCGCGACCCTCAAGTTACAAGTCGAGGGCCTTAACCACCTGGCCATTTCAAGCTATATTAGAAAAACGTTGCATTGCCTAAAATGAGTGAATTGCATGCTATCATATGGACCATTTAGTGAATATAAGATTTATTAAAGTTCAATAAACATTTGTTTTCATTTTTCAAATCAAAAAGATCTTTTGACGAGGGTTATTGGTGAACTGGTGTTCTAATTCTACAAAAATCTCGTTTCTTATTTTGGTATATTATTATACGAGACTTCCCTTTTTTTATAATTTCACGTCGATGTTGCTTTTCATTTATCATTATTATTATTATTTAGACTTTCTCTAGCAGTCATGAAAACACAGACATTTTTGAAGACAAGTGTTCAGTATGTCGGGTTGTAAATCCAAGGGTCCAAGATTCGAGAC
The DNA here is from genome assembly GCA_011833715.1 of Carcinoscorpius rotundicauda. Lineage (NCBI taxonomy): Eukaryota > Metazoa > Arthropoda > Merostomata > Xiphosura > Limulidae > Carcinoscorpius > Carcinoscorpius rotundicauda. Next base: position 15,796,943 of record CM022392.1, on the reverse strand, counting down.
GTGATGCTGTCAAACACGTTCTGTACTTTTACCCCTGGACCCGTTATAAAAATGAGAGTCCAGTCGGTCCTGTTAACTGTTTCAAAGAACTAGACAATGCTCTTGTTGCAGTAATTTCGATAGGTGTCTGTCCTCTATGTAGTCAGTAGTTCATATGCAGAGAACTCTCAGTTTCTCTTAGTCCAAGTATTGACTCTTATTTTACTCACGTACGCCTGACAAAATATATTTTAGTTATCTTGTACACCTGAATATATTCATTGTTTATAGAAATAAATATCCATTTCCTTGCGGAATCTTACTGAATGAACCCATACCACTTTTCAAAAACTTGGCGTCATAATTGTTGGAAGCTTATCTATTTTTAAAACGTTTTTAGAAAATGTTATTTATGAATCTCAAAGTTCCTTTTAGGAAAACAGGTTGGCTACATGAGTTGTGTGAGGCTGGAGTGTTCGTATTTCTTTGTTTCTGTGAATAAAAGTTGCTTTTATTGATATGTTGATGAAAAATAAAAATAAACATTTCGTTCGTTTTAGTTAAGCACAAAGCTACATAACGAGTTATGTGTGCTCTGTCCAGAGTGGCTGTCCAAACGTGAATATTAGCGTTATAAGCTCTTCATCTTAACTGTAACCGGGAAGGAACAAAGCATTAAAAAACAAACAAAAAATGTGGTCATTATGTTCGACATTTAGCATCCCTGTTGTCGTGAAGGATAAAAAACGTTTTTGGTGATGATAGACATTATTTTGCGTTTATTTTTGCCACTTTCACATGTATAAATTATATAATTTCAGAATATTTATAGTTTATTGAGAATCAAAGTATTGTTCTCCAATGAGCTTTAATTAAGCGTTATATTTCTATACAGATATGTGTATTATTTAACTTACAAACCTAAAGGAAGAGACAAAAATGAAGTTTGCTAGCATTACTACGTAACAATGAAAAACTAAATACAGGTTATACATAAGAGGCCTGACATGGCCAGGTGGTTAAGGCACTTGACCCGTAAACTGAGGGTTGAGGGTTCTAATCCCTGCCATACCAAACATGCTCGCCTTTTCAGCCGTGTGGACGTTATAAAGTTACGTTCAATCCAACTATTCGTTAGTAAAAGAGCAGCCCAAGAGTTGGCGGTGGGTGTTGATGATTTACACTGAAAAATTAGGGACGGCTAGCGCAGATAGCCCTCGTGTAGCTTTGTGCGAAATTCAAGAACAAACAAGCAATATTTAATTCAGCTGCTTTCCGTCCGCCCCCCGCTAGTACAGCTGTAAGTCTCCGGATTTACAACGCTAAAATCAGGGGTTCGATTCCCCTCGGTTGGCTCAGCAGACAGCCCGATGTGACTTTGCTGTACAAAAAAAAACACAAAAACACACTTTCCGCCCATTCAAAAACCGTAACGTTTGTGGACTTGCAACACTAGAAGCCCAGTGTGAAGATTACCAAACCACAAATCAGCTTCGTAAATTTCGATAACAATGTGTTTTCTATCATGTAAATATTTTTATGCAAATCGGGAAGGAGAAACCTTTACTTATATAAAAATATTTATTGTCACGTTTGTTGTGTTTGAGTTCTTGAAAACGTGTGTATATACATATATATATAATAACTTGTTTTAAATAACACTATTTTTAACAGGAAATCAGCCAGGTACCTTAAATGAAAACTTCAATGTAGTTTTATGTCTAGTTTATATTGAACTATGTCACGTTTGTTATGTTTGAGTTATAGAAAACGTATGTGTGTATATATATATATAAACTTGTTTTAAATAAGACTATTATTTAACAGGAAATCAGCCAGGTACCTTAAATGAAAACTTCAATATAGTTTTATGTCTAGTTTATATTGAACTACAGTGCTGAAATAAATCAAGTTTTGGTGGTGGCTTATCCTCGGACTTAAAGCACGTGATAGCCATGATTTTACCGAGTGTGACTGGAATACGCAACTTGAGGGTAAAGAAAGAAATACTATCTGTCTTACATTCATAGGTTTAAATACTATATGGTAAAAATCAGGTCTCACAACACTCTTAGATATTTGCTAGATTAAAAATATTGATTTAAAATACTACGTAATAAAACTAGATGTTGCAACACTCCCGAATTTTACTAGGTTGAACATCTTTCTATGTGTAGGTACTTTAGAAAGGTACTTATATTTGTGGTTTCTTAAGGAATTGGACGATATTTGAAGGACCAGTGATTAATTCTGGCAATTCAATAACGATGTATTCAAAGCCCATAAAAATAACGATTCTGTCTGGATTATTTGCTGGTCCTAAAGCAAGAGAGGCCGTGATTGGTGAATTTAATTCGCCGTTACTTATCAACTCACTCAAGAAAGTCTTCAAATCCATTACGTTGTATCCGTGACCAAACACGGATTGGCTGTTTCCATCTGTCTTTATGTAGATGCAGGTTGCCAGTTCGTCGTCATGTTCAACGACAGTTTGAACGTTAGCTGTCAAATAACATTCAAAATTATCGGTGTAGGACGCAGTTGATGCCACGAAAGGTCCACTCCACTGTGTCTCCAGCTTAATAACATTTCCATCTGCAAAGCAGACGTTAAACAAAGGTGAATAGGAACACAAATACGTGTGCGTTAACTGAGAAAAGTTAATTGTATCATCTTGGAAACAATGACTATTATCTTCCTGAATAATTTATATAAAATTACAGATGGACTCGTGTAACAATGAAAGGATTGAATTCTCGTGCTACTCAAAAAAATAAACTGTAAATTTTTTAATATGGTGCTCAAATTATTATTATTTTTTAGTTAATAAAGAACCATCCAGGTGGCTCTTCATTTGTTCAAACGTAAAATTGAGGACTTATATTTTAAAAACTAAATGTTTTTATATATGCGTATAGTACGTGTGCCATGTTTTACCATAGTGTATCTCTAACAGGGTGTGAGTTGAGTTGGGAAAAGACGTCGTTCCTTTTGTTAGAAGTGCTATGAAAGCGTTCCTGTTATAGAATGTCCAAGGACGAACGTTAATTCAAAGTTAAGCTATCACAATGTTACCAATAAATATCATTCATGTCGTCCTGTTTTATTATATTTCAACCTCTAGCTATTTCTAGATCCTCTGACCTGGTAGGGGTTGTGAAACTGAGCTCCTTTTGATAGATTTACACAACCTAAACCATGATATTTAAGAAGCACAAGCTGTTCAAGAAACATTAGCTTTCACAGTTGATAAAATCAACTTATAATGAGTACAACGATTTGACTGATAGCTGTACCTTATGATGACCTATACTATGGACTGAAAAGTTGTGACAACCAAAATTACAATTTACAACAAGGTGCTGTTATTGTTTTCCCCATACTTTTTAGTGCATAATGGAGGGATTCAGTTGCTTTAGCAATAGAATTAGTGAAAAAAACGACCATTACTCCACATAACGATAATAATCATAAATCGTTTTCTCACTGCTGCTTTACCAGGGCTAAATTTTATTATTGTTATTATATATTTGAATTAATTATTCACGAAAAAACTCGTATCTCTAGACCTATATTGCTGATTGTATAATAATGCACCAGATCCATTATCAAAGAAGTGAGGACTAATCTGTTTTTCCTTAAATCTCCCCCAGTGACTCAGAAATAAGTCTGTTGGCTTACGACACTAAACACTGGGCTTAAATACCCTTGATGGGCACAGCACAAATGGCCCATGTGCTTAATAACAACCAAATCAAACACGCCCACACCCTTCCTTGATACCCCGTCACACCAAACATGTTCGACCTTTCAGCCGTGAGGTCGTTATAATGTACGATCAATCCCACTGTTTATTGGCAAAATAGTAGCCCAAAGTTGATGGGTGAGGACTATCTGCATTCCTTCTAGTCTTACACTACTAAATTAGGGACGGCTAGCACAAACAGCCCTCGTGTAGATTTGTGCGAAATTCAAAAATAAACAACAACAAAGAAACGAAAAACTCGCATACTCTTCTTTAAATAGACTAGCTATAAATAAATGACTTGACTTTATCAAATAGAATGAGTGTATTAGTGACTTCCAAGCCACAATACAAGAAAATATTCAACTCAAGCGCTATATCGTCACCTCTGACATGACCTTTATTCTGCTCTTCTTATATTCTCTTCCCTAGATTTAACTGGCACGTAATTCACAGTATCTCCTATCAGCTTGAGGAAACACGTCGCGTGACAATATTTAATCACCATTAAAATTAAAACTAAAAAAAAACTCCAATCCATTTCATTTTAAAGTTTCCATAAATTGGCCACGAATTGATGTAAGAAATAGCAGACGTTTCTGGCCGTCTTTGATTATCATTCGAACCACCTTCAGGACCTGAAATATACCTAAAGTACCCGCTACGGATCGGAGAAATGATACCCTTTACGAGTCTGGTAAAATATTATCTTTTTTAAATGAAGTTTATTACCATAGTTTATGTATCGTTTTGTTCACTCTTTGTTTTTTTATTAATATTAACATTTGTCCAGTATGATTAGTGCGCCTTTGAGACATGTCAAAACGTTTGTCTCCAACAATTTCATTTTTTTTTATTAACGTTGATACCAATGCAATAATATATGAGTAATGGTACTATCGCAGAAGTTAAGAAGTATAATATATATTTTATTCAAAATGTAAAAAGTGATAATAAAATATCACTATTAAGAAGTGTATTCACAATACCTTTCGTCAAAAGAAAAAGCCTATTTCCATCACCTAGGGCCGTAGCTGCCACGATATCAAATGTTGGAGGTGAGACTGAAGGCGCGAAGGCACTCCAATCCAAAACGGTGGGTTGATTATTGCTATCATGAAAATTTGGGTTGAGGTAGGCGTATATCTTACTTCCAGAGAAAAGAAGATATCTGGTCAAAAAATTTGATTCAGAGCCAATCCGCATCTTCACAGTTGCTGCTGCACCAACTATCTCTGTTGTGATGACACCTGTTGTTGTTGTAGATGGTTTTGTTGTTATTTGTGGTGGTTCCATTGATGTTGTTGGCACCCCTCCTGATTTGATCGTGGTTGTAAGTTGTGCTCTGGTACCAGATGAACTCCCTGGTGAGAGAGTCGAACTTGGAGTGGCCTCTTGTGAACACCTCTGAGAGTGCATAATAAACATCTTTAATAATGTACAATAATCATTAGATTCTTCTGTACATCTTTAATAATGTACAATAATCATTAGATTCTTCTGTACATCTTTAATAATGTACAATAATCATTAGATTCTTCTGTACATCTTTAATAATGTACAATAATCATTAGATTCTTCTGTACATCTTTAATTATGATAATGCACAGGCATTCAAAGGCCAGTGTGAACATTTGTAAACTGTTTTCAAAATGTTATTATTATTTTGAAAATCATCTTAATTAATTCTAATGGTTTTAGAAACAAAACAAAGAGCACTTTGTTCGACATCTGGGTTCTTAAAATGGTTGTTAATGAAAGGAGATACTTCCTTCCATGTTTTAAAAATGACAGAAAGCTGCATTAAAATCAATGCCGTTATGTGATTCTAGAATAAATTTCATGATTTGTTTTCTGAAAATGTTATTGTTTAGATAGGAAAACTTTCTCTCCAAAGGAGTAGGATAGTGCTGGCTCAAAAATAAGCTCCTTACCAGTTTTCGAAGGTAATTTTGTTAAATAATCCCCAAAAAATTATTCTTCAATTGAGGAAACATTTGCCCTCTAAGAAATTAGGTGTTAAATATAGAAGTAAGGTACATCTTTTATCAATTCAGTTTTAAGTGTACATAATTAACAATTGACAAATAATTATATTCATCAAAATGGCAATCCTCATCAAAATCAGAGCTTATTAATTACTTTATAGGGGGCCAAAGGCGGCCTAGAGGTGTCACCTGTTTTAACTATTTACAACATTATATGGGTGTGTGTATCTGTCAGTCAGTCAGTAGACACCAAAATTCCTTCACATAAGAGACGGTAACGTTGCAATTTCTACCGTCGTGAAGTCAGTAAAAAGGTACGCATTCCATGAATAAAGAGAATAATTATGCATTCTGCAGGCTATAACACAGCATAACATACGAACTTCAAAGCAGTGAATGAAAATATTTGTTACTCTTAAATTTGGTTTTATGGTCTCTTGAAACAGAACACTTTAGTGGACCTTGTGCAAGTAAGTTTGATCGTTTAAATATTTAATGCATATTATTAACTTAGGTAATGTTAAACATATATTGTTAAAAACATATTGACAAACAGCTCTGAGAATTTATTTGTTTGAACAAAGCTCTGCTTAATGTGCTCTGCTCATTACGGGTACATAAACAAGGTTTCTAGTGATGTTAATCCGGATTTACAAGACGTTAAGACGTTGAACTCGTAACCTGAGAGTCACGGGTTTGAATCGCCGTCGCATCAAACATGCTCGCTCTTTCAGTGGTATGGTCGTTATAATATTACGGTCAATCCCACCATTCGTTGGTAAAAGAGTAGTTTAAGAGTTAGCGGTGGGTGGTAATGACTAACTGCCTTCTCTCTAGACTTACACTGCTAAATTAGAGACGGCTAGCACAAATAATCCTCGTTCAGTTTTGTGGGAAACTAAAAAAAAAACTGAATAGACAGATGGCAACTAGTCTAACAACTCTCTGCAAACTTTTGCTTGTCCGAATAATGAGATTTAACTGTTCTTCTTATAATGTATCCAAGGCCCCAAAGAGCTGAGCGATATTCTGGGGCAGAAAGACGCGAACTTTAAATCTTCGGAACATTAACTATCACGTTTGACACCAACAATTTATCAAAGAAAAAAAACCTGATTCGAAAGATCCATGATGCCTTTATATATATAATATTGATTTAGCTACAAAATCAGTCTGTTTCTTCAGCACTCAGACGTAAAACTCGCCCAGTAAATTAAAATGTACTGAAACTCGTCTTAAGCAAAAGTTTTCAAAAGGCTCATAAGATTATTAAAGATAATGAAATTTCCGCTTGCTAAAAATATAGAGCCGTCAAATTCTCTGTTAGCTGTTGTTTGTTGTTAAGCACCAACTGACATAAAGATCTAACGGGGCTCTGCTATCACGGGTATCGAAAACCGTTTTCTAAAGATATAAGTCCATAGACATACCGCTATGCCATTGAGGAGGGAGAGAAATGCATTTAGCTAAACGTGAATAAAAACGGAAAAACAAAAGGAATCGCACTGGAACTGGTTACTAAATCGGTGAACGTCAAGTATGCGTCTTTATTTCATTAAAATAAAACGGCAAAAAACGTAGAAATGTAGTTGGTAAAATTTTAAGACGAAATTACCTCATAATATTTGAAAGAGTCATTGAATGATAAGTCACTTTCTGGAACCAGTTTCTTTTTTCCAAGCTGGCACTCTTGTCTGCCTGATGAGCTGGATTTGGACTGTTGGATGTTGAAGGCCACACATCCCTGTTGACGTTGAGCACACTTTAAAGCACAGCCTGTCAGAGACCTGACAGAAAAACTCCAAAGGATGTCAGTCGAAGGGATGATTTGACCTGTTTGAATTTCAGTGTTCTGACAGAATAACTGTGATCTTATGGAAATCAGTCCTTCACCTGGTGATATCAGAACAAGGAAAGATACAAGACTCAAAATCAACCATATCATTGCTTTATTCTCTTTTAAGTATTAAATATATTTTATTCAGAGACGTAATGAAATCACACCTTTTAAATAAGCTGTCGAAAGTAGTGAGTGTTCAGAAGGCTTTTCCTTTTTAACGTTAAGTACAGTTCAATAAACATCCGCTAGCGAATGGAAATATACCAACCATGTGTGTGCATTCACTGTCAGTACAGTTTGAACGACGACGCAATAGCTACTTCAGTATCACACACTGTATTAAAGTCATGACAAACGGACCCGGCATGGCCAGGTGGTTGAGGCACTCAACTCGTAATCCGAGGGTCGCGAGTTCGAATCCTCGCCACACTGAACATGCTCGCCCTTTTAGCTGTAGGAACGTTATAATGTGACGGTAACTCCCACTATTCGTTGGTAAAATAATAGCCCAAGTGTTGACAGTGAGTGGTGACGACTAGCTGTCTTCCCTCTAGCCTTACACTGCTAAAATAGGGACGGCTAGCGCAGATAGCTCTCGTGTAGCTTTATGCGAAATTCAAATAAAACCAAACCATGACGCACCACTAGAAAAGGCTCGAACATCTAAACTCGAAGCTTAGAAAGTGACGCTAAGACAGCGATAACAGAATTTGAAGTTGAATAAAATCACAATAACATTCCACAACTAATTTGTGTAATTCATAAAACATTTTCATGAGGAATAATTAAACTCTTCATATATATTTTATGCTGTACTTTACCACGCATGTGCTCTTTGTTTGATATTACTTTTCGAATGAACGCATCACATAGAACTTTATTTGCCTTTTTTAAAAACTGAATTAAAGGTCGGTGTGTTTGTTTGTTATAAGTTAAACAGTTAAATAGAGCTACACAATAGGCTATCTGTGCTCTGCCCACCACGGGTATCGATTTCCAGTTTTTAGAGTTGTATGGCTGCAGATATGATGCTGTACCACTGGGAAGGGGGAATATTATATAGGGCTTTGTCTGGTGATTGGTGTACTAAGCTGCGAATAAGATATGCTGTTGAATATGTCCTGCACTTTCAGTTGTAGGGACGTTATAAATGTGACAGTCAATTCTGTTTCTAGCATTGTAAGTCTGCAGACACACTGCTGTGCCACTAGGGGGATAATTATCAATAAGATAAGGATAAGGTATTTCCTATAAAATTAAAACTGAAACTAAAAGCTCTCATGCTTGAAACATAAATATCTATCGTTAACTTTTAATCAAAGCAACTACCTTGTGTAGAGCAAAACAAAAACGTTAATCCAATAACTTAACTGATTCAATTTACGGGTATGAGTTGTTGGTGAGAATGAAATGATTCATGAGTTTAGCTCGGCCATAATCCCATTAATATCTCAAGAAGTCCGGCTAGACTGTGAGGTCCAGACTAGCAAACGAATTATTGTTTTCCCCCTTTTTTTTTATAAATGGGAAACGTCTGTAACGCAACTAGTGTAAGTGACATCTAGCGTTAATGGTAATGTCAATGAGTAACGATAAACATTTTGGTGTAATGACAGTTTGTTCCTGTTTTTATTTTATTGGAAGCTATTCCAAGTGATTTGAAATAGCGTTGTGATTGACATGACAATTCTGCCGAATTAATATACAGCATACTATTGACATTGTAATTACATGTACCCTATTACCCTGTCACTCAGAGCCTACATAAAGCAATGAGTGTGTGTTTTTTTCAGAGCAAAGCCACAAGGGACTATCTGCTCATCCCACCGAGGAGAATCGATTGTAGCGTTGTAAATCTGGAGACATACCGCTGTACTAGCGAGGGGCCCACCGAAGGGAATCAAACCCTTGGTTTTAGAATTGTAAATCCGTAGACTTACCGCTGTACTAGCGGGAAACAATAGCAATGGACAGAAATGTCAAATGTCTAGGACATAAATACAAAACAACTTTAAACACTTACCGAAAACTCTGACACCCGGGGAAAGTTTGCAAGGAATTCGTGCTGTTGTTAAAGAAAAAACACATAGATTGTTAAAGATGCTAAAGAAATGAGTAAACGAAAGTACGTCAATCGTGCCCAAATATAATAACAGGTGATTACATTAACAGGTTTTCCTGAAATTATTTTTAGGATAGTTGAATCAAACCAGATGTAACAAACTGGTAATTACTTATCCTATTCATTATAGGCACATGTCGAGAGTAATGGTTTTATATTAGTTTTACAGAAAGTTAAGAATAGTCATATTTAACGCCCCTTCATTATTAAAAGGTAATAACAAACTACAATGGAACCTCGAACAAGGAAAACTGTGTTATTACTTTACCAAATCAATTTCTGCTTCTTTTTTCTGAGGGAACTCTGTATATGAATATACGAGTATTTATTTAACATTTATCAATAATATTTTATAAAATATTACTAAAATGGATTGTTATTGTTTCAAAGCTTTTAACTTGCAAACATTATGCGCTCGCTCGTGCATATAAAAGCAGCTACGTTGTTTAATGGATGCAGGTGTGAATACAAGAGTAACAGTCGTGTTGTTGCAATACTAATGGCTGTCCCAGCACATGCAGCTGGCTTTGTAGCATTGTGTTTAACAACAAATAAGTTTTAGGAATATAATGGCAAATGGTGAAAGTACAACTAACATCTTTTATAATGTGTTCAAGTTAATGTTAATTTACCTTCTCTGGAAGTATCTGTGGAATGAAATTCGCCAATTTTGAGAAATATCGTATTTGAAATCAGTTATTAGAACTTCAAAGGGAAATGGAGCATTCATCAGAAATTCTTCTGCTTTTAAATGGTTTTTAACGAAAATTATTGAATGTACATGAACACATTTTAATAACCTATCCCAAGGGCAAAATTTGTATTCGAAAGAAACAAACGAAATATAACTGTTAGGACACTTCACTGTGGTGTTCTAGCAAGAATTTCACTTATTGTTTCGTAACATTGTGTGTATGCAAACACGATTTCAAGTATGGCCCCTTAGGATCCCTAGGAGCGTGGATTAGTAACGTGCGGATTTAACAGCTTCTTGTCTTTGATTAAATCTTAAGTGATATTATGGGCTCGTTTTAGCTCTTCTTGGTGTCCTCTGATACGGAAGGAGGATGAGCCATATGGATAACAACACTCCATGAGTCACCCCGAGTCCTTCTGCTAAGTTTGGAGTTGCTAGCTCCAACACTGTGAATTAATTTAGGGTAATACCTGCAGATGAAAGTCCGGTCAGTAAATCACGGACAACTTCAAATGTTGGTCTTTGATATTAGAACCTAGTACGGGAGGTTTACTGAGCCTTCGCAAACAGTCGTATTTAATATTACTGTCTATACGTGTCTCATTAGTAGTCGGACATGACTACTCATTGAACACCGTTATTCTGTTATTTTATAGGATTGCCAAAAAACCTCAAAACTTGTACTGTTTAACACGAGATTCAGTTCAAACTCTTATATCATTAACACCAAAAGCGAAGAACATAAAACAAAGTGCAAACAACAACATCTTAAACTAGATAAAAACCTTGTTTCTTTATTGTTAAGCAAAACGATACGCAGTGAACTGTGCGCACTAACATCAAAACCAAGATTTTAGCGTGATAAACTTTTAGACTTACCACGGAGTCTCTGAAACGGTGGAGCAGAAGTAGAGATGTCATCACCATCCATTATTACCAGGTAGATGAACAAAGAAAATGTTAATTATACAAAATGTTATTCGATTATAGTTAATAAAAGTTTATAAAACAGTTGTGAAAAGAAGGTTTAGGGTCACGGTTCGAATCCCGGTAACAGTAAACGTGCTCATCCTTTCAGCCGGGAGAGCGTTATATTGTAACGGTCAGTTCCGCTATTCATCGGTAAAAGAGTAGCCCAAGAGTTGGTGGTGGGTGGTGATAACTAGCTGCCTTTCCTCTAGTCTTACGCTGCTAATGAAGGACGGCTAGTGCAGATAACCCTGAAAGAGCTTTTTGCGAAATTCAAAAACAGACATTTCGGAGTATAATAAAAAATATCAACTAAAAACATTTAGAATATATTTCAGCTACTAATTTAATTGTATAAGATAGTCGGTATCCTATAGTAGTGTTGTTGTGTTTTTTTCTTTTGGTAGGTCCTCCTCTGTTTCAATTTTGCTTCTAGTTGACGACATACTCTCAGAACGACTAGTATGGGTATCAACATTTGTAATAAGTGTTAATACTCATACCAGCCATTCTGTTATACGTTTTTATTTCAAGTGGGTTCCTCGTCATCAAGGACAGCATACTCGATTAAGATGTAGGAGTAAGAAATGTGTGTTTTCTTATAGCAAAGCCACATTGGGCTATCTGCTGAGACCATCGAGGGAAATCGAACTCCTGATTTTAATGTTGTAAATCCGTAGACTTACCGCTGTACTATCGGGGTGCAGATGTGAGAAGATCGTTAAATGATGAAAGTCAAGATAACTTGCACAATGTCTCATCTGGAACAGGACTTGAAAGTTACTTGAAGATAATAGGTGTCATTCTCGAAATGTTTATGAGATTCGCAACATAGTTCACCGGGAAATTTAGAATTTATAGGTATTAAGAATTTTCTAACAATATGAAATAAATCATTTCAACAAGAAGATTTAAAATTTGTTAAGACATTTTAAAGTAAATCATTTCAATTTTTTTACTCCAGCGTGACCCAACTGATATCATGCCCGGACTGTTAATCCACGGGTCCATATCATCTTGGGCCCAGCAGAGCCAGGTGGTTAAGGCACTCGACTCGTAATCTGAAGGTCGCGGGTTTGAATCTCCCTTACACCAAACATACTTGTCCTTTCAGTCATGGGAGCGTTATAATGTAACGATGAATCCCAATATTCGTTGGTAAAAGAGTAGCCCAAGAGTTGGCGGTGGGTGGTAATGACTAGTTGCCTTCCCTTTAGTCTTACGCTGCTAAATTTGGAATGGTTATCGCAGATAGCTCTCGTGTACTTTTGCGCGAAATCCACACCAAACGTATTCCATTGTGCCAGAAAAAATTATCTTCGCTCTTTGGGGACACGGATTTGGTAAATTGGTGGAATTAAATATCAGTATCGTGTCGAACAAATATAACCTAAGTGCAATTGGTGGTGAGTTTGGTTGAATAATTATTTTCCATCTAGTTACCGAAAATTCCGAGAAGCAAAGACCAATGTGTGAAAAATCAGTGATGTCGAGAAACCCACTTGTTGAGAATTTTATATGCAAAAACGGCTCGTTTGGGTTGAGAAAATATTTGAAATAGAAGAGCGAACAACGTTTCGACCTTCTTCGGTCATCGTCAGGTTCACAAAGAAAGAGGTAACTCTTCTATTTTAAATATTTTTTCAACCCAAACGAGCCGTTTTTGCATATAAAATGTGTGAAAAAGTTATTTTTCATGCATATGCAAATGTGTGTAAAGACATTTCAGACATCTGAAGTCAATTATTTACTTGTAGCTTGTTAACACATGGGGGGGGGCAGAAGCATTTATAGATCCTCCCTATATGCGGGTGAAACAGCCAAAATGTTTGAGAACCCACAAAGGTCTCTCACCTTCGAAATGTTTGTTAAGCGTCTTTTAGTTTATAAAATAAAGTCGTCTATGTACCTTAATTCTAGAAGCGGATATTGACTGTAAAACAGAATACGATTTCTGTTCAAATTATGCTGTTATGGGGTAACTGCTGTTATATTTTTGTTTAAAATGAATTGCATTTCACCATTTGTGATTGATCTTTAGAAAGAACATTTCAATGATAAACATTCTCAGAAATAGCTGATGTTAAAACGCTCGTGTTTACTATACAAATCTTATACCGCAAAACAGCTTGGAAATGTGCGTTAAGATTAAGTGCCCTAGAATATTGATAAAATAATTAGGCTTTGCACGTTTACGTGTTTTAGTATAAAGAAATAAATAAAAATGTTAAGGGCGAAATTTGCCGACACTATTTTTGGTGTTTGTTGTTGAGTGCAATGCAATGCACTAGACTACCTCTGCTCCGCCCACCATAGATAGAAACCCGGTTTATAGCGTTATATGTCCTCAGCCTTATCGCTGAGCTGCTGAAGACACGTGATACCTCAGATAACTTTGTACAAACGTACAAATACAGAATACATCAAAATGTACGGTATGCTAGAAAATCTAACAACTTCTAGCTTCTACACAGACGATGGCCAAGTGTGTTAAAGCGTTCGACTCGTAATCCGAGGGTCGCGGGTTCGAATCCCGGCCACACCAAACATGCTCCTCCTTAAAGCCGTGAGGGCGTTATAACGTGACGGTCAGTTCCACTATTCGTTGGTAAAAGAGTAGTTCAAGAGTTGGCGGTGGGTGGTGATGACTAGTTGCTTTCCCTCTAGTCTTACACTTCTAAATTAGGGACGGCTAGCACAGATAGCCCTCGAGTAGCTTTGCGCGAAATTCAAAAACAAACAAACAATCCACACAGACGTTGAATAAAGAAAAACGAAGAGAAAACAGTTGCTATTCCTATGTATCTTTCTTTCCGTGAACACGCCTTAATGTTACACTAAATTTACAGTCTCGTCAACAGATATATAGCATTTGCAATGCTTCATTTTCAGCTATTATGTCTTTCAAGAATTATTTGAAAGGTTTCTGTGGAAGAATAATGATAATAGGCCTTTAACCATCAAGGCCGCGCGGTTTGTTGTATCACGAAACGACAGTCCTGGAGGTATGTCAGTGTGGGTACTGCTCGTAAATTCTCAAGCGAAGGACCCAAACTAACAGGAACGTTACGACGTGTGATTAGAACAGTCGATAGCGCAACACATTGAAGCTTGTTGTAAAACTAAAGGGGAGAAAAAAGAGCAAATGTTAATATATATTAAAATATTCAGAGTTCAGCCTGAGCCGAACAATCGGTCGTAGAAAAGCTATTAGTCGAAGTGAATGATAAATCATACAAACACGTCAAAATAAATGTTTACTGCTTACTGTTTTAAATGTTTGTAGTGTTCAGTTCTATAGAACGAAATCATATAAACTTAATGTTTCAGACTTTATTACGGATTCTCTTTTATTGTTTATTTATCGCAAAGCTGTACCATAAGATATCTGCGTTGTATTCGCCATAAAATATCGAATTCCGTATTTTGTCTTCGTAGAGCCGTAAACCTCCCACTGACTCGTCGGGGAGTCTATTAATTATACAGTAAAATATTAAAGCATTACGATTGTATTATTAGATGCAAAACAAAATCATTTAACTTCCAGTGGTAATACAAATAACAAGGTAGACTGCATCCAGAGCCATCTATTTTCTCAGATATTCTTAATATTCTTTCATAATTAAAATTTGTGTTTTATTAAAATAAAATAACTTTCAAATCCATAAATAAAGTCTTATCAAAAGTAAAAAAAAAAAATGAAATATTGTTCATAAACAGTGTTGTAAAAGTGAAACACCTTGTAGTTTCTAACAGCGAACAAATCTATTGTTTATACAGATGGTTTAGTATCTTGTAGGCTCAGGTTAGTACAGCGGTAAGTCTACAGATTTACAATGCTAAAATCAGGGGGTTCGATTCTCCTCGGTAGGCTCTGCAGGTAGCCCGATGTAGCTTTGCAATAAGAAAAACACAGTATCTTATAATAGTTATAAATGTATAAATTAGCAAACTACACAATAATTACAACAGATGTAAAGTCATAGTGGAACAGAATGTATAAGAACTAAATTTTAATATTGTTTGACATTTCGTGAGTGGTGTAAATACTTACCGCTTTTGGGAAGGTTATGCAACAAACCTTTCTGACATAATATATTAATACTCTCAGATCATAATGATTTGGTCAGATTATGGTTTAATTTTATGGTTGTGACTCACCAGTCCTCGTCTACCTATACAATTACACTGGTTTACAAAAAAATATTTTTTGTCTGAGGCAAGAATGTGAATAGATGTTTTTTACTAATTTGGGTGTGCTGAATTCAAATTTATAAACAGTTTTGCTCTATCATCTCTAGTTTTCTGACTTTTAAATAGTCTCATTTTAGTATTTTCAGAGTATATTCTTGCTTATTTCAACAGTTGCAGAAGCTTATTACAGATAAAACAGGATAGATAAAGAACATTGACGGAATAAATATACATGGATGACACAATGTACACAATTCATAGTACCGCAGACAGTTAGAAGTGTGTTTTCTTAGATGATCTGGTGTATTTTGCCTCCGGGATGTCACGCAAGAGCATCCAGCAGAAGTCTCCCATCATGCTGGGGTTTCACTTGCCTTGGTAGTTGCTCTCCATCTTCGTAATGTCTTGGTGGAATCTTTCTCCGTACTCATCACTCACTGCTCCAAGGTTTGGAGGGAAGAAGTTGAGGTGGGAATGGAGAAAATGAATTTTGAGTGACATTCGGCATCCCATATCCTCATAAGTCTTTTGCAACTTCTCAATACAGGCTTGGTAATTTGGTAAGCGTGTGTTACCAAGGAAGCCACTACAGACTGACTTAAATGCTTCCCATGCTCTCAGTTCCTTTAAGGTAAGAAGCTCCTCAAAATCAGTATCCTTCAGCACTTCTCGGATTTGAGGTCCGACAAAGATGCCCTCTTTGAGCTTAGCAGCACTGAGACCAGGGAACACAGTAGACAAGTGTTGGAAGGCAGCACCATTTTTGTCCATGGCCTTCACGAAATTCTTCATCAAACCAAGCTTGATGTGAAGAGGAGGAAGAAGCACCTTCTTCATGTCAACCAAAGGATTCTCCTTAACGCTGTGTTCGCCAGGAACGAAAGTCCTTCTGGACCCCCAGTCTTTCTACTTGTAATGCTGGGATACAGCTCGACTACCCCAGAGACAGAGAAAGCAACAGTACTTTGTGAAGCCCGCTTGCATACCCATAAGAAGACCAATGACTTTGAGGTCCCCACACAGACTCCACTGGTACTGGTTGTACTTAACAGCTTTAAAAAGAAGCTCCATATTGTCATAGGACTCCTTCAGATGGACAGAGTGTGCAGTGGGAATGCTGGGATATTTATTCCCGTTGTGCAGAAGCACAGCTTTGAGACTTTGCTTGGAAGAGTCTATGAAAAGACGCCAGTCTGAAGGATTATGTGGCAAACGAAGGAAAGTGAACAAGCCAGGTACATTTGTGCAGTAGCACAACTTGTTTTCCATTTCAAAAAACGAAGCAAGGTCTTTGTTCCGATTCCTGAAACTGGTGATCCTTACATCTTCTTGGACTAGGTTCCACTATTTAAATCACATATAAGGCAATAATAATTATGTGCGTCGTTGGAAATTGTAATACAAATACATATGTGTAACACAATTGTCGAGGGACACCAACCTCCTGCGCTGACTGCCAGTGCACTACTAGCTGTTGATTGAGACGTGTTGGCTACGCTTAACTGCCAAAATCCGTCTTGATATATAGCTATATATATATATATATATAATGTAATGCTATCACTTAGATTTATTGCATAATAACTAAAAAAGAAGGCATAAGTCACACAATATTAGAAATTAACCCTGAATGCATATACGCCTTTGTGTACAGTATGTGTACAAAATGTACAGTATGCATATCTAAAAAACTAGAGGTGATGAGTAAAAACGGATTTCAAATCTGAATTCAGCACCCCCAAATTAGGTTAAAACAGTTATTTTTGTGCTTGTCTCAATTTCTTTGTAAACCAGTGTTATCATCATAAATAATGAAGCAGGAGGGGGAAAGAAAAGTTTCTTGTTTGGTTTAAAAAGGACAAATATTTAACTTCATTGAAGGTTTGTTTGTTTGTTCGTTTTTTAATTTCGCGCAAAGTTACACGAGAGCTATCTGAGCTAGCCATCCTTAATTTAGTAGCTTAAGACTAGAGGGAAGGCAGATAATCATCACCACCCACCGCCAACTCTTGGGTTTCTCTTTTACCGACGAATAGTGGGATTCACCGTAACATTTTAACGGCTGAAAGAGCGAGCATGTTTGGTGCGATGGGGATTCGAACCCACAAACTTCGGATTACAAAACGAACGCCTTAACCCAACTGCAGTAATTAAACTTTTTAAGCACGTAAACGAAGTCGCTTATGCAACATTTTGTTCACTGTGCTTTTTGGCATGTCATATTCAAGGGGAGTATAACAGACTTCTTTGGGCTTCTAAGAAAGACCTCTTACACACAATCAACTGTTGCATCAAACCCACTTGAAAGTCCTGTTCTCTTTTATTTCAACTCCCTTCTAAGTACTAGGAATTTTACACACAGTTGAAAAAATATTGTAGTTTGTAGAAACGTGGTTCCATTTAGTAATTTCACTGTTACTTATAATGTTTAATATTTGTTTTCTAACCTATCATCTGATAGAAACTAATTTCCCCCTAGCGACACAGTGTCAGAAAATCAGAGCGCCCATAGTGGCACAGCGGAATTTCTGCGGACTCACATAGCGAGAAACCAGGTTTCGATACCTTTGGTGGGTGGGACGCAGATATTCCATTGTGTAGCTTTTTGCTTAATTTCAAACCAAACAAACATAAACTTAATCACTTTGTCTCTCTGGTTAGACAGCTCTAGGTTAATGGGTTTACAACGTTAAAATCCGAGGTTTACTTTTTGCGGTGAATATAATATAATTATACAAACAAATATAATTACTCCTGAACTGACTATTTTTCGTTCCGGTACGTTAAATACACAAATTTCTCTCAGGCTGCAAACGTACAGTTTAATTTTAGCCACACCTTCAACGTCGTATGTTTAATTTCGTGTTTGTTTGGTACCTTTGTTTGTCTTTCAAAGCGATCTGGATGTGTATGGAAGTCTTTCTTTTCACTTTGCACCGTTTAAACCTTCTTTGATACAATAAATGGAATATGTATATAAATACATTATTCTCACAAACACTTGTTGGCGATGAATTAACTTTGGATCGTACGATATGGTGATTAATAAGACAATAGTCGAACAAAACCCGAGAACCTAAAGTAGGTAAAGGACGTCAAGATCCGTATGTTTACAGTTGTGTCGCATTAAATCTTGTTGTAACAGAGTCTCAGATGACACAAGAGCTCCGCCCTAAACAATGGATTTGTCAGAATTACGACAAAAAAATCTGATAAACTGAGTCAAATTGATTTAGACCCGTTTGTCGGTCAGTGGTAAATAAAACTGGGGTTCATAAGTAGTGTTTTTACTTTCGTGACATATGAACTAAAAATATGACCTTTCTGTTGCCCTGCTTGACCGTTCCTTTAACGTTGGTACTGAAACTGGGTTTACATAGAAAGCTGAAAGGGAAATAAAAAAAAGCCTACCGAATTAATGTTTCAAACACTGTCACGAATATGATATAAATAATAACCCCGCCATTAAAGATCTTCATACTTTAACTCAAACTGTTTTTTGGAAAAATCTAAGAACATTCTTTCTTTGAAATAAACTTCTTTGTTTTTGTATCAATAATGTTTTACCCCTATTACACAGGCCTGCAATAATTTTATTGTTTTTCAATGTTAACATGTTCTAAAATAATTTCTGGATGCTTAATCAGGATATAATATCTATTTTTATTCATTACGATGTAAGGGTGTTATTGATCGTTTTAAAACCTGCAAGAGGTACTCCGCTAGTATAAAAACAGTTGACAGGTCACAGGTTGCGTGTTGTCATTTGTTTAGACGTGCACTTTGACTTTATTGTTTCTTTGTCGCTATAGCATTAAAATGTTGTGTAAATGGCTCAAACATATTGTGTTGTTTTTGTGGTAAATTTGTTTCAAGTAACAGTTTATACTCGATTTGTAAAACATTCTTATGCGATAAAAAATATAAATTTCGAAGTGTGTGCGTGCATGTGATTTTCTTTAGCAAAGTCATATCGAGCTATCTGTTAAGCCTACCGAGAGGAATCGATGATTTTAGCTTTGTAAATCCGTAAACTTACCACTGTACTATTTTCATAGTCTGCATTGCTGAATTATGGAAAATCCTTTACTGAAACCAAAACAACTTTTATAACAGGCCTGTGTTATTTAATTAAAATTAATTTTGGATCATTTATGTCTAATCATATATCTTTTATATTTTTATATCTTTTACGTTCTTATTTATATGTACCAGCACCAGTTTTTATTTCTTACAATTTTTATTACTGTTTTACTCAAATGGACATGACTTTTTAGTTAGAAGGACCTGTTCATAAAACTTGCTCTTATTTCAAAACTACTCTTTCTCTGTTTTTCAGCTAAATTAAAAAGTTAACATGTTTACACCTTTTCGACAACCAGAAAAAGTGTCATTACTAAATGCAAAACATTTGTACGAAAATGTGAAAAACAAACAAACAAACCTTAATATACCCAGTTAAAGACATGTTATATAGAGGTTGTAGAAGGGTGAAACTGTTAACTGTTATGTAAACTGAAAAGTTACATGCAGAGTAGTAAGGCTATGTTATTATATTAAATTATTATGAGCACTTATACGTGGGATTGAGAAACATAGATTTGAGCACTTACAACCTGTATGGTAGGATTAATGGGCTTAGATTCATAAATACATGTTAAAAAATTGAAAACTATGTTAAAAAGACAACATTCATGGTAACTAGAAAATGTATTATCTGAACAGCATAAATTAAAAAAATATTGTGTTTTTTTATTTTCATACATAATATCATAAACATGTTAATAAATTTAAGGCAAAGAAAAAAAATTAGAAACTTGCTTTTCTTGTAATATGTACATGGCTTTATACCAGCAAACAGTTTATAAGGCGAAACATGGATATAAAATGGAGATGATCCGAAACTAGTGTTATGTGTTAACTTTCTTATATTGAATCTTCTCATCTATGACAGTCCAATCAAGCCATCCTAATGTTCATAATTATTATACTGTTCACGAATAATAACAATCAACAACCTCAATATGCAGTTTACCATGAAGTTCTAATAAGAATTTAATAGGGTCAACCTCACTAGTGTATAAAGCAGAGGCTTAGGGGCGTGATGTAGGCCCATAAACCAGAAAAAAAATGATGGTTATCTGTTAATGATTGTTTTAGTGGACGTTTGGTTCAATTACCGGTAAAATAAAGCGCCTGACACGTAATTATAAAGATCATTATATATATTTACATATTTGTTTCCATTTCTTCTGTTCCTTGACCTTCATAATAATTAAAGTTTTTTTTAAAATACTCTTGCATGATTCAGGTTTAAGATTGAAATTCTCGTATCTTGATGGCGACTGGGTTGAATGATAATAAAGCATCTAATTCTTGAATCTAAGCATTTCTGACATTCGAACCTTCAACAATTGGAGTTAAGAACAAAGAAAGGAAAGTGTAACCATTTGCAGGGAGACTTTCTACCATTTTTGTTCCGTTTTTTATCCAGTTTTTTGAAAATGAGTATGACAGAAGAAGTGTTATTTTGAATGTCAGAGGTGGTGATAAACAAGGAATGTGACAGAAAAAGTGTTAGTTTGAGTGTCAGAGGTAGTGACAGACAATGAATGTGACAAAAGAAGTGTTAATTTGAGTGTCAGAAGTGGTAATAGACAATGAATATGACAGAAAAAGTGTTAGTTTGAGTGATAGAGGTGGTGATAGACAATGAGTGTGACAAAAGAAGTATTAAATTGAGTGTCGGAGGTGGTGACAGACAATGAATGTGACAAAATAAGTGTTAATTTGAGTGTCAGAAGTGGTGATAGACAATGAATGTGACAGAAAAAGTGATAGTTTGAGTGACAGAGGTAGTAACAGACAATGAATGTGACAGAAGTGTTATTTTGAGTGTCTGTTGTTGTTGTTTTGAATTAAGCACAAAGCTGCACAATAGGCTATCTGTGCTCTGCCCACCACGGGTATCGAAACCCGGATTTTAGCGTGTAAGTCCGCAGACATACCACTGAGCCACTGGGGGGCTTGAGTGTCAGAGGTAGTGACAGACATTGAATGTGACAGAAGTGTTGTTTTGAGTGTCAGAGGTGGTGACAGACAATGAATGTGACAAAAGAAGTGTTAATTTGAGTGTCAAAAGTGGTGATAGACAATGTATGTGACAGAAAAGTGTTAGTTTGAGTGTCAGACAAAAAATATATTTTATTATAACAATTTTAATGAACGTTATTAAGTAAATTCAAATTAATTAATAAAAAAGCTTTGAAAACGTTTATCAAGACGCATTAAAATAGCTATCGATAGTGTTTGCTTTTGAATTTCGCGCAAAGCTACTCAAGGGTTATCTGCGCTAGCTGTCCCTAATTTAGCAGTGTAAGACTAGAGGGAAGGCAGTTAATCATCACCACCTACCACCAACTCTTGGGCTACTCTTTTATCAACGAATAGTGAGATTGACCGTCACATTATAACGCCCTCACGGCCATGTCGGCCCGTATCAATTATGTAAATACTTTTATTAAAGTTTCGCTATTAAATTACAATTAAAGGGCATCATTAACATAAATGGTTGTCGATAACTTGTGGTCTATCAGACAAAATAATCCATATAACATTTTTATTGTAAATGTGACGGAAGTAGTTTCAAGATTTCAATAAAACGAATTATTATTTTAACAAATCTTTTTTTTCCTACTGATTCATCGACTGCTTCATGCTGTACCCTGTGATTCCTTGCTCTATGTTAGACCTTATCAGGTAGGCCAGAAATGTAACTCATTCTCCATTGAAACGCTACGTTATGAACAACGTTTTAATAGATTTATTCAGACGTTTTATATCATTCGTTAGAAGGGTAAGTTTAGCCATAACATATGTAACCTTAAAATTTCTTAAGCAATGAAATGTGTCGTGGTAGCTGCAAGGTTCCCGAAACTTGAGGGGAAAAATACTAAAGTGATTAAAAAAACACAAGATATACGTTTTAATTGGTGAGTTAGTGAATCGGTTAATTAATCTGTTACACTGTTATTGATCGATTAGTTGTTTTTGTTTTGAATTAAGCACAAAGCTACACAATAAGCGATCTGTGCTCTGCCCACCACGGTAACGAAACCCGGTTTTTAGCGTTGTAAGTCCGCAGACATACCGCTGAGCCACTGGGGGGGCTTGATCGATTAGTAAGTTGGTAAAAGCGTCCTGGCAGAGCTGATACGAAAGATAAATAATACATCACAAAACTAGATATTTTTCCTTGTCTTTGATACAGGTATCGACTACAGAGATAGCAAGTTTTTTTAACGAGATCTGAGTTTGCGCCTGCGCCATAGATACGAGAAGGAATTCAACATGTAATCGACTGTTTAACTTTATTTATGAAATGGGTCTATCGTTTCTTGTAGTAGTGGAAACGAAACTTCTTTAAGTGGACTGGACTTTACACAATGTTTATAAAACAATAAAAATAATTCACTCATGGACATAAACGTCTCCAACAGCTGATGAAACTTCGTAGAATGGACGGCAACTGCCTGTTATGGAGACACATATAAGAATAGAGGACGACTTTTGAAAGTCTTCCGCCTTTCATCTTCATGAATACTCTGCCTAAACAATCTGTCAAAGAATTCCAACTGCTATTTGTGATACAGAACAGTACAATACGTTAACTACCATCTGCTATTTGTGATACAGAACAGTACAATACGTTTACTACCATCTGCTATTTGTGATACAAAACAGTACAATACGTTTACTACCATCTGCTATTTGTGATACAGAACAGTACAATACGTTTACTACCAATCCACCCCTTTTAGTTAATTAGGAGATGTTCGAATTTTTTGTTTCAGTTTCCGTTCAGTTATGACACAAAAAGTAGACAACTAAACACTTTGACGACAGTTACATGAGGTATTCAACAGGAATTTCAGGGTGTTATTATATTTTAATCCTTTTGTTATTAAAGACTGTAGATTTGGGTTTCTTGCTTCTTCTTTGTTACGAATTCAAAGCTACACAAAGAAATACCTGTGTTCTCCCTATCCCAGGTATCGAAACCCTAGTTTCGGCGTTGTAAGTTCCCAGACTTAACTCTAAGACTACATTATAGGATCCGTTCGAAAAATAATTTATCTATTCTCTGTGATGTGATGATATCCTATGAACCTCCTACTGGAGATCCCCTTAAATCACTGCTTTTTGGAAACCTGTACACCAGTGTACTACGAATTTAGAGTATTCATTTTACGAATAATTATGGTGCATAACGATTATGTCTGGTGGTCGGAATTTGTGATATCAAAGGAATTACCATAATAAATAGATGGATGACCGATAACATTGTTATTATGTAATATTACGTGAACTACCAAACATAATGATTTTAACTTTCACACTTTATTTTCTCAATGGCCCGGCATGGGCATGTGGTTAGGGCGCTCGACTCGTAATCGAAGGGTCACAGGTTTAAATTTCCCTTACACGAACTATATTCACCCTTTCAGCCACAAGGGCATTATCATGTAACCATCAATTTTATTATTCGTTGGTAAAAGAGTAGAGAAGAATTGGCAGTGGTTGGTGATGATTAGTTGCCTTCCCTCTAGTCTAACACTGCTGAATTTTGGAGAGACGGCTAGCGCAGAGAGCCTTCGTGTAATTTTAAAATAGAAACAATAGTAAACAAATAATTTTTTGAGGACATATCACAAGATGTTTTATTGCCTTTTATATATTCTAGGAACAATCGCTTTTGTATTTTAAGTTAAATCGTTAAAGTTCTAAAAATATTCGATCCTCAGATGATTCAGCGGCAAATCTGAGGGTTGTCTGTGCGTTGACCACCACGAGTATCGAAAGTCATTTTCAAGCCAACAACAAACAAATAAACAAAAGTTATTCCATTCTTTGATGACACAAAAAATCTTCTAAAATTCTTTAAACATAAAAATGTGTCTGATCAATCATTCTGTTTGCAATTGTTACAAAAAGCATTAAATAGCAATATGAGTAAAATATATCATTAAATTAAGGACATTACTTAACAAAAATGACATAGGGACATCATGAATATGTACCAGTATTAAATCTTCTTGAAGAATAAAAAACGTTCATAACGCATAAGTGACCCAACATGGTCAGGTGGCTATTGCGCTCGAATCGCAATTTCAGGGTTGCAAGTTCGAATCCCCGTCACACCAAACATGCTCGTCCTCTCACCCTTGGGGACATTTTAAGCATGGTAAATCCCATTACTCGCTGATAAAAGAGTAGCTCAAAAGTTGGCGGTGTATGAAGGAGGGCTGATGACTAGCTGCTTTCCCTCTAAGCTTACACTACTAAATTAGGGATGATTGACACAGAAAGCCCTTGTTGGTAGCTAAACCTATATATATATACCGCTACACCCAATATTTGATTCTCTGAAATAGCCGACTGCTCAGCCCTTCTGTAACATGAGATTCCATTCAAGTTGGAAATACCAATCTAATTATTTATATATTATTTGTTATATATATATGTGTGTCCATGAACAAAAAGGGTAAATCTAAATTAAATTCCTAGAAATTCAACAAAATGTCAATAATCTTACTTTTAATAATCTGTCGGTGGTTAATTGGTAACCTCGCGAATTTATAAGAATAAAATATGGGGAGGGGATTCAGTTCCCCGTGATGGACATAGCACAAATAGCCCATTGCGTAGTTTTTCGCTAAAAACAAACACAAACTTTCTCAGGATGCAAAATACACGAAGAGGAAATTAATGCGACCTTGATAAAAACAAGTTTACACCATCTG
This sequence comes from Carcinoscorpius rotundicauda, assembly GCA_011833715.1. Classification (NCBI taxonomy): domain Eukaryota; kingdom Metazoa; phylum Arthropoda; class Merostomata; order Xiphosura; family Limulidae; genus Carcinoscorpius; species Carcinoscorpius rotundicauda. Next base: position 15,771,606 of record CM022392.1, on the reverse strand, counting down.
TTACCTTCTATACTGCTCGAACTTAGAAGACAAATTTAATCTTCTGATATCATAAAAAAACCTTGGAAACAAACAATCTAACGCTATACGAGGAACCTTGAAGTATGGAACATAACTGTTACGACCTGAATATCGTTATTAAAGTACCTTGAAATACACGAAATAATATCTAATATTTATAAAGAATACATTACGATTGTTTTAAAATCTTGAAAGTTTTATATATTCTACAGTAATTCCTGTGCGCTGAATCCAAAAATGATATTCACGTTGCGTACAGCGTGTGTTTGTTTGTCTTCTTATAGCAATGTCACATCGGGCTAGCAGCTGAATCCACCGATGGGAATCGAGCCCCCGATTTTAGCGTTGTAAATTCGTAAACTCATCTCTGCACCGAGGGACGTCGCGTACAGATTTGTCACTAAACGCTATGAGTACTTTACATAAATGAATCATTTTTGTTGAAATCCGGTCATATTTTTTTTTTAATGCTTAACATGTTGACAACCATTTGCTTCAGATTTCTCTAGGCCAATCGCGACGTGAGTCTTATCGATCTTCTAGTACCTAAAAACAACAAATATGATAATAAAAATGGCATCATGGCAGACGAAATAATCATTTCATGTAAGTAAAGGTTTCTTTTCTTCCCGATTTGTGAAAACATCTTTACGTGAGAGAAAAAAATAGTTATCAAAATCTACTTAGCTGAATTGTGGTTTGTTTGTTTGCAATAAGGGTTATCTATAATCTGAACACTTGGCTTCTGGTGCTGCAATTCTGTAAATGTTACGCTTTTTTTTAATGGACGTAAAGACGGAATGAATTAAAGAAAATCCACTTATAAAACCAGAACGACCTGAACGACTTTTTTTGAAACTTAAATTCACAGGCCTATTTACAAGACAATGGCGGTTTGCAATATTGAAATGTTTTCATTATGGAACGTCCATATCATCCATGCTTTATACGATACTGACATAGAGGGCGATCGAAACTTTCAGCGCGATGGAAAGAAACATCTGTGAAAGGAAAACTAAGTAGTTCGAGTTTTTACAAAGGTTGTCGTGATACGTGTTCATGGTATAAGTTCCGGTATTTTCTGGTCATGTTTTAATAGACGTTGCACTCTTGAAAAAAAATGCATGCTATCGATCGGTTCCCAGCGTACTTAGCTCGACATGGCCAGGTAGTTAAGACACTCAACTTGTACTCCAGGGGTTGCGAGCCCAAATTTCCTGTCACACCAAACAGGCTCGTCTTTTCAGCCTTTGGGGCGTTATAACGTGACGGTCAATCCCAGTATTCGTTGGTAAAAGAGTAGCCCAAGAGTTGATGGTGGGTGGTGATGACTAGCTATTTTCCTTCTAGTCTTACATTGCAAAATTAGGGAAAGTTAGCTAAGATAACCCTTGTGCACCTCTGAGAGAAATTCAAAACAAACCAAACAAAGTTACGTCGCTTCACGCTGTAGGGCCAAGATTAAGTTCTTGCATTCGATCAGACAAGAGTAACAGAGAAAAGGGCGGTGAATACTACTAACTAGCTACCTTCATTGTATCAATTCCAAATTATTGGCGGCTGTGCATGAGTAGTCCTTCCGTATACCTGCGCGAAATTCTGAGCAAAGAAATAACAAATAAAGTTTTATAATAGATTCTCTAAAACATGCTTTGTTCCAAATGTAATTTAGAATAATATTATAGGTTATTTGTTGTTAATCGCAAAGTTGCATAATCAATTCTCTGTTCTGTGCCCACCACAAATATTAAAACCCAATTCTTCGCATTATATGTCCTCAGAACCAAAGCTGAGCCAACAGAGAACAGTATCACTTTTGATGAGAACCAACTCAATATCTTTTACAAAAGCTTATCTCATGCATTTTAGTGAGTAGTTCAACTTAACGAAACAATTGATAGAAATAAAAAAGCACGTAAACACATATAATAGTCATCAGACAGTAATTCGATTCATTGTGTTATTTCTCTTAGCAATAACGGGCTCCAATTCCCGTTGAACCAAACATGCTGGCACTTTTAGCCTTGGAGGTGTTATAAAGTGACATCAATCACACTATTCGTTGGCAAAAGAGTACCCCAAGAGATGGCGGCGAGCAGTAATGACTAGCTGCCTTCCCTCTAGTCTGACACTGCTAAATTATGGACGGCTAGCCCAGAGAGACCTTGTGAAGCTTTGCGGAGAATTCAAACAAACCAAAAATAAATAAACCTCTTAGTAATAACAAAGACTGTTTACTTTTTTTTCACTGTTGAATAATACTACAAGGCCTGGGTTGTTCGAAAAAGTAAAAGCTGTGGGAAAACCGTGCTAGGTCGAGCATGGGCTGTACCTGTTCGTGTTTATAACACTGCCAAACCCTTGCCAGAGGCTGATATTGTTCCAGTTTCTTATGTGAAGGTGATACATATCATATATATATGTATATATGCTATACTCAGTCAACTCTACTGGTCTCTGACCTTGGAGGAATCATGTTGTGAAAACTGAACAGTTGATCAGAAATTCGCTTCAGGAAAGTTCGACTCCCAAGGGTTTGTGTTCGAATATCTACGTAGTGACCTTTCACGCTTAAATATAACATATACACACACACTAACTGTCCGCATTTAGTTGTTTTTTGACAGCAAATCTTTGATGGTGACGTCATATCTTAAATGTATAAAAACAGCAAGTGTACATCCAGCAGAACCAAGAACCATTTAACACGTCTTATATACTCCTACAACACGATGTGTAAGGTAAGAAAATTTTCGAAGAATTACAGTAAATTTTCTAAACTTCATAATTATATTTGATTTTTTAAAATAAATATATGTATTACACTTTTTAACCCTATGAAAATTTGTCTACAAATATCATGTTTCTTTTTTCGCATTACCACAGTTTCCGAGAAAGTATTCAAGTTATAAATCTTCAAGCTGTTATGTTTAGTTATAAATGTTTGAACTGTTGTCACAAAATGTTCACAATTATTTAGATAATTTAAAGAAAATCGTTTCAGTACGAGTTGAAACTTCTTTTAAACAAGTACTATATGTGCCTGAAAAAGTGTTAATACTCGAGTAGTCGTGTTGAAGAGAAATTACGCAAACAAACTGTAAACACACAACAAAACTCACGTTTTATTCTCGGAAGTTGTTATCGAGTCCACGCGATATTTCAACTACAATGTAATAAATCAAATGTGCGATACATTTTTGTATAGTATTTCATTTATTATTTTCCGTTTCCTCTGATTTATTATACGATGTATAATATATTTTTATTGATGGTTTACTCATTAATTTATATATGATTATATATTTACAGGCTGTTATTCTCTTCGCCCTCATAGCCATTGTGAAAGCAGGACTTCCAGCTTTGCATGTACCATTAGGATACGCAGCGACATCTGGAGTCAGTAACGTAGCTCGGCAACAAGATGTAAGATATTATTATAAAGAATTCAACTAAGCGTGAGCCAGCAGTAAATGTACTAGATTATGGATTGCAGAGTCTATGGATCGAGTCAACTCTGCTAACAAATTTAAAATTTTGGTTAAAGAGCCGGAATAAAAGCCCTACTGTGGTCAGCTGACAGTTCAAATTATGAGGGTGATATAGCTAGTTTCTCATGTGGCCAGCTAACTGTTCAAATATTGAGGGTGATGTAGCTAGTTTCTCATGTGGTCAGTTGACAGTTCAAATTATGAAGGTGATATAGCTAGTTTCTCATGTGGTCAGCTGCCAGTTCAAGTTATGAGGGTGATATAGCTAGTTTCTCATGTGGTCAGCTGCCAGTTCAAGTTATGAGGGTGATATAGCTAGTTTCTCATGTGGTAAGCCGACAGTTCAAGTTATGAGGGTGATATAGCTAGTTTCTCATGTGGTCAGCTGCCAGTTCAAGTTATGAGGGTGATATAGTTAATTTCTCATGTGGTCAGCCGATAGTTCAAGTTATGAGGGTGATATAGCTAGTTTCTCATGTGGTAAGCCGACAGTTCAAGTTATGAGGGTGATATAGCTAGTTTCTCATGTGGTAAGCCGACAGTTCAAGTTATGAGGGTGATATAGCTAGTTTCTCATGTGGTCAGCTGCCAGTTCAAGTTATGAGGGTGATATAGCAAGTTTCTCATGTGGTAAGCCGACAGTTCAAGTTATGAGGGTGATATAGCTAGTTTCTCATGTGGTCAGCTGCCAGTTCAAGTTATGAGGGTGATATAGCTAGTTTCTCATGTGGTAAGCCGACAGTTCAAGTTATGAGGGTGATATAGCTAGTTTCTCATGTGGTCAGCTGCCAGTTCAAGTTATGAGGGTGATATAGTTAATTTCTCATGTGGTCAGCTGCCAGTTCAAGTTATGAGGGTGATATAGCTAGTTTCTCATGTGGTAAGCCGACAGTTCAAGTTATGAGGGTGATATAGCTAGTTTCTCATGTGGTCAGCTGCCAGTTCAAGTTATGAGGGTAATGTAGTTAGTTTCTAAAGATTTTTTATCCTGTCATTTAACCCATTTCACACTGTTTGTATAGGAAAAAACAGGGATTTTCGCGTAAATATTTCAAGTGAATAAATAGGAAACAAAATAAGCTTTATTAAGTAACATAACTTTAAACATAAGCATTTTAGTGAATGGATAGAGAACATATAACTTTCTTTATTGTTTGTTTGTTGTTTCTTTTAATTTCGCGCAAAGCTACACGAAAGCTATCTGCTCTAGCCGCCCCTAATTTAGCTTTGTAAGACCAGAGGGAAAGCAGCTAGTCATCACCACCCACCGGCACCTCTCGGGCTACTCTTTTACCAACGAATAGTGGGATTGTCCGTAACATTATACGCCCCCACTGCTGAATGGTGAGCATGTTTGGTGTAACTGGAATTCGAACCCGCAACTCTCGGATTACAAGTCCAACGCCTTAACTCACCTGGTCATGTTGCCCGACTTTTTAAGAAACTACGAAGGCTCATTATTTTCAAGTCAGCAAATGACGACTTACTGCACAAACCTGTGTGGACAAGATTTTTAAGATAATTAATTGCTTGAAAAATATTCTACTGAATGTTATATTCTTTGGGAGCGCATATTGCAAAGCGCAAAGTTTCACTGCCTACGATGTGGCCATTGCGGAGGAATCGAACCTCAGATTTCATTGTTATAAGCCCTCAAGTCACCACAATCTACCGTCAGCTCTTGTGGTACTCTTTTACGAACGAATAGTGGGATTGATTGTAACTTTATCACGCCCGAAATGCTGAAAAGACGAACATGTTTGGTGTGACGGGGATTAGAATCCGGGGTCCTCACATTGAGGGTCGACCGCCCTATACACCTGGCTATAACGGGTTAGAAATGATTTGGCTTAAGCTGAAGGTAATTCCAGTTTAAAACCTAACTTTCTGTTGGCTGATAAATTTGAAACAGTGAAGGCAAAATAGTAATAAAGAACCAAGGGAATCTATTGTAACTTTACCAATAAATTATGATTACATGAGTCGTAAGTTGCTGTTTTCATTTCAGACATGTGGTAAAAATACGTGAAAATTTTATTTTCTAATAATACTTACATAACTGAAACTACATAGCACAAATATGGCAACATATATGCTAAATCCTTTGTGTTTTAGTCTTTGGGAACTTGGAATATTTTGTTATTTCTGTGTTTAATATTTGCACTGATAGATTTTAGTGAATATTAAAAATAATCATGGTATTAATTACAGTAAAATCAATTTGAATTTAAAAGTAGATTTAGGGTTCGCTATCAATTTTCTAACTCATCGATACAACACGTAACTGATTAACAAACTTATTATTAACTCGACCCTCAGGAACCAAAAGTTGTCTTCACACTACAAATCTTTGAATACTCATAATCTGATTGTCGCGGGTTGGCATCCCCATAGCACCAAACATGTTCGCCTTTTCAGCTGTGGGGGCGTTATAATGTGACGATCAATCCCACTATTCGTTGGTAAAAGAATAGCCCAAGAGTTGGCGGTGGGTGGTAATGACTAGCTGCCTTCCCTCTAGTCTTACACTGCTAAGCGCACAGACGGCGAGCACAGATAGCTCTTGAGTAGCTTTGTGCGAATTTCAAAAACAAACAAACAAATCGTTGAATACTAAAAGTAAATTCATCTTCGAAACTCCTAAAGAAGGTCGTTTTAGATGTATCTTTTCCAAATGGTTTTTTTATTTATCAACTGATAATTTTAAAGTGAAACACAGAATCCTAAAGTCTTTGTACCAGCTTTATATCAACCTCTATTCGCTGTGAATAAATTCAGTATATATCAGTAAAGCCACTTTCTCAGCATCGTTAATTAAGAAATTATAAACCGTATGCGCTTCTCTCATCACCTTCTTATGATTTGCTTTCAACTGAGGTACGAACGATTTCAATTACTGTTCGGTATAGAAGGTTGAATCATTACAATAGTCAGCAATCGGAAGAACAGACAAGAACATTTTGAATGCAGCTGAGGTATAACATTGTACTCAGGTGGTTCTAAACAGTTTCTGACTAACCCTGTGTATCATTTGGAGACGTCCACGCTTCTCGTTCTTGGCTGTTGAGCTCATGATGCGCTAACGGATTTCATCCACCTTCAAATCACTTTTCACAGCCCCAACGATAAAAGAGTGCTTGAAACGCCTCCTTTTTAACCGATAAAAGTGTCCATAATATGTCAGTTCCAATTAAGAAAATAATTTGTTTTGTTTTGGAATTTCGCGCAAAACTACACGAGGGCTATCTGCGCTGGCCATCCATAATTTAGCAGTGTAAGACAGAGATAAGGTAGCTAGTCATCAATACCCACCGCCAACTCTTAGGTTACTCTTTCACTAATGGATAGTGAGATTGATAATAACATTATAACGCCCTCACGGCTGAAAGGGCGGCCATGTTTTGTGTAACGGGGATTCGAATCTGGGACCCTCAGATTACAAGTCGAGCGCCCTAACCACCCGGCCATGTCAGGCCATTAAGAAAATAGACTGGGTAGTTTGTTTTTTTCAAACAAAAATGTTCCCCACTGGTTTATGATGGGCCTGTTAACATGGATACCATACTCGGTAGCAGCCATAAGCAGACTAAGCAATTGCTTGCGAAGCCAGGAGGGTCCCCCCCCCAATACATGTGATTTTTTTTCCTTTTCATGCGAATTTTAAGTTATGCTTGTTCTAGTATTGCAATCATTAAAAGATTTCCAATTAATGTGATCTTAAAGCATGTCTTTGGTGACGGAGAAACGTTTCAAGTAATCGCCCAGAGAGAAACTTCCCTGCAAGACACTCGTGTGCAAACTGTTGACTTGTTAAGCACAGTATATATGATACACAGTGTGCACGTTGTGGAAAAAAAAAATCCGATACAGTGGTATCAGTGTGTGTGTTTTGCGGTTTGTCGTAATAATATAGTATCTTTATACGATAAGTTAGGAGGTAGGGGCTCAAAACATTCCTGCACTGGTCATCCAACGAGCTAACACCGCCTCTGATCGTATTAACGAACTTATAAGTACAGAAAACCGATGCTTGAGATATAAGGTCAAAGAACTTTTAGGTGATGATAAAATACTCATAGTAATATAAAACTTTCCCTATTACACTATTACATCCCTATTGATCTACATTTCATCGTACAAAACACCAACGTGCAGTTGAAGCAGGGAAGCAGCACTATTCCCACACATGAAGAAAAGGGCAGACATTCCCTCGCGTCCCCTAAGACAGCACCACTGAATAATAGTATTTCTAAAACTGACCCTGAAAAAGAAGTCGTTAATTGTTTCATGACAGCATAAAACTGAAGGTCACACGTAAAATAAACATGTGTATGAATACGCGGCTGTGTCACACCTTCACTAGAATAACATATGTGAAACTGTTTCTTTATAGAGTCACGGAAACTACAAATTTGGCTACGATATTGTGAGAGGTACTGGAGCATCGAACTCTCGCTACGAGCAGGGTGATTCCCACGGTAACAAAATTGGCTCTTACAGCATAAATGACATCGACGGCCGCATTCGAATTGTGGACTATGTTGCGGACGACTACGGCTTCCGTGCCTTCATCAGGACGAACGAACCCGGTACCAAGAACGACGACCCGGCTAACGTTGAGATCAATGGCCATGCTTACCCGGCAGCTAATACCTTGTTTGCAACTAATGCCCACGGTCTGCCTTCATACGCTTCTCCCGTCCTAGACAATGGAGTATCTCAGCCGTACGTGCCCCTCATTAAATCTTACGCCCCTGTCCCCGCACCCCCAAACAGCTATAGATACTTACATTAACTGCTTATCGCTGATAGAGTGACGGATGGAATCACTTTCATACATACATATACATGAAAAAATGAAAAATTAAAGCAAGTATAAGATGTATAACATGCAAAATTCAGAACTTTAAAGGAAAATCGAAAAAAAAAATCGATCAAAATTGAACAGAGAGAGAAATATTAGAATACATTTATATAGACACAAATATTGACACAAATTCCCACCACGTAAACCGCGTGTGAAGCTTTATTATGAAGAAAAACTGATAGACAAAAATAACTAATACAGCATTCCTGGGATCGCTTGGAATCCCTCAGTAACTTATCAGGCATTCATAATGTAAACATTATGTAATTCGTGTTTTTTGTGTTTTTTTTGTAAATCGTAACTTTACTTGTCAACATCTACATAAATTTTTTGTTCACAATAATCAGAGTTTCAAAATTTATCGAGTTTCTTAATTATTTTTTATCATCCATATTTATCCAAGATTCTGTTGATTATAGAACGCAAGTTATTTTAAACTGTACAGAAAATTATCGAAATTAGTTTGATGTGTTTGGTGAAACCTGTCACTTAAAAACACATGTATTATGAAAATTAAACTAATGTATGAAAAATAAAGCTGATTAAATATTATGCTAAAACATATTGTATAGGCATGACTATGTTTGTAGTTGAGTTTTAGTAGTTACCTGCTCGACTGTTTCTTTTTTGTGTGCAGTTTAATTAACTACGTAGATATGGTTATGGCCAGGTATGTCAGAGTGTTTAGCGTGTACGCCTGTGAATCCAAGGATTTATGGTTTGCTACTCATTGCTGAAAGAAAAAAAAATCTCGCTCTGTGAAGCCGTGGGTGTGATATAACGTGTTACAGTAACATCCACTATAAGTGAAGACTGAAAATGTGCAGTAGATACTATTAACTTTGTGTTTTGCTTATCAGCTCAAAACTATTCAAATCCGTTTGAAATTACTGTTGGGAAATACTCAATAAACTTCAATATTTTTTTTATTAACAAAGATTGTTAAAACATTGTTCAAATATATATATATATTACCTAATTTGGTTAAAACATTGTTCAAATATATATATATATATTACCTAATTTGGTTAAAACATTGTTCAAATATATATATATATTACCTAATTTGGTTAAAACATTGTTCAAATATATATATATATTACCTAATTTGAAATATGTAGATAATACTTTTGTTTCTTTTAAAGTTTTTGACATCCGCATTAAGAACGTCAAAGACTTTGTAAAAACTTCTAACAAACGCTCAACATAATTCCAAAGCGTATTATATCTTCCCATTCAATGTAAATATAGTCAATTGCTTCTATAAATTTAGCAAAAATACAACAAACGAAATTATCAATTAGAATCACAATTTTGATCTTGGTTTCAGTCATTACAAATCTATATAGTATCAGATAATCCACACCAGCCATTATGTTTCATTTATACTTTGAATATAAAGTATTTCATATTTATCGCCTCTGAGGAGCAACAACACAGTTCACAACAGAATCCCAACCAGTGTTCTTAGTGCTTTACCAGAGGTCTAACTGTGTCATCGGATCTTTGTACATAACAAGTTTGTTAAATACCTCAGTTACAAATATATTACACTTTGTATTTACAATGAAGTACCACAAAAACACTTAGTTATTTTTTCCACATTTTAGTTTATAACTATGAAGCCTAAGATGGCTAAGTGATTCAAGAACTCGATTCGCTGTTTTTTTTTACATGTTTTTACAACTATGAAGCCTAAAATGGCCAAGTGATTTAGGCATTCGAGTCGCTGTTTTTTTCTCACATTTTTGTTTACAACTATGAAGCCTAAGATAACCAAGTGATTCAATTACTTGATTCGCTATCTGCGGATCACAGGTTCGAGTCCTTTCTATCATTTATATTCGTTCTTTTAGCCGTAGAGGTTTTATAATGATAGGTCAATTTCATCATTTGTTAATAAAAGAGTAGCCAAGAGGTGGTTATATTGACTAGCCGACCTTCTTTTTAGTTTATCAGAGCAAAATTAATGCAGATATCCCCTTTTTTTATTTTTTGTAGAAATTCAAAACAGATCATAACCTAAAAATATAGCGGAAATAATTACTTATCACAAACGTACTTTTTCTCGACTTTATGCGCACGCCAAAAGTTTATTCCGAATATCTCCAAGTTAAATTTGTAAACATTTTACGCAATAAAACATGAATAATTTAGTATTTGTTTATTTTACATTATAAGCAATTAAATAGCACCAAACATTCGTCACAATAGAATAGCAATCTTGGTTAGTAAATCGTAACTGCAAGTTCATTGAACGCGTAACACCTCATGATTCAAGAACTGATTGCTCAAAAAGGAGTGGGTTGACCTTCTGATGCTTGGAATAACATAGACTAAGGTGAAAAATATAACAAATTAAATTACTTAGACAGATTTATACTCAACTTAAATTTTGTGTCTTTTTAGATAAAAATGAGAAAATAAAGTTTATTTCGATACAAGGGCAACATTTCAGCCCTAAAATCACATCCTTTTTTTGTTATCTCCTCCTAGCTTGTAGATTCGTTGGTAAAAGAGTAACCCAAGAGTTGGAGGTGGTTAGTAATGACTAACTGTCTTTTCTATAGTCTTACACTGCTAAATTATGGACGTCCAGCGCAAATAACCCTCGTGTTTGCGCGAAATTCAAACCAAACCTAGCCTGTAGCCACCACAGCCCACGTTAGTTATTATAACTGAGAATTGCAGCAAGAAAATGGATCTGTTGCATCTCTCAATCAGTAGCAAGATTTGTTACTCCACAGAACTGTGAATGCAGCTCAGACTTTTTGAATAATTCTTATAATGTGCTTCAGGAACTCCAGAATGTCAAAAAAGAGAAACATTTAAAACACTCTTCATGATTCTTGTCGGTAAACGAGATCTGCTCAAAATTAGTAATGACCATTCCATTAAAATTATATAAGTCATCAAAACCTGACTTCAACTATCAGAATAAGATCGGCTGCTAACTAGCCACGGGCCTGGCATGGCCGAGCGCGTTAAGGCGTGCACTCGTAATCCGAGGGTGGCGGGTTCGCGCCCGCGTCGCGCTAAACATGCTCGCCCTCCCAGCCGTGGGGGTGTATAATGTGACGGTCAATCCCACTATTCGTTGGTAAAAGAGTAGCCCAAGAGTTGGCGGTGGGTGGTGATGACTAGCTGCCTTCCCTCTAGTCTTACACTGCTAAATTAGGGACGGCTAGCACAGATAGCCCTCGAGTAGCTTTGTGCGAATTTCCAAAACAATAACTAGCCACGATTAATTAAACTGGCTACCTCTTGGAATATCTAGAACGCTTGAATCACGGAGCTAGCTACCCAATGTTTCATTCTCAATACAAAAAGAATTATGTTGAACGCAAATGTCTGACTGATAACTGGAAGAACTAGGACGATATCTTCAAGACCATTTAACAGCAGGTAGAGACCAACAACAACAACAACAAAACCAGATTTAGTCCGTTCGCTCAATATCTATATTTTATATTGCCACCTGGTGATTATATAGTTAACTTACTAGCATAAAATGCTAAAATAGCAATACACTTAAGTTAAAACAAAATTCTGATTTTTTACTGTGATTTCTGATTAATAAATAATGTTTAAACCCTCTCCGCACTTCTGACATAGGGAGTTGAAAGTTAATAAATTAGAAACCTAAAAAATAAAGAATCCTTAACCCAATAAGATAACCAATACGTTCATTAAGTGTAAGTTTTCTGCAAATCATGTGTGTAATAACATTTTCAGAAGTTAATTTTGAATAAATTAGGAATTTATTTATCCACATGAAATGATTTCTCTGTTATTTCTATTGAGAGAATAAATAATTTATTTAATGCTCATGAAAACGTACTCTTAATAAGTACAAATTCCCATGGGCTCAGCGGTATATATTAAGGCTTACGCCCCCCAGTGGCTCAGCGGTATGTCTGCGGACTTACACGCTAAAATCCGGGTTTCGATACCCGTGGTGGGTAAAGCACAGATCGCCCATTGTGTAGCTTTGTGTTTAATTCAAAACAACAAATTAACGCTTATAAAACTAAGACACTGAGTTTCTATGTTAGTTGTGGTCCTCGTACAGATAGCCCATTGGTTATTTTCCACTCAGCTACCCAACAATTTACTGTCCGGCATGACCAGGTGATTAAGGCACTGGACTCGTAATCCAAAGGTTACGGGTTTGAATCCTCGTCGCATCAATCGTGCTCGCTCTTTAAATCGTGAGGGCGTTATTATATTACGGCCAATCCTACTATTCGTTGGTAAAAGAGTAACTTAAGATTTGGTGGTGGAAGGTGATGACTAGCTGTCTTCTCTCTAGTCTTACACTGTTAAATTAGGAACGGCAATTTTTTGTTTATTTTTAAGTGCAAACTACACAGTGGGCTATTTTTGCTGTGCCAACCACAATTAGGCCTGGCATGGCCAAGCGTGTTAAGGCGTGCGGCTCGTAATCTGAGGGTCGCGATTTCGCATCCTCGTCGTGCCAAACATGCTCGTCCTTTCAGCCGAAGGGGCGTTATAATTTTACGGTCAATCCCACTATTCACTTGTAAAAGAGTAGCCCAAGAGTTGGCTGTGGGTGGTTATGACTAGCTGCCTTCCCTCCAGTCTTACACTGCTAAATTAGGGACGGCTAGCACAGATAGTTCTCGAGTAGCTTTGCACGAAATTCAAAAAACAAACAAGCCAACCACAATTACTGAAACAGATTTTTAAGCAGTATAAGTGTTTAGGCTTATCACTGAGCCAATGAGGGGCGACCTACAAATTAACAAGTACAGATTTATTTATTTTTCTATTTTTTCAAATATAATAATGACAATATTAAATAAGTGCAAACAAAATTAGTTGTTTTTTTTCCACAGATTGTTTAGGTAGAGTGATGTGGTCTTCTGCACTTGTACTTTTACAACAAGCAGTTGCCATCTGTTCTAATTTGCTCATCAAAATGATTTTTTAATATTTTAATAAAAATGAAGGGCAGTTTTAGTGAGGTTGAACCAATTATTGTAAATTGTTGGTGTATAACAGGAAAGGTGATGTTGGGACAATGTAAGAAAATATAATGCTTTCAATATTGTGTTTATCGAATTATGTATTAAACATAATTTATCGAAAAGCATCTAGTTGTTCTTAAATACTTCAAAGCATTAAAAATATGAATAAAAATTCGAGATTTAAAAATGTACTTGAATTTGGTAATGCGAGAATTAGAAAACATGCTTTGTTATTGACTAAACATATATCGTTGTCGTAGTTTAGAATAGCTGCTAATTCTACTCATTCGTTATTAGCTTAAAAGATATCTTTTGCAGTTAGGTTAGCTTTTCTAAATTTCCAATCAGTATTGGTACGTCTTTGGAAATTGAATATGGAAAGGCCGTAGATTTCTACTAACCCTTTGGATAAGGTAAAATTATTCCTTGAAATGTAGCAATCTCTTGGCATTAAGTTAAAAAAAAAACAGCTCTTAACCAGAAGATGAGCTCATTACCAGAACATTTTAAATTGTGAAAATGTAAAGAAGACGTCAGATATGAACTTGGATTATCCCAAGGCGTGATACAAATACTTGTACAAGCTGCTATCAGTTAGGAGTTTTTCTTTGTTTTTTGTTATTATGAATAGTTGACATAGGTAATCTAATAATTGTGGGATACCCCACTTGGATTATTGTCTGACTTCAAACTGTGATATAACGCTACTATTTTTTCGTCTTTTTTCCCTCTGCTGGCACAGGATTATTCTTTCTCTCATTTTGCTATGCAGATTTATTTGAAATGTTTTTTTCTTACCTAAAAAGTCAACAAGAAGTCATAGCAAAAGTAAGAAGCCGATATTTATTGTAACAAGTGGCTTATACAAATAGCGTTCCAACCACTACTATATTTGTTGTGTCTTAGCAAGTCTTATGACATCTGTGCTGAGTGAAATTTGTCTTTGACAATGGATGTTGTGGACATAGTATGGTTTAAATACTATTATACACTTATTCTTGAAAAAAATCAATAAACAATGTACTGTAAAACATATAACGAAATCAATAATGTATTATGAAAAGTATAATTAGTGGTTTGTTTCACTTGTTCATAGGCCCGGCATGGCCAGTGAGTAAGACAGTCGACTCATAACCTGAAGATTGCGAGTTCGAATCCCTGTTACATCAAAGGCTAAAGGATCGTTATAACGTGACACACAATCCCACTACTCGTTGGTAAAAAAGTAGCACAAGAGTTGGCGGTGAGCTATGGTTACTAACTACCTCCCCTCAAGTTTAACACTGCTAAATTAGGAACAGCCAGTGCAGATAGACCTCGAGTTGCTTTGCGATGAATTCAAATACTCTTGTTCATTTATGTTTGTTTAGTTTCTTTAGCTTGTCCATGTTTAGATTGTTGTCTACACAATATTTTCTTAGACAATAATTTTTGTGTAAACATTTTACTACCTGTTGCACGTCAGTGTTGTTGTGTGATATCGTCAGATAGAACTGATTTCGCTTGATAGCGACCCGCCATGGACAAGCGTGTTAAGGCGTGCGACTCGTAATCTGAGGGTCGCGGGTTCGCATCCTCGTCGCGCCAAACATGCTCGCCATTTCAGCCGTGGGGGCGTTATAATGTTACGGTAAATCTCATTATTCGTTGATAAAAAAGTAGCCCAAGAGTTGGCGGTGGGTAGTGATGACTAGCTGCCATCCCTCTAGTCTTACACTGCTAAATTAGGGACGGCTAGCACAGATAGCCCTCGAGTAGCTTTGTGCGGGATTCCAAAAACAAACAAACAAATAAACATCGCTTGATAGTGACGTGATAGATCTGCAAAACATCTCGAAAGATTCATTAAAATATTTACTGTAAAATAATTCAGGATTCTCTTACCTAGTTCTCGAAAAAAACAAAAAAAGATTGAATACAAATGTTCGATCACAATAAATAACCTTTATTCAGTCTTTCGTATTTTTCGAGAGCTCTGGAATTGTTTTCAGCATACATGATTAATATATTGTACTTGATCGATTATAGTGACATTCTCTAGGCGTTGGTCCTTCTAATTATTATTTTTAATCGGCAAACAGCGATAAAACACCACTATACAAAAAAAAGAGAATTGATCTTTTTCCTAATAATGCTGAAAAAATATAAGCAATTCACTGGACACACAAAGAGTAACTATTTTTATGATTATACATATCACGGTTATTAAAACCAGGTTTCGAACGTTATAAGCTTACAGTCTTGCCGCTTTAAAGACTATAACGTTTTTAAATAAGAATATGAAAAAATAAACACGTTTTGTCCCTAATCGTTAAGTTTGTCTTCATAATTTTATATAAAACATTAGTTACTCTTACAAAGGTCCAACATAAAAAGAACTGCGTTTTGTACCTGTTATTACTCCCATGAGAGAAAGTAGTGTGCAGAAAACTTTCAATATATTAGTATACTCATTGCAACGACAAAACAAAAATGACGAAAATATTGATTTTAAGGTATCAACTTAAAAGCATATACGATACATCGAAAAACGCCGATTTTAAAATACCCAAATAAAATTATAAAATAGCTGAAAAGAAACATCCATTAAAGAAACAAACAAAAAGAAGCTTTTAACTTATATACTTAGCTCATCAATTTCATACTTACCAAAAGTTACTTGTTCTACCACGTGACTTTCAATTTAAAAAAAACAACAAAATTTTACTTTATGTACTTTTAGTGACTTTACACGAGAAGATAAAAAATGTACTCTCGGTGAATGATTTGTTTGTTTGTAGTTAAGCACAAAGCTACACAAAGGGCTATCTGTACACTATCTACCACGTGTATCGAAACCAGATTTCTAGCGTTGTAAGTTAGACGTATCACTATGCTACCAGAGGGCTCGGTGAATAGATAACTGGAGCAAGGGGTAACTTAATGACCATCTTCATCAATGAGTTTTGAGAGAACAACACATACGTACACAAATTAAAAATCTTAAAGAATTACTTTGTTAATACAATCAAGTACAAAGTTCATGTCATAATTATACACCATAGCAATATATATTTATGTGTTGGAAAATATTTACAAAATAGAACAAACAATAAAACATAGAAAGTTACTTGAGAACCTGATCAGAAACGTGTTCGAAAACGTGTGAAGGTGACTTTCTATGTTCTTTGAATCTGGTTTTCATTTTTCTACTTGTTTCTCAAATAAAGAAGTCGTGGCAATTATCACATTGTATTTCATAAATAATGTTGGTGTGGTGTTTGTCAGTGTAGTTTTTACATGGTGTAAACCTCAGTTTTGTGCCTGGTTTTTGAATAAATTTAGTATTAACTGGAATGTTATATTTTGTTAGTAGTTTTTGCCAAATGTTGGTTATTTTTTCTCCTGAATATATGGTATGCAGAAGTATATGGTTTCGAGATTTTTTAAATCGAGGGATATATTTACTTTTGTTAGTTGATTTTAGTTTTCGTCTCCGTGTGTGCGTATAATGTTTTTTATGGTTTTTGGAGGAAACCTATTGATGTTGATGAAGTATTGTTTTATTTTGTCTAATTCATCGTTAATTTTATCTGGTGAGCATAGTTTTATGACTGTGTTTATTTGGTTTCTTAGCATGTTGAGTTTTTTTTGTTTCATGTGCTGAGTTTCAAGAAATGTATGATTCAGTATGGTGGATTTCTGTTGTAAATTGTCTTTCGGTTCTTGTAATTTTGAAGTTAAAAAAGATATTTGATTGCTTTCTTCCTGTTCACACGTGAAGTTGATGTTGGGATGTATAGTGTTAATGTGATTGAAAAAACTTAAGTGTGTGCTCTGTAGATTTGAATCCGGCAATCGTGTCGTCTACAGATCTGTACCAGTATAGTGGTGAATGTAATGCTTTATTAATTGCTTGTGTTTCAACTAGCGTCATAAAAATATTGGCCAGCATTGGTGATACAGGATTGTTGTTGCTGAGGCCATTTATTTGTATATAGTTGTGGTTGTTTAACATGAAGTTTGTCTTATCATGGTGAATTCTATGAGGGTTACTAATTGGTTGCTGGAAATGTCTATAGTTGGGTTATGGTCTCGGATTTAGAGTTCTGAGGCTATCTTGCAGGCTTCAGCGGTTTGGACTGCAGACGGATATAATATCGAAACTGGCCATTAAGGCTTAATGGCTTTATCTTAATGATTAAGATTAGACTTCAAATTAAAAGAGTCTTTAATAAATGAGCTGGCTGATGTTATATATTTGGAAATGCTCATTCTTTGTATTTACCAAGATTGTAATTAAACAATTCATTTGTGGACATTATTGGTCGTAATGGACAATCTGGTTTATGAGGTTTGGGGATGCCGTATATTTGTGGTGTGCGTGAGTGGTTGCGTAGGTAGAAATAAAGTGTTTTTGAAATTTGTTGGCTTTTTTCATTTTTAGCCGTTTTTACATGTATATTTTTCTCTACAAGTTGGTTTTCTCGTCACCACTGATGCTTATCATTCAGTCCAATTAAGATCATTTAGCTCGTGTGATATAAAGGCTCTAATTCTGCTTTCAAAATATGTATAATTACAGCAATACCTACGGTTACTTGTAGTCTTAACATGCTAAAAGTGTTTTTTATTTGTTAATGAAAGATAAATAGTGACAAAGATTAATAATAGATATATATAATCATGCTATTCATCTTCTCTGCCAGAGGGCGGTTACATATTTATGCGTCTGCATGTAATTGTCTAATGCATGGAATACTGGACACTTTGTCTATAATTAATTCGAAATTGATTATGTATCATCAAAAATGTTTGATAAAATAAATATGAGCACCTTAATGGATTAAAAAAGAGAAGACTTAAACATGGACCATATTTATTCAGTATGCAGGAAAATACCCCCATCTTCTTTTTATGGAGAATGGTAGGCCTAACAGTAGCAGTAATTTTTCGCTTTTTAATAAATACATTCAACTTTTTTCTTTAATGTATTAAACTTGTAGATGATCATTGTTTCGTGGATTAAAGAATCTTGTATCTTTTATGTTGGCCCATAATCATGCCCTCTCTTATGTGTCATCTCTGAACTCGTGTTTATTTAGTTTTGAAGACGAAATAAAGTACATACACAAATCGTCTGTTCCTTAACTTAATCTGCATGTTGAAGCGTAATAATATTGATATATGTATACACTAATAGTGAACAGTGAAGAAAAACTATTTTTCTTAGATGAAGGTTAAAACAAAAAGCTGATGTACATTTTCGTCAAAAAAAATTATAGCCATTATACTTTTATCTTTTATATCCACTTGTTCAAAAATAGACATCTTACTCTTAAAAGATGAAATTGATAATCACTGAATTATTATAACTAGAGAACTTGAATATTTTCAAATCAGATAGATGTGACTTCACATGGAATACACACTACATATGTGAGCTACAACTTCGTTATAGTATTATATTAAATTAATTAGTTGTCATTGTTTTTTAAACCAAATAATAAAGTACAGTGAAACTGTAGTTCCACTTGCTTCAGTGGTAGTTGCAAACTCTTTAAGGAAGTATTGCATATTGCAGTCTGCAACTGTGATTCATTTATCTGCTGAAAACTGTTGTTGCTGTGGTTATTACTACTGTGATCACTTGTAGCAACACAACTAGGGTACATGCAATCTACATAATGACTAATTATATAATGAATGCCACAGCTTTCACTCTCAAATACTGGAAAAAGTGTTGATATTTTAGAACCCTGTAGAAAGCATAAGTATGCCAGTTAATGTCTTGCCTGTCATACATGGTACACGTGTCTTTGTATTATTTTGAGATATTTCATTATTGAAAATGTTATCTTATTCATTCCATTAAAAAATAAATATTCAGTGATGCAGTATTTAAGGGGAGAATTTAAAATCACCAAGTGTTATTAAAAAAAGTAATAGATGACAACATTTAACAAACCAGTTTATGCTTAATGGTTGTAATGATTTATAAAACATTGTTAGCTTGTTCACTATTCACTTTTGGGTGTTTTATGTTTGTTTTCTTTTTTTTAGAGCGATGTAAAATAGGTCAAGTAACATTTTAAACAATGTCATAGGAATTGTTCTGGGTTATTGATGCTGAATAATGTTTATAGTAGAAAGCAGTAAGAAGCACAACTGTATACGAAGAAGTTTTAATATTTTCTATTATATGTTTTTAAGTAAAATAAAACTATATAGACAATATTGATTTCATATTCTTTCTTGTTTTATTTTCTTGAAGGGTTTCAGAAGGATCCAATTTGTGCTGTGTTTCAAGTCGTAACACTATTGCATTCACTTCAGTTACTGATCTTTCAGACTCTTTTGGAAAAGTAACTTTGATTCATGTCTATGTAGCAGATTTAAATATACCATGGGAAGCTCACAAGTAGGTCACTTTCTGTTCTAGTATTGTTTAGAAACATCTTTATTCTCTGTTATTCACTAAACTTCCTGTGGAATATTTTGGAGTTTTTTTTCTTATTTTCTCTAATTATTATAAAAAATTTGTTAAGCAATAAAAAGAAGGTATTAGGCTTACAAGTTTTTTCTGTAAGTTTGATTTGTTAACTTATTTTTTCTTTATACATTTTCTTGTAAAGATGCTATATACTTTAGGCTGCTATGGATTTCTTGAAATATTGTCATTTTTAAAAATTTTGTGCAGTCTTATTGTGATATATACTAAGATTATTTATTAGAATTTTATTTAAAATAAACTTGTGTTTCTTTTTTTTACTCTGAAGCCCTTTCAAATATAATTTAAACTATATTTTAAAATTACTGGGATAGCACACTTCACACCTTGTAAATAATAATAATGGGCACACTGAATTTATATATGAATCTCATAGAGTTTGTAACTGTAGAATTGATTTGAATGAAAATATCGTGATAAAAAAAAATTGAAAATTTTTGCCTGGGAAAATATAGACCATTGGGGATATACCCATCAAGATTACGACCCATGCAATCTTGAATTCTTCCAGAGGAGTTATAGTGGAGAGGGATTTAAAGAACATTTATGATTTATCATGATTCCTTTTTACATATTGTAATGATTTTACCAACTTGCCAGTTCTTTGGTACAGATAACCCAGTTTTTTTGGGCCAATGAACATTAAACAACCAACCAACCAATCTAGTATTTTGACATCACAAACACTTAATTCTAAACAACACTACAATCAACATGCTATGTAACTTACTAAACTCTGTATTTAAATGTGTTATTTTAATATTTACTTTTAAATTAAGAAAATAGCTTGTATATAATATTAAAGTTTGAACTATAATCCACAGTTTAATTCCAAACTTATTGGAATTATTTATAAATTTATAAAATAGTAGTTCAGTAAAATTTTGAATGCAAGTCAACAAATGCAGTGACATGGCCTTCTAATGCTGACCCATTGTAAAAGTGTTAAAAGAGGATTTTACAAGTTTACTTGAAAGTTGATAAAATACTTTGGAACCCCTCTAAAGCAGCCACCTTCGGGACTGAGACAAACTGGCCTGATAAGAGGTGTTTTACTGTACATAATTAGGGATCATGTAAACAGAAAAAGGGATTGTGATTGAATCTGAGGGTTGGCCACTGAGAGGTGTTTCACCATAAATACTATGTAAAAATCTTTTCTGTTTTTGTGATAATGAGGGTAGATTAAGCTTCATACATTTATAATGTAAAAAGGGTGTATTTACATCTTAATCATATACATTATTTATAAATATGCTAATAATTTACTTAGGTAGAAATTATAATATCTTAAACTGATATTTCCTCTCTCATATTGGTAAAATTTTTGTGTGTAATTATTCAACTGTTTGTACAATATATATGAACATATTTACAAAATAAACTTTGGAACAACAATGGTAAAAATATTCCTAAAGCTTTAAGTTTCCACACAGTATTGTATTTAGAATTTGAAATTATACATATGAGTGAAATTTCTAAAAGTGAAGAAATTAAAGCAGCTAGAATGTGGACATCTCAGCAGCTATGTGCTTACCAGGGTCTTTGAGGAATAAACTTACTGCACGTCTCAGGCAAAATATATTCTTATACATCAGATATTTAATATTTTATCATAAAATTACAATTATTTCTACAATTTATTTATTTATATTTTTTTGTGAAATAGAGTGACGAGTCACTCTGAAGAGGTAACATGTATAGAGTGGGATGTAACTGGAACGAAACTTTTGATAGCCGATTCAGCTGGCCACGTGCAGATATGGATAATGAAGGTATTATTAACTTGTTTTATCTAATACAGTATTTCTACCATGAATCTGAACATTTTAGCTTTTGAGCAATTCTTTCATTGAAGAAATATTTTATATTTGATTATGAATACATAGGTGTATTAACTTTAACCCTCTTTACACAGACTGTGTGTGTGCATGACACAATCTTTCACAGTTACAGCATGCCATTTAACATAGTATTTGGTGTCAGAGTTATCAACTGTTCTTTTACCCTACATTATTAATTTAGTAACAGTTTGTAGTAGAAGAGGGTATATACCAGAACAGGTATACAGGGATACTTGGAAAAACTGTCATATGCATTTCAGATGTTCTGAAACTGTTTGATAGACAGAACTATTCTTACTCTTTACATGAATATCCAATTTTCTGAGTCCATTTCAGATTGGCATAATTCACAGACATATCTTGGGTAAAAATATTTATGTAACACATCTGATTTTTTTCATGTACAACAGACTTGTATATTTAACTGAAAACTTCTCAGATTTCATGCAGTTACAAGTAGTTATTATAGGATTATAGTAAACATTTGAACACAATATAGGACAGTCAAGTATAAAGTAACTGTAATGCTGGTTAAACACATTTCCACTTTTTAAATATTTTTATTTTATGTTTATATTTCTTATTAATTAAAAGTCTCAGCTGTTAGGATAAAATATTTGATTTTTTTTAAACAATCTAGATTAATTCCACTGCACAACAATTTTTTTGAAAAGTTTATGCTGATTGTGACAGGTACATGATGGGTATGCACAAATATAGTTTTGGTTTTGCTTCATGATGTATGAACTGAGAAATAGGTAGTTGACTGTTTACTGGCAATAACGTATGAATTGCATTTATGTTTCTAACATGCTATTAAGTTCAACATAATTAAAAGTGTTTTGCTCCTGATTTTTGTTTGTATTCAATGTCCGGTGCGTAACTTTGCAGTGTCCAACAGTAGTCAGCAAACATTGATGGATTCCAGTTGCCCCGATATCATTTTTTCATTGTAGTGATGTTCTGGTGAAACCAAGATTTCGATGAAACAGTATGTGATTGGCAAATTTGGATGTGACTTTCATGATCAGCAGCCAAAAATCTTTAAGGAACACCCAACAGTTTTCAAGAAGCAAAATCTTTGTTGTGCAATGTTCTTTGCCAAAAAAAATTGCCAACACAAAACCACATACTGTGACTTAAGTTTTTTAAGTTTAATATATGTTTCTAACACTTTAATTCTGTGCATGAATTTTTTTTTTCCAATTTACCTTTTATGATAAATATATAGATGCACACTCTCAAGTTATTAGATTGACATATTCTAGATGACTGTCAGTCTGTGTATTCTGAACCTATTTCAGCATAAAAGAACAGATAGAAATGTTTTAAGCATGATTTTATTTCCAAGAAACATAAATGTTGTAAATTTGTGGATTTTTACTGGCTAGCCTTACAAAAAAGTGTGCACAAATGCCTGCACACGAATAAGTAACAATACCCAAGTGCACCCCTTCCGGGCTCACTTAGTACATGTGCAGACTTTCAGGTTTCTAGATTTGCTTCTTGAAGCTATGGAACTGACCCACAGACATCATACACTTTTATTACATATATATGTGTGTGTGTGCATGCCTTATGATGAATGTAAATTTTGCAAAGGTATGTTTTAGATGTCTGTTATTTCAGCCATCTCAACCTCTTGAAGCATGTTTTACTGCCAACTTGTTGCTCATCTTATTACTTTAACATACATTAGGTATTCTTGCTTAATTATATTAGGAATTTTTTAAGGCACACGTGATATTTAAGCAGCTACAAAGTTCCTATTAACATTAACTTCTTACTTGTTTATGTTCCAGTCAGATTGCGTGTTCTCTAATGTAATGTACTTTTTGTGAAAGCTCAGTGGAACCTGCTAATGTAAATTTCTTATTGTGATATTTGTTTTCAAGTTTTGATTCTTTTTTCTAGTCATTGTATAGTGTAAGTTGTGCTTTCTGAAATAAAGCAGTCACATTTTGAACAAGTTTAGCACACATTCTAGTTATTTTACCTAATATTTTTTGGTATTTAAAGTTTCCGGTAAGATGGATAATTTAACAGTTTCTGATTGGCTTTCATTTTCAATTAAGTCCTTATTCTATATATATTGAGGATTCATGGTTCATGCTCCTTCCAGGTTTCTACTTTAAAACAGTCATGTTTTTTTTTCTCTCCTTTTATGTCTCATTTCTATGCATTTTTTTCTCAAGTTGTTACATAAGAGTACTATTTATGAAGTTTTTAACAGTTTTATTTAAGGCTTTGTAACACTTTTTCTTTTATATCAATAGTTTATTTACTTATTTTTAATCTTACTTTACATTTTCTTTTAACTTAAAGAGTACATATTATTCTCTGTAGACACTTGTGGAGATATCCTGATTGTTAATTTTTCAGGTTTGTTGGAAGGTTCTTTAAAAAATAAAATGTGTATATGAAAGACAATATACCTGTCTCACTTCAATCTGCAGTGATTGTGCAATGCTTCATGCATTGTCTTGCAGACTTCTTTTGGATGCAATGGTCCTGATCATGTGATAATCTTCATAAATTAAGCAAGTTTCATTCTGAAAAAAGTTTACGCCTCTTTGCATTTATCTTTTCATCATGTTAATGCAGTAATATTTTTTGTATTTCAAATCTGCAATGTTAAGCTAAAATTAAACTTCAGGGAATCCATTCCAAGTTTTTAACCTTTGTTCTAGAAGCTTGATTGTCTATATAAGGATGGGTTAAGAAGTGATGCAAGTGGGTATATTTTTCAGAAGTTCTTGGGTTATAGGGTTTTTGTTCATTTCTTTCAATACTTCCTGAATCTATATGTTTTTCTAACATCATCAAGTAGGTGTACTGTATTCATACATATTTTATGGAAACTCAGTATATTCAATTGTTTTTAATATTCAAGGGGTCAATCTTCAAGAGGGTACAGTGCCCATTGTTCAGCTTTATGCTTAAAACAAAAGAGTTGTGATAATACGTGGGAAATGATAAAGAACCAGTAGGGCAGTATTAAATAAAGAAGTGGTAGAATACATTTTGAAAGTGTTATTGTTATTATTTATTTCATTGCCTATACATGAAAACCACATATTTCAAATTTAGTAGGCTTGGAATGATCTGCTGGTTAGGGTGCCTCATCTTACTATCTGCAGGTTACAGGCTCAGTTTCTTATCACAGACATGCTATGGGCATGCTATAATATGATGGTCAATCCAACTGTCCATTGGTAAAAGAGTATCTCAAGAGTTGCTAGTGACTGGTACTGACTAGCTGCCTTTCTTCTGGTTTATCTCTGCTAAATTAGGAATAACTAGCAATTATAACCCTTGTAACTTTGCATGAAATTTCAAAACAAACTAAATAGTAGTAATAACTGTAATCTACATTTTTAAACTTTTACAATATAAGATTTAATTTTGTCACACTTTGAGATATTGGATGAGGTATAAGGTAGGATATGTTCAAAAAGTAAAATTTTGATTTAAAAAAAGTATAGTTGTATTGTGGCCATGCATTTCAATTACACTACGCTTCTGTAAAGTAGACATGATGGGAAACATTTTCTGGAAATAAAAAGCACTAAACTTAAACATTAGATGTGTGTAAATTCTAACTGCATTTCTTGATTTCTTGTTCCAGTGATTTGTTCTAAATATGTTTATTGTGCAATTTATTTTAAAAGCTGTGGTCAAACAAACTTGTATTACAGTATGTGGTTTTGGTTTTTATTTGTCAACAATTTCTTAAGTATGCTACATTAGGAGTTTAAATTTATGCAAGATCAGTAATATGTTAGACATATATGGCTTACTCTGTTGTAATCTTTGAAAACTTTAGTTTTATTCTGTTTGTTATTTCTGGTCAGGATGTATAAAGTTTGTTCACTTTTTATGGCACATACAATCTATCCAGGTAGACTTAGAGTTTGAAATTCAGGTTAACTACATCTATATATTTGATGTAAATATTTTACTGCATTTTGTACAGTGAAATTTATTTTTCTAGGATTATCTTTTAAATGAATGGACACAGCTTTCAATGACATCGTTTCCTGGTGAAAACATTCTTAGTATTTCTTGGTTTCACAATGGTAAAAAGGTAAGGGAAAAGATCATTTTTGAAAGAAGTTTGATGTTTCATTTTTGATTTCATTTTATCACTTACCCAATGTTTATGGAAACCAAAATTTTTTGAGTAATTAAATGTAAAAGTATATCTATTGATTTCTTATTTATGGACTAACATACAAGTAGCTTAGTATCTCACACAGCAAAAAACATTTGGAAACTTTAGACATTCTGGATGTGATGCCTTTTCAAATGAGAAGTACATGACGTCATATGCATGAAAACATGATGGTTTTGTTTATATAAAAATTTAATGTTATTTTTTTGCACAGTGATTATCAGTTAACAGTTTAAAATTACAGGTACTAAGAGTATAGTTTAAAAAAAAAGGTACATATTTTATACTACTCAAAACTGATAAGATCCATACATAGCATCAGACTGAGTAATTTTTGTTTTTGCATGTTTTGACACTCAATGCAAACAACTGATAAAAACATAAGTGAAATCACTCGTTCTTTTGTTTACATTTTAATGTGGCATGTACATTATTAAGGATCTGTAGCCAGTAAAGTCATAAACATGTTTACAATTGGTTAATAAATAGTTTAGAAACCTGTTATTACTAATTTAAACTGACAATGTGGTCCATCATTTCTCTTGTTAGATTGAATCTCTCAAGACTTTGTGCAAAAGAAAACCTTTTATTAAAAACATTACTTGACACTTAAAAAATATGTTTTAGGCATGCATATAATAATACACTCTACATACGTTTTTTAGATGGAAATACAGAAACATCAAGTATAGTAAAGTCTTTACTTTGCTAACACAACTTTTTCTTCAGTACAACTGAAGAATAATGTTTTTGTTTATAAACTTTTACGGTATATTCCGAGCAGTTTAAAACAGAATAAATGATATTCAGAATTAATTGTGTTTTTGATCCTACTTGAAACTAACACAATAAATCAAAGACCATGTGTCTGTGAATTTGTCAGATTGCAAAATTTCATGTCAATACGTAACTTAAGCATGTTATAACATTCTTCTCAAAATCTTGTGCAGTGGCAACTGTGTTTATATGTGTATAGTGAATTATGCTAAAGTATGAATTGATGGTATGTTCCTTTGTAATTGTTCCATTTAACAACATCAGTTTACCTTATTGTATTACTGACAATCTTGGAATAAAATAGGCTTGTATTTCTAGTTTTCCTTGATGTTAAAATTGACATGATAACCACTCCCATTTTTGTCCTCGCAGTTTAATAATTCAGATTAAGTAATCAAAATTCTATTTCTTTAACGTGTGTCACAGCTTGACTACTTAGTTGTATTTAGTCATTATTTTTGTCATCATATGTTGCCTTAAAACTAAGCTGAAAGACTTGTTAAATTGGCAAAAAGGCTTGCTGCTCCTGTAGTTCTGTTATGGTTTAGTCAGAGGTCATTTTATCCTTTAAAACATTGTTTTTCATAACACATTTTCTAAAAATCTGCATTGTCAACAGTAACACTTTATTCTTATTGTATCAAATGGATAATTTTTCAGGTAATGTAATTTCAGTTTATCTAAACTTTTGGTACTACATAGTTGAATTTGAAACTCCTAAATGGTTGGGTTAGTTTGTTTTTGATATTCCATTTGCATTTAATGATATTTTCGTTGCAGTTGTGCATCATTCTTCTGAATATTTTTGTTTAGAATTCTACTTTTGTTGTTGTTGTTTTTTAATGTCATCAAGAAATTGTAAGCATTTCTTTTATTCCAACATCAAATTGAAAGTTGCATTTTGCAAGAGTGGTGGCTGAGTTTGAGAATGAAGTTTTCTGTTGGGTTGCAGTACAGAGGTTGGCTATGTTATTCTAAAATGATTTTTGAGCCTCATCATATCCTGTCATGCTGTATCTGACAGTCTTCTTTTCTGTTTTCCATAATCTGAGTAATATACAAGGGTGCCAGTTTTTCAGTGCAAGTTTCAACAGTCAAATTGCACAGAAATTCACAGGCATTACATTTAGCAACTTTATAAAATTTGTCTTTACGTAGGATAGTATGAATATCTATTTCATTCTAGCTTGAGTTATACAGTGGTTGAATGAGAGATATAAACATAAGCCTTATCATGGTAAATCCCAAAGCTGTTGGCTTTATTTCCAAATGAAGATCCTTCTTGGTTGTGATAGATCTGTTGCTTGGGGTATTTTTATGGCCTTTATCACTGACTTTTGTTCTCATAGAGTCTCACATGTTATAAGACGCTGAACTTTGCTGAATTATTATCACTTGGATACAACTTGTTTCAGATCTTTTACCACTTATATTTCTTGATATTATGAGGCTTATAAATTAAGATCATCTTTTACACCACAAAATAACAGAGCTGACAGTTTACTTTATTTTTATATTTATAATTTCAGATTGGTCTCAACATGGAGAAAAAAGACAGTTCTTTGTTTCTTGAAAAATACAACTACATTCCTTTTGGACCATCGGTTCGTCAGTTTGGTGGCCGGCCTTGTGAAGGTTGTATTGTAGTTTGCAGCACAGGTTTGGCAAGTGTTTCTCCTGTTGTAACTATTCTTTGTAGTGATTTCTTTATCTTGTATATTAGTGTCAGGTGTGGCCCAGTGTATCAATAAAAAAAAAAATGTCTTCATACTTTGATGTCATGGTTCCATTTTAAGAGTGATTGTGATTTTAAAATCTCACTATTCAGTCTGTCAAACATACCCTAAGAGTTGGCAGTAATTAATGTTAATTAACTACCTTTTTACTAGTCTGCTTTTCAGAATTAGAGGCAGCTATTGCAGATAGCCCTCAAATAGCTTGACATAAAATACAATAAACATGCATCATGTGTATTGTGCAACAGAATTAAACATTAATTATGTTTGACAAGAACTAGCACAGGTGTTAGATTGTTCACTATTTAAAAAAATATATTAATACATATAAGGTCAAAATTGACTAAGTGATAAAGCTGTGAAAAATAAATGGTTTTCACCCTTTATCCTTGCATAAAAACTTGGCATAAAATGTAAAAAATACAAGAACAATCAGTACTCTTATTTTGTAATGGAATTTTAGCATTTGTAAAAGTCTTTAGTGTTAGGAGGTTGCACATATATCTAGCAATTAGATATTTTTTAAATGCAAAAGTGGTTTTCTTTGAGGAAACATCAGTCTTTAAGATATGTGCTGTGGAATATGGAAGCTGTTTTATCAGTCATTTCTTTTCTAATGAAAAATACTTATTTACCTCAAGTTTAAGTGCAACATTTTCCCTTAAAGCAACAAAAATCTGTTTTCACTGTGAATAGAAATCTAGATAGTCATTAACCCAATGCCTGTAATTAGAAAATTTTGAGTTTGGATTACCATGAATTCCACATGTATCAACCTGAGATATGTGCGGTGCTGCTTGCATGAGATGTATGTTTGTGTGTGTGTGTGTGTGTGTGTGAAATCCAACTCTGTATTCTCAAAATTTGCAAAAATATTATCTGTTACTAATTTTAACCACAAATGAGAACAGCTCTTTGTTGTTGTTGTTTTTCCAACTTCAGATGTTTACTTGTAGCTCCATCATCTCTTGACTGATATGAGATCTAATTACAGTTTTGGATTCAAAAGGTCAAACTCATTTTGACTGAAGTATTTGACCATCCCTAAAGTTTTGTAGATTAATTTACTCTAATCCTTCCTGAAAAAAAATTTAGTGGTATGGATATTGAGGATTCCCTCTTGTTTTTTTGTTGTTTTTTTTAAATCTTTGAATATTAATTTTAATTGAAATGCTTGAATAAACATTAACCTTTTAAGGAAAAATTTTGAAAAAGGTGGAACTCTGTCTTGTGATACAGCTTGACCTTCCAGTCAGAAGACAGGGAACATTAATAGTTTTAGTTCTCAAGAGAAAAAAATTTGGTTGCAGGCAATTCTGCCATAAGTTAACTCGTGGTTAAGCCTGATTCAGAAACAAATGGTAACTTTAACTGTTCAGTTATTCAGTTTCATACTTATAACACATTTGGATCAAGTTGATTATTTACTGCTAAAATTAGAATAGTTGCATGT
Organism: Carcinoscorpius rotundicauda; assembly: GCA_011833715.1. Lineage (NCBI taxonomy): Eukaryota > Metazoa > Arthropoda > Merostomata > Xiphosura > Limulidae > Carcinoscorpius > Carcinoscorpius rotundicauda. The sequence goes on along the minus strand of CM022392.1, from coordinate 15,741,762 downwards.
GAGGTGAAAACTACACTTGAACAAAATAAGTTGGATTACTCATTCTATAATCTGCAGTCTTCTTCCTAGGCAAGACAGAAAAGGGTGTTTGGAATGGTAGTCATTCCAGTTACAGTTTAAATGGTGAAAGCTGGCAAAGCATTGGAAATTAGTAACCCTAACAAAGAATGTAAACTGTAGATTTCTTTCCACATTATTTTAGTGTTTAAAGCATATTTTTTAGTCTTATGTGTGTGTGTCTACATATATATAGTACATAAAAGTCCTCTCATTGTCCAGCTTGGCTGATGACATCTAGTATTAAATAAAAGGCTTTTTGGACATTAGCTTGTGGGAGGTAAAGTGTAGATCAAATATTATCCACATCTAATATGGGATCTGGAGTGGGCAGATAAAGGGGAATATGTAAAAAGTATAACAAGTTGATGTTATTTTTTTTATCACAGATCTTAAGCCTGCTGGATAACCTACCCAAATATTTTAAATTCTTGTGTGCTAAGAATTAAATGATATTATTTTCGATACATCAAAAATACTGGTCTCTCAAATATTTAGACTGGTTAACCTGTCAATAGGTTTTATATCTGTGTCAATCAAGCTGTAGTGAAACATTATTTTAATTTTATAATACTGTAGAAGTATTCAGTGCAATGAATATAGATATGTGTATACCTGCAATATGAAATTATTCAGTCATTAGAGCAGGATAAAAAAAATACTTGAGTGAGCAGAATTTCAGTTTGTGCTGTTGCATTTCTCACATTTACTAGTATTGAGCTTGTACGTCAAAACATTAACAACCTTGAAAGAATAAAAAGCTACTAAAAAGTTTTAACGAAACAAATTATTGGATTGTTTGGTGTGGCTTTAAGTGCTGTTTAACATAGTTGAAAAAAAAATTTTAAGTGGAAAAAGTGAAATATTTGTGTAATTCTTGAATCTTTTGTGATATAATTGGTTAATTATTTCACAAATACTTACCACCATTTTTAACCCTTAAATATTTTATATTCAATTTGGATACATGTAGGCTTAATTAGCAAGTTGCTATTAACTGTTTAAGTCCATAATATTTTGTTCTTTTTGCCAGAATTATTTTCCTGCTGTCCAAATAATTATCACCAAACTTTATAATATTTAATTTTTTGTAATTCTGTCGATAATGTGATTTGAATTAATTTCACTTGAAAAGACATAAGTATTCTTGAGAGGATGTTGTTACTTTATGACAGGTAAACTGTTATTTTGAAATGGACATTCGGATTTTAAGGAGTTAATAACTCCCAAATTTTTAACACACACACACATACATATGTATATGTGTGTCTATTTTAATCACTATGTCTATAATTTCATTTAGACTTTAGAACCAAGTATTTCTACTAAGTTATTTCACTTATTCCGTACCAACAATTCTAAATATCGGGGCAAGGTAAGGATCCAGGACAGGACTGAAATAGTAAATTATAGAATTTAACATTCTTCTTTTCTTGTTTCATAAACTTTGATAAGGATATTTGACTAAAATATAACACCCAAGTGCAACGTAACCTGAGAACTAGATGATAGTTTAGATGTTACTGAATTTGTTTTTTTATCTCAAAAGGTATGAAAAAAGGAAACCTAAGAACTACTACCCACACAAACATTTAATATTTTTTGTTATTAAAGAAATGTAATTTGAACAGTGTTTTAATATGTTTATGGTGCTTTTGATTCAGCTAAAACTTGTATGTGTATATGTTTTTGGTTTTTTTTACACATAGATTGGGGTGTTAGTGCTTCAGTCAGAAGGGGGTATGATCACTGGAACAGATATACTTGGGCACTTCAGAGCGAGGCTTAAAGTTGTTGATATATGTTGTGCTAAAAGTAAGTGATTGAACATTTATTTTGTTTAACTGTTTTCCAACTTTTGCAGGAATAATTAGAGATTGTACTACTGTACTATTCTGTTTACCACCATACATTTTAATTGAGGAAACAAATAACTCTTATTATTTTAATGCCATATAATTTATGTAATGGTACAAGGAAATGAAAATATCTTATCAAAAGGTGAAAATTCTAAAGGTAGAAAGCTACAAATTCTATTATTTTTCTTCAGGCAGTTGCTTCAGTGCTGCAAGAAAATGTGTTACTGGTTCTCTGCTATATTGTAGAACTTGAGTGACAATATATTTTAATGTGTTCTCTTTATTGTAAATTATTCTTTGAATTGTATACATGATGAATCAAACCACGAGAAACCAACTAAAAGTAAATATGTTTCTCAAGAAGGCTGATATGGATATTCAAATGTTTATTAAAATAAAGTAAACAACAACCTTTTGACCTTCCTAGGTAATCATCAGGTTAGCAAAGAGTTTGCAACTGATCAGTGCCAAGCATGTTTTAGAGACAAGAGTGGAAATAGATACAGGATTGTATGGGGTGTTGCAATATATGTTAGGTTATTAATTAGTATTGGTATAAAGGTGTTCCTTTACACTGGTTCAATTTTGGTTTGAGTTTTTTATATGCAAAAAACGGCTCTTTTGGGCTCAGAAAACACTTCAAATAGAAGAGCGAACAACGTTTCGACCTTCTTCGGTCATCGTCAGGTTCACAAAGAAAGAGGTAACTGGCCGGAAGCTGACCACATGTTTGGAAGGGGTTGTATAACTGAGTGTCGCAATGTAGAGGGCGCGGTTTGATGTTTGAATATATAATTTTATCTATAATATTAATATAGGTATAATGGTGTTCCTTTATATTGGTTTATTTTGGGTTTAAGTTGTTGTATAAGTAAGGCTTCTTTAATTTTTCGTTTGTTTATGTTTGTTTCTTTATTTAGTATTTTAGTGTTTTCTATGGTTATGTTGTGTCCATTTGACTTGCAGTGTTCGAAAACGTGTGAAGGTGACTTTTCATGTTCTTTGAATCTGGTTTCCATTTTTCTACTTGTTTCTCCTATATAGAAGTCGTGGCAGTTATCACATTGTATTTTATAAATAATGTTGGTGTGGTGTTTGTCAGTGTAGTTCTTACATAGTATAGACCTTAGTTTTGTGCCTGGTTTTTGAATAAATTTAGTGTTAATTGGAATGTTATATTTTGTTACTAGTTTTTGCCAAATGTTGGTTATTTGTTTGCTGATGTCAGGAATATATGGTATACAGCAGTATATGGTTTCGTGATTATTTGATTCGTGAGATATATTTACTTTTGTTGATTGATTTTGCTTTCTGTCTAGGTGTGTGCGTATAATGTTTTCTACGGTTTGTGGAGGAAACTTATTGATGTTGATGAAGTATTGTTTTATTTTATCTAATTCACCGTTAATTTTATCTGGTGAGCATAGTTTTATGGCTGTGTTTATCTGGTTTCTTAGTATGTTGAGTTTTTGTTTTGTTTCATGTGCTGAGTCCCAAGGAATGTATAGTCCAGTATGGGTGATTTTTCGGTGGATTTCTGTTTTGAATTGTGTGTCGGTTCTTATAATTTTGAGGTTAAGAAATGATATTTGATTGCTTTCTTCCTGTTCACATGTGAAGTTAATGTTGGGATGTATAGAGTTAATGTGATTGAAAAAGTTAAGTATGTGTTCTGTAGATTCGAATCCCACAACCGTGTCATCTACATATCTGTACCAGTATAGTGGTGGATGTAATGCTGTATTAATTGCTTGTGTTTCAATTTGTGTCATAAAAATATTGGCTAGAACTGGCGATACTGGGTTGCCCATGCTTAGGCCATTTGTTTGTATATAGTTTTGGTTGTTGAACATGAAGTTTGTCTTTATTGTGGTGAATTCTATGAGGGTTGCTAACTGGTTACTGGGAATGTCTATAATCGGGTTAGGGTCTCGAATATAGAGTTCTAAGGCTATCTTGCAGGCTTCTGTTGTTGGAACTTCTGTGAAGAGGGATATAACATCGAAACTGGCCATTAAGGCTTTATGATTAAGTTGATTTAGATTGGACTTGAAATTAAAAGAGTCTTTGATGAATGAGCTGGCTGATGTTGCATATTTGGAGAATGCCCATGCTATGTATTTACCAAGATTGTAGTTGAACGATTCATATGTTGACATTATTGGTCGTAATGGACAATCTGGTTTATGAGGTTTGGGGATGCCGTATATTTGCGGTGTGCGTGAGTCGGTTTATAGACATTCCCAGTAACCAGTTAGCAACCCTCATAGAATTCACCACAATAAAGACAAACTTCATGTTCAACAACAAAAACTATATACAAACAAATGGCCTAAGCATGGGCAACCCAGTATCGCCAGTTCTAGCCAATATTTTTATGACACAAATTGAAACACAAGCAATTAATACAGGATTACATCCACCACTATACTGGTACAGATATGTAGATGACACGGTTGCGGGATTCGAATCTACAGAACACATACTTAACTTTTTCACTCACATTAACTCTATACATCCCAACATTAACTTCACATGTGAACAGGAAGAAAGCAATCAAATATCATTTCTTAACCTCAAAATTATAAGAACCGACACACAATTCAAAACAGAAATCCACTGAAAAATCACCCATACTGGACTATACATTCCTTGGGACTCAGCACATGAAACAAAACAAAAACTCAACATACTAAGAAACCAGATAAACACAGCCATAAAACTATGCTCACCAGATAAAATTAACGGTGAATTAGATAAAATAAAACAATACTTCATCAACATCAATAAGTTTCCTCCACAAACCGTAGAAAACATTATACGCACACACCTAGACAGAAAGCAAAATCAATCAACAAAAGTAAATATATCTCACGAATCAAAAAATCACGAAACCATATACTGCTGTATACCATATATTCCTGACATCAGCAAACAAATAACCAACATTTGGCAAAAACTAGTAACAAAATATAACATTCCAATTAACACTAAATTTATTCAAAAACCAGGCACAAAACTAAGGTCTATACTATGTAAGAACTACACTGACAAACACCACACCAACATTATTTATAAAATACAATGTGATAACTGCCACGACTTCTATATAGGAGAAACAAGTAGAAAAATGGAAACCAGATTCAAAAAACATGAAAAGTCACCTTCACACGTTTTCGAACACTGCAAGTCAAATGGACACAACATAACCATAGAAAACACTAAAATACTAAATAAAGAAACAAACATAAACAAACGAAAAATTAAAGAAGCCTTACTTATACAACAACTTAAACCCAAAATAAACCAATATAAAGGAACACCATTATACCTATATTAATATTATAGATAAAATTATATATTCAAACATCAAACCGCGCCCTCTACATTGCGACACTCAGTTATACAACCCCTTCCAAACATGTGGTCAGCTTCCGGCCAGTTACCTCTTTCTTTGTGAACCTGACGATGACCGAAGAAGGTCGAAACGTTGTTCGCTCTTCTATTTGAAGTGTTTTCTGAGCCCAAAAGAGCCGTTTTTTGCATATAAAATTCTCAACAAGTGGGTTTCTCGACATCACTGTTTGGTTTGAGTTGTTCTGTAAGTAGAGCTTCTTTGATTTTGTGTTTGTTTCCATACTTAGTATCTGGGCGTTTTCTGTGGTTATGCTGTGTTTATTTGATTTGCAGTGTTCAAAAACGTGGTGTCTTTTTGTGTTCTTTGAATTTGGTTTCCATTTTTCTGTTTGTTTCTCCAATATAGAAGTTGTGACAGTTGTTGCATTGTATTTTATAAATAATGTTGGTGTTGTGTTTGTCAGTGTAGTTTTTACATAGTATGGACTTTAGTTTTGTATCTAGTGTTTGAATAAATGTGGTGTTTACTGGAATGTTGTGTTTTGTTTCAAGTTTTTTCCAAATGTTGGTTATTTTTTTGTTGATATCACAAATGTATGGTATGAAGCAATGTAAAGTTTTGTAGTTTGTTGTTTCTTGGGATTTATTGTTTTTGATCTAGGTGTGTGTATATATAACTTTTTCAATAGTTTTTGGAGGAAATTTATTGATGTTGATGAAGTGTTGTTTTATTTTGTTGATTTTGTCTTAAATTTTATCGAGTAAGCATAGTTTTGTGGCTGTGTTTATTTGGTTTGTTAATATTTTGAGTTTTTGTTTTGTTTCATGTGCTGAGTTTCAGGGAATGTATAGTCCAATGTGGGTGATTTTTCTGTGGATTTCTATTTTGAATTGTGTATCGGTTCTTGTGATTTTGATGTTGATAAATGCTATTTGGTTGGTTTTCTTTATGTTCACATGGGTACTTAATGTTGGAGTGTGTGGAGTTAATGTGGTTGAAAAAAACTATGTGTGTGCTCTGTAGACAGGAATCCAGCAATTGTATCATCAACATATTTGTACCAATATAGTGGAGGGTGCAAGGCTGAATTGATCATTTGAGATTCAATCTTTGTCATGAAAATGTTGGCTAGAACTGGTGGTATGGGATTGCCCATACTTAAGCCATTTATTTGAAGGTAGTTTTTGTCAATAAATATAAAGTCAGTTTTGGCGGTAGTGAATTCTATATGTGTTGCTAATTATTTGCTGGGGATGTGTATCAATTGGTTAGGGTCTTGGATATAAAGCTCTAAAGCAATCTTGCAGCCTTTGGTGTTTGAAACTTATGTGAAGAGGGAGATTGCATCAAAACTGGCCATTAAGGCTTTATGGTTTAGTTGGTCAAGAAAAGATTTTAAAGTTAAAAGAGTCTTTGAAAAAAAGAAGTCAGCTGATGTTATATATTGAAAAAATGCCCATGCTACGTAGTTGAATGATACATAGGTCAACATTATGGGTCATAGTGGATAATTGGGTTTGTGATGTTTGGGAGTGCCATATAGTTGTGGTGTGCATGAGTTGATTTTGTGTAGGTAAGAATAAAGGTTTTTTTGAGATTGTATTAGAATTTTTCATTTGCAGTAGTATTTTGTTTAGTTTGTTTTCATGTATTTTTTGTTGGATTTGTTTGAATCTGATAAGATGTTATTAATTTTTTGGATGTGCTTAATGAACACAAATGAGAAAAAAACTTATAACAAAATACAACTTTCCAGTAAATGCCAAAAACCAGGTACAAAACTAAAACATCAACTATGTAAAAACAACACAGACAAACACAACACCAACATTATTTATAAAATACAATGCAACAACTGCCACAACTTCTATATTTGAGAAACAAGCAGGAAAATGGAAACCAGACTCAAAGAACACAAAAAAACACCACATGTTTTTGAACATTGCAAATCAAATAAACACAGCATAACCATAGAAAACGCCCAGATACTAAGTATGGAAACAAACACAAAATCAAAGAAGCTCTATTTACAGAACAACTCAAACCAAAATTGAACCAGTATAAAGGATAACCTTTATACTTATACTAATTAATAACCCATTATACACTGCAACACCCCCTACAATCCTGTATCTATTTCCACTCTTGTCTCTAAAACATGCTTGGCACATCGGTTGCAAACTCTTTGCTAACATGATGATGATCTAGGAAGATCAAAAGGTTTTTCTCTACTTTATTTTAATAAAAGTTTTAATACCCATACCAGCTGTCTTGAGAAAGTGATTCAGCAGGTAATTGTTGTCCCAATGACCCCAAATCTCATACACCTTAAAGTTACTTGTGAAGGGATTACCAACCCCAAGGAAATTACTGAATTACAAGGGAGCATCTCAAAACATTTCCCATAGTGCTCTAAATGAAGAACATTTTATTCAGCCTTGCAGACAACCCTTTTAGTTTGCTTAGAATTAAGCACAAAGCTACACATTGGGCTATCTGTGCTTTGCCTACCACAGGTATTAAAACCCAGTTTCTAGCAAAATGAGTCTGCAGACATACCACTGTGTCACAGGGGGCAGTCACTCCTTTAAATAAACTTTTACAAAAATTATTTAATGCTAGTAATTTTCTGTGACTTGTCCTTAGCTTCCTGGAATACATCTACTGATTAAAGGAAGATCTCAAATTTTTAAAAAATAGTGATGAAGTACTAGCTTATTTATCTGTTTCATAAATTGCATGGAATACATGAACACTAGCAGAACTAAATACAAACAACAATCTTATATAAAATGTGTATTATCAATAGATGTTCTGAAAAAAAACAGTTATTGTTTTGTCACTGGCAGAATAAGTCTTAAAATTAGAATATGAAGCAAATATTTTAGTACCTATGAAATTTTTATCAAACTACTATTTAGTTCCAAACAGATCCTTGCAACTGATTTATTTTTATTTTTTTGTAAATGTTCATATGATTACAACATTTATTCAGTTTATTGCTTCTTGGTGGCTGAGCACTAAACTTCCAGGCTTATAACACCAAAATGTAAGGTTTGATTCTTGTGATGGATACTGCTCAAATAGCCTATTGCGTAGTTTGTGTTTACCTCTAAATAACCAAATAACTCTTCAGTTTATTTGCAACCGATATAAGGTAATACAAATTATGTTCTTACACCATAAAACATAGGTTTTTGCATGGTTCTTATGACTAAAACTAGATATAAAATATCACAACATGAGATGTATTTAAACAGAAGCCAGTATTGGTTTAAAATGTGTTTTGTAATTTCCTAGACGGTGATTTTCTTGTGGTCACTAGTGATGGACATGTGAATTCATCTATACCCTGCTATCGTGTGACAGTTAAAATATCACAAGGTAAGGTGTTTCTGTTAATTATTAGACATGTAGACCAGTGCAAATTTAGGGAAGCTCTAGATTATTTATTAAAATGGTGTTTTAAATATCTCACGTTTCCTATTATAGCAGTATCTATATAATGACTGAGTCACACATTATGACAAAAAGTTTGAATTTCTTGTACTTTTATCTGCCTTTTTACTACATGATAATTCAAAAATCAGAATGGTGGTGTTAACCGATTTAAATAAGGTGACTTAATTTAAAATAGAGTATCTTATTTTACAAGTATTATTAACTATGAGTAATTTAAAAAACAACAGCCGTAGTTCTAGTGTAAATGATGTTATAATTACCCTTTAAAGTTAGCTTTATTCAGATATTTGGTGATTCTTTAAAAACTTAAGTATAATATAAAGCTGGAATTACAAGCTAATGTTAATTGAACAATAACTATTAGATTTGAAACCTAATTGAATTTAGGACTTTATAATAAATACAACCTTCATGTGACTATTGAAACATTACATAAAACAAAATAACAAGTAAGGAAAAACTTCAAAAGAGGAAGAAAATATAGGAATGGCTAATATCAGTTCTTCAAAAACAATGTAAAAAAATGATAGAAATGGTATTTGTATCATCCCTACATGATACAAATACCACATGTACATTTGCTTCTGTTTTTTTAACTTATTTTAAATAAACCTTTATACTAATGTGATATCTGCCAAGTTTAATAAACACCTATGCAACACAAGATAAAAAAAATGAATGTATACTGTATTATAAATAGAACTTAAACGTCAGTGACTTCACTAACTTTTGTTGTAAAAATGAGTAAGTAGAAGTACTATTGTCATGTGTTGACTTCTGTATTTATTTATTTTTTTTTTTTAATACCTCTGGATTTCTTTCCAGTAATGGAAATAATCATGCAAACATAGAGTGAGTAATGACAACCAAGTAGCAAATTTAATAATGGTGAAACAATTATCAATGAAAATACAGAAGAACTACAAATGAGTTGTACAAAGCACTAGTATTTTGTATATTTACTCATTGCTTTATTTGGAAATATTGTTCTAAATGTTCTGCCTTACTCCTTACAATTCAGTCATTTTCTTTAAGATGGCTTTAGGAACTCACTGTTGGAAGTAGGGGAACAAATGGATATTTTGGGTAACATAAATGACATGATGTTTTGAACATTGCATCATCAGTTAGTGAAATAACATGGCAGACATAGTGAGGAACATACATCTTCAAGATTAATCCTTACCTGACATATTTTTAGGGAGTAGCAAGATAACTCGGAATTTGATTGGACTTGTCAGTAGTTAGGATTCCATCAATTTTTGGAAGATCACCAGTACTGTTTAAATCCTTAACATTTACTGATCTCCCACATGCTTTACTTTAAATGTTGCACGTTGATTATGTCCCTGTTAAAGAGTCTGTCATTCAAATCTCAGAAACATCAATATAGAGTTTACGTCTCCAACTTTAATCATGCCCCTGCTTGTTGCCCATTTCAATCCTTTTGGCTAATTACTTTAACAGTTACAGATCCACTGTTACCTTTTTGTTAATATGTACCTTGTTGTTCTAAAAGTAAAATTTACACATTTCCAACAGGATTGTTGACAAAATATGTTTCGAATTTTCATATGTCTTGTAAAAAATGTAACCAGTGACACTTAATATTACTTTATGAAGGTTTTACTCTTTTGCATTGACTTCTTCTATTATTGACAGTGCCAATTTACCATACCCTCTTTAGTGTAGTGTATCCATCATGTTTTCCCTCGATATTTTCATAAAATGTCCTCAATTAGGTAAGTTTGATTTTCATATGCTTGTGTGTTATTTCAGTCTTGAGAAATATTGTTGAATTCATGTCATTATTTTACAAAGTCTGTACTTTTTAAATAGGCTTTATACTCGTGGCATTTTTAGATTGGTTGGATGACAACCAGTCACACTATTTTCAAGTTATTTTCAAAAGTGTATACTTCAGAAATTTAGGTGAAATGCAAATGTATATCTGTATGTTACTTACCTTACAAGCTTTGGTGCCTGGCATGGTTAAGAGAATAAGGCACTAAACACATAACCTGAGGGTCATGGGTTCAAATCCCCATCAGATTACAAAGACGAGCATGTTTGAGCATCGTAATGTGACAGTGAATCCCACTATTCATTGGTAAAAGAGTAGCCCAACAGTTGGCAGCATGTGGTGATGAGTAGCTGCCTTCCCTATAGTCTTATGCTGCTAAATGAGGGATGGCTAGAGCAGATAGCCTTCGTGTGGCTTTGTGCACAGTTCAAAAGCAAACTTTGATTTTGTTTATTGTGTAGAATTACAGCTGTTATTAAATCTGCTTTACTTTATGGTTCCTGTTTATTAATGCTCTGACACTTTTTGTCACAGATAAGTGCTTCATCAACTGTCAACCATTTTCCAGTTTTTATCTGAATTGCCACACAGCAATTTTGCCAGAAGAAAAACAGGGTAGGTTTGCTTTCTTCATATCTTTCAATAGAATGTAAATGTCAAGAGCTTCAGGAGAGTAACATCTAGTATTTAAAAATTACTGTTTGTTTTAACAATCACTTTTAACTGCAGTTTGTATGAAAACTGGAAATGTTACTTTTTTTTTTCATGTTACGTTTATTGTATGATGTTTTGTGTTTTATCATACTGTAGCGATAAAACTTATCTTTCACTAATGGAAAGAAGTAATCAGAAATGATTTACTATATTGGTTTTGTTTCAGATTATCATTTATAAACTTGTGTTATGACATCATTTAACAAACAATATGATAAATGTTTGTTTGTCTAATTATCTGTCACCAGCGTGTACACGGATATCTCACCTAAAATTTGTTTTACGAGAAGCTGCTGATGCCGTTGTCGTAGCTGTTTCAGGTAAGAGAAGATTGTACCATTGTTTCTTCAGAACGTGAACTTTACTATAAACATGTTAGAACATTGCATTGTCACTACACCTGTATTTGCTTGAAACTTGAAGATTATAGTATCAGTTACACAAACGTTTATAGTATTAAAAAAAAGTTTCTGATTGGCATGTCATGATTAAGTTTCATTATCAAAAATGTGAAAATAATCACTTTTAAGGAAGAAGAGCTGATTTTTTTGAAAAAATGTTTTAAACAATGCAATGCTTAAATAACTAATGTACATTTCATTAATGAAAGAAATCATGCCTCATAATCTTATAATTTTTTGTATATTACTGTTATAAATATATGTAAATTGTATCTTCAGTATTTGTTTTATTTCAAGTTTTTTCATTTTTGTTATTTTTAAATATAAATATTATATACAGTGTAAGTTGGGTGCCTTTTAAAATTGTGTTTTGATCCACTTAATTTTTTACTGGTAGATCTGACTGCACATTTTTTAAGAGTAAGCCAAGAATGTGTAATCCTCTCTGTGGTTAATGTTCAGGGCTTATTAAAAATCAGGTTTTGATACGTGCAGTTGACACAGCACATATAACCAATTTCATATATTTGAGCTTAAATAAACAAACATACCCAAGAATGTACTCACCTTTGGAAAAACTTTCAATATTTTACTTATGTTTATGTATTTTTTTTTGGTCTATCAGACTGTTTAAAATGAGGTGTAGTCTTGAAAATATGATCTATCTGCATTGGTAATGCTTTCCAATCATATAATAATCTCAGAGAAAATAAATTGTTAACCACATTCACCTTTAAGAACTTCTGGTTAAATATAAGCTAATAATATAAATCAAAATTAAAATAATATCAAAGAAAACAATTCAGTTGAACAAACTGACAACAAATGTTGAGTATTATAAAGATAAACCAGAGCATCTTAGAATTTTCGGGAAACTTTAAGATGTATGATATGCATATATAACTTGTCAACTATTATAATATATTGATGCATATTTATTAATAAAGGAAGTTCTGGCAGTATCGTTGAACTTTGGGAGTTACAAGAAAAACCTGTAACTGTACATAAAATGTTTTGTAACAATACTAAAGAACAGCCAAAAACCGTGGTAAGTTATTTAGAAATTCTGTTTTGTTTTTATGTGTCATAAGAAGACTGTTAAGGTAACATTAAATTATTACTACTAAATGGCAGAATAAGCACAAAGAAATTGTATTTTGTAATTGCATCAATTAATTTATTATTTGGCCATGAACCTATGAGTCTGAGTCATTCCATGTTTTAGTTTATTTTGATGCTACATAGCTGTAAAGGAACTCAACATACCAGCTATCTGAACAAGGTCAATGATTTATTAATATTCTGACTTTTGTGCTTAACATTATCATGAATCTTGTACTATCCAGCCTGTCTATTACAGTTTCTCTTTTAGATTTAACCAGATCATTATACATGCAAGTTTAATGGAGGAAAAGTAAATTTGTGTACCTGTTCATGATGTTTCATAAATTTGCAATTTGGGATTTTTTGTTCCTCTAATACAGTTGTCTTACAAAAGTATTATGCTGCATAATTATCCAGATAAAACATGGAGTTCACTGACTCTCCAAAACATTATGGATGGAAAGAAGATGTTTCTCGTAGTTATTAAATTGTTGTACAGTAAGAATGAACACAGATCTCAAAGACATTTAAATGAGGCGTTAACAAGTAATATTTAAAAATAATAAGAAACATCTCTTTACCAACATTTTTACCACATTTTCTCCATCACTATTCTGCTTTAATTGTATTCAAACAAAAATTAATACAACTTTATATTTTAGAAATCTTCTCCATATTAGGAAAACTAAATTAATTGTAGAAGGTTGCTGAAAACTGAAGAAATAATTTGTTATAACTGTTGTTTATTTTCTGTGAAAACAATAGGATGTTAAACAAACATAAAAGATCATTTGAAAAAACCTTTAAGTTGGAAGTAATCAAAGTGACAAAAAACAGTAAGCAAAAAATCAGTGATGTTGAGAAATATTTTCTCAAACCAAACGAGCCATTTTTGCATATAAAGTAAGCAAAAAACTCCCAGATCCTAGTTTTTAGTTTTTGAAATATTGCCAACAGGTGGAGAAACTGCTATCTGAAAGCTAGTGTTGAAAATGAAACTTGTTGACTTATTAAGTTTAAAACTTCATATACAAATACAACTATTAATTTTTGGAAAAAGAACTTGAAAATAAGAGTAAAAAGCATAGTGTTTGCTCTTCTTTGTGATAGTTATTTTGGAACTTCATTTAAAGGAAAGATGCCTTTTAAATCTACATTACACAAATAGTATACATATTTTATACTGCATAGTTGTTGCAAAGGCCTAGTGATTAAAAATATTATAGGAATACATTAATACTTGTAAGTTTATGCTGTATGATATGAAATAGAGAGAAACCTCTGTAACAGTAAATGTAGTGGTCAAAAAGTCATTTTCATCATAGCAAATATTTCACAATCTCCATTGTTTGATTTATTTATACTTACCTTGCATATTAAAGATCTGGTGCCGTAAGGACACCATTATCTGGCATAAATTCCACATTAGCCTTGGATTATTTTGTGTTTAGGGCTGGCGACATCATGCTTCATCGTCATCTAACTCGCCAGTTGTTGCTGTTGCCACACCCAGACTCTCCATTTATGACATCACACCCCCACCATCATACATACTTGTTGCATACAAAGATAATGAAATAAAGTGCTTCTTCAGGTTAGTTGTTTCATTTGAATTTTCCATTATTGCTCCAGCACCACACCTCGTTAAGGATTTTATTTCTAGAAGGTTATGTGCTTAGAACTTTTCAAAACTTGTTGATTACCAACATTTTTCACATGATTATTTTGAATAGCAGATTTAAGTGACAAAAAGATTGGTTTGTAGATGTGACAAAGAGATTTGGAATTATGTTCAGTTAGGAAACTCAAAATAAACTTCAAAACAATTTATCTATATATTAAGCTAATCATTTTTGGATTTACATTGTTGGGCTTCGAGTATTTTCATTTCATTATTTGATTACTCAAACCAAGAATTTGCTGTTAAGTTTCAACATGTGATTCATTTCCCCAGGGAATCCTTGAGGTTGGTGTGCAGTATTAGTGTTAATGCTGTAAGCCACAGGAGGGATGAAATAGGTAAGAAATTTGCAATTTTTCACTATGTATGTGTATTCATGAAACATAGACCTGTATAATCTTTTTGTATTGTAATATATAAAAATTGACACTGGCATGAAAATTTAAACTATGTGAAAGTTGTTTGGGTTTTAACAACTGATTTTCCATAATTAAACTTTGGAAATTAAAAAAAATATATAATAATATTCATTTTTTTTATCACATAAAGGATTTTTTTATAAATCAGGACAGGAAAACAAACTTACTCAGAACAATTCATTATGTCATTTAACACAATGAACACTTTTTATTATTTGCTATATCTCTGTTCCAGAACAGTCAGTAAGACTTTTACATCATGATTGGTCAAAAGAAATCTATAGCCATCAGTTGTCAACATTTTAAGCATAACAGAATGTGACCTGATTTCCATGAAAACCATTCACTTATTTGTAAAATAGTCTGTAAGTGGTGGAGAAAAATGGATATCATTCTCAGATTTATTGTGCAGGAATTACTAAAGAATGTGTAGAAAATTTCAGTACAAAAACCATTGCAGGCCTGTGTTACTAGTTCAGTAAGAAGATTGTTTATCCAATGGATGATAGTGATTTTATTTACTCAATAAAATTTGCCTTCAATTGTTGATGTAGATTCATAATGTGGGTGGCACATGTATAATAAAACAAAAGGTGAGGGTTTTCTTCAACTTTATTTTACTTAAATTATTGGTCACCATTTCATTTGCTGGTATTTCTACCAGAAACCTCTGAAATTGTGGAAATAAAACCATGCACGTATGTTATACAATGTAAAACTATAATGTTGTGACGTGTTCTGAGGGTGTAGTAATGTTTCAGTATGTGAACTGTCTGCATGTTTTGATATTTTACATACAACTTTTTTTTTAACCAGTAAATGGCTTTCACATGTGCTTTTGTCAACCAGGGTAGTGTGGTTTATAAGATCTAAACAATTTTGTTATTCATTATGTACTAAGTCCATACTTTAAACATGTACTGCCTAGTCCAGTTCAAAAGAAGTTTTATCATCTCTAGTCATTATTTGTTCATGTTATGCGATTATTGTTGTTTCATTTAGTCTGGTATTGTATGATTTAGTCATTGTTACAGTTGTTTTATTTTGGGCTTGTGTTGTTGTTTTGTGTGATAGTTTTTTTATTGAGGTTTGTGTTATTACATTCCTTGATGTGACCATTGTTATTTCATTTAGTCTGGTCTTATTACTTGATCCATTCTTTGTTGGTTAATGGTTTACTTTCACCACTGTATTTTTCCTTATGCTTCAGGAATGGTACAACATGTGCCTGGGACAACAGTGTCAGACATGCAACTCACCTGGACAGGATCTGCTCTAATAGCGATCAACTCCCTATCAGAACTACTTCTCTATAGACTATCACCTATAACAGATCCAGGTAAGATAACAGCTAATCGTGTGTTAATGCCATTTATATGTTTCATATTAGAAATCACAAACTCAAGATGTCAATTTGTTTTTATTAAGGATAGACCTAAATTATTTTATATTTCTAATTATTATAAACTTTACCCAGTAAACCTATTCATTGTGGTTTCTTATTTACCCTTCAAATCTCACTGAATTTCAATACAAAAAACATACTACTTTTATAAACTTGGATAGTGCTAATAAGAAACTATAAATAAAAAAAGTTATTTTTTACAACATTGAAATCATTTTTAATAAAGTTTTAGCTCCTGATTTAGGGCCGTCATTAGATTAATTGAAAACTCATAAAAGCAACTTCTTTGTGAATATTTGTAAGATATAACTTTGTTTGAAATAACAAGGTGGGAAATGCATAGTAATGTATTTATTAATCGTATAATCTATAAAATGTTCTAACGAAAGATCAAAGCAACTTAGAGCAGTGAAAACTATAACAAAACTAAGAGTGAAGACAGAAACAAAATAAGTTACAGGTAACACTGTAGTTGCCACACCTTTTTTTTTTCCTCTTCAGTTGTGATGTAAGCTACAAAATTGGTGTATCTTACTTAAGATTTAAAGTTGTTGATATTATATCAGTCATTTTGGCACATGCACACACACATGTTACGGTTGGTCTTTTTCTTAAACAAATTAACTTCATTTTTCTATGATGTAAGCTATTTTTGTGTGACAGATTTGTTTTTTTTCCACAAATGGAAGTTTGCCATAAATGAGGTAGAACTCAGAGACTTAGTCTTTATTTTTTATTTTTGAAACACATTAACTTCATCTTTCTGTGAGATAAAGTTTTCCTTGTGTCAGATGTTTTTTCTAGAAATTTAAGTTTTCAATAAATCCATTTTATTTTATTAAAATTATTTTCTTTGTTATTGCTGTAATATTAATTGAGAGTCTGATTTGTATGCAATTTTTTTTACTTTTGTTTTGAATTTTGTGAAAAGCTACATGAGAGCTATCTGTGCTAGCCACCCCTAATTTAGCAGTGTAAGAGTAGAGGGAAGGCAGCTAGTCATCTTCATCATCCACTGCCAACTCTTTGGATACTCTTTTACCAATGAATAGTGGGATTGACCATAACTTTCAGTGATGTCAAGAAACCCACTTGTTGAGAATTTTATATACGGCATCCCCAAACCTCATAAACCAGATTGTCCATTACGACCAATAATGTCAACATATGAATTGTTTAATTACAATCTTGGTAAATACATAGCATGGGCATTCTCCAAATATGTAACATCAGCCAGCTCATTCATCAAAGACTCCTTTAATTTCAAGTCTAATCTAAATCAACTTAATCATAAAGCCTTAATGGCCAGTTTCAATGTTATATCCCTCTTTACAGAAGTTCCAACAACAGAAGCCTGCAAGATAGCCTTAGAACTCTATATCCGAGACCCTAACCCAATTATAGACATTCCCAGTAACCAGTTAGCAACCCTCATAGAATTCACCACAATAAAGACAAACTTCATGTTCAACAACCAAAACTATATACAAACAAATGGTCTAAGCATGGGCAACCCAGTATCACCAGTTCTAGCCAATATTTTTATGACACAAATTGAAACGCAAGCAATTAATACAGCATTACGTCCACCACTATACTGGTACAGATATGTAGATGACATGGTTGCGGGATTCAAATCTACAGAACACATACTTAATTTTTTCAATCACATTAACTCTATACATCCCAACATTAACTTCACATGTGAACAGGAAGAAAGCAATCAAATATCATTCCTTAACCACAAAATTATAAGAACCGACACACAATTCAAAACAGAAATCCACCAAAAAATCACCCATACTGGACTATAGATTCCTTGGGACTCAGCACATGAAACAAAACAAAAACTAAACATACTAAGAAACCAGATAAACACAGCCATAAAACTATGCTCACCAGATAAAATTAATGATGAATTAGACAAAATAAAACAATACTTCATCAACATCAATAAGTTTCCTCCACAAACCGTAGAAAACATTATACGCACACACCTAGACAGAAAGCAAAATCAACCAACAAAAGTAAATATATCTCACGAATCAAAAAATCACGAAACCATATACTGCTGTATACCATATATTCCTGACATCAGCAAACAGATAACCAACATTTGGCAAAAACTAGTAACAAAATATAACATCCCAGTTAATACTAAATTTATTCAAAAACCAGGCACAAAACTGAGGTCTATACGATGTAAAAACTACACTGACAAACACCACACCAACATTATTTATAAAATACAATGTGATAACTGCCACGACTTCTATATTGGAGAAACAAGTAGAAAAATGGAAACCAGATTCAAAGAACATAAAAAGTCACCTTCACACGTTTTCGAACACTGCAAGTCAAATAAACATAACATAACCATAGAAAACACTAAAATACTAAATAAAGAAACAAACATAAACAAATGCAAAATTAAAGAAGCCTTACTTATACAACAACTTAAACGCAAAATAAACCAATATAAAGGAACGCCATTATATCTATATTAATATTATAGATAAAATTATATTCAAACATCTAACCCCGCCCTCTACATTACGACACTCAGTTACACAACCACTTCCAAACATGTGGTCAGCTTCCGGTCAGTCACCTCTTTCTTTGTGAACCTGACGATGACCGAAGAAGGTCGAAACGTTGTTTGCTCTTCTATTTAAAATATTTTCTCAACCCAAACGAGCCGTTTTTGCATATAAAATGACCATACCTTTATAATAGCCCCATTGCATTGCAGGTTGAGCCTTAAGCACCTGGCCATTCCGGACTTCTTTGTTTCTTTAACATTATGCTTATTGACTAACCTGCAAGTGTAAGTGCATAAATTATGTTTCAATAAGGAAGAATGTTCTTCATCCACTTTTGACATATACTGTTTATTTATTCTTACTTTGTATCTTTCTTTCTTAGTTATCTCACTACAAATTATTGATAACCACATTTCTGCCCCAAGAAGACATTTTTACTTACAACGATTTTGTTTGATCACAAAAATAATTTGTGTTTACAGTCAGTACAGCTACTAATTGGTTCAGAAATTACTTCTGAAACATGTTTTGTTTGTATCAAACTTGTTTCAGAGTATAAAATAAAAAAACTCAAAGAAAATAGGTGCATGGAACAAAGAACACAATCAAAACCAAGACACAAAATGGAAACTGAACTTCATATAGATAGATGAGTCATTAGATAAACTGCAAATATTTCCTCTATTGTAAAATAAATTATGATGCTTTGTGTTGAAATTGCAGTAGAGGTTGTTTAATTTGTCTTTTTGTAGTTTCATTGATCATTGCTCTTTACAGAGACTTTATAATGTAGAGTATTTTTTCTTACTTAAGCTCATGTTTTCTGTATTAATGAAGTGTCACCTGATGATTAACTTAAAATAGTTTTTTTTTATGTGCTCAGTTTGCCGTATAGCAGACTGAAGAGGTGATTGAAAATTTTTTTAAAAATTAAAATGCAAAAAAAAACCATTTATTAAGATGAATTATTTGTGTAACTGCATAATATTTGTGCTCAGTACTGTGTCAGTGCAGATGACTCTCAGGACTTAGCTTTGCATGAAATTCAAAACATACAAACAAAAAGCAACATGTCTTTTACTGATTTTTATTTGGTGATTTTCTGAACCTCTTCTTGACATGAACAAAACTATAATATAGAAAAAAAGTTTTATAAATTATAGAAAAAACTGTAAACCAGTAAATCAAACATTAATTTTAATATTTGATAACTCTTTTTCATTGATGGTGATGACAAGATACTTTAGCAAATGACAGTGCTGTCTCTTTACCAATTCCATCCCAAACTTGTTTAAGTTAATTGGAATCTAATACAAATATCAACAGATCATAGATAGTGACAAAGATATTTAGAAACCTGTTTTCAACATCTTCTATGATTATGTTTGTCAGGCAAATCTACCAAGGTTGAACAGTATTGCTAACCCTTTTAAGAGCTTCTTCTGGTCTTAAACTGACATAATATCAGAATAAGTCAAAGTTGCTATCTATAATTTTTATCATATTTGTACTTGCAAATATAAGCACTTATTAGCTAGTTTACAAGCAGTCAAACTATCTGAGATTGAAGCTGTATTACTGTCTAGTATAAAGTTTAAAATCAAACTGTTACAACTTGCTCACAACATTACTAGATTTCTGTGTCCATGTATCATTATTACATCTAAGTATTGTCAGTCATAAACTAGTTGCTGTATTGCTCCTAACTAATGCCTACAGAGGTGTTCCAAACTGCAAGGGAGTGGCTAATGATAGTGCTTGTACAGTTCTGGGTTCTATTTTCCACATGTGATTTGTTGATTTCAATACTAAGAAGTGTGTTTGTTTTTCTTTTCATTAATCAAAATTATGGCAGTAAAAGTGTATTATACATTGAGTTATTATTGCTGTGCACAATGTAAGCTTTATAAAATATGGGGAGAGTATAATTAGAGAGAGGCTGTTAATTAGAGAAATATGGTATGTAAACAAGTTCTTGTATTATTGTAACGTTCCATTAATTTGGTGTTTTTGTTTATAAATATTATAATGTGTATTATTATAAATTTATAATTCAGTATTTTTTTATATAGAACTTGGCTGTTATTTTCATTTTGAGGAAAATTACGATGGTAAAAACAGTAGTTTGACAAAAAAAGACATTTGATAAACAACTATTTACATATATTTTGAGTTAATAAAATTACAGATTACGTAATGTCAAAATTACTTTTTTCATTGTATATAAGGTAAACATTATAGAAGGTGATTTTATACGAGCAGAGATCATTTCACGTGTGTCATCTCTATTGTTAAAACCAAAGTTGTTATTATAACAAAATAAATATAACTTTATACTCCAACTCAGGGGGTCCTATGAGTACCATCTATGCTGTGACAGTGCTGGAGTATTGTTTGATAACAGGAATTGATTGGTGGGACGTGATACTAAGTCTTCGGCCAGGTAAGTATCTTGTACGTTCATGCTGTTTTGAGTAATCACATATGTAATTACTTAGTAAGGTCATTAATAAGAACTTAGAAGTAAATGTGTGAATATTAAATATTAAATTCAGTATTTTTGTCATATTCTTTTCTCATACAATAAGTAGATTTAAACTCTACAAAGATTTTTGTTGAATGAACTTTTATTCAGCTATAAAACGTGAATAGTAAAATGCCTGGGTTATCATATGATGGGAGATTGAAATCTCTGTTTTTTTTATTGAAAACAGAAGGGTTAGAAGATACATGATTGAAATGTTTAAGATTGTAAAGGAAATTGAAGATATTGAATCATCTATTTTCTTCACACTTGGTAGGACTGGGAGGCATAAATACAGTGGAGCGCCATTAAGCCGTGGTATCTGGGGGTCAATCTGCTTAACCGGGGCTTAAGTGGTCTGCGGCTTAAACCTTTGTGGAAAATTGAGAAAGCTACTGGTACATCATCATCAATGGAGTGATTTCTATTGGGTTTGTGGCCAATATTTATACAATTCCACAAAAATATTGGATTATTGAATTAAAAATAATACTTTAATTATTGATCACTTTTTCATGTATTTACTGCGGATTAACTTAAATGTATGAAGAGGTGTGATTCGGTAACAATGGCGACCTCCATAAAGCTGACGTAAAGAGCGGATAAGGTAGATTAACGGTTGATTTCTATTGTAATATATTTTATTTATTTCCCAAATTAAAGCAAATCCTTTTTAAATATCCCCTTGAAGTTATAAAGTCAGAATTAAATTTGTAAGCCACGTTTTTACACGTTCTTAAATTAGCGGTGACAAGACTTGCTACAGCGGCTTAAGCGATTTCACGGTTTACTGGTCTGCAGCTTAACGGCACTCCACTGTATATATTTTGGCAAGGTAGGAATCATCTTCAGCTCAGACACTTTTATATTTCTAATGTGGTGGTTTGTCTTCTGGACAGGTTGTCTTTGGGTGTTGTAGAGGCAGTAAGTTTAAGTGAGTTCAAGAAAAGGTTTGATATGTTTATGAATGATAAGGGCTGGTTTTAAAGGTTTGATTTTATAAAAATTTTTATTAATAGTTTTAATGTAGTTTAAAGGATGGAGCAAGAGGCCTCATGTTGTTTCAAAACATTATGTAATGTTATTTTTTATTTTTCAGTACCTACAGTCCTTAATTACTAATGGAGTTATGTATGTGTTAAAAAATAATATATAGAATATGTAAACTAAGGGCATTTAATTAACTCTCTCATAAAATGAGCAATTTATAATATAATTTTATGTTTCTTTAGTGATATTCAAATACTGTGTTTCAACATTATAATTTTTTTTAACTTTGAGCTCGTATGTACTATTTTTCATATTTTATAGAGGCTAGAGTAAAAATAACTACCCAGTATTTAGAAATCAAGTTTAATTTTCACTGTCCTACTCTGAAACAAACAATAATTAAAATGATGTCAGTTGCCTTCATTACATAATATGATAACAACTGTACCAACATTAGAGAAACTTGTTAGTGGAGTGTAATATATTTAAAACTGTTCATAATAGAACTCTATTGGACATTATTATAACATTTATTCAAATAGCTGAGACACTCTCAGGTGTTTTACTGATTTTCACATTGTTTGCAGGTTTGATTGAAACTGTGTGTGAAAAGTTGTCAGAGTCATTCAACCGACAACCTGTTGGAAGTCAACAGTACTTGTTGAGTCGGTTTCTTTCTCTTAAAGGTTCATTTTGTAGGTAAGAAACTTCAGAAATTATGTGTTTAAGACATTGATATAACTTTTATAAACCATTAAGAATACATTAGTAAATGTATTGTATTTTTTTCCTTGAAACATTAATAAACTTTAATTTTAAAAGGTTTTAATGAAGTAGTCATCTCTTCAGTCCTAAAAATTCTCCACAAGTTATGTTTGTGAAATGTGTGAATATTGATCTTCACATTCTACTTTATATAATACTCTTGCATCTACATATTTTACATTTCTTTTACAGATGTCTCAGCAATGGCCAGGCTAAAGCTGGTGACTGTCATGCTTTAATCATGTTAAATGCTGTGGCAGCTGCTATCAAGGGTCTCCTTCGGCCACGAGATTTATCAAGTCAAGAGAAAGGACCTGCAGAGAACTTGACAAGTAGGTTGATCCAGTTGATTCTTCTACTAATAACGCAAGACGTCTTGGTCAGGTACAGCTTATTTGCAAATCTCTCTATATTTTCACATATTTATGAATATATTTTCTTAGGCTGTAGACTCTTAGATTAAAACCTTAAACTTTGTAGGTACATGCAATAAAAAAAATAAATAGCTTTTTGTTTGTTCATGATAAAACAATAAATGTGTATTAGTTGTATTTAGTAATTTCTTATATGTTACTAATAATTTTAATGAAAAATATATTTTCATCTTTAGTATTCATTCTCTAAGTAGCCATGTATGAAAAATATAAACTTGAAACAAATAATTCAATAATAAAAATAAATACATTGTTTCAAACTGAGGAAAACATGAAGTATTTTGAAACATCATTTGTCCTAATCAAGTAACAAACATTCATCCTGTCTGAACAACTTTATGCTTTTGTTGGAAATGGTGAGCATGTCTATATTTATTTGGTTTTATCATTTGTTTTATTTTCTAAAGTTGTTCATAAAAATACCAAGTATAAATCTTACTTTGTTAGGTTAACAGTTGTGTATCATCATATTTATTTATTACTCCCCATACTTAATTCTGTTCAGATATTTACAAAAGCTTATTTTCATCTCTGTCAGCTATTATGAGCAGTAAAGGTGCAGAAGGAATCACAAACATAGACAAGGTCCTTCTTCATTTAGAGCACAAGGAGTTTGCTGTGGAACCTCCCATTCTCCAGTCACTACAGCATCTTAACCAATGGGTGGCCGATTTTACTCTTAATTTAATGGCTTCACTGTCGCAGCAGTATCACACGAACATTCCCGGGGTACGTTGTCCTTTCTAAACTGGGTTGAGAACAGCCTAGCTATTTCAGGTGCTAGACTCCAGATTAGAATACCCATGATTTGGGTTCTTGGTATATCATTGAACACACTTCACAGTTTTAGCTATGTGGTATTGTGACAGTGACAGTAAAAACTGCTATTCAGTTAAGAGTAGCCATGTAATTACTGGTCAGTAAGTACATAGGTTCCATACATATGATCTGATCATGTAACTGATGTATTGCATAATGTGTCATTCACATTGAAAGTATCAAATAGTGTTTAACTTATAAATTGTTATAAAATTAGTTATATTTCTTGTCCTAGTGTAAGTAACTTTCCAATGTGTGCACATCTTATGTTAATAATCTGCCTTGGTAATGTTATGAATATCAATATTAACTACGAACAAAAATACTTGAACTTTATTTAAAGTCTAGATACTTGTAAGAATCACCCCACACTTTAGGCTCTGCAACCTAAGAACAAAGAAATGTATTAGATGGCAAGTTCCAAAACATGATATGGACAACTTTTACTGTAGGCAAATTCTGGTTTTAATAACTACAGTGTTTTGACCTATAGTGTTAGGTCTCCTTTAGGTAAGAGTTACAGGTTGTTTTTTTTAAATTGTCCTTCTGATTGCAGTTAGTGCTTGTTTAATCATATTTCAAAGAACTTTTAAAGATTGTATTGTTGGAACCACTTTATATGACTTGGCAAATACTTAAAATATTCTACTTTTTACTTTGTAACTAAGAAATATGTGATATTGTGTGGAATTGAATTTTCACAAGATGAGGATTTTTTAGTTATATTTTCTAACTTTTATTGTTACATGTTTATAACTAGTTTTAGTATTCATTCGGCCTAAAATGTTTCTGTAGTATTTTTCAATATCTTGTTAGCTTTCTCCTGTCTTGCAGTGTATATAATAAGTTTTTCTTTCATTTATATTTAGTCTTAAATCCAAATATACTTTTGCCCTTTAACTTTAAAAATGCTGCCTAAACTCACTGTGTTTTTTACACTATTTATTGTATTCATCATTGTTTTACAGAGTGGTCTTTTGACAGATCCCAAGGCACTAAACACTCTTCGTGAACTACTCGTTGTTATCAGGATTTGGAGTTTCATGAGTGAAAGTTGTCTTCCCGTGTTCACAAAGATGGCAGGTATGTGATCTGTAGTTTTAAAGTTACATCTTAATTATTTTGTAAAGGATCATACTTAGACATAGCATACAGTGCTGTTTGTCTGTTATTAATGGAAACATGTGCAAACAGTAACACTTAGTCAGCTTACTATGTTAAAAAACAATTGTTAACACTTGTCACAGGCAAAGCACAGGTTGTCAGTTGTACAGTTTTGTGCTTAACAACAAACAAAAACTTTAATAACCAAAAATTGTAGTGTGTGGCATAAAGTATGTCAGGTTTCGAATATGCAAAAGATAAAGAATACTGAAAACACCAACTATAAAGCTTTGGCATTAAAGTAATAGTTTAATTTTTTTTTTGGTACAGCATAATTTTACGCATGCATAAACATAATATCTGATTAGCAGTGTGCCTGATCTGTTATCTCTTTTTATATACACACACTGTTGCAAAGACAACCACAACTGTAATTCTTTAAACTTTGTGTGTGAAAATGCTGACATGTATTATCACTAGCTGTATAACCTTGAGACTAGACAGGATTTTTATTCTCGTTTTATAAATATCAGTTACACTATACACGAGAGAAAGATATATGAAAGTGAGTTCACTTGAGTCTTAATTAGGTGTATTTTAAAGTCCAGTCATCTATTCATAAAAATACAATAGATCAATATAATATTTTTATATGTTCTCTCTATTGAGGATTTAGAGGATGTTACTGCTTATCTGTTGTTTTCATCTTTTAATTTTTTTCTTTATTTTTTCAGATAACTTGGATATATTGTCCCTTCTGTTTAAACTTTTGACAAAAATCTTGTTAAGTCTTGGATCAGAACCTGATGAAAGTTTGCTTGGTAAGTTTTAGACTTAATTGTATTCACATATTGAATTTTAACAAATTATAAATAGTAAAATATAAGTTTCTATGTTATTCTGAGAAGTTGAATAATTTGGGAAATTAACCTCTCTATGGTTATTCCCACTGAAAAAAAAAATATTTTACTGTTTATTCAAATTTTACATACATAATTAGGTAACTGAATTTTTAATAATTGTCATTCCAGCTTTAATAAAATGTAACTTGTTTTCTCTTGCTATGTTATGCTTTACTATATCAAAGTATCATACTGTTTATAACCTTTATTTTTAATAATCACAGAACATTGTTATTTTTGAAACCAGTTGTACTGTGAGGAAATATAGTTGTGTAAGTACCACATTTATGGGATTACTTGTACCAAATAACACTGTTCTTGGAACCAGTTGTGCTGTTGTTATGGGGGATGATTGTATAAATACCATGTTTATGGGAACACTTGTGATAAATATGACTATTTTTGGAACTAGTAGTGATGTGTAAATATAATATTTAGAAAGTCATTTGTTAGCAATATGACTGAATATAGTGTCGTAGAAGTTAAAGTTATTAAAATTATGTCCTTCAAGTGTTTTATGGCTTAATACTTGAAATAGAAGACAATTACTTTTAACTTTTTGAACTTTATGTCAAAAGGATTTATTTTTACTTTTTTTGTACTTTTATTTCAGATGAGTGTTGCTGGCTTCCAAGTCAGGTTTTAATTCCAAGTATCGATTTGGGTGTCCATTCACAAGGTATTGTTTGATCGTATTCATACTAGCAACAAGGAAGCCCACCTTTAGATGGACATTACAATCTTTAGCTGATCAGCTTCTAAATTAATACCGTTTTATTGGCACTATTTAAAAAGTGAAAAACAATACACAGTTACTACCTTGAATGGCAACTCCATTAAACAAGGATTTTGATAGTGGCAAATGTTAAGTTCTTAAAATAAATTCCAGTTCTCCATAATTCTTAGAAGAGTAAGTAATCTAACTTATCATTTTAAAATACCATTCAACTTTCTTATTCATATCAAACCAAATGCAAAAAAAATATTTAAGTTGGACATCTTATATATAAATGTGTATATGGTTGTTGAGCACATATCACCATTATTGTTACACTTGCTAACTTAACCACGTGTACCAGCACTACCTAAGCATGCTTAACATATCTGAAACTGTGTTAAATGCATTCAAGAGAAGAGTTGAAGAATTAGACAAGGTACAAAACTTTTATGTTTTCACATCTGATCATCCAGAAATTACCAGTTCTAGTGAACCAGGCCTGACCTAGTGCTTAATGTACTAGAATGTATAACCTACATTAATTGGTGCCTTTAAGTCATGGTTTGCACTTTTTTGAAACTGATGTGATGCGAGTGATAGTCAAATCTCACTACTTAAGTAGTGTAGTGTGAAAATTAAGGACAGATATCCTTTGTTTTACATTACACAAATATCAAAAACCAACAACCAGCTACTGGCAACTTTCTTTTCGTGCTTGAGAAAAGAATTTTTAAAATTTGAAGATGCTGAAAGATGTCTACATGTCTTCACACCATTTTTAAACAAGAACAGTAATAAGAAGCACGATGTGTTTCTCAGGTGCAGAAAAATATTCAGTTACATTCTCTTCAGCAATTGAAACAGAGAGTAGTTATCAAAGTTATTCATGTGTTTTGGTTTAAAACATTTATTCAAAGATTGTGGGCTCCACTTTATTATTTATTTGGGCAGTTTTTTCACTAATGTAATATTTTGAAAGTGTAAAGACAGTCCATTAATACATTCTAGGCTTTTTCTCTCAGTAATTATTTATAATACCAATTTCCTTTCTTCCTTTTCTAAAAGGTTCAGAATATTTAAACTACTAGTTTATTATTTTAACTGCTTCTTGCATTTCAGTTTCTATTCTATTTTAGAACTTCTGTATCAGATCTATTGACTACTGAAGTAAAAACTGTATATTATTTTTCTCTCTGATACAAGGTTTAAAATATTTATTTCATGTGATCATAAGGAGTGGCCAGCCCAGCTCTATTCATGAACTCTCTGCCACTTCAGTTTGAGTATTGTGTTCAGCCTCACTTTCTTCACTACACAAGTAAAGTTCGTCAGCCAGACAGTGCCTTGCCACTTCTCCACAAGATGGATATTGTAAGACATGTCAGTCTTGGAGCAAGTCCTCCAGTATTTAGACAGTGCACTAGGTAACACAGTATGAATGTTATATTTAATTTTGGGTTGAAGTTCCATAATTTAATCCAATTTTGTAAGTACAGTTTATTGCTGTGTTTTAAATATTGCTGTTCAGAGTTGAGATGCTGAAAAACACATTATAGTAACAGTCACTAGTGCCCTTGGTAATCATTTACTTACTTTCAAATGCTATATACTTTTAGAGCTCCTTCTAAAGGTGAATGTTTAAAAAAGCAAAGTTTACAGTGATTGTTTTGAAAACTTATTTTTCTGTGAGTTATAATTCCATTCATAAACTTTGTAGCCTTATAGCCAGTAAATGACTATTTATTATTTTGTTCATAACTTGTATTTTAAGATATTGTTTCCTTTTAGACATTTAAAACTACAACGTATAAAAAAGTGCACAACATTGGATTCACACAAGCTGCTTGGTTCTCCACACCCAACTTTCATTGTAACATTGTTAAACATGTTCTAGACTGGATTTGTAACAGCCATAATGCATTTTGAAGTTTATGCAAGAAAAGATTTAATTTTTTGCACCATTAAGAACAATCTCACATATAAATAGCCAAAGAGCATATGGGTCAGGAGATAACGGTCCCCGTTTCTTTAACTAAATGTAAAAAACACATTACCTTTAAAATACTTGTTCTTGCAACTCTTCCATAAGTAAGGTGTGTCTGATGTCTTCTAGCTTTGAACTAGACACAGGTGAGCTTTCATAAAACTTAGAGACTCTTAAATTTATCATTTTTCATTTAAAAGGCAAGAGAATTCTTAGTTGTACACTGTATTTTAGAAACATCGTGAAAGGATGCATTTATCTAACTAAGAGAAAATTTAAATGGCAACAATGCTAAGTATTAAAATTGTGCACATTTTTGCCATTCTAAATCAGCAAAAGTTAAGTTTTTGAAAAAAAATAACATACCAGAGTATGTTATGGGTGTCTTGTACCTTACTTTGTAATATGGGTCTTGTAAGAACAGATTTAGACATGGACATGATTCTACCTCAACAGTTCTTACCTTAGTAATAAACGAACATCTCCAGCTATCTACATGTATGGAAAACCCATAACTGTATACTCAGCTTCTTCCTTTGTCACACAATAAAATTTATTTATTTACACAGATGTTCATCGTCCTCTTTAGTGAAGCCAGCTGTCCGATCTGCAGCTACTCGAGCGTGGGACCAGCGATGGTTGAGGTTCTGCCCTTGTGGCGGACAGTGGAAGCTGAAAACAAGCAAACAATAAACATACAAAAACTGGAGACTTGAAGATCACGTGATTTCTGGAAGTTTACTTGCTCATTATTTTAAAATAAAACTTTTCAACAGTATGTGATTGTGTTTTTTTGTGAAGTGGTAAAACTCTCTTTTACAAACATAAACCCCTGCAAATTATGAAGTTCAAAATTTATGTTTGAATGAAGGAAATTAAGTAGCAGATCTAAATCACAGATCAAATGTTCGATAGTTCTCTAAAATTAATAAGTATACACATGAAACAAGAATTTGTTAATTTCTACAATTTTATTACCGTTGATATAAATCCTCAACATGTAAATACAATTGATTACATGACAGCACAAACAACTATAAATACACAGTAATAACATAACACACACTACTGGGTAATGAATATTCTTTTTCTCCTGAGAATGTGGCTCAGAAGTTGTTTTGAGTATTTACACAATTAGCACATGCTGAGGTAAAAGAGAAAAGGGTAACTTTGAAGGTTGTTTGTTGTACATTTAAATATTGTTAAATGTAGCTGATAAGTTTTGAAACTTATGTATCACACTGATACAGCAAATTCTATAAATTCCTTTCAACCAAAGTGTTTTCAGATCAATCAGTGCCTGAAAAGACCATGGAATACCTTCAGAAAGCATCTTTCACCAAGATTGATACAAAGTGTCAGTTTCTCTGAATTGCATGGAAGTAGAAATGAACATAGCTTTTCTTAATTTTATGATATGTCTGTTTTCATTCAAATTTCTTACTGCAAAAGGAAAATTGTTCAAAGTTAACTGTAAATAATGCTTTAATTCAATATAAAACAAAGAAAAACAATGATTAAGGACATAGAAGCACAACAACTTTCATATAATAATAAAGACTTAACACTGGAACAGTCCTCCAATTAACTGTACAAACATCTCAGGAAAATGGGAGAAAAACAGTTCAAAAGCATTAAAATAGAGGTCAGTTTCAAACATCACTACTTTACACTAAATTTAACTTAGAAAATCTAGAGAGTTATACATCCTTCACCAAATTACTAGATAACAGAACTCTTCTATTGCATAAGCCCCATGTTAAAATATTCAGGAAAAATGAGTAACTTGCTTTCTGGGGCAGGGGGTGGAAACAACGAACTAAAAGTTAAATAACGATTCCTTTTCCTTGAGAAAAACAATCAGAAGATTTATTCAAAATAAATTTACTGGAAAATATTAAACACTAACAAAGGCTCAAAAGTGATAAAGTCTTTATAGAAAAAATATTTGTTTTTAAAGTTTGCACAAAGCTACAAGAGGGCTATCTGAGCTAGCCATCTCCAATTTAGCAGTGTAAGACTAAAGAGAAGGCAGCTGGTCATCACCCACGGCCACCTCTTAGGCTACTCT
Source organism: Carcinoscorpius rotundicauda (assembly GCA_011833715.1). Lineage (NCBI taxonomy): Eukaryota > Metazoa > Arthropoda > Merostomata > Xiphosura > Limulidae > Carcinoscorpius > Carcinoscorpius rotundicauda. The sequence continues at coordinate 15,710,644 of CM022392.1, read as the reverse complement.
TCTATGAAAGAATAGTGGGATTGATCGTCACATTACAATGGTCACACAGATGAAAGGGTGAGCATGTTTGGTGTGACAGGAAGAAAAAATGTACACTTATTTCAGAAATTTTTTTGCATCGAACAAAATCTTGTACAAAAAAAAAGTTTATTTTTTTACCGTGTCATTTCTACGACAAAACCAAATACTCAAATGAACTTTGAAATCAGTGATAAAACTACAATTGTTAGAATGCTGTTTTTTAAAATACGCATTTGTAGTTTTGCCTGTAAAATCCTCTGTAATTATGATTATGATGTAACCCATATGTAGACATTGCTAAAAAGTATTCTTAAGTTTCTGAACTTGCAAGTAGTGAAGTATATGTACTTAACTCTTAATAGATATCTATGATAATATAGAAATATAATTGATTTGATCATATGAATGCGTGTGTATAAATATAGATAGCTGCTTCAAAAGACACATAAAAACACTTGCTATTACATAAATCTTACATTTTTAACCAAAACAGTAAGATGAATATGCCAGTTCAACTATTAAGGTTTGTGAAAATACAACAGGAACAATATTTACACACTCAAACATTAAATGAAGCCGTCACACGTGTACAGATATACACATAGTCACAATAGTCGAAAAGCTGGGTATACATAATCAAGCATTATACATTTTAACACACATTTGTAGCTATTATGTCTGTGTCAGGAAATGGGACTAGTCATTATGAACATACATATTTGTAACACAATACCAGTTAACATAAGACAAATGTATAAAAACTTGGAACTTTTTAGGTGCAAACTCTTTATATTCTTTATCTATATTTTAAAACAAAGTATTAAATTATTAATTTCTTAAATAATCTTGAACAGACCTGCTAAAATGTTCCTATCAGTTAATTTTTCAAATTTTTGGTACTGTTTTTTGTTTTCACTCAAATGTAGTAAAGGCAGTTTAAAGTTAAATGAAGTACTGTAACAGCAGTTCAACCTATATTAGGCCAAATATTCAGTAAAAAAGGTACATTAAAAACTTGTACCATAAGCATAGCAAACTTGTTTGTAACTTTGTAAAATAAATGTGTATTTTTACAGTTAAGATATGTGCATGTTTAGATAAAATATGCAAATCAAATGCTGTCCAGTTCTTGCCTATACCTTATATTCACCTTCTGAGAAATAGATGGCACTATATGCAGGAAGATAAACCTTCAGACAAACTGCAGCCTGTCTTGTTTTGAATTAAACACAAAGCTACATAGCCATCTTTGCTCTGCCCATCTCAGGTGTCAAAACTCAGCTTCTAGTGATGTGTTAGTCTGCAGGCATATCACTGAGGGGCCTGCAGTCAGTTACCACTAATCATAATTGCAAATGTTGTTTTCACTATTTTAACATTTAATTATGGATTACATTCACAGTCAAGCTACTTTTTTATATCTGCAGTTTTATAATGCAGTGTGACTGATGCTGATGCAACAGAATAGGTTAAAACACATAATAATTAAGCACCATAAAAATTTACAGTTCACATTTAATTATTTTATAATTAAAAAAAAATATTCAACTCTAAATGATGTTGCTATTTTTTTTAAAGATTTTTGGTACAAATAATAGTGACTACATTTTTTACCAAAAGCTTTTCCCAGATATCTAGAAACTTTATACAAATAGGTGGAAAACATTTAAATTTTTCTTCTTAATTCTACACTATCATCAAATGTAATAAAGTAGGTAATTCCCACCAAAGTAAATGCAATGGAGTTACTGACCACAATTATATTCAGCAGGATGGTTCAATGCTTGAAAAGGTTCAAACATATGGAGGGGCTCATAATTTACATTTTTTGTTTTCCTTCATTTGTAGTCCATTTCTGCAATCCCCAGTTTTTTGTAGTTTGTGGCCACCGTGAGAAGTACACATTATTGTATCTCAGGGCCAGTTTATAAGATAGCTGTTTAGATAACCATCTAATCATCACAGTTTTGTTCTTACTAGTATCTGTTTACTTACATCAGCCCACTCTTTCATAGTTTCATGTATTTACAATGTATCACTGTTTCTACCTTTTCATCACTAAACCACACAATCTAAAATCTAACCACCATGTTTTCCTTAGTCTTTTTTTTTTACTGTACAACCTTTGTGTTTGTATGCTACTGACAAAATACCAACACAACTATTTCAATATATTAAACACAAATTGACCCTGAGTATAGGTCTGTGAGCTATCAATATGTTTTTCAGACAGATAAGGCCAAAATGCAAGAACGTTTTAACTGTATCGAAACACTAGAGTTTAAAAAGCTATCATATCTGAAACACGTGGCATTCAAAAGATTTTTCTTCCATGTCTTAAGAAACAAACCTGGCAGATACGATTTTGCTACATTTACAACATACACATTATGCAATAAAAGCCTACATTTTCTAAAAGGCAAATTCTTATTGTAAATAAAGGTTCAAAATATCAATTTCCCAATGCCTAAAGCTTAGAAAAATATTAATACTCCCTGAATAGAAAATGATGTATAGTCATTAACACACAAAACAACATGCACATCTACTCATCTTACATTTTTGACTAATAAAATAAATTTTTATCAAATTCAGCATAAAATGCACATCACATATGGGTACAGTCGTAGCTGCTTTGTAATAATATCACCAACTTAAGTCCAGTGGTTTTTGCTTAAGGCATGTTTTAATTGAGACCTTTTTCTTCCACATATATAGATAAATACATGTGAGCAATTTCAATGCATTCACAAAATGGGTGAAATTTAAAACACAGCAGGCCACTAACCAGAAATGACGAAAGAAAGAAACAAATGGAAGTGGATACTAAAATTACAATTAAAAATTATGGTTTGTGACAAATATCGATAATAGCTTCCATAAACACAGATCAGTGGAGACAACACCTACTTAAGATTTACTGGTTAAAAGTGCAAAAAGCTTTTTCAGAACTTCGTATTTTGAAAAAAATAATTTTTTTACACAGCTCCCTTCAAAATCTTATGATGAAGAAACTTTAAACAAACTACAAATAAATGCAATCATCTCTGACCTGTTCAAACAGACAAATGCTGAAGCAACTTGAAATAACACTAACTGTCCTCGTTCTAGAAAAAAATATCAACAGCTCTGAGAATAAATAGATGTTATAGCAAGATCTCACAAAGAAAGTAACAGTCTGGACGACAATAGCCTCTGATATAACCTGCTGATGAAGAGAGGTAACTGTCAGTAATTCTCAGTAAAGCTTGAAGTGCTACCAACATTCACCAAGATACATAATGTGAAGAAACTACTGAGGCAAAACATTTCATGACAATACGGCACTTTCACACAAAAATGGCCAAAAACTTCTCTCACAAACCAGACTCACTTATAAGTAAGGTACATGTTAAATGGTTAACCACAATTCTTCATATAATTTGACCAGGTTATCAAATATGAGATCAGAATAATTATATATAAATACAAACAAAAATCAAAAGAATGCATTTTAAATAATGCATACATATCTAAAACAATAACAATATTTCACTTACAATATATATTTTAAGCATCTGATGTCCAAAATACTTATACAAATCTAACACAATCAAATGGCAAAGTTCACTGAATTAAAGTTTGGCTCTCACACCCAGCAACTCAAAAACCTCCTCAAATGGAATGTACTAACTGATACTAGATCACCAATTTCACGTTACGTGTTACAAACAGGGGAAAGGTTATTCAGCATTTTTTCTCACAAAACATGAAGAAACTTATAAATCTCTCATTTTAAATTTATAACAAAGTTGAGCTTTAAAATTAAATAAATTACGAAAGTCGACAACTGTCTGTGAGGTACATCTATCAGTGGCATGATCACAGCTGCAAGGTTTTCATTTCATGCATCAGTTATCTGAGTAGTATGCACATAGCACTTTACATAACTTTAAAATATGCATTAGTAGCACCCGACACTCATACTTAAAATACAGTGGCAGTAAATGTCCTCTAAACAATAAGTAATTAGTTTTATTTTCCTTTTCATATAAACATTTTGATTACTAACTGCTAAACGTTTTTGAAATGTAGAAACACTGTAATACCTTAAAATAATGCAATTTTTTGCTCTTTGACACAGCAAAGTTATTACAGGGATGCAACTTTTTTTGTTCTAGCCCCAGGCAGATATAACCACGTACTAGTCCAAAATAAAATCATAATAGCTTAACTAGTTTCTTTTCATTATAATGACTAAATTCTTATAGAATATAAACACATACTGATTATACTAATTACAATTACTTACTCTACAATATTAGATGTGTAAAATCTATAAGAGGTGGTATCCAATCCACACAATCAAACCAAAGCACCTACACAGTGGCTCTTATTATTATTAGAGCACAGAGATATGTTGTTGCTCTTATAATAATAGATAAAAAAACAAATTATATTTAAAATATCTTATTTTAAACTGCGTGTTCAAGTAAGTTTGCTGTTTCAGCGACAAAAGTTCTAACTCTAAATACTACAGAATTGCAGCTTATGGGATCGTTCATGTGAGCATCTCCTACATAAGAAATAACGATACCACAAAACCCACAGCTAAACACTTAAACATTGAACATATGACTTAATAATTGGACTTACACTTGCTTCATTCACTGTAATATAGAAAAAAAACACTTGGAAAAAATGTTTGATTTTCAGATTAGGTACTGCTAATCTCTTTGGAATAAATGAAAAGATCTCTTTCAACTTTATCCTTTCTATTTTCCTTCTATACATTTTCTATACTTTCTCATACCAACATTCAGTGTCTACAACCTTTTCATTCAAGGTTCACACTCTTATCTCTCTAGCCCATTCATTTCAGTTTGTTACCTTTATAATTCATTTGGCCATTATTATTCACTCTTATTAAGTTCACATACCTTTTATTATTGTATGTTTACAACAGCATTACTTTATGCTCGTGTTCTTTTGTTTACTTACACTGTTGCCTGTGTTTTCGTCCTACATTTCCTTCAAGAATATATACTTATTATGTAAAACAGATTGATGTCCTAACCAAATGCATTAGCAATAATCAAAAAATGAATAGTGAACAGAGTACCCAAACAAATGCATAGGGTTCCAAACCAAAATGTGCTAAAACACATTACCCATATTTAAAGCGAGCATTTTAACACTTCAACAAAGAGACAGAATTCACACTAAAACAAAATAAATTCACACACAGCTTTATAAGTTGAATAGAAACCATATACACAGGTATCACAGCAACAATCAATGTTAACAAATGTGCAATTAAGGAGATGACCATCAGTTCTGGGGTAAGACAGAGATGTCCTTTGTCCTGGTAATTGATCTTATCTTTGATAAATCAATGCCAGAACATTAATGGCACTGAGGTCCTAGGAAACTCAATATTTGTACAAATAACTGTGGCTCACACAGACATATTACATTAACCTTAAAAACATGTCAGCTTGTCCAGAACAAACTAGAGATATTTAAGCACAGTGAGGTTATTAGTGCAAAAGCAGACTGGAACAAATTGCAAGTCTTCTGCATGAATTAAAAATAAGATAAATTAAATGATTTAAGCTAGGCTGTACTCAGAGTGAAAATACTAGGCATGCAGTAGAGTAGGCATGATAATGCAGTCCATGACTAGGATACATTAACTAGGTTTCTGGAAAAATAACAAACCAATGGAAAAAGAGACCTCTTCCTATTACACAGAACATAAACCTTAAATCAAATAGCACCAGAAACGATAGCTTAGACTTGGACAGCAAAATCATTAATAAAACACTGTACAGCTACATTTGGAAGGTTTAGGTATTCCAAACCTACAAAAACACTCAAAATATGAGCATACTAAACCCTGACCACTTCAGTACCCCTCAACAATTCACCTACTAACAGCACTCAAGATAATTTTTTTTTGTAAAGGGTAATCACTCATAATTTTGTCAGTGAGAGTGGTTTAAAACTTGTTTAAAATGTGCAGCTGTAAAATTTTTTGATAAAAACTATTAATAATTATGAATTATTTTACTAGTTCAAAAAGGTAAAATTTGGCACAGGATCAATTTAGCAAATTAAATCATCAGATAATAAACACAATTACAATCACAACCTTTCACATGTCATTTTTTTACACAAAATTGGATCATTCATGAGTGCACCTAGAGAAATTTTTAACAGTTAGTGCACACTGATTTTTGCAGCTTTACTGTTTGAACTGTACATATTTTGTGTAGAACTGCAAAATGTTACAAGAATTTACCCTTCAATTGCCATACTACTCTTACTGCAGCAGGAACCATATTTGTTTTTCCATGACAGTAAAAACCACTCATCAATATATTTTTAAGGCCATAAATGGTTAATTTTTAGTCAGGAAATATATGCCAATATACCCTTTATCTAAATCACTGTACTAAATCATAAAAGCAAATATTTTTAAACCACAGAGCAACCTATCAATGACGTAATGAACATCAGTTTCCTTAACTTTCACTTAAGAACATTATCACAGAAGCCAAAGAACTGAACAGTACAAAATTGGCCAACATGAAACACAAGAAATATGTCTCTTTACTACATCCAAATTAAAAAGTAACTATCCCAATGGGACAAAGTACACGACAAGGTAAACTCCAAAAGTTTCAATGAGTCAAGACATTGCCTATCCTGGAAAATTGCCCATGAAATTATCCAAGTAAGAGTTAGGCTAAACATATTTGAAGTAAATGGCTGCTCTTTCATCAAAACTACACGTCATTCTATCTACAAATGTGTTACATTGGCTGTGTTATGCAGCAGATTCACTCACATTCTTTTGCATCAATTACATTTATCACAGTTCTCTTCCATCATTCTCAAACATCCTCTTTATGTCCCTCAATAGCAAGTTTGTCCTTTTCTGTACTTACTAGAGGAATTCAAAATGGATTTGGGTCTCCATATACAGGGGAGCTTTCCAGTAGGATGGGAGAGGACATTCTAGTAATCTCAAAAATAAGAGACATCTGATTTGCACATATTTGAAAGCTCACCAACATCATTTTGACAAAGATGAATTCACCAAAAGCATCTCTCATCTTCCAAATCTAGCTCTTAGGTTTTAACACGAGCTCTCCTATCAGATACAAATTCTCTCCTTTACAGAAGAATTCTGAATATGGGAGAAGGGCTATGATGAGCAGGCTTTAGAATTGGAAGTTTCAAACCTGATGCAGGATGTTATTCAGGTTCAATGCTCTTCACTGGATACAGACTGAAAGTAACAATTGTGACTATTAACTCTACCCACTGGTAATGATCAATCATTCAATCTTTATTTAAGTGTCAAGTTTCTCTCTCTACAGTTCTTTAAGTTTACCTCTTTGAAGAAATGGAAACCAAGACAATATAAAGCTGAGTAATTCAGACCTCACTGTTCCTAAAAATCTCCACAAATTGGAAAGGTTATGATCTCCAATATGTGTGACACTAAGTGTAAAAATTTAAACCATAACAACTGCTCTGGAGATTTCCTCTGTGAAGGCTATCTCACTCTGAGCTCATAAAAAACAAAAATCTTTTAAAGTAAATGTTGGCTAACTTCTCTGAAAAATGTGTTGATTTGTTTGTACTTTTATTTTCAGGACAATATGTATCCAATGGGTAATAAATATTAGCCATTTCTATTACAGAGAGATTTACCATTCAGTCCCCTGGAACAAAAGCATACATAAAACATGAAATAACTATTACAGTTATACAAAATACTACATAAGTAGTAAATAGTTAAGGGTTTACCTATTGAGAAAAGTAACAGGTTGATTAGTATCTATGAAAACAATTACTGTTGGATTTAGTGCTGGCTTCCTAAAACAAAAAAACAGAATTCCAATGCTGGCAGACAAAGAAATATATTCCAAGATTTTTTTAACCTGATTATTTCATCCAATAAGTCAGAAACTACTTTTCTCTATTGGCCAGATATTATATAATAGTGAATGTCCTAGAGAATTAAAGGCATTTTTGAAATACTGGATGTCTTGTGGATTTCACTTTTTGGTTTATATTTCTACAATTTTGTTTTTAAAAGAATTTGATATTTCAAAGAAGGCACAGATTATCCATGGTTTCTGTGGCAATCATAAAATCTAGAAAAAGCTATTTTAATTTCAGCATACATCTAAGTTTTGTTTCATTTTGAAAGATAATTAATTTATTGTTTATTATGTTATTTACTTTATAAGCAAATATAAAATGAGTAATTTGGAGTAAACAAGTGTCAGACGATACAGAGAAAAAAGTATGAGAACTTATTTAAATATTTCCTTCTGATATTAAAAAATTAGAGCTTATATTAAAATTTGAATTGCATACCACATTTCAATATCAAGTTAACTGATAAACACTGATAATACCATTGTGTTTAAATAAATTTTAAACATAACTTTGCATAAAGGTTGTAACACATATACTCCAGTCTATCAAAGCTCAGAAAATTTAAAAACTAGCTACTCTAATTCCATCAAAAAAAATCACTTATATCAAACTATGATGTAAATACAAAACTGAATAATGTGGCATTTCATTTTTCAAGGCAGTAGCTGTGTCATGCATGTGTTTTGACACTAGGCTTATACGAATTACTCTATCATTAATAAACAAAGTACTGATATTATAAAAACTTTGGTGACAAGATATTTAATGATTTAAAAGAAAAAATAACAGGTAGCATTTACAAAAAAATAATAATAATGGAATATACAATTGGATTTAGCACACATGCACCTTTATGTAAGGATAACAATACAACTTCTGGGCTAACAGATGTTGAATTCACAATAGCCTAAATTCATTAAGTTAGCTGGTTTCTATACCCCTATATTAGTACAGCTTTTCTACATACTTGGTCAAGTGATATTTTGTGGTCCACAGCAAGTGGTCCTGGCCATAATTACTTGGTACTTTTTGCTGTATAGCAATAGTTATCATAACGGCATTCACTGATGGTATGTTCTGTACCATTGATTGTTATATCTAAGGTCCATATAACTGAAATTGTGTAACTTTAGATTTTGAAATTCCATTACTATATGTATAATTACTCACACAGCTATTAGAGATATGTTATCTAGTTTCACAATTAATGTTATCTGAGACAAATCATACAGATTCAATTATTTACATGGCCATACTACGTTTCTAACATTTTCAAATTAATGCTTACTTGAATTTTAATTTCACATTCTTTATACAAAGTTCTCCTCCTATAAATCTACTGAATTTAAATCGTACTGTAAAACATTCACAAACACTAATAACTACAAACACAAAAATAAATTAAACAAAGTATAATCTCTTATAATTGTTACAGTATCTGACCTTCCAAAAAACATTTTTCTATATGGTTAAAGTTAACATTTTTCCTGATCTGGAAATGTATTTTCAACGTATACCTCCTCTCTCAAAAACAGGGTTCCTCAAATTTTCAATGCTTCCACTAGCCTTCCATATCCCACTACTTCTGCATATCCATATGTCAATGATTATGCAGAAGTCTTCCTCAATTTGGAACACACCACTATCAAAATCAGCTTCCTCTCTATGTTTGCATTTGTTAAACACTTCCAAACTGGTCAGAATATCATCATATATCACCTTAAGTGGGAAAGGAGATAGGGAGTAGGTATCTATCAAAAATACATTTTCAGTGTAGAAAATTGTCAACTTCCATTACAGTATCTTAACTCCATCACAAAATAGCTGTAATCTCACGTTGAACTGATGGAAGTCTAGTGAAAAGAATTATCTTAGGAAGTGTTCAAAGAGAGACCATGAAGAATATATTACACCACGTCTCACCCAGACATGCTCTTCATTCTTTTATGACAGTGTTGCAAACACAAGATATAAAAACACAAAGGAATCCTATAATGTGTATTAACAATTAATGGGGCCCCAGGTGTCAAGAAAATGGCATACTGTAGCGGTAGTCTGAACTCATCTGACAACTGATGGTATCAGGAATTGTGCATCAGTTCTATGGTAGGTAGAGGATCACATACCTTGAAATGGAAACTGGTAGGGAATAAGAGGTTACATTCCAAAATCCATTTCCATTTGTAAGCACTTCTAACCAAACTAACACCTGATGTACCACAAACCAACATCCAGTGGATGGTATGATACTGGTTATGGTACAGGTTGTTCTATGCTCCTATTGGTAAAGAACTGCTCCATAATCATTTATATATGGATATGCAGATGCAGGAAATAGAAGGATAGTAATGAGTATTGAACATTTGTGGCAATTAGATTAGAGGGCAGCACTAATCCAGAATAACTATTTTGTGAACGAAGGTAAGATGTATTGTATCAGAATAAATACATTTTTAGATAACAGTGGAAAGATATGTGATATCATTGGTCTCACGTCCTGAACTTCCATTTATATAAAAAAAAAATTACGAGATCTATTACCTTTCAGTAATTGAAAATAAAATAGCATTTGGAATTTTGCAAATCCAAAGAATGTTTAACTAAATTACATTTCTTAGAATACAATATTGTGTTTACACTGCATTTCAAACAAAAGTTAAACAGACTCGAAAAAGTAAACAATGGGGGTACTGAAGCAGCACACTAAAAATGTCTTTCTAAGATATCAGACTTTAAAGAATGTAATATTGTACCAAGTCTCTTACAAAATTTACCTTGAAACCTAAAACACCTATTAAAAATGTGTAACCAAACAAATTTTCAAACCAAACTGAAAGTTTAAAAGCTTTTGTGCTTTTATAAAGTATACTTTAAAGCTGAATATTTTTCTAAAACAACTAAACAGACCAATTCAAGATTGAAAAAAAAGAACCATTATTGACATCAGAATGTAGTATTTTAAGTAAGCATAGATCAATTAGAGGGATTTCCTTCTACTTGTCTGATAATGCAAACAAAAAATTCCTTTATGCATCAAAAAGTTGTATTTTTGTACATTACAACCTTTAAAATAAAAAGGCTTTTTTTTTAATTTAGAATTTAAAACAGATCAATATCAAATATGAGGAAGATGTTAACTTTCACAAAGCAGTGTCAGCAACCACTGCTTTCTTCTGTTTGGCTGAATCAGCACCTTGTATTTCGGTTAAGATCACAACTTCATAAGGGGAACAATCTTCTATATTTAAAGAGCAGCACAACCAGCCATAAAATCCTTTTTCCCAGTCTAGGACTTCCTGCTTCCACAAATCATACTGCCAAGACAACTGAATCACTGAAGCATATAAACCTAGTCCAACTGTTGGCATCATAATCAGAAATGGGTAAAATATTATCAGTAAAGGACTCACAAAAATTTTATGCCACACTGTTTTTTTTTCAGTAAATAACACCAATATATTATACCAAGTCATTGTGCCAATATAAAAAGAATAAGCTGCAGACATGCAGAAAACAAGAGGTGCTAAAAGAAGACTAAGAAAAAATACATGAGGACCCTTTTTAGCACCAAAGAAACAATCATCCTCCTCTTCTGGTTTCTGATGAGAAATTATGCTACTTTCTAGTTCATCTAGCTCTTCCCGAGACATGTGCACCTTCATGTCCATGGTCTGTCCTTTCTTCTTGCCCCTTTTAATTGTTCCTGTCATGGTCACATAACCATCAGAATCAGATCCTCTTGAAGATATAGAATGGGAATGTGTTTTTAAGGATACTCTGTCATTATTAAGGTCAATTTCAGTATAGCCACTGTCAGAAATTTGTGGCGTCTCTCCTACACTATCAGGGTGTTCTTTTAAAGATGTTAAAGATTTATCATGAACATTTCTCTTTGGCTTCTTGAAGTTATCAACAGAACCATGTGGATTAAAATCAACTTCACCTAGAATGCACGAGTTAGCTTCTTTGTTAACATTCTGAAAGCTTCTACTTCGAACTGGACTAACTGGCACGACAGTTTGAGAACAGTTACTTTCTGATCTTGGCAAAGATCGAGGTCCTCGTTTCTTTGGTGGCCGAAACACTGGTCTTTCTTTTGCATCCATCACATCACCCAAAATAGTGTTATCCTACAGGGACAAAATATTTTGTTACAAACACCTATAAAACAGCAAACCTCAGTGAACTCAGTGCAATTCATAATAAAACAATATAAATTGCACATTAAAAGTTATTTAAAACCATGCTACTATTTATATAAGAAATAAATATATTTGTTCAGTCCTATTAATATTGTTGAAGTGTTTTGTTAGTGTTTTTTTAAGGAGGTGGCTATACTTTTCCCCGCATTAAAAAAAAAGTTTTAGTCAAAAATTTCATTTTTCACCTGAAGTAGACACATTTTTTTTCTTCATCTGATAACCAAACTGCTATGAAAACTTAATATTTTACCATTTAGTAAAATAAATAAATGACTATAAATTTATTAAATAAATAAATGACTTTGTCAGCAAACATACAACATTTTTCAAAAATGGCTTCAAATTAAATCTTGAATAAAAAATTGTTTTAATCCTATATTTAAACCCTTGTAGTGAGCACAACTGAAGTTATCTCAAAATGTTTTAATATACTGAAATATCAGTTAATTATATGACTTATTTCCTTTACATTTTTCACATTATATTCCTTTCAAACATTTCACATATATTAAGCATGATATTAGAATTTTTCAAACAACTTCTCAATATGTGATATGGGAGTATCATACGTTTTCGTACACACTTAGTATCAGTGATTTTTTTGGGTAGTAAGATTTAAGGTTGTGTGTCCAAATGGCACAACCTCACATTCTTGTTAAACTAATTCACATAAACATATAGCTCAAAATTTAGGTCTCAGTTCTGATTTTATCTTTTTTTTTTTTCTTCACCATCACATTCATTAGAATTTGTGATAATGAAAACTGTCATGATTCCTTTTACAGTTCATTTTGACTTTCTATCAAATCTCTAGCTTTTATATTTTTCTGTAAATATTTCAATCTGCCAACTTAAACTTATGGCATTTGTCCTTGATTTTCAAGTTTAGGTATTTGGCAGATTTGTTATCAGTCTTTTTCTTGGAACATACCTATCTTGAACTGATAAAAATAATTCCCATATTATCCTTTCAATTAATTCATTTTCCCAATTAATTAATGCTAAATCTTTTCTCACAGCCTCAAAATTGACTTTCTAAAAATCAGACTAAATTTTATCTCAAAATGCAGGAAAAACACTGATCATTATTATGCAATAACCAGTATTTTCTAGATATTACCCTATTTTCACAATAGTAATCATACTTTCATTGATGGTTAACAATAAATCTAAAATTATATCTCTCAGATTGGATTTAAAACCATCTAATACAGAAAGCCAATCTAAATCTCTCTCACTACATCACTCCATAAAATCACAATCAGTGCCTAAAACTGAAGTATTTCAAAATTATTGCATCAGTGTTCTTATTAGTACCAAACCTGATTTTGTTACACAACTTGTCATTCGCCCCTTTTGTCCCTCTAGTTGTATAAAATAAGGCATGTAATGAAACCTATAATCTGTAGTTATACATTCCATCACAATCTAAATTACTGAAAGTCACTACAATTCTCCCACAATAGCATCTGTTACTCTAAACTCATTCACTAAAACTGATTTCAGCTTTGTACAAAAGCCATACCCAATCTCTTACATTTGCTATAATGTAACATTTATAACAAGAAACCATTTATTCCCTTTGAGATATTTTATCTACTAAAAAAAAACGACACAACTCAGAGCCAATTCTTATCATTCTTTCTCTAAAACTTTTTTAAATTTACTGCACCCACCAAATCTAAAGGCAACACATTCCAAAGATCAACCTTTTTTTTTTTGAAAATAAGGCTGTCTTTCCTAAATTTGACTCCTACTCTGCCAAAATTTATATCACCTGGTCTTACTGTTCTCACATCCTAGGTATCATCCTCGTAGCCCTCCTCTGAATCCTTTCCAATAATTCAATACATTTTCTAATGTAGGAATCTCAAGACTGAACATAATACTCTTAAGGTGACCTAAAGAATATTATTATAACCTCTTCAGCCTTGTATTAAAAACTGTTTTAAATACAACATAATATCCTATTTGACCTGCCAGTAGCAATAGCAGATTGCTTGAATGGCATAAGACTTACCAACCATACCACCAAGAACCTTTCCTTCCACAATACTGTTGAGGTTATTGCCATTAAAGTTTACTTATATTTCAAATTATAACAGCCCAAAAGCATTACTTTGCATTTACCGTAATTAAATATCTACCATTTATTTGTCCAAAGTCAATATATAATCCAATTTTTCTTTATGGTGGTAGTGGTGATTGGGACAGTAGCATCCTCTTCACTGTTAGCAATACCCAAAACTTTAAGAAACACTGTATAGTATGGTAAAGTTCTGATTACCTACTGAGAATATATTTGAAATACCATTTTAAACAGTCTGGACCATTTCTACATAGTCAGTAGTACCATTAGCTTGTTAGGACTTTCAAAACATTTTACCACCAAACACGTAATGCTAATAGACCTATAATGATGACCTAAGTGATGTCAGCATTAAAATTAAAACATTGGTCAGCATCATAATTCCATCTTTGCAAGAGGAGGTACTCTTCACTGCAGAAACTCCTTAGGTCAGGGGTTCCCAACCAGTGGGTCGTGACCCCCCAGGGGGTCATGAAGCCTTGGCAGGGGGGTCGCAAAGCCTTGTTAGAAGTAGGTTAGGATAACATTAATTTTATTTCATCAATTTAATTTTCAAGTTGCAAGTGCCAAAAGGTTGGGAACCCCTGCCTTAGGTGAAGAAACCAGCAAGAATCTCTGGCTCTAGGATTTTCAAATTGCTCTCAACAATAACTCTTCTCGAGGAATTCAAGTAGTATGGAGAGTTACATCAGTGGGTATATATCCAATAGCCTTTGAATGCAAGAGGAGTTCACTATATTTTGGAGTAGATGTTTCTACCAAGATGTTCCCAGAACATAGCTTTCTGACTATTTTTTGATTATTCTAACAATCATTCAAAATTACTGTTAAATCTAAAGTCACAAAAATAATCTAATACTTTTGTTATTATAATTATTACTATTTTTTTTATTATTCCAGCAATGTAAGTAATTGAAATATAAATATTATATCATTAAGTGCAAAGTTGCAAAATTGATAGGGATAACAGTACTATCACATGGTATGTGTGTATTTGTCCTACTCTTACACCACTATATCTTGCAGTAACTTGCATCTTTGGCATTTATTGATTCACTAATCCTCAGAGAGCTGGAATAAAAAGAAATGCTACTATATAGAAACATAAGGCTACTCTGCCAGAATTATCTTCCCATGTTCTGACAAATTGTGATATAACAGTAGGTTAATTTGGCAGTGGCAAAAAACACTGTGTTATAAAGACTTTTCAAGCTGGATATTCTCTTTCCTTAATTGGCAAGTCAATGATATACCTGATGTCACTGAACAGAAAACCAAATGCACGACTGTTTCAAATTGTGCCAGCATGTAAGAAATTATGAACACAATTTGACAGAAGCACTACAACAATATCAAAGATCAACAGAGAAGCCTTTGTTAAAAAGGTAAAGTGCCTTTAGAAATGTGTATGTTCCTGATCCAAACCCACCACAATCTAATCCAGTAAAGTATGGAAGATTAACTGATGACAATTTTATATCTATACTTTCTACAACTGTGCAACTGAATACTACAGTTTCTCCTCCAGATATTTTAAAATTACTAAAGTGCATGTGTGAGGTCAATATACCTTGCTGGTGCATTTGATACAGTTGCAGCAACAAGACAAAATCAACTTTAAGACTTATTTGAAGTAAATATACACAAGTGGCAATGTAAAGGTAATATGATCGTATTAATTGTGTGACAGATGTTATTTAATTATTGAAACTGTTATTTAACACCATTTAAAATACTTATTGTTTATCTATTATTGACTGATAGTTCCCGTTTCATCCTGTACATTTTTTAAACACCATATGTCTGTACAAAGCAAACTTTATGGGGTAATAATGATATTATTTACACTAAAATTATGATTAAAAAAAAATTACTAACATTTGATAATACTTATGAAGGCAGGTACTCTATTTGAAACCATACCGGCTGATTTGAATTGGAAATTTTTATTGCCAATCTGGGCAATATATATTTTATGTAATACCTGCAAAAGTAATGCAGGAAAATTACTGATGATGTAGACTTACATTTTGAACATTTCTAATATCACTGTTAGGTATTACTACTATTACTTTCCATGTACATTATAGATATTGTTCAGTAATACTAACATAACTATTACTAGCAGTACTTGTATTATTGTTAAGAGTTAAGGCTGTCATCTCTCAACTTACTCAAGTTATCGAGTGATGATTCAAATTTTTTTACAAATGTGATCTTGCAAATATTGTTTATTCATCGATATTTATTACGTTACTTGTACTCATTCCTATACGTGTCGTTTTACCGTAAACTCTTATATGTAATAAAAATACACAAACCATTATCAGGCTAAAACAAAAATACTTTACCTAAATCATCGTCTGTATTAACTTCGATTCGGATCCCACCTGAGAGACTATAATGTAGAATGACAGATATCGCGATAGCGCTATCTACAAAAAAACACTAAGTGTGTGTTTGAAACTGGCATGTAAAAACATCAGAAATTAATTTGCAAATCATTAAATACATTTTTGAGACAATGAAAAAATATTAACTCATACCACTGTGAATACAAATTTTATATCGTAATAAAATATTGGATTTATTTACCTCCTTGTTTTAAAATGTGAGTAAAATACTTTTAGTGCAATATAACACATTGATCACTTATATTTACTTCTTCATATCAAACAGTTATTGTTATTAGTTATAAAGAGAAAAATCTTGTAATTGGGTTTCATTACAAAATGTTAATATGACGAGAAACCATATAATGAGATCAGAACGGTAGCTGAAACAGACATCGTTCTTATGAGAAAGCCCCAAGTGGCGAAGCGATATGTCTGCTGACTTACAACTCAAGATATCGGAATTTGATGCTCGTAGTGGGCAGAGCACAGGTAGCTCATTGTGTAGTTTTGTACTTAACTTCAAACAACAACAATAAATTTATTACTTTGGGAGATTTTAATTTCAGCGGTACTGGCTGAGAAAATTTCGAGCCTGACAGTGAGGGAGATAGGTTTCGGAATTTTTTTAGGATAGTTTTATACACCAACTTGTAATGGAAAGTATAAGAAAGGAAACTAAATTAGATTTAATATTAGCATTCGATATGAATACGATAGACAGAGTTGTAAATGGTAATCATTTAAGTATAAATGATCATTGCACTCTTAGGTTTTGAATTTTACTATATCTAGAATAGGAGAAAAATAGTACCCTTATTACAAATTTCAGGAAAGCTGGTTTTGATGGAATAAAATACGATCTGGTTTCTGTAAATTGGATTAAAGTGTTGAGAGAAAATCTTGAAAATATGTGGAAAGCATTTAGGAAAAATTTTAAATGCTAACAGAACATATTCCCAACACAAAAAAGCGGCAACGGAGCGTAACAAAACAGTGCAGTTTATTAGAGATTTGAGACACAAAATTGGGGACAAACATTATAATTTTTTTTTAATGTGAACTTACTAGAAATAATAAGGGCTTGAAATAAATCAAGAGAACTGATTATAAAGGAAGTTGAAAAAGTTAAAAACTGTATATAAAACAGAGATAGTTAGCTGAGATAATTAAATCAAGCAATAATACGTTATTTAGATATATCATGGACAAGCAAAATGTCAAGATAGAGATTAGACTTCTTAATATTACAGAGGAAAGCAATTCTCGGAAGATTATGAGATGGTAAGCTCATTAAATTACATGTTCTTTCCACGTTTTACGAAGAAGGACACAAGTATTATGCTTCAACCACAGCACTTAATATACGAGGAAAATATTGGTATAAAAGAAATCGTTTCAAGATCTGAAAGTTTAAGGTAAAAATTTAGAAACCTGAAAATTGACAAGATCCCTAGACCAGACAGCTTTTGCCCTTATGTTTTAAAATAACTTAAATATTTTGTTTGAGAATTACTAGCTAGTATTGCTTTAGGCTTTCGGATATTGGAGATTATTAGAAGAGCGAAAGTTGGTTAATGTTAATCTAATATTTAAAGCAGGTAATAAGCATTCTCCAGGCAATTGTCGGCCAGCTAATCAGTAGTTGGAAAGGTTTTGGAAAGTGTGATTCAAGCAGAATTATATAGTGTCAAAGAACCAGCATAGTTTCACGAAAAAAAAAATCGTGTTAAACAAATCTTTTAACATTCTTTGAGGATGTTACTTCAAGAGTGGTGAAGAAAGTATTATGGATTTCTTTTTCCACTGACATGCAAACGGCCTGGCATGGCCAAGCGCGTAAGGCGTGCGACACGTAATTCGCGGGTTCGCGCCCGCGTCACGCTAAACATGCTCGCCCTCCCAGCCGTGGGGGCGTATAACGTGACGGTCAATCCCACTATTCGTTGGTAAAAGAGTAGCCCAAGAGTTGGCGGTGGGTGGTGATGACTAGTTGCCTTCCCTCTAGTCTTACACTACTAAATTAGGGACGGCTAGCACAGATAGCCCTCGAGTAGCTTTGTGCGAAATTCCAAAACAAACAAAGAAACAGACATATAAACTGTGGTATCTCAGGTTACATTTTGCCTTTTTATTTAACCATTGAATTTATTAGAATTTGACTAATACATCCCTAAATATTCAAATTACAAAGCTTCTGTTTTAACACCTTCATTCTATGGTAAGAATTCTCACTATTTCTTCGGTTCACAGTATTTAGATTATTATTAGTTTCTAAGTGTTACTCGCTTATTACAAGGTAAAATAACTCACTTTGAAGGGAGTGTGGTATATAAATGTACGAGGCTGTTATAAAAATACGCGGACTGACGTCATAAAACAAAATTTACTTTATTTAGAAGTTACAGGTCTGGGACCCCTTCAAAGTACTCTCCTCCCCAACGCACACACTTATCCCAACGGTGTTTCTACTTGTTGAAACAGTCCTGTTACGCTTCTTTTGTAATGTCCTCCAGCTCCTTCGTCGCATTTGCCTTAATCTCGAGAATCATCTCAAATCTTCTTCCTTTCAAGGGTCTTTTGAGTTTGGGGAACAATAAAAAATCGCAAGGAGCAAGGTCAGGTGAGTAGAGGGGTGGAGAAGAACAGTGATCGAGTGTTTGGCCAAAAACTCACGAGTTCTGAGGGCTGAATGGGCTACAGCGTTGTCGTGATAGAAAAACCAATCGCCACTCCTCCACTTTTCTGGCCTTTAGCGACGGATGGCGTCCCTCAGATGTTTCAGAGCTTCAATGTAGTAAGTCTGGTTCACTGTGGAGTCTTCGGGGAGGAACTCCTGGTGAACAACACCCTTAGCATTGAAGAAAACTGTTAGCATCACCTTTACGTTGGATCGAACTTAGCGAGCTTTGTTTCAATGTCATAACCATAAACCCATGATTCATCACCTTTTATGATCCTTGACAAGAAATTTTCATCTTCTTCTGAACGATCAAGCAGTTCCTGACAAACCTGGACGAGATGGGCTTTTTGTTCGTCCGTCACCAGGCGTGACACAAATTTCGCAGCAACGTGGTGCATCTTCAATTTTTCGGTCAAAATCTCGTAACAAGATCCAACTGATATCCCACACTCTTCAGCAAGCTCTCTGACAGTGAGACATCGATTTGCTTGCACCAGTGTGTTGATTTTGTCGACGTGTGGGTCGTCAGTTGACGTGGAAGGACGTCTAGGACGCTCCTCATCTTCAATGGACTGTCGACCATCCTTAAAACGTTCATGGCACTTGAAACATGCCGTACGCTTCATAGCAACATCACCGTAAGCCGTGTTAAGCATAGCAAAAGTTTCAGTCGCAAATTTTCCAAGTTTAACACAAAATTTCACTGCAAGTCGTTGCTCCTTCAGGTCCTTCATTCTGAAATCCGCCAAACGAAAAAAATTGTAAATATATATACAATTTTCACATAACACAAGATCGAGAAAGCTGATGATTTATTTTTACCTTTGATTTTTATCATCGTGTTGAGGCCACACTTGTTCTATTCATGGAAGGAAATGTACAAGATGGTCATTAACTAATGCCATTCATTAGTCGCTAAAACATTAGTTCTCGATTGCGGCCGCCATTAACCTTGAAGCCCCCCAATGTTCTATTAATAAATTTTAGGGCGTAAGACGCTGAAAGTCAAATTTCTACATTTGTGGATGACACAGCATATCTAGTCTATTGCATATTTTTGAGCTTAACAAGAAACAAAACATGCAAGAATAAGTCAGAAAATTTAGTTTTTGTATATTATATATAGCAAGTTAAAATATATGGTAGTTATCCGTTGACTTATTGGCGATAAATTCACCGATAAATGAACAGCTATTTTTTGTTGTTGTTTTGAATTTCCCGCAAAGCTACACGAGGACTGTCTGCACCAGTGGTCCATAAATTAGTAATGTAAGACTAGAGGGAACATAGCTAGTCATCACCACCCACTGCCAACTCTTGGGCTACTCTTTAACCAACGAATAATGGAATTTGACAATCAACTTATTGCGCTTCCACAGCTGAAAGAACAAAGATGTCTGATATGATGGTGATTCGAATTCGCAACCCTCAGATTACGAGTCGGGTGCCCAACCACCTGGCCATCCCAGGCCAAATGAACAGCACTTCACTTCTTTCAAATAAAATATAAACAAATGAAATCAAATATATGCATTAAAATTTCATTACACCATGCATATCATAGTTGTTTCTGAAATATTGTACTCTTTTTGTTGTCAAACGTACATTTAGGCCAATTAAATTGCTTTAGAATTCAGTTGACAAGTCAAACTATTTTCATATGCAAAAACGGCTTGTTTGGGTTGAAAAAATATTTTACATAGAAGGTCGAAACGTTGTTCGCTCTTCTATGTAAAATATTTTTTCAACCCAAACGAGCCGTTTTTGCATATAAATTTCTCAACATCACTGATTGTTATTTCAAACTATTTTCCCTATTTTTTATCTTAAACCCTATCAGTGTATAATTAACTTATTTCTTTTTCTTCTTCTCTCTCTCTTTTCTTTCTGTCACAACTCACTAAAATTGCTTGGTGAGTCGTTTGTCGTGTCCTGAACTTCCAACAAAAGTCTGTTTTCTGCTTACAGGCCCACTTCCAAATAATTATCTGCTTTCTTCAAAGTCCACACGTGTACTTTCAATCACTTAAGTTCAAATTATTTTTCTAAAATGTGAAAAAAAAAGGCTGATTTCACTTTAACATGTCAAGTTTTTCACTCCTTCGACGGGTTAATTTTACGTTTTATAATTTTCTGTGACCAAAATTCACTTTTACTCGGCTTTACTTGTCTTGTTTCTGCTATCAAAATTCCTCATTAAGGCATTCCAGAAATCTCACTAGCCTCTACATCAACAGCTTACAATCACAACTTTCAACAATCGTCTGCGTTTAACTATTTTATTATGACAGCTAATTTTTAAGTTTCGAACAAAGTTACTCAAGGGCTATCTGCGCTAGTCGTCCCTAATTTACCAGTGTAAGACTAGAAGAGAGGCAGCTAGTTATCACAACCCACTGCCAACACTGCTGAAAGGGCAAGCATGTTTGTTGTAACAGGAATTCGAACTCGAGACATTCAGATTACGAGTCGAGCCCTAACCACCTAGTCATGCCATGCTAAATGAACTTATCTCATTGCACTAAAATTGATTCAGTTCCACGTAAGCTTTCCAATGGTTGGCAGAGCAAAGACAGTCCATTGTGCAGCTTTGTGCTTAACTATAATCAATTCACTTCAGTATAACACACAAACAATGTCACCTAAAACTTTTGTAAATATAGCAAATAAACCTCGAAGTAAGTAGTTAGAGGTTGTATGGTTTTGTTAAGCTTAGACTTTCAGTTTTTTATATAATTGTTTAATAGTCGTAGCACAATGAGACACATCTTTTAAATGTTCAGACTTTTGACTCAATATTCTGCCTCGATAGCAAATCGCCGTATTTGTTGTTGTTTGTTTTCCCACAAGCTTTATATATATGAAAGTGTAACTTTCTAAAAAACAGGTATTAAATCGCTTCCAGTTTTATTATTTATGAATTTAATATTTATATACGTGGTATTTTCCAGCTTACAACTGATCTTATTAGTATGTAATCTATTAATAGGAGCTTCCAGTATATTATGTGTTAAGAGTTAGTTTCTCTCTTATCTACAACAGGATTCATAACACAAAGAACTAGATGAGAAGTATTTCAACAGATGTTTATTAAACACAAAGGATAATACAGTTTACTATAAACAGTACTAAATAATATGTTATTGTGTAGAAAAAACAACAAGTGTCCCTGGTGAATGTAAAACTGATGGATTTTGTTTGTTTTGGAATTTCGCACAAAGCTAATTGAGTGCTATCTGTGCTAGCTGTCCCTAATTTAGTAGTGTAAGACTAGAGGGAAGGTAGCTAGTCATCACCACCCACCGCCAACTCTTGGGCTACTCTTTACCAACGATTAGTGGGATTGACCGAAACATTATAACGCCCCCACGACTGAAAGTGCGAGCATGTTTGGCGCGAACAAGCGACCCTCAGATTACGAAGCTCACGCCTTAACGAGCTAGGCCAAAAACTGATGGGAATAAAAACATCATCGACGAGACTCCCCGGTTCTACGGTGATCCCATCTTTATAGTAAGCGTAACACACTAGTCTGAAAATAACCCTATCAAGTTAAAATGTAATATAAAAAATTTAAATCTGAATGAACTTTGGTTTTTTCTGTATCTCTACTTCTTCAAAACCCACAATTTGCAATAATCAAACTAAAATAAAATGTTAATAATACAAAGGGCTTAAGGTAAACATTTACACCAAAACTAAAATATGCTAGAAGTTATAAACAAAGAAAATTATCAGAGACCTATATCGATGATCATCTGAAAATTTACAAGTCGCAAAACTCTCCTAATCTTTTCTAGTTATAAGAAGGTAAAATTTGTGACTTTTAAAGTCTTTACATTTGATACTTTTAAACAAATATACTCTTGTTTGTTTTTAAGTTTCAGTCTTATAAAGTACATTTTCCTACATCATTATTTATTTCAGCCTATTCATTAGTGATCCCACTGGACACAGTATATAACAAGATTCAAACAACTGCAATGTTGTCCTGATGTTTCAAAACAACTCTCATGTAACGTTGCCATTTTGTTATTGCACAATTCTCACTAAATATCATGCCTTGCCGTGTTTTCGTTTTTCATTACAATTTCATAGACTCTAATCGTTATATGCACTCATTACTGACGTATAGTTATGGAAGATTATATAATATTGTACCAATAAAAGAGGTAGTAACTACACACCACACTTTTCGAGTTAATAGAAATGTCAGAGAATCATAATTTAGTATATAAATGTTTATTTTGAACATGTTCTTTGTTCTGAACATGAGCAGGTCTCACAAAACACGTGGTCGAGAAAACTGCTAAACTGATGTAGTTTCAAGTAACCTTTCTAACTTTTGAAGCAGGTGATACCTGTTACCGTCTATGAAGAACATTGATTGATGCGACCTTGTGTGAGGATGTCTGCAGCTGTGTCCTTCAGTGATTGTACAAGTGTTATCTAGAAGTTGGGGTCCCACCTATGTGTGATGAGAATGATTAATCACACGGTAGTACGTGTAGTAATAAGTAAATACGAGATTTATAATAAGCGTGGAAACCTTGGTGTTAGTAGTATTGTAGAATACCTGATACAAACACATCCGAGTGCACAACAAAAACTGTTCATTTTGTTTTACACTTATGACCATTGTTCTGTTTAACAACTTATCGAAGTACAAATTTCATTAATACTTTATGATCAATATTCAAATCGAATATCCAGTTATTTAGTCACAATATATTCAGTTTCACATGGATATACCAACGTCTTGTCCGTTAAGTAAGGACAACACAAGTGAAAATGATCAATTAACATATTTTCTATCTAACGTGAGGATATCACTTAACACTCTTTATGTACAGAATCCCCATAAATGACGTTAGTACTACAGAAATATAACTAGAATTATCTCGTTCGTAAATGTTAGTGTGTTATATAATAGTTTATTTTATGAATTTTTATTTTTTAAATAAAAACTGTAACAATATCTTCAAGAGTTACGAAAATTTTCTTTGTGTCAAAGATACTGATATTTTGCAAAATAAACTCTCACTGAATATTTGTGTTTGTGGATCGTTCAGGAGTTGTCTTTCACAGGAAGCCTTATTCCAACACGTACAGGGACTTGAAAATTGTCTTTATAATTTTTGTTTTAGAATGGGAAACCTAAGCAGTTGCATTCTTTGCACTCATAAATCCATCTCTAAATAGATTTAATATTTGGTGTATAGAACCCTCGACATACTTTGTTCATCAAACGAAAAGTTCGATGGTTTACATCGATAGAAGTCTGTAAAAGCAGAGTAAGCTATTATCTTTTACAAATTGTTACTTTGTGTTTCAACGACATATTTGTTAAATCTACAATTAATTTAAAATATTGACTTCAAAACCGTTTTATTAATTAAAGTGAAATATTAATGGAGAACATAAAATACAGTTGCACTAAAAATTAAATTCGTAGTTGTAATGATTATTTTTAAATTACATTGTGGAATAGCTGGTTCAAAAACTATAACACAGAAACTATGTACAGTTTTTTATACCTTTAATGTTACACGTACAAAGAAAAGATTAGATATACGTATTGCAATGACATTGAGTGGCGTATTATTGTGGTTTTTATTCCTAAAGTTATCGTTTTCCCATAATTAAAATAGATCTGCGATACATACCTGCTTTCACTCACAAATATGGCTGTTTTCGTTCAGTGCTGCCCTCTATATACAACATTTTTCATTTTTCCCAATCTTGAACTTCTAATGTGTTTCACAATTACTTTATAGTTCATATATTTCATCTGCGTCTCGAATGCAAACCATTATACAACAACCCTCCACCAATAGGAGCGCGACACACCATTCTATTCGTTTTTATCAAACTATCACTTCGTGAGTAAGAATAAAAGAAAGCAATGGTTTTCAGTGGGGAGGAAAGATGGTAAACACCTTTCGGACACCTAATTTTAGTGCAGCAGAACAATAACTTCCGGTATGGTAATTACCTCCTTACTCATGTATAGCTAAAGGCACACACAATGAATAGGTGTAGGGAAATAAATAAAAATCCTTTGAAAGCAGCCAATGAACAGTCCACGAAGAGTGGTTCCCACTTGTAAAGGAACACAAACGATAGATAGCATCATTTCTGTACCAGGCATACTTTGCACCCAATGTGGAAATAGGTATCATATATATTGGCAGAAAGTGGGAAGAGCACAGCAAAGGAAAAAAATTGGGTGAGTTGTAATCCAAACCACCGTATACTGGAAGTTTAATCCCATAGAAAAAAAAAGTTGTAAAAGAACTAACTACAGATATTTAGGAAAAGCTAAAATGGATTTGACTAAATATGTAGAATGGCTAGAATGCGACAGTCAATTCCAGTCCAAAGCCAAGTAGCATCATGAACATAACTCAAACTCATGGTAAGAGAAAACACATACTGTCTTCATCTCAAGTTAAAGTATCAGGTTGTCCAGAAATAAACGCTGTTTTTTGAACTGTGAAGTTTCGAAAGGTATAAACTAGTGTTGTGAAACATGCTTTAATCAAAGTAAGCACCATTTGCTTTAACACACTTTTGCCAACGTGTAATGATGCTGTTTACGGCCCTACTGTGGAAATCAGAGTTTCTGTGGTCAATGAACTCCCTGGACGCTTCTTCTGCAGCTGCCTGGTTTTGAAAGTGTTTATTGTTCAAAAAGTTGTCAAAAGTGCTTGAAAAAATGAAAATCTGTAGGGGAAAGTTCTGGTCAATAAGGTGGATAAGGCAAAACCTCGATCCTTAATTCATTCAATTTTTGGAGCATCATTCTTGACAGGTCTCATAATTCCGATTTTGTTGATCTTCAGTCAGCTCATGCACAACCCACTTATCCAACTTCTTCGTTTTTCCAATTGCACTCAGGTGGATGGCAATGTTTTATTTGCTTCTGCCCAGCTTTTCTGCAAGCTCACGTACTGTTGAGCGAGGATATGTTTCAACTGCTTCCCATAATATGTTTTCATCTAAGGATAGCTTCCTTCCACAACTTTCGTGATCTTCAAGGCTTTCATCTTAATGTTGGAACTTTCGCAACCCACGCAGAACTGTGCGTTCAATAACAGACCCAAGGCCAAATGCCTAGTTGATGTTCCTTGTAATTTTGATAACTTTTTGTCCAAATTTAAAGTCATAAAGTCAGACAAAAGTCCTTGCTAATGCTGCCTTGGGTTGCAAAACTTACTCGGAATATAGTTGAAACAGCAGATAATTAAGATACCTTGTAAGCGACAAATGTTGGATTAAACCAACCAATCAACGATAAGTTACTCAATATTTAGGTTCTGAATGACATTATAAGTATTCCAACATTTATTTCTGGATAATCTAATAAAATGTAAGCACCAAAAGACGGTAAGATGAGTTGTACTAATGTAGAAGGTCACATTAAACTCAATCAGTTTGGCACCCCACTTAGCAACATCAATCTCAGTCAGTGAAAACACCATGAAGTGAAGCAAGAGTGGAAGAAATGTCACTTCAATCAAAAATATTCTCCATATGGGACTGCACTAAAGCTGGTGTGCAATGTCACCCTCTGGGACCCAGTGCACAGAAATGGATTAGCTCTAGAAGTATACAGGTAATCACAACCTCTGAACAGCACCACATAAAAGTTGGGTGCAACATAAAAACCTCCATACCCACCAAACAGAGGTGGAGATCCAGAGGCAAACTGAGTAAGGAAAAGGAAAAACAACCAACACATATATGTGGATTTATGTCGATTGGTCTAGCTCTAACCCAAAACCACTGACTGGAAGCCAGCATTTAGGTGATGGTTGGATAAGATATCTCAATTAAAGCAACACCATCCTCTGGATAGGACTATACAAAGGCTGGAGAGTTACAACTGCAACCTCTAGGACTCAACTCATGAAGGTGAAACATATTTATTTGTAGATATATACATCATCATCCACCAGATAAGACATCATAGAAGTTACAAATCAACATTACCCTCCAAGTCCAAGTGTATGGCAGTGAATCACATCTAGAATATACAAGCAACCTCACCTTCTGGATAAAACTACATAGAAGTTAGGCTCAACATCAACTATTGGTACTTATTGCATGGAGGTGAAGAGCATGATTGCAAAATCCCATACCATTTACACCAGCAGAATATCACTGCCGTACTTTTCAATGAATGGAAGTGAACACATTTAGGAGGAATTATCCATGGTCTATTACCTCAACGGCTCTAAATTGGAAAGTGGCAAGGACTCCCATTCTCCCCTGGAAGAACAAAGAAGATAAAATGAAGTGGAGAGTCCAGAAAGAGCGTCAATGCCTGAGAAAGTACAACAGGTGACCACAAAAATCCTGTTTTGAAAAGCAGGCTGCCCTTAATTTATTCAGTCAAAGGGGCAGAAAGAATTTGCAATTATCCCTTTCTGCTTTACAAGTGTTAGTCCACGTGTTAATATGGAGCAATGTCAAAATATTAATGAAGCAAGTTTATTGTCAGGAAAAACCTACTATCAACTGTGTAAAATGCACTATCTCAATAGGTTGTGTTATAGTGTTATAGGCCATGGTAGATGGTGTGGATTTCAGATGTAAGAAGCATACCTGGACAGATAACACTCACCACTACATGAAATCTGAGCCCTAAATGAATCGCAGTTGCACCAAAGTTTGAAAGATGGCAGCAGTTGGAAGATGGAACCTCAACAAGAAAGAAACCACTACCAAATGAAGATAGTGAGAGATAAACATACGAGGCCATATACTTGACTGAATGAGAGAGGTGAGATTTCAGGAAAAAGGGAAGGAATACAATTGCAAAATCCACACACAAATGTAAAAGATTCTGTAAAATTTCCAAAAACAAACAACTGGAGAGCCATAGATATAAGATAAAAGTGGGAAAAAAAGAAGTGATAAAATGAATAGAAGTATCAGGAACAACTTCTAACATAAGCAAAAGTGACTTGTAGCTGGGAGTCAAGAAAATGTTGAGCAGCTTCTGATAAACCAAGCATAAAGATCAGAGGTCTATGGAGGATGAGGCAATGTTAACACCAACACTCAACTGAGAAATGAAATTCACAGCCTGAACCATGATGTAAGGGGAAGAAAGGAAAACAAGAAGCTCTCTAATGACAAGTGTCATGTTAAAAAAGAAACAGTATCACATGAATATTGTAAAAACAAGAAAAAACGTATCTAGGAAAGCAATCTAAAAGAGGCACAGTTAGGCCTAGTTGATTTTGTACCAAATGCAAGAAACAGTGCAGCATAAGTAGGAAAGGAGAACAAACAATTGTCAAAATCCTCCTAACAATGAACAAATTTGGAAAATGCTGGAGGAATCCAAACATTTAGAAGAATATAAGGACAACCCATATAACAATCAGTCTCCTAATAAATAATAGCAAAAAACCCACAGTCTAGACACCTCAACCTTAGGCTAGTAATGGCATTTGAAATAATGGAATTATATTAGAAGTTGCAAAACATAAACTTTGTAATTCATCTTAAATTGAGAAGAAGGAAAAACAATAAACAAACTGCTACAGATAATGTGGGCAAAACTAGCTGATAAAAAAAGTACAAATGAAAAACATCTGCACATATGAATGAAACAGAAACCCTATAACCTGAGAGCTTTAGAAAAATAGATCTTTCTTCTTCAGGGGCAAACTGGGAGTCAAAATCCCCCAAAGAAGAAAGGTATACCTTTCAAAAATGCTCGGGTTATAGGGTTTCTATTTCATTTTTTATCAAGACTTCTTGGACCTAAGTTTTTCTAGAACACCATAAACATCTGCACATGATATTTTACATGCTACATTCAGTTGAACCATGTTGACTGTGGGGTACATGAGAGTACAATGCCTATGGCATGTGTAAAAGTGTTTACATATAGAAGGAAACATTGAATGAGAACAGATATACACGTGTGAAAAATGCTTATTATGTACACAAGTTATATTTGTAAGTCTTCACCAGTGTGACAATATGTGAAATAAATAATTACACTGTAAAAAGTATGAAAAGCTTTAAACTAACTTTTATTGTACTAATGAAATCAACTTAAGCATCTGTAAACTATAACTTTACACTTTGTACCAACACATTTGTCTTGGTTCAGACAACCTCTGACAATTCCACCACAACAGGAGCACAGTCATCTGGTTCACTATCAAAATCCCATTTGAACTTTTTAACTAAACTTTCTTTGAATTTTTGTCCTCGTTCATATAATGATTTATCAACATTATCACCAGAAATGTTTGAGAAAAAGACCTGTAAAGTATCCGTTAAAAAATTTTCACCAGAAACTATGTCCACAAAAAAATCTGATGGAACATGCTGAAGCTCAAAGTGTAAAATTCGGATAAATTTTGAAAAGAAATCTGGATACTTCTCGATCCCACTATCACAACTACATATCATACGTAAAAGACGCTTCCACTGTTCAAAACTATCGTATAACTGGCCTACAAGAAAACAGATAAAAGCCATTTGTAATTCCCCAAGTATTTCATCTTTCACAGAACAATTCTGAAACATCTCTTCCAAAATGAATGTGGAGTCCATGCCATGTGCTGTTATCTCTGATGGTGTGGAGCCTGCAGGATACCTGAAAAACAGATATAACTGCTACAACTCAATGCATCAGATAAGTCTGAGGAAGAAAAAATTAAAAAACAAAATTTTATGTTGCAAAAAAATTCATCATACAAATACCTGACACATACATAGTTTTATATGACTACCAAAGAATATTCTGTGGATTAAGATTTTTTTAAAAACTGTAATATTTCACAGGATGTTGGTACTGCAAGTGATATAGAGTTTGTTTTTAAAGTCCAAATATGCTGTGACCACAACAGGGAACAAATCTCAAATTATTCAGTTATAAGTTCTCAAGTTTATCACAGAGTTTAAGTTAGGTTTGAGTGATAACACCAATATATAAATGTTTCAGAAAAATAAAGTTACAGCTAAATGCAATGAAATCTTTGGAAGGTATTTCATATATACATGAGAAAAATAAATACAAATTTTCAGCACACAACACACCCATCCAGCAAAAAACAACAGCCAGATGTTCATAAGATACAAGTATTTTATCAATTTATTTTCACTTTGTTTTTATATTATGAAATAATATTTCTTGCAAGAACTTTGTTTAAATCTCTTTGCACTGTTTTAGCATTTTTAAAATATTTGCCATATTTTATAACATTATCTGCTTACTGTTTATGTTCTTTCAAACAAACAAAGTGTTAAACTGTTACAGTGTTAATGTTTCAAACTGACTTTTGAACATTGCAATTACTTTAGTGAAATTTGTTAAGAATCACAAATTAAAACAAATGTGGACTGGAACATTTTCATACACAATAAACTTGAAGTACTCTAAAACCACTTTCAGCTCCAGATGTATATGAATTAAATTAGAATTGCATCTTTATTCCATAAATTATTAGTTTTTATAATCATATCCAAAGTTAAAGGTAAAAAAATATATAAAAAATTCCTTGCATAATTCTGGTTGTTTTAATTGCATCCTAGTATAGTTAAAGTGCCCCAGAGGCAAAGTATAAGACAGCAGAAAATTATTATTTTTCATTAACTTAACTGTTTGAAAAAAACAGCCACTATGTGGAACAAAGTTCCTGGTGTCCATTTACTGCATCTGTGAAGACATTAACTGAAATATGTTATGCATGATGTCAGAAAATGTCAAGCACATTCCAAGTCAGCCATAACATATAGAGGAAAGCCACAGAAACTCCTTCTGCTATTCCTATATCATATACGTTTTCTCAGCTAAAACAATAAAATAAAGATGCTTTTTTTACCCCCTAATGATGTATAACACCTAAGTTGACAAACCATGACCAGCTGAGAGGAAATAGATGTGATATAGCTTAGCACAAAGATTATTAATAATGTTATTTACATGTCTTTACTGGTTCCACAGAGAATCTATGTACCTATTTTATATATTGCACATCTCTGTCAATGAGTTATGTTAGATCTGATGCAAAATACCATGTCTCAGCTGAAATACTCTGTTATCCATTTCTGAGACATCAAATCTGGCACTGTTCAAGCATAATACATGGATAAAATGTGTTGTTAAAATGGTATTATGCACTTTTCATAATGGAAAATATATATGAAGTCAGTAAAGAAGGATGTGATTACAATGATTTTGTCACATATTAAGATGAATATTTTATTTTAGTTTTTGCATAAATTTTGATGAGCTAGTTAAAAGGTTTTCTTTTTCTGTTCAATTAAATGTCATAACTTCACAGGATTACACACTTCTTTTAACATAAATTAAAGTTCAATAACAGCAGATTTAGCTGTTGAATGAATGAAGCTAAATCTGATGACATTATATATTTTAATGCTGTATAAATCAATGCAATGTTTTTCAACGTTTCAATTTGATTGTTCAGATTTTCAATTTTGTTTTTCTACAGTCAGATAACCATTCAGTTTGGTTTGGTTTGTTTAGAATTTTGTGAAAAGCTACTTGAGGGCTATCTGCATTAGCTGTCCCTAATTGAGCAGTATAAGACTACAGGAAAGACAGATAGTCATCACCACCCACCACCAACTCTTGAGCTACTCTTTTGCTTATGAATTGTAGAATTGACTGTACCATTTTCACACCCCCACGGTTGAAAGGAAAAGCATGTATGGTATGATAGGATTCGGACCTGCAACCCTCAGGTTATGAGTTGAGTGCCTAAACCAACTGGCCAGGCCAGATCTGATAACCATTCAGACATATATTTTAACATTTAAACCTTTTCTCTGAGAAACATGAGAATTTCTCATAAATATGAAGATCTACTCATGCAATGCTTTTATCTCAGTAAAATCTATCATTTGCACATGGATTTGCAGTTTCCACATAGCTTATTGGCTACAAGGTTTTTAAGTTTCTACTGTTCAAGCTACCTTTTGTTTTTGGTCACTCACCTAGAGTAGCACCTTTTATCTTCTCATGGAAAAAAGTTGCAAGATCACCCATCTCAGGAGATGCTAGGCAGTAACATTTTCGCTTTATCTTTTAACTACAGAAGTCACGTGATTTCTGGAGATAATGATCACTCTCTTAGGTTACATTGAAAATGACCAGACATGTGGATAGTGCTAGTCACTCTGGTAAGTCTGGCTGCTATTAATGAGTAAAGCATGTACAGAGCTTCTGTTAATGTGTTAGCTATGTAATGTGAGATTTATTCAGTATGGAACATGAACTTAACAGAATTAATCTGATACGTGACCTCACATAAGTTCCCAAGTCTTCACACCTAATTCTGCAATAAAGATGGCCATCCATTTTGGCAATGATGCACAATTTTCGTTGGTGTGTTTGAATAAAGACTGTTTAGCATAATTGTGCTTTTCTGTCCAGACTCTATTTCTTACAAACCCAATTAGCTAAAGAATTATTTTGCAGTAAATGTCTTGAGAAATGTCAAATTATTTAACAAAACTATCTAATCACTCTGAGGAAATTGGTGTTATCTAAACATACATAAAAATCAACATAAGTTCACATGGTTTGTGCCACCAACAATAGAGTGCTTTAGTTGGTTAAATCATCTGCTCAGTTAACATGAAGAAATTTAACTTCCATCAAAGTTTGGCTTTTACTACACCAAATAGTTTTTCTAAGATTAGTATTTAATTATCTTCACATGTATTTTTTTTATCCATGACCTTTGATTTAATGACCAGAAACACTAGCATTTAGACATCTAATGAAATGAAACACCGATAAGGATCAATGTTAAATCTTTAAATAACAAAATAAATAAATATCAGTAACATTTTGATTATTCATACTCATTGAAATGAGTTATCATCACATTTGATCTATTTAAACACACAGCCATCAGATTTTATGAGATATAAGAAATGATCATAACCTTTTATTTTTTATTGTTGTTTTTTCATTCGTCTTTAAAACAAAACTTATTTGAAATTTTTAGTACATCAGGAGTGTAGGTGGAGCTTTGAATTCTGAATATTAGTTAACATAAATCTAAGTGTGATATTCTCACACCTGAACTTCTTTCACCTTCTCACCTGTGTTCTGGAAAAACTGTAAATTGGACTGATGTACCTGGTTGTGTTACCATGGTGGGAAGTAGTTTTTCTTCCAGATCAACCTTTAACCTCTTTGTCACAAGACTATCTGTATCATCTGAAGTGGTTTTTGGTGGATAACTCTGTGGCACTAGTTGAGTCACAGACTGGATTTTCCCACTTTCTGGTTCCAACTTTCTCAAAAGGGGTTCTTCATAAGAAAAATAAGGTTACACACATTTTACTTAGGAGTAAGCTTTAACAAAACGATAGAGATTTGATTATCTGTTAGCAGTGATTATGTTATTAGTGGCAAATAAATTAATTGAGCAAATTAAATTATGATAATACTAATTAATTGAATTATACGTCACAGATAATCAGCGTTTTTGAATATTCCAACAGTTGATTAATATAAAAAATAATCAACTAATCAAAATTAGGATTTCTATTATTATTTTCATTTATTCCAACAATACAAACATTAAACTTAGTCATTATTTTTGTTTTGTCAAAATTACAAAAGATATTTGCTTCTGGAAGTGCCCCCCAGTGGCTCAGCGGTTTGTCTGCAGACTTACATGCTAAAATATGGGTTTCGATACCCGTGGTGGGCAGAGCACAGATAGCCCATTGTGCAGCTTTGTGCTGAATTCTAAACAACAACAGCTTCTGGAAGTAACATTACTTATATCTTCCACTGTAAGCAACATTTCAATACTGACAGATGGAAAGTAACCAGTTCACAGCACCCACAACCAAAATTATTTTTGTTCTTGTTTTTGTTGATGAACTGTTGAATAGAGGAAAGACAACCTTCCTGGCAACACCAACCATAAGCTTTTTTTTTTTTTTCACTTTGTACTTACAGTGGTTGGAGAAACTGGACTGGCCAATTTAGTGGGACTATCAACTAGCTCAATAGAAAATACAATTAATTGGTATGATATACATGTTTCATCTGCTGCCCTCTATAGGAAAAATATAACTTCTGATATGCTTCTTCCTTCCACTCACAAGATAAGCTAGAATCCTACACTGATTAAGATGAGAGACCAGGGTGAAGGTTAAAATAAGGTGGAAAATGAAAGGAGCACATACAGGTCAAGAAAGTATTTGTTTAAAATTAAGCACAAAGCTGCACAATGGGCTATCTGTGCTCTGCCCACCATGTGTATCGAAACCCGGTTTTTAGTGTGTAAGTCCGCAGACATGCCACTGTGCCACTGGGGGGCAGTCAAGAAAGTACAGTAGGAAAGAAATCCTAACTCAATCCCTTGATGAGAAACGTAGGTGAATGAGGATATGTCCCATGTTGTATGTTGCTGAGACACAGCAGACTGAACTAGACAAGTCAGCTACATCCAAAACCAGGATGCTGTGCATTAACCTCCACACAAAGGTAGAATGAGGATCATACCGTTTTTCCCTCAAACCCAAGAACTACTTCATTTCCTGGGTATTACACAGAAGTTGCTCTGAGCTATCGACCCTGGAATGTGTTATCTGAAATTGAAAGGAAGTCTAACTCATGCAATCACCTCCTGTGACCATAAAACATGTCAGGACAATCCAAATGGCAATAACATCCAAGTAACAAGATAGAATAAGAAAAACTCAAGGATAGAATCAGAACAGTCCCACATATCTCTGCTGTGATCCTTAACAAAAAAGAGGAATCAAGGAAGATAGGACTTGTATAAGTCGGTTTGTTTGAAAATGAAAACAAGCCTGCAGAGCACTAACATCCACGAGAGGATGGGAAGAAGACTACGAACCTGAGGGTGAACTGCATTTGAAGATGTCACTCTGTTGTATGTTTAATTGCAAATTGGAGAATATTATGTCCTCTACACTGGCAGAACACCACCACCCTGTACTAAATTGAATTATTATAGCCATCTTATGTGAATCTATCCAGAAGGGTGCTTCCACTGTCAACTGTTCCTGCAGCTTAGAACTGCTAAGTGATAAGGACTCCCAAACTATACATGAAGAAAGGAGGATTACAATACATTAAAGAGACCAGAGGAATATTGACACCTGAGACAGTGCAATGGATGATCACAATAACCTATTTTGAAAAGCAAACCATACAAATTTATTCAATCAAGGCAGCTATCCCCTTCTGTTACTCATGAAGTCCACAGGTGGTAAGAGTCTAGGATGAGCCAATTTATGAAACAAATATATCAATAGGTTACTCATCTACTTGTGAAACACCCCATCTCAAAGGTGAGTGTGCAGAGCCATGGAAAGAGATTTGCCAAGGGATAAAGAGACAGAAAGGAAACGAAAGAAAGCTGTGTTGGCAATATAACAGTAAATAGAATGAACAAGACATAGAAGTCTATCGGGATCAGAACAGGGGTAGAGATGAGAAATCAGGATTGGGAGTGCATGTGTGCAAGACTGAAGAGAATTAATAGTGTCATGCATGACCACATCCCAAAGGTGACAGAATCTCACATGCAGAAAAGGTGTGGCAAAATGACAATTCCACGGAACAAAGTCTGAGAGAAGATGGTTGGGTCCAACTGAAAAGAGTGTTGAAAAAAAAAAATGAAATGGACAAGGTAATGACTAGAATGGAGAAATGACTTTTCCAATTTGGCCAACCAGCCTACTTGAGCAGCTTCAAGAAGGAGGTAACAAGTATGATTGGCTGACTTTTGTTCAAAATGGGTCAGAAGGAGCCAATCAATAAACAAATGAAAACACAACCTCAAGACATGAGGAGAAAAAGCTCATAACACCCAACAGAAAATTAAGGAACCAAAGCTAGCTCAAAGGATAGGGCATGAAAGTTATATACCCCCTCCCCCAGATGAAAGAACCAAAGATAAGGATAAGTCCATTTCAAGATGAAAATATATAGATAGGCATTGGTGACATCCATTTTGGTCATTCATAAACCTGTAGAAAAAGCCTGCCAAAAATTGAGGGTATTTTATAGGATTTTATGCTAAAATGTGTAGGGTGAACAAAGTGATTGAGGTGAGAAAGATTGATGACAGGCCTCCAGTCCCATTCTTTTTGGGAATAACAAACAGATGCAAGTAAATCCCAAGTGAATAATGTGGAACAGATTAAACAGCCTGTTAGGTGAGGAAGTCCTGTACTGCCTCTGATAGATGCTGGAAAGTTAAAGGATCTCAAGGATAAGAGAAGTAAACAGGTACCTAAGACAAGGAAAGTAGAACAAGAAATGAAATTTAGAATTCCTCTCACAAAATCTGAAGAATCCAACTATCTAAGATGAGACAGCACCACCAAATAACAAAGGCCACAAGTTAAGCTCCCACTAGGCCCTGAAACCACCAGGTGATCACCAGAACTGTTGGCAGAGTACCATGCATCGTCAAGAAAAATGACGAGAAGGAGGGGCAGGTAAGGAATGGGAAAGAGAAGAATGGGAAAGTGGAATCAATATTACACTTGGCTCTTACTGAAATAAATGGGTGATAAGATAAGAAAAATTTGATTATTGCTAGGCAAATGCCATCCAAGATTCCAAGGATTCTAGAGCTGCAAGTAAGAAGAAATATCTTAAAAAGTGAGCTATATCCAAAACCTAGAGAAAAGAAGCAAGTAAACACGTTCTAGATAAAACAGTAACCAGACCAAAAATGTCTCAAAAATAAACCATATTTGTAAATCTAGAGCCAAAGACTTTGTAAGACAAAGTACAGGTACAGAGGGAGAGGATATCCCTAGTAAATCCCTCAGAAATTCTGTGAAGAGCCTTGAACAGGAGATAGATTATGAAAAGGCACTGCAATAGAATCATGAGAGTAAGACAGAAGCAGGAAAATTGGGTACGGGTATGTGGATATTTGAGGCCCGAGTTTTTCTGCAGTATTAATAAACTGTTTATCAAAGAGGGGTAATCCACTATAGCTCTGACACACAAACACAAGTATCTCAATTGGCAACTTGTAAATGAGTTCATTTATTTAGTTTCATATTAATGACATTTTCTCATCTGATTGCCTGTTTTTTTACTGGGATTATTAACTTATTTTTGAAAGCAATATTTTTTTGATATAAGATAAAAAACACATGTAAGTGAAATAAGTCAAAATGTCCAATTGGAACTCTGAGGCTTTGTTCTTAGGTGCAACTAAAAAAATGAAACATTGTACACATAAACTATGCAACCTGCTTGGATTTTATATTTTTATACATTCTGGACATACTCATATTACTTTAAATACATCAGGAATATCAATCTTTTACATATGTGTATCAGTCATCCTTCCAATAGCACTTATATCTACATCCACATGTTGTTGTAAATCATGTTATTTTTAAGTTTGTAATACTGTGGAAGGTGTCACTGCCAGGAAGATATATTTATGTAAATTTTGTAAGGCATGATAACTCAGTCATTAAAGTGAGCAAAATAAAGGGTGGACTTGAATCTTTGATGTAAAAAGAAATAACATTTCTGTATTTTTTCCAAAACCTATGCAACTTAATACATTTACTTTCTCA
The DNA here is from genome assembly GCA_011833715.1 of Carcinoscorpius rotundicauda. NCBI lineage: Eukaryota > Metazoa > Arthropoda > Merostomata > Xiphosura > Limulidae > Carcinoscorpius > Carcinoscorpius rotundicauda. Next base: position 15,672,712 of record CM022392.1, on the reverse strand, counting down.
AACATAAAAAAAAATTGCTTATAGACAATAAATTTGTTGTAGGTCATGTATTGAAATTACATTATTACTTCATTAGATTGTGGTAATTTAAAATGACACTTGAATTTTCATCATTTCAAAACTTTTACTGAGTGTTATTTTTTTGTGTGTGTGGTACTATTTTCAGTTCGAACTAAATTTTAATAGCATTACAAAAAAATGTCAACCAGTTTGGCAATGACTCAACTCCAGTGAGTGTGGAATAGATATAAAGAATCTAAGTTATCTATCAATATGATGGTTGTGTGAATGTTGTAAGAAGACCACATTATGAAATAGCTCAACTCCAGCGTCAAGAGGCATGTCATCTAGTAAGGAGACAGCTCAACTCTTGTTGTTTCATTTTCTGAGAGTATCAAACAGAATACTGCTAATCACAACTAAACATAAATAATTTAGTTTCTACAAGATACTTCTGATAAAGAAGACACATGAGCTGTATTTTCGCTATGTTTGAGTATATATATATATATATATTACTCTTTAGGCAAATGTGATTAAGCATTAAGTTTGTGTGTTTCACACAGTTGACCAATGCAAATCAAACAGTTTTTTTTAAGTGTTATATTTTCCAGAAGGTATTTTAGATGAAATATTTTGGTTCAATATTATAAGTCCATTGTTTTTAAAATTACTAATTAAAGTATATTAGCCCTATCATGATAGGTTACTTGTCAAAGGTCATATCATCGTGTTTGTTAACTTGCATTCAATAGTTTACTGAATTACTATGTTATGAATTTATGTCAGTAAGTTTGGTATCAAATTGCACATTATAATTTACATTCTATTGTTATATATTGGTTAATTTCTTACCTTAAACGTAAATACTAAGAAAACACACCTAAATATCAATTTTTGTGTGTCATTTGGTTTGCTGAATGAAGCTCTGCTTCGAATCAGATGTTTTGTGATATCAAAAATATTAAGTCTACAGTTTCACACAAATTAGAACCTCAAATTACTGATACTGACAAGTTAGAATATAAAATAAGAACCTCATATTTTTCATATTTGTTGAGATATGGCTTATGTACTGAATAAAACACAGTAACCCCACCCACCTCTTTCCATATTCAGAAATGATCCTTTATATACACTTACATCAACATATGGCATGTGACTGATCAACTTAAAGCTCAGAATGTCTCCATACTTGTCTTTTCAGACATTTCAAAGTGCTTGGAAGCTATCTTGTTCTTTTGAACTAAATTTCAAGCACGTAGGTTGTCTTTAGTCTGCTCGAAATTACAAATTTGTTTAGACCAAATACAGGTTAGTTACTAAGCTTGATAAATTAGAGTGGAATTCTGTGGTATTGATGTAGTTACTTATGAAGTTTTAGTTAATTCAAATGTACATAAAATTATTTTGTTTCATATTTTCCATGTGCAAAATTTCAAAAAATGAAGTAGCCTATGGCAAGCAGCAAACAAGTACAAATGCCACTGAAATTAGATTTAATTGGTTGCCCTACATTTGGGAAACACATGGATGTATTATTGCTCCATTAGGTTTGATGTTTTGCTGTACATAGAGATAAGTTATAATGATATTTTGGTTAAAAATTAAAAAAAACAAATTTTAAAAGGATGCAACAAGAGTTTTCTGTTGTCAACTGGGCAGCTGAGTTATTTGGAGACACTGACCAGATATGGAAAATTATTAAATATTCAAGGTAAATATATTCCTTATAGAACAAAAACTGGTAAGTGGAAGTAAAAAAACTCAGTTGACTTAGAAAATGTTTAAAAGATAAAATTAAACAAAAGCTTCATATATATAAGAACTTTAAATAAACTGATTTTCAGAAGATTACAGGATATCATGAGAGTTGGTGAAACAGAAAATTAGGAAACCAAAAATAATGTACGAGAAAAGATTGGCTGAAAATGTAAAAATTAACAATAAGGATTTATTTAAATACATTAAGGGTAAACAAAAAGTTAAAATGGGAGTAGAACATTTGAGGGATGATAAAGGTAGGCTTGTATCCAATGATTATGAAATGGATAGGTTCTTAAATTCTGCTTTTTATTTAGTTTTTACTACTAAATACTTAAGTAGTATTCCTCATCTTGACAAACTGATAGATGAAAACAGTGTTGAACAAGACAACTACATAAATTGTGAGATTCTTAAAATAAAACTGGGAAGTTTAGAAAATGACAAGGCTCCTGGACCAGATGATATTTCACCAACGGTTTTGAAGATTGGATACATGAGCCATTTACTGTTACTATTTTGTCAGTCCTGGAAAGCAGGCAGGTACCAGAGAATTAGCAGTTAACTAATATCATTTCTTATTTCAAGGGAGGTGATACAAACTGTCCCAGTGATTAATGACTTATTTGTCTCACAATAGTTGTAGGAAAAAATTTGTTAGAAGATGCTTTGCAAAGTTATTTAACAAAGTTTAGAATTATATTGGGTAGTTAACATGGTTTTATTAAAAAAAAAAACATCTTGCTTTACAAATATTTTGATAGTCTTTGAAAAGGTGACTTCTTGTGTGGATGTGGATTTTCATAAAGCATTTGACAAGGTGCCACATAAAAAACATCTACAAAAAATTATCTCTACAGTTGTAAGGATAAATTAGCTAATTTGGTAGAAGAGTAACTGGATGTAAAAATACAGAGGGTTACAAAAGGAGTTCAGTCAAACTGTATTAATGTCACAATTGGGGTACCTCAGAACTCATTCTAAGAACCTTGGTTCTTTTTCATTTACATCTATGACATAGAGGAATGAATAATCAAAATATTAATTAAATTTGGAGATGATATTATGGTATTTGGTATTGTTAGCTGTGAAGAGGATACTGCTGATTTGCAAAAGGATTTAGTGGGCAGGGCAAATAAATAACAAATAGGTTTTAATTATAATAAATGCAAGATAATGAATGTTGCTTATCAGAATATGAATTATAAATATAATCTGGAAAGGAATAACTTTAACAGTGTCAAAATAAAGGGATCTTGGTGTAAAAGTCTATCAATTTCTATGTCCATCTATTGCTAGTGGTATGGCAAATAGGATTTTAGTTGTATATACAGAAATATTGAATAGAAGTATAAAAAAGTTATAATTTCATTGCACAGATCATCGATTAGACCACATTTGGAATACTGCATTCAGTCAAAGGCTTCTTAACTCAGGAAAAATACCAACTTGTTGGAAAGGGTTCAGAAAATGGTTACTAGAATGATGCCCCAAATTGTTTTCTCTTGATAAAATAATAGTTAGGGGGTTTTGACTGAGGTAACTAAGATGGTAAAAAGGACTAATAGTGCTCATGCATCATCTTTTTTTCATAGTTAATAGTGAAAACAGAAGGACTATTGGACACAAGTATAAATTTTGGCAGGGTTTGAATGACCTTCAATTAAGACAGTTTTTTTTTTTAAAAGGGTAATTGACTTTTAAAGATTGTCTTTAGATGTTGAAGAGGAAGTAACTTGAAGTAAGTAAAGCCTGATAAGTATATGCATGATAAAGGCTGGCTTTATGTTTGTTGTCTTTTTAAGTTGGTGTGTGGAATATTCAAGTTAAACCAATAAATCTCAGGTTGTCCCAAAACATTATTTATTTTCTGTTCAATGTTTAAAAGAAAAATAAGCTCATGGATTTACTTGTCAATAGTAATAAGCTTTACATATGATGTATAATAAATGAAATGTGACTGCCTTTTACCAGCTACTACAGATCACTACAGGACTAGAGATCAGTTTTATTGTTTGTTTAGAATTTTGTACAGAACTGCATTAGGGCTATCTGCACAAGCAGTCCCTAATTTACCAGCATAAGAATAAAGGGAAGGCAGCTAGTTATCACCACTCAACACCAACTCTTGAGCTACTTTTACTGATGAATAATGGAATTGACCATCACATTATAATACCTTCATAGGTGAAGAAATAAGCAACTTTGGTGTGATTGGGTTTCAAACCAAAACCCCCAGATTAAGAGTCAAGCACACTAACCACCTGGTCATGCCAAGCCTGATCAGTTCTTTTACTGGATACAGTAGCAAGAGTGCACTAGTGCTGCACAATGCAAGTTCTGTAATGTTAGCCAGGCATGACTGGAAGGTCAATATAATAAAAATAACAAATATATATATGTACATATAAATATATAATGTTATGAGATTTAAGCTATTTAAACTAAACATTTGTATTTTCTTGTTATAATCTGTAGTCATTCTAAAATGAAGAAAACATAATTTATGTTCATTTCCTAATTTTTATGGTAGTTAAAATGTTATTCAAACCGACAAGCTCCATATAGCTAAGGTACAGAATATAACAAAAAAAATATAAAGCTTTAATGAAAACAAATGTTTGAAATGTATTAAGGAGGTTTTAGAAATTACAGAAATAATATTTGAGATTTTTGGGCTGAAAAATAGTTTTTTTTATCACAACATGAAAATCACTTCTCCCTGGGTCAATATTTTCACAAGCAAATCCTTTGCTAAAGTACTTCATAAAAATTTGATTTTCTGTGTACAAAAGACCTGTAATCTTTAATAAAAGTCCACATACTACATCATAAGTTGGTGTGAATTTATAGCTCATGTATATTACAGCAAAAGGTTAATTGTGTCCTAAATTAGAAAATATGTTTTAATAAGTACTGAAATAACATTTTTAACAAATTACACTGACTGAATCATGCAACAGTTAGAAATTGCATGTACATATCTCTTAAAATGTTACTCTCTTTCTAAAAAATATAACATCAAAATGTCTGACTAACAAAGGTCAAAGAACTTTATACAATAACATAATATTACCTGTAATATATCCTGTTAACCCAATCCATGTTTTCCAAGATTTATATGGAAAGACTCCAAGGAAACGGTCGAGATCACCATGCAAATTTGCATCTATTCTCTGCTTTTCTTCATCACTTAATTCATTTTGGCTAATATCTGATTATCATAAAAAGAAAGAATATTTATTTGTATTATGCCTAGGTTGTTGTACATTTTGATAATTCACTGTATAGCATCATTTGTTTTCAAAAATACAAGTTAGCCAAGCATTATATAGAACACTGTTTTACCTGCTGTGCAGATACCTAGGAATCTTGTATTTCTTGTTTGGCAAACAGGACATTAATTTAATAACAAAAGATAATCAATCCCCATATTGAACATTAAAAGATTACAAATATCATGATATATATATATATATGACTGTATAACTTGACTATATTGAACAAAAACAAATTGATTACTATTATGCAGATTTAGATTCTCAATAATGGTCAGTTATGTATGGTATACCAATGGAATATTTGTATGACATCTCCGCAAAATATCTCTAAAACATGTTAATCACACTATATGTTGATATTAATCACTTTGAAAAGAAGAGTAGCTATGAAATAGTTATACATAATTAACAAAAATATTTATAATTTATATCAATTATTACTCAGTGTTTTATATTTTAAGTATGGCAAACATCTGTTAATGCAGAATGTCATTTCTTAAACACAGAATGCACCACAACTAAAAGTTTAACCATACTGTCTGCTTGCTCTGAAGCAAGCGTCCTGAGACGATTACAGAAAAATATAAAACCATCCCCACAGGTGTTTTTTTTTCCGTTAATTACTTAGAATAAAAAATACGTGTACTACCAAGATCAGATAAATTTAACTGTTTCAATCAGACATGTTAAAAACTGAAAAGTTGTTGTTAACTCTTTCAGTATAGTAAAAACCAAGTCACAAAACACTTAGAATGTGAGATGTTTAGTGTGCAGACAAAAATTCCTGTCAGATGATTCAAAAGACAGTCAAATAAGTTACAATTATTGTAAAAGTTTCCATAAAAAAAGAAAGTCACACAATGCAAACAAACGTGACCATACTAACATCACAAATAAATTATGTGACAGAAAAACTGCTAGGAATTATACTTACAACAACTGCTATGTACCTGAGCATGTCCAATCATACACACTTTACACATGAAAGGAATCAATTACTTTCATTATTTGCAAGCTGACTTTAAAACTAGCTTCACTGCAACATACAAGAAAACAACAAAAATATTTCTCGTTTAGTGACTGTTCAATAAAATAGTTACTTTTTTGCATGAAAAACAAAACATGACTACAGGTACAATTGTTATCCATATATATAATGGTTGCAGCTGTAAATATATCTTGATTATTTCACCACTTGTGCTCACATCAAAATAACAAAAAATACATATTCACAAAGCTACAAAGAAGGACCAAACAAACTAATTTTAAACACTGAATAACAATGCTTGAACATGTGCATGTTTTCCATCACCATATTACTGAGTCACATGCTCATATCAACATATACAACTGCACTGGTAACTTTCACTAAAAATAACGTGAAATGATAGCTCTATTTTATAACATGAGAGTTGACATTTTTGTTAAGTACAAAATTCTAGTTATAAGTATTTTATTTTCTGTTGCAACTTTGTAAAACAAATAGACTGAGCGTTTCCACAATATGCTGGAAAGGCAGTTCAGCTGACATGCACTCTAAACTTGATTTCATAAAAGTACGTATATAAAAAGAACAACAAAACCATAAGCTTATAACGAGCTTCTGACAAAATACAAGGAAACAGCAATATGTGACAATGATACAACAATAACAGAACTAATGAGATAATAAAATGACATAGAATATTATTAAATCTTTTCAGTGAAATTTAGCTTTAGAGTTTTTTTTCAGCGATTAAAAATGACTGTTCAGACTTACATGTTAAAAAACATAATCTGAAGAAGGATTACAGAATAAATTTTGTAGATTACTCAGTCTTCTTTATATACAAGTTTTAAACAAAGTTTAGCAAATAATAAAAAAAATTAGGAACAATATCAAATGGTTTTATCATTTCACGGAGAAAAAAAATTACAACCTTATAACCACTAAAAAAAAACTATCACATGGACAGCACAAATGCTTCGTCTGCAGTCAAAAAGGTTATTCTTGTTCAGTAAATTCTGATAAATATAACAAGAATTTTCTTCTTTAACAGAGAAACTAGCACTCAACTGCTGGTATCTGAGCTAAGAAATGGAGCTGGGTAATTGAACTGGCTACTTAAGAGCAACAATTACATCAGTTTGTAAGATAACTGATAAATCGAAATTATGATTAAATCTGTTAGTATCATAAAAATAATCAATGGCTCAAAAATCAGGATTTTGAATTTATACTATTTTTAATTGTTCTAAATCTTCAAATAATAAAAAATTGCTGTTATATTTGTTTGTTGTTCAGTACAAATTTAATTAATGCTCTGCTCAACTGAATATCAAAACCTGACTATAAGTGCTCTTATTACAAGTCTTTCTGTTTTGTTTTCACTATGCCAATGACTGCCATCCACCCATTTACTTTGTTACAATAATGGTATAATCAGTTAATGAGTCCACCAATTAAACAATTAGCAAATTTAACTAACTGTTCAGATCTATCTAAAAAAAAATCCCTCTATCATATAACTGTAGTTGTAACTATTACACAGCTAAAAATGAATGAAATCAACATTATTAGATAACTTTCAGATATTTTCACACATAATTTTAGCTATGCATATGTAAGACACAAAATCAATTTTTCAATAACAATTGTGCAGTTTAGCTGGGTATATGTAACACAAAATTAAATATATGACATTTCAGTAAGAGGTCAAACTGCATACAATGCATGTACAGAATCTTTAAACTCAATTATCAAAATAACATAATATATTTTCTCACCTAAGCCATGTTGGCAGAATGTTAAATCTTGTATTTCACTGTCAGTATTACACTTTAGGCTATAGTGAAACATCATACAGTATAGACATAAAACAACATTATATTCAAATTATACAAGTGGGGGCAATAATTTTAAGTGAGTTTAATAGAAATCTTGATAGATATATGAATGATAAGAACTGGATTTAAAATTTTTCTTTATCCACTTTATTTAATAGTTTAATAGGTGGACTAACAGGGCCTTTGTTGTCCCTAAACATTATGCAGTGTGGTAAAGAATACATCACTGAAGGATGACAATTTTGTTAATTGTACATGAATTTCAATTTCATGTGCACAAGTTAAAAAAATTTGAATAAAAACTTCCATCCATGATCAAAGGATCAGCAAATATTCAGACACCTTTATAAAATTAAACATAAAATTTAACTAACACGTAGCACCTGTTCAGAATCTAAGATAAACCAGATTAACTAGTGGAAAGGACTACATTTGGGTTCATATTTCTGTTACCTTAGTTTAATACTCAAGCAAACTTTCAACAAGTAATCTTTCTGGTCTGTAATTGTACCTTAAAAGATATATCATAATGTTGTTTACTTTCACATCATACAGATAACTTTTAAATAAAATGTTTTCTCTCAAAATGCATTAACATACACATTCTTCATTCAAAATTAATGTATCAAGTTAAACAATTATAGAAATCACCTTCAGTTCTACTGTCCCACTTCTTAACCAGTAACTCCTTTGGAGAAAAAAAATGAAAAAACCCTGTCCTTGGAGCTGTTTGTCCTTCCTTGTTGACAGCACTATAATATATAAAATGTAGTCCAGGAGGGATCAGTTTTACTCCACGAAACTTTTCTCCAACATTATACACATTCATGTCAATTCCAAACTCTGTCCTTGGAGGAACATCCAAAAACACCAATGTGGCTCCTTGAACTAAGAGATGTTTGGCAACTGTAGGGTCTTGAGATATGCTTTCAGTCATTTTTATGTAAAAGAAAATCCAACCTACAAGTTCAAGATTTAAAACGAAATTTTAATTGTAAGATATTTTGGCAAAGATTATGTTCTTAAATAAAGAAAGCTTATAATATTAATTTTTTACTCCAATAAAATGTTATGTTTAAACATCTCACACGTAGTAGTTAAGAAAGATTATAGCATTATATAAGCATAAAGCATGTCCCATATATTTGCACAGTCAATATAATCACCGAACAACAATGTTCAAAAATGTTATTACATCATGTGATACATACATCACAATCTAATTGTTCCATTACTGACAAAGCTATTCTCAAGTAACATGGCTAACCGGTAAATTATATGATTACTGACTATGTATGTTATACATTACAATATTAGACACAACTGTACCAATTAGAAATAATTTTAGAAATAGTAATTTATATGTAATAAATGCAAAAATACTTAACATGGTTTTAAGACGTTTTTTTGTGTCTAGAATTTCATACAACTTTTCAAAGGAGCTTATTTTGTGATTTGTTATAACTAATACAGTGATTTTTACTATATAGGTGTAAAAACTAAAATAACCTATGGACAACAATGGGCCATCTGGTGTTTAAAGATTGTCCTAGCACCCTCTCCCATCTTGATAAAAGTACAAATATAAACCCTCACTTTACTTTTCAATGTATACATATGTATGATTAAATTTAAAATAAAAGACGTACAATGTATATCTGTGCACCAGCACTGAAGGTGATTTCTTATATACTTATAGTTGTTTAACTTGATACATTAATTTTGAATGAAGAATGTGTATGTTAATGCATTTTGAGAGAAAACATTTTATTTAAAAGTTATCTGTATGATGTGAAAGTAAACAACATTATGATATATCTTTCAAGGTACAATTACAGACCAGAAAGAATACTTGTTGAAAGTTTGCTTGAGTATTAAACTAAGGTAACAGAAATATGAACCCAAATGTAGTCCTTTCCACGAGTTAATCTGGTTTATCTTAGATTCTGAACAGGTGGTATGTGTTAGTTAAATTTTATAAAGATGTCTGAGTATTTGCTGATCTTTTGATCATGGATGAGAAGTTTTTATTCAATATTTTTTAACTTGTGCACACTATTAGGCTGTCATGTATTACAGTAGTTAAACACAGCAGAGTAACTTACTCTACATCATGTATTTTGTCAATTTCCTTTTGCAATTACTTGTCTTCTCCATATTTCAAACAATACCCTAACATTTTAAAAATACATTCAATACTTTATATTTATGTGAAGAGCTATGGTAGTTTTTTGTGAAAATAAATTGCAGAACTGAGTAATTAACTCGATTAGAATGTAAAATAAAAGTTTAACCAAAATTACTAAAAAATTAATTAGGTCATTAAAATACACAAATTAGTGTTTCTAGTGTTTCCTAGTTATTTAGATAAGTATAATGTTTTGTTGAAGATGTTTTGGTATCTTATGAAATATGGAAGAAATTCGGTGCCTTAAGAAATCAAAATATTTAGGAAAATGAACATAAGTACCAAAACATATGTAGGATCATAATGCATTAATCCAGCACACAGTGAGAACTGACTACTTACTGAATAAACATGTCATGACCTTGTAACTGGCAGCCAACCTGGTCATAATGTAAGAACTTGCTAAGTTGCAAAGTTTGACCAAAAGCTGGTTAAACATGTTATTTCCCCCTGTATTGTCAACCAACAATGACATAGCATACTGCCTCAACTTAAAACATAGTCAAAATTCCCTTACACTGTATTTATACATTATGACATGGTCATCAGTTCATCTTAATCCCAAAATGCATACTCTACTAAAAAACCAACATCACGCTGGTCAGTAGTAGCTGATTTACTGCATCAGGGTGTTTGTGGGAGGGCTTTACTAGCTTTATGCAGGTTCTTAGGCTATGGACACATGCTATACTATCTAAATCCATTTACTTATGCATACATCCTTATGATGTGTATGAACAAATATAAACCTATTCTGTTCCTTTTCAATGCCAGAATTCCCTTCTTGGGCTCTCTCCTCTAACATTTATGTTGTTACATACACAAACGTACACTAAAAGGAGAAACATCATATGAAACATATTAAGGAATGTTGTCTTTATTTTCAATTCTATTATTTACTTTTCGGTGTTTAACACCGTTTTATTGTTCTGATCTATAGGACCATACCATATTGCCATTGATTTAAACTTTAAATTAACACGTAACCACAATTTTGACTTGTACTATGTAATTAAATATACATTACCCTTAATGATGATTGGTTATGCGTTAAATCAATGTAATATTGTTTTGATAAACTAATATTATAATTTATATAGCTTGTCACAGGTGTAGCTCTCTGCAGCACTAATTCGTAGAGTTTAGGTTCTATTTTACAACACTGATTGTACAATGTTTCTAGTTTTACAAGAAATTATGTTACTTAGAGAGAATATATGAAAAAAAAAATCCACTACCGTTTTCTTTGAGTAAACGTAACCCACTAAGCCTATTTTCGTTTCACTTTCGTGCTTTGCTTTTCCGTGGAGTAAAGTTGTATTGAACTGCCGTCTGTGAACTTGAAATGTGTCTATTGTAGTTAATACTCAATCAATCATAATATGAAAAAAAAAACTTTCATTAATTTTTTCCACTTTATGAAATAATGTCATACAGCTAAAGAGATCGAAGCTGACATATTTTCTTACTTTGCTTATAAGAGCAAAACCAGTTCAAAATAATATAATAAAATATGACATTTAAAATGCGATGGTATTGTAGATACAGTGAATAGAAGTTCAAACATTGAAATATGTTAATTTATGTTTTTGGAATGATGCTGCTGTTACAGATCTATGTATTCATCGAGTTGATAAGAATAGTTTATTCTCTATTTTTTTTCTTAACTATTATATATTAATCACAACATAAGTTAACAACTTTTTTTTTCTGATTTTGTTTAGGTATTTTTATTCTATCGTTTGGCTCAACTATTTTATCTAAACAAAACCCTGGGTGTAAAATGTTACGTCGCGCTTTATTTCTTGAAAAAGAAGAGTAAAAAACACAAAATACATTGATTCAGATAGAATAGTTCGATTGCTATCTACCTGTTAAAATTTTATCGATGGTGATTCAAAGGAGCCACGAGAGGTGAAAGTACCGTGAAACCTTATACGTGTAGTAAGCGTCATCAAAACAAACTTAAATAAAATTTATCATGAAAGTGAAAAAAACTAGTTTTATTTTAAACTAAAAACGTTTGTGTACTGAGGTATTTTATGTTTCATCGCTAGCGTTGTTAATAAAATAAATCCCATTTAATCAATGGAGACTCTAAATAAAAAAAATAGATGTTCACTTTCATTGTCTATACATTTTACGTCATACTTTCAATACCTAGATTAACTAGGTTCTACTTTTGTTTCCAAGAAATATGACACAAAAGCCACTATTCGGACTTAGTGTTACCAAAGCCCACTGGCTTTTCTATATGTTAGAGATTTTAAATCTAACCTACTTTTACGGTTAATTATCCTACGAATACACCAGGAATTCATTTTATGAATGATCTTAATTTTGATTTGCTCACAAACGTATTTACCGAAGATTGACTGCCTCTACTGCACTTTTCAACCTTTTTATTGGTCAATCTTTGTTTCGCAATATTTATTTCAAGTAGCTATGAAATGTGAGGTTAGGGTGTACTATACTGTAAGGTTGGTAGTGCTTTCTCCTCATCTTTGAAGGCATCTATATGTTAAAGTATGAATTTTACTTTCATGTGTTATTATGTAAAACAAATATTAAGTATAAGACACGTATCTCGCGGTCTAGGAAGACAGAAAGAAGCCTTGACGAGGACAATAAGAATGAGTTGAAACTATAACACGTAAGAAATTATTGCAGACAACCTTGAACGTTATTTGTGATTAAGCTGGGAGAGGTGTCCCATATTGTTATTTAAAAGCAAAGCCACATTAAGCTGTGAACTATGTTCTTAAAATGGAATCGAACTCCAAATGAGAAGTTTATTCAAATCAACAACACAGAATTTGGGAAATTTAGTTTTAATTCTGGTTTATTTTCCTAATTCGTTAATATTGTTTCTATTTTGAATATTTGTGCTTATATTTAGAGATAAGGATATTTCTTTACAAAGCCACAAGCAAAAATTACCTAGCTATTTATTTATATTTTGTTAAATTTGTGGTTAATAAATTTCCTGATTTTTTTGTATCCTGGTGTTAACATTGTTATTTGATATACTACAATAAAATAAGTTTTTGAAACATTAACTTATATGCTAAGTAAACATTGTAGAAGTACACACTACTTTGAAAAGGTGATCCACTTCATCTCAGTCCAGAGTTCAGGAACAAAATGATAAATCAAGTGAAAATTGATAAGTGACGTGGTTGTATTTACAATACACACAAACTGATGAAAAGTGCTAAAACTAAGCTGAGATACATTTTCCACGATAAGAATAAATTTGAAGCAACCATAGAGTTCTAAAGATAAAGTTTTTTAAATAATTGTTTGATTTAACTTTCGTGTACGTGTGAAAGCTACATGAGGACTACCTGTGCTCGCTGTCCCTAATTTAACAGTGTAAGACCAGAGGGAGGGCAGCTAGTCATCACCACCCATCGCCAAGTCTTGGATTATTCTTTTACCAACGAATAGTGTAATTGACCGTGATATTATAACACCCTTAAGGCTAAAAGGGTAAACATGTTTGGTGTGACGGGGATTAGAACCCGAGATCAAACACCTGGCCATGTCGGACCTTTTACTAAGGAATATATTGTAGCAACAGTAGGCAGTGTCTCTTCACTTCCACAGTTCTGCAACTCTTCAAATATTGTTACTGGAATACTTATTATAGGAACAATCATTTACCTAAATTATATTACAATAGGATTAAAAGTAGGTTGTAGCGTTAAAGAACTTTACAACGTTTTTTTACATTTATATATGCTACGGAATACTATTGTTTCGCATACGATGTATTCGCTAAAATGTTTTTACTGTTGAAATTTTGTTTAGAAAAAAAATAAAAATAGGATTTAATTTCAACTTACCTCATACGAAGCATGCGCCGTGCCACATGAACCAAAACCCAAAGATTTTTCTTTTAACTTTACATATGCATCAATATCAAATGTAAGATTAAACATGCGAGAAGAGTATATGTTTTAAATAGAGAAATACTATAAATAATTCTGCACTGTGCAGCTGGACACCAATGAAACAAAAATTGATTAAGCACAAAATAGACAGTATATCTAGATTTAACATAAAGAAGTTTAAACATCAGGGAAACGATAAATAAAGTACATATCTTAATTCGCCATCTTTTGGTATACCTTGTGTTTTTGGATAATTGGTATGTCTGACTAAAATCTTGACATTTCGTTTTTGTCGATCTCTTAATAAAGTGACATGATATCCTAGCGAAGTTTAGAATTACAATATGAAGAAAAGTTAAAATCAACAGTCTTCGTTTGTCCCTATTTCGCTTGTTTTTATCCTTCTACAACATTAATTTTTACCTTCTAAAGTACTTAAAAAGCGTAAAGCCTACTACCACATAATTTTAGGCTTAATTGTCCATATGTAGGTGCCTTTATCAAAATAGTGGGAAACGTGATGAATTTCTTTTTAAATAATAGTATCATCAAGTGTGAAAATCAAATGCAGACTTATCCTATTTTACGTAACTTTCTTGTATGTATTTATATCGTAATTGTACATCGTTTAAAATCCGTGATTTTCTTTCACCCAATACGTTTTCTATTGGGTATCAAAAAAATAACTGATGTTACATCGGTCATTGCTGTAGTTTATACAGCGGATAAAGTACTACTTTGTGTAAGGAAACGTGATTAAACTTTAGGCCTAATTGTCAATTTTGAGACATTTGTTGAAACGCTTGTCGAGATATAATGGTATTGTGTTATTTGTAAATCACGCCTTGTTGTTTGTTATTCATCACAAAGTGCTGTGCTCTGCCTACCAAGAATGTCGAAATCAAGTCCGCAAACAGTCCGCTGTGCTACTGAGAGTTATACATGCCACAGTAAGGTAACCAACACACTGCATTTCTTCGTGTGTTTATTTAAATTACTAAGGTAACATTCTTTAAAGTTAATGCAATAAACATCGTAGTTTTGCATTCTTAAAAACATTGCAGCCTGAATATTGAACCATTTTGAACTCGTATCAATGGAAAATTAGCCAGTGAGAATATTGGGTTTCTATGTGAACAACATATATGCACAAACCAAATGATATATATTATTCTTTTAAATGTCAAATATATGTGCACATATGCTAGAACGCGGCATAGATCCTCAGTTTTATTCTCGATTCGTAATTTGATGGTTGCTCTCACGGCTGTATGTCTTCTAGCCTGAAATCGAGACCACTGAGGTATGTCAGACGCCCCCTCCCTTTCTGTTGACGAATCAGATGATTCAGGAACACAAACAAACACCTGATGCTGTAATTTTTATAAAGATAACCATTTCTATGTACTTAATGATATTTCACTGTCTTGAAAATACACCTATTTTGAAAAATAGCTTCATTTAATTGTTTATGTAATAAACATGAAAATGCAAAAGAGCTTAACATTTTCTGAATATTACTAATTGAAATCATCGTAACTAAATGAAAGTTAAGTGCAGTTTATGGTATATTCATTAGAAAATTTTGATCCAACATAATTGGCGATTTGTCTTAACAATCCCGGTCGCGCCAAACATGCTAGATCCTTTCAGCCGTGGGGGCGTTATAATGTAACGTTCAATCCCACTATTCGTTGTTAAAGGAGTAGCCCAAGAATTGGGGGTGTGTGGTGACGAGTAGCTGCCTTCCCTCTAATCTTATATTGATAAATTAGGGACGGCTAGCACAGATAGCCCTCGAGTAGCTTTGTGCGAAATTCAAAAACAGACTTGTCTAAACAAAAGAATGATTTATGAGGGTGAGTCGAAAAATCACATAAGTACAATCTGGATATTCATTCCGCAGCCGACTTGAAGAAATGATAAAATGCAAACAAAATATTAAAAACGTTTTCTCACAAAAGAGATGTTTTTTTTTTAATTTCGTGCATAGCTACTCGAAAGCTATCTGCGTTAGCCGTCCCTAATTTAGCAGTGTAAGACTAGCGGAAAAGAAGCTAGTCATCACCACCCACCGCCAACACGTGGGCTACTCTTTTACCAACTAATAGTGGGATTGACCGAGACATTATAACGCCCCCACGGTTGAAATGGCGAGCATGTTTGGTGCAACGGGGATTTGAGCTCGCGACCCTCAGATTACAAATCGAACGTCTTAACCCACCTGACCATGCCTAGCCACGCAAAATATATATTTAAATGTCTGTTATATGAAAGACTCTTCGAGATAAAACATGTCAAATATAAATTATGGTACAAAGAGGGGCATAACACCCTCATGATATTTTTTTGTATTGTCAATTGTTGGAAACCAAATAAATGGATAAGTTGCTTACGGTTTTGTATAAATTTAAACACAAATTGGCAAAGTTCTGCAACAGATCAAATAATACAGTAATTTAGTAATTCGTAGGTTTTCCTCGAAAAAACAAAATAAACGAAGTTTGAGATAATCCAGAAAGATACTTACGAAACGTATAATGAAAATGATTATTAACAATAACTCAGTTTATTGGTAGGTTATTCCAATGAAACGTTTTACCTCAAAAATAATTTTTCAAAACATTACTAAAGGTAATTTGCACACTTTATTTTACAAAAGAAAAAACATGGTGCAACCAATATTACACTAGTAGAATCCTATATGTATGATGTACAATATCCTTAAATTTCAAGTGATGTTCGCGAAGCTGCATTTGCTTTTCTACTTTTAAACCGTATCATTTTTTTAAATAATTTTATTCCATTTAATTTCAAAACAGCATTGAAGTATATTGTATTATACTGGAGACCTATAACCATGATTAAAAAATATAAAATTCCAACAACATAAATAACTTCAACAGTGATAAACTCTGGAAGAAAACAAGAAATACTTTATGCTTTATGGTAGGATTTGTTATAGGTTTAGTCATAACTGTGCATTTAACTTCGTCATCTAAACTGCCAAATTAGTTTTGATTAACCGGACTATAATACCAACGAAAGTTAATTTTAAAAAAATATAATTCACCTTGCACTGTTCACAATTCATATCCGCCTGAAAAAGTTTTTCATTCTGAATCTATTTATGGTGAACAAGAAATTCAATAACATTCAATAGGAAATTCTCTGCAAATATAGAAAACAAGCGTTAAAATAAAACCTTAATTCTAACGACTTAGTCTAAAATTTTGTAATATAGTTTCTTGAGATTAGATTGGGTGAATGAGTTTTCTTTCTTGACGTTTTCCCATGATGGCATCTTCTTGGAAAGTGTTTTTGCATGCCATACCAGAACCTGTTAGATCAAAGTATCGTATTTTTACTTATATCTGATAACAAGAATCATGTTATGATTTTTTGTTTTTCCTGAAACTGTCTTCAGATACTTAGGGAAGCTAAATTGTTTATGATTTTAGCTTTAGTAAGTAAAAACACAGAACGAGTGATTTTAATAAAAGCTATTTTCAAACAAAACATTAAACCCTGAACGGTTGAACAAATTTCATCTTTAAACACAAAGATATGGACTATTACATACTACATCACCAGGAATCAAAAACCAGATTTTAGTTTATAATCTTATTGTGGACCAACTACACAGATATTTTAGGGGCTAATGGTTTAAAGAGGTAATTCATTGCGTCCATTAGGATGATATTAGAAACAAAAACCAGGTGTATCTAGCTGTTCACTGTGACGTTTCTAGCAAACAAATTGTGCACGTATAACGATATTTATGTATTTAAAGTATATTCATGCATTTCATTCCAAGATTAATAACTCCAAATTTGATTAATATATTGAAAATATTTATAATTAATTATTTATTCAAGATAATTATAAATACTGGGTAACTTTTCAACCTAATAATTTTGAACAAAGAGGAAAATTCAGTTTTTTTAAACCAAATTTTCATTCTCTTCTTCAGGTTAGGATATTTTGTCGTGATATAATAGGCTTAACTGAGACAATGCTTACCTCCGTGCAGTTGTTTGCTTTTGGTTCCAAATCTCCCATTTTGACATGTAAGCTTTTCAGGAACCCATCTTCCAGGTAGCCTAATCTATAAGGCATTGAAGGGTTCTTATGTTTTTTTAAAAGACTGATGGAAACAGCGAATCCTGCCATGTCGACCGCAAATAACCTGCTTCTTTTAAATCCATCGTGAAAACCAATAACTTTTCCTTTTTTCACTATTGGAGAGCTGATAGAATACTTTGATACCAAACCTACAGGCCAGACACTTACTTTCTTGGTCCATCTCATCTGAGGAAGTAACAACAAAACAAGCTTTTTAAAATATTATTTGAATAAAAATAACATGGATCAAAGTATCTGCTCTAGTACTACTAACTGACACGAGTATTTTTAATAATATAAATTGAAAACCATGTAATAAGAGCAATTAATATCGACATTAATAAAATATATTTAAATTTTATTTTAATTTGTACTGGCTCAGTTTAAAAGTTAATTTTTCTATAAACAAAAATGTACATTTCTTCTGGGTAAAGTGCCAGCTCATCCTGGTGGGGCCCCCCAATGGCTCAGCGGTATGTCTGCGGACTTACACGCTAAAATCCGGGTTTCGATACCCGTGGTGGGCAGAGCACAGATAGCCCATTGTGTAGCTTTGTGCTTAATTCAAAACAACAACAACATCCTGGTGGGCAAAATACTTCTGACAAAGATTGGATAATCCGAGAGAAAAATAAATTACCCAGAATACTTTGCTGTATATTTCTTATATTTGTACAACTATATTCTTCTATTGTTATATACAAATTATTTATTTTTATTCTCTCTTTATAGCTGTCACTAAAATAGCAAAATCTGTCTAGAGTATTCTTCCATTCCACTCACTGGAATAAGTGTTAAAAATCAAATCGCGAGTTATACGAGATTAGGTGAGAATACTTAAAAACAAATCGTTGGGTAAGGATCCGATTGTTAGATAAAAAGAAACAAAAGATTTTGATCTTCCCGATTTTTCGTCCAGGTTCCCCAAGAATTTTGTTTTGTTTTTTTCTAGGCTTGGAAGTTTTTTAAACGTAAATTCCGGGCACGAGTTTTATTTGTTTTGGTTCCGATGGACAACCAAATTGCAGCTGTTTTTTTGTCTTATTCATGGAAGACACAAAGCTATACAAAGGGCTATCTGTGCTATGGCAAACACGGGTATGGAACCCCAGTTTATAGTGGTACAAGTCCACGAACATAAAGTTGTGCCCCTGTGGGCTAACTTAAACCCTTGTCCACTTAACTCTATAGATTACTGTGTGTAGCTTGCTTCCTAATGAAGATACCGGGAGAATTGCAGTAATGAATTATTAAAAATTCTTGATTAACATTTTTTCTTCATTTTCTGTGTATGTATCTATATCTATCCACCATCTACCATACACACAGTCTTTAGTCCGTTTCCAACATTGTTACACCAAAATATTATAATAGATGAAATGATATTAATAATTAAAGCAAAGCAATCCGGCGTTAAAAAACAAAACAAAAACTCTAATTTTTCCATTTTTTATTGACACCACGCTCTGGAGCCAAGAGGTGTCACTACACTATAATTTGTTGAATATTAAAGTACGTTCAATCTGGAAACTCCTAAAGAAAGTAGTTTTGTTCGGTCTATTCAAAACAATTTTTTTGGTTTGTTAATTTATAAAATTGTAAGTGAAAAACATGAACTTTTCATACTAGCTAGTACTAAGGTCTTCCCGCTAAGAGTAAACTCATTAAATATCAATAAAGCCAAATTTTCAGTATCATTAATAAAGCAACTGTCAACCTTTTATGTTTAGTTCTCAACTGAGATAAGAATGATTTCATCTTCAATTTTATGAGAAAGATCAAACCATCATCATAGTCAGCAGTGGTGAGGTACCTGCTAAAATATGTTTTTTATTAATACAAAACCAATAAATTGACAATGTTTTTGTAAAGTTGTTCAGCTTTTAAAAGTTGAAGTTTAAAACTTATCTTGTCCGTTTAGTACGTTAATAAATTGGAAAACGTTATTAGAATTGATAAGCATTGTATCTATTGTCATTATTTATATGGTTACTATTAACAGGTGGTTGGTGTCCTAGTTTACGAAAAAAGTGAGATAAGATTTTAGTGATTTCTGTAAATATAACTTATGGCTACCTGCACTTATGCATGTTTACAAATATATTATTTGTACCTTGTTTCCTCCAATTTAAATTATTTTATATGTAATATATCTTCTCCAGAAAAACAAAAAAACTCATTTTGTATATATCTTATATTTCAGAAGAACATATACACTTAAATTACATTTAAAATATTAATGATGTTCACAAAAACGAAACATCTTTGTGATTGTATAACTGTAATGTAAGAAAACAATTTCCAAATGTTGGTAGATTGTGATCTTTGAAGCATTACAAATGTTAGTGTTTGGCATCATGTAATGATGAATCACATAAAATTAAGAAAAAAAGTGAATTACAGATAGAAAAAACAAACCAACAGAAACATTCACAACATAAAGATCAAAATACCCTAACTAATTTCCTCCTTATTCTTAAAATAATAATAGTTTTTTTAATCTGACATATCAACTTGATTACGATTCGACAGGATAGGTTTGTATGCGAAGAACTTTCAGTTTCTGTCCCTATTTAAATTTTCCACCAAATATGGCCACCTAATTAACTTTTTCTTCCTCAAGGAAAAGACTTTTTAATTACCCTAAAATTATCTCTTTTATTAAATATATGTAAATGGATTCTGAATAAGATCTATCCCATACCTTTCGATTACGAAATGTTTAGTTTAGAAATAACATTTGGCAAAAACAAGTTATATTAACCAATAGGGAAAGAAACAGTCTTAACGCTAGATTTTTGTTATTGTCGAATCCTACGAAAAGTTACTCGAAGGCTAGCTGCACTAGTAGTCCCTTATTTTTACTTTATAGATTAGAAGGAAGGCGGTTAGTCAACGTTACCAACCAAATGTTATCAAGTTACTTTATCAATAAAAAGAGAAAATGGCAATCCCATAATAATACATTTACTGCTGTAAAAGCGAGAATATTTGACAAGCGGATTTGAACTCGTGGCTTAAAATAATTGCAACTAAAGCATCCCCAGTTATTTGGCCGTAGCAAAAAATATTTCTCGCTCTCGGATAGACAATTTCATTCGCAATCTGAGGGTCACATGTTCGAATCCCCGTTCAACCAATCATGCTCCTCCTATCAGTTATGAAGATATATAATGAGATAGTCAATCTCATTAATCGTCGGTAAAAAAGTAGCCCAAGAGTTGTAGGTGGGTGGTGGTGAGTAGATGCTTTCCCTCCAGTCTTACTGCTGAATTAGGGACAGCTGACGTAGATAGCCTTCGTGTAACTCGCACAACTGGTAAACAGAATTCACCGCCAACTCTTGAGCTTCTCTTGGGGTCTTGACCAATTTCAAGGAGAACCCACGACCCTAACGTGCAGATCACGTTTTAGTGGCAATGGATTGCAAGCCACGAATTCTCCGATTCACAGTTGGGGTCGCATCTTATGTTGAAACCACGCTTGATCAATGAGCACAGATATTTAGTTTCGAATTTCTGGAGAGCTTAGAAGAATCAAATCCGAAATTCTCAGATAAAGCTACTCTCTTACTCAAAACTAACTGCAAATTCCAATCTACCTTTCGATTTACCACTTTCTCACCGCATTATGCTATTTCAGAGAATTCCACCCGTTTATCAATAACCTTGGGCAAGGGAAAATCAAAAGACTACTACAATACTTCATGTTTTAGTGGAGTGTATATTGTGTGCATGACGTTTTGAAACTTTAGTTTCGTATGCAGTAGTTTTATATTTATGTAGGAATTTAAATAATATTTAGAATACTTACACGAAACCGGTATAATTCAGTGAAGAATTACAAATTAAATGATGGATTAGGCCAAATGTGATGTTTACAGCATTTGTTCACAAATAAGAACACGAACAATGCCTAATGCAGGTAATTTTTCTTCCATTTAGAATAATAATAAAACATACCTCTTCAAATATTCTAACATCATACGAATTATCATCATCCGCAAAGTATAGAACACCATCATTGATGGAAGAGTTTCTCAGCCACTCGATGGCCTTCATTCTGTTAGCAACTCCACGCCCTGATATGGGTTTTGTTTTATTTTTAGGCTTAGTTGAGCAAAGGTGAACAAAGGGGATTCTAGTTCGTTTCAACAGGTTACTTATAGGCTGGGTCAGGTTTTCGGAATCTTCAACAACAATCCAGTGAATACTGGGAACGAGTTGCAGTGTTTGTGCTAACCTTGTCATGTCAGCCATCTGTGCAGCACGTTTGTACGTTGGTGTTACAATGTATATGATTGGTAGCTGTTGCTCGTGTGCCGGTTCTTTTTTGTCTACAGGTCCAATGGGTTCATATTCTAAATTATTATATTCACCTATGTATGATAAAGAAGGGAAAAAAGTTAATGAAGATTTATAAAACTAATGCGATTTTCAAATAACATTAAAATGTTAACGAATGTAAAAGTTCAAAGTCTAAGAGAAAATAAATCTATTTAATAACAACAAAGAAAAACTGTAGATTAGTTAACGCAAATTGTGGGGACCTATTTTGTAGATTTTTTTTTTTTTTGTTAGTCGCCAAACTACTCAATGGGTTATTTTTGTTATGTCCACTTCGATTATTGAAACCTTATTTTTAGAGTTGTAAGTCACCACAGTTACTGCTGACCCATAGTTGGGGGAGGGGGGTTAGTTAGTAGTGGTTTGTGTAGAGCTACACGAGGACTATCTAGTCACTCCCAATTCAGTAGTAATAGACTAGAGGAAAGGCCCTACACCACCCACTGCTAATCCTTGGGCTACTGTTTCACCAACAAAGGGCTTGGCGGTCATATTACAACGTAACCTAAGAATAAAAAGTCGAGCAGGTTCAGTGTGACAGGGATTCGAAACTGTGACTCAGAGATTTCGATCGAGTGGTGCTTCAACTATCAGGCCATACAAGGTCCCAGTTACCTGTTGAAATATTTAAGTAAAAAAAAATTAAATAAGCCCAAAATTTATCCGTTACACCGTTTAAAACATTATTAATACTAGCTTTGCGTATGATAAACTGTGATGAATATTTTATAAAACTGAGCTACAATGATTACACTTTTTTTTTTGCAATAATACAGTAAAACAAGTTAATATTTTATCTTTCATATCAAATAAAATTTTTATTGATTGATTGATTTAGTCTTTTATCCCAGAAAGTAGCGAGGCTATTTGCGCCAAACATCCTCTAAACAAGTAAAGATAAAGTAAATGAAGTAAAAAACATGAAAGAAAATGAAGGTAAAACAAAAGAAGTGTAAAACCAGCATTGACACCTAGTCTACAACGTAAACAGAGATTTGTTTGTTTGTTTTGGAATTTCGCCGTCCCTAATTTAGCAGTGTAAAACTAGAGGAAAACCAGCTAGTCATCACCACCCACCGCCAACTCTTAGCCTACTCTTTTACCAACGAACAGTGGGATTGACCGTCACATTATACACCCCCAGGGCTGGGAGAACGAGTATGTTTAGCGCGACGCGGGTGCGAACCCGCGACCCTCGGATTACGAGTCACACGCCTTACGCGCTCGGCCATGCGACGCCAGCGTCAACAGAAAAAGCAAAGAATAAGAAGTTGTAAGGTATTTACTCTAGCAAAATGGTAATAATCATAACCCGCCAGGAAGACTAACAGGTAAGTATAAAAACCACCGTCAGTCACCTGATGTTGGTCTTTCCAGTCTTGGTTCCGGGTTATGAGTCAATGTGGCCAGTACTAAAAGATAAAGCAACAAAAGTGTTAAATGATATGCAGCAAAAGTATAATAGCAACTCGCCAGGACGACAAACGAGTAGTTCAAACAGTAGCGTTAGTCACCTGAAATTGGCCTTTCCAGTCCTGGTGTCGAGTTATTTAATGTTCTGGCCATTGTCCAATGTCAAATTGAATGAAAGAGAATAAAACTGTAAAAAAGGAACCACAATTAAAAAGGTGTAATTAATAAATATGCAACACTTAAATGAGATTAAAAAGATCAATGGCCATTAAAAAATTAAAAACGTTATCAAGGTGGACACCAATAACACTGTCCAATGTTACAGATAGACCCTGGGAAAATATGTTTAAAATATTGCCGTCGTTGAGAATCGTAACGATGGCAAGAAAGTAAAACGTGGCTGATAGTGATTTGAGTGTCACACAAACGACACATTGGTGCATCAGTTCCAGATAAAAGAAAACGATGAGTTAAGAAACTGTGACCAATGCGTAGCCTAGTGAGAACAACTTCCTCCTTCCGAACTTTACGGAAGCTAGATGGCCAAAGTCCAATATAGGGTTTGATTTGAAAAAGTTTGTTGTTGCGTTGCTCACTCCAAGTGGACTGCCAGCTGGCACGGAGCCGAGCCTTGAATACAGGACCATAGTCCACGCATGGAATAGACACAGTAGTGATAGTGTCAGAGCAGATAGATTTAGCTGCCATGTCTGCAAGCTCGTTCCCACGAATACCAACATGACCTGGTATCCAAAAAAACTGGATTGAAGTAGCTGTTAATGAAAAATTGGCCAGTCGGTTTTGAATATCAGCGAGAAAATGATGTGAGCCAACGTGTAGCGATTCCAAGGCCAGTATAGAACTAAGCGAATCAGTATAAATAGTGTAGTTGGAGTACTGCTCAGCTGCAATATGATCCAAGGCAAGAGATATGGCATAAAGTTCAGCAGTGAACAGAGAAGCTGCAGAGGGGATTCTGCGCGCAACTACTGAACCACAGCAAACCATAGCAGAGCCCAATGAATTACCCGATTTGGAACCATCTGCATAAATGAGAAGTGAGTGATTGTTCTAAGGATGTTCATTAAATAAAAGACAGTACTTCCAATCTGGGGTATCTGCCTTTTTTAGGTGACTGAAAGAAAGGTCACATTTGGTGGGATGGGCTGACCTGTGGAATCTGCAATGTTATCCAAGGACAGACCCAATTCATCCAATTGCGCTCGGATGCGAAGGCCAAACGGAACAATGACAAATCGTCTGTTCTGAAAATGTACTGGATACCGAGGAAGGAAAACACATTCCCATGTGGGATGTTTTGGTAAGGAACGAAGTTTCGAAGTGTATTGTAAAGATAGTTGCAAACGGCGAAGGTGCAGAGAAGGTTCATGAGATTCAACGTATAAGCTTTGAACTGGAGAGGTGCAGAAAGCCCCAGTGCAGTGTCGAAGTCCTTGGTGATGAATGGGGTCCAGCATCTTCGTCTGGCAGAGCCATAGACCATTGATCCATAGTCCAGTTTCGATCTAATAAGAGCACGATATATCTTCAACATTGAACAGCGATCTGCCCCCAAACTGGTAGAAGGGAGGACAAGAAGAATGTTCATTGCACTTGTGCATTTGACCCGAAGCTGCTTTAAGTGTGGTATAAAGGTCAGTTTACGATCAAAGATAAGCCCCAATAGCTTGGTCTCAGAAATTACTGGCAGCAAAACTTCACCGATATGAAGTTCAGGATCAGGGTGAATACCCCGTTGACAGCAAAAGTGCATGCATACGGTTTAAGAGAGAGAGAGAAAAATTAAAGCCGTTCGCCAGAGTCCACTTCAGTAAACGATTGAGGGCAGTTTGTAGTTGCCGCTCAATATATCTCATGTTTGACGACTGACATGAGATGTGAAAGTCGTCGACATACAGCCCATTCGCAACAGTGAGAGGGAATTGTTCAGTGATGGCATTTACATTTATACTGAAAAGTGTGACACTCAATACGCAGCCTTGAGGGACTCCAAGTTACTGTACAAAAGAACGGGAAAGTGTCGAACCCACACGAGCTTGGAATCTCCTGTCCATCAAAAAAAAATTAATAAACATGGGTAAATGGCCACGTAAGCCATATGTATGGAGGTCTCGCAAAACGCCATACCTCCATATTGTGTCGTAAGCCTTCTCTATGTCAAAGAATATTGATACAAGATGTTGGCGGTTGAGAAAGGCTTTTCTGATAGATGTTTCAAGACGAATTAGGTGTTCTGTGGTGGAGTGCTGTCGCCGGAACCCACATTGGGTGGGCGAGAGGAGGCTGTTTGATTCGAGGAACCAAACAAAACGAGCATTAACCATCCTTTCTAAGGTCTTACAGAAACAGCTCGTCAAAGCAACTGGACGGTAGTTTGAAGGAATCTTGGGATCTTTCCCTGGCTTAGAGAAAGGTAAAATAATAGCCTGGCGCCATGCATCAGAAAAAACATTGTCCTGCCAGATCCTGTTAAAAACAATCAGAAAGACATCAAGAGAAGCAGGAGATAGATGGTGCAGCATGTCATAATGAATATCATCAGGTCCAACAGATGTACTGGCAGACTGATGAAGGGCCATTTTCAGTTCCACCAGGGTAAATGGACAATTATAGTCAAAGAAACAGTCAGTTTGAAAGGATGACTAGCTGCCTTCCTTCTAGTCTTACACTACAAAATTAGGGACGGCTAGCACAGAGAGCCCTCGAGTAGCTTTGTGCGAAATTCGAAAAAAAACAAAAACAAAAAGAAATATGAACATTATCTAAGTAGAATTTCCATGAGCTTTCTCGGCTTATTTAAGTCTAAAATACGCATGCGCAGTTAGTCTAAAACCACATGCTTATCAGCGTGATGTCGAGAAAACACTTGTAGAGAAAAATATAATTGTAGAAACGGCTCGTTTGGGTTCAGAAAATATTTCACGTAGAGGAGCGAACAACGTATTGACCTTCTTCGGTCATCGTCAAGTTTACAAAGAAAGGAAGAGATAACTGACCGGAAGCTGACGACATGTTTGAAAGGGGTTGTGTAACTGAGTGTCGGGATGTAGAGGGCGTGCTTAGATGTTGGATTATATTTATTAATATTGGTATAAAGTTGTTCCTTTGTATTGGTTTATTTTGCGTTTAAGTTGTTGTATAAGTAAGGCTCCTTTAATTTTGCGTTTGTTTGTGTTCATTTCTTTATTTAGTATTTTAGTGTTTTCTATGGTTATGTTATGTTTGACTTGCAGTGTTTGAAAAAAGTGTGAAGGTGACTTTTAATGTTCTTTGAATGAGGAAAATGGAAACCAACTTGTTTCTCCAATATAGAAGTCGTGGCAATTATCACGTTGTATTTTATAAATAATGTTGGTGTGGTGTTTTTAAATGTAGTTTTTACATAGTATAGACCTCAGTTTTGTGCCTGGTTTTGAATAAATTTGGTATTAACTGGAATATCATATTTTTTACTAGTTTTTGCTAAATGGTGATTTTTTTTAAATCGAGGGATATATTTACTTTTGTTAGTTGATTTTGTTTTTTGTCTCGCTGTGTGCGTATAATGTTTTTTATGGTTTTTGGAGGAAACCTATTGATGTTGATGAAGTATTGTTTTATTTTGTCTAATTCTTAGTTAATTTTATTTGGTGAGCATAGTTTTATGGCTGTGTTTATCTGGTTTCTTCGCATGTTGAACTTTTGTTTTGTGTCATTGTTTTTAGGTGTTTCTGAAAAATAGAATTTTTCCTCGGAAGTTTGGCTGTTGGATGTCAATAAAATTATTTAAGCGGTCTTTTATTTGTTGGTTGTTTTCAATAGAAAGTATCACAAGTCTCCTGGCTAGGTATTCTAAACATGTGTTGATTTCTATGGTTGGAATGTACCTCGGTGCTATTGCGAAGTTGAGTCCTTTGTTAAGTGGATGTATCTCGTCTGTGTTTAATTGTCGGTCAGATCTGTTGATTATGAGGTTAGTCAACGGTTTGTCGCGTTGGTGTCTTTTCTGTTTTTGCATCTTAGTTTTTCTAGTTTTTTTTTGTGGCAGATCTTTTTGTCTCTGTAGTTCTTAGTATTGATTTGGTTTATGTTTCGTTGTATAAGTCCGTGAATCTCTGGTTTAATGCAGCATGCTAGTTGATGGTCTAGTCATGTAGTTCTTTGTATTTTCTGTTCAAAATGGCTTTAAGTAGTTTGTTCTGTAAATTTTGGATAATGTTTGTGCATGGATAAAATTTGTTTGACAGTTTTACCTTTATAAAATTAGGGGTTAGTTGTTCCTTTCTACATTGCTGAATGAAATACATGTCATTTCTTCTATTGATAATTCTTTGGTTTAAATTTTAGTTTCTTAACGATCGTGTAACAGTGTACTGTTAATAGTGGTGTACTGTACGCTAGTTCAGACATAATGGTGACAGGTAAGTACAAATACACAAAGATTTGCACTTCCTGTACAATCGCCGTGATGAAATACTAATCACTGATGTCGAGGAAACTCCGATTATCATAACAGATTATAGTTTGTCAAAGTTTGTTTACATTCTAACTAACATTTACTTTGCAATACTTTAACTTCAGACATTTATTACTGTTTATAACAGTCTATGAAAAGTTCATAGATTTTTCATTACTTTAATCTTTGGTACTTGTTTTATTTTTCGTTCTTGCGAGTTTTGCTGCTATCTACACTATTACGAATACCATTCGTGTGGTTTTTTTTTCAATACAGTTACGTCTACTTTTTCAAATACATCGGGATTTATTGATCTTAATAGACAATCCCTGCAAGAAATCACGACTTAAATGGGTGTACGTGAAAATGATAGAATAAAGAAAATTTAAAAGGGCATAAAAACTATCGCAAATATTTAGCGGATTGCGGTTAGCATGTTAATATTGCATTTGACTTTCTTAGTCTTCCATTGTATTCAATAATATTACAGCAAAAGCAACAAATTTCTTTATTTATCAATTAAAATCTAGAGTCATGTGGCGAGATATTACTCACAACATGTTTCATTATTTAACACCAACTTTCATAATTTGAACTGTCATATAAGCCTTCTTCGTTATTAACCTGGCGGTTATTAAAAGCATCATGGTTATCATGCAAGGTCATTCAAACATGGTTTGTTTTGAATTTCGCGCAAAGCTACACTATGTAGTGCTGTCTTTGCTAGCTATCCCTAATTTAGCAGTGCAAGCCTAAGGGAAGGTAACTAGTTATCACCACCCGCCGCCAACTCTTAGGTTACTCTTATCAATGAATAGTGGGATTGATCGTAACATTATAATACCCCCACGACTGAAAGGGTCAACGTGTTTGGTTGGGCGTGGATTCGAACCCTCAACCCTCAAATTACGAGTCGCGTGCCTTATCCATTCAGCCGTGCAAGGCCTGTCACTCAAACACGAAATTCATATTTTCATTGGAAAATTTACCCACATTTTGCTTTTTTTGGGGGGACCTGTTTCATTAAAAAATGCATTATCGTCATATTTATATCTTCAATATTATCAGGTGCAAGAAACTCGCATGCTGTCCGGTTCAAATTGAAAAACAAACGATTTTCAATTTTGTTCTGGAAATAATAAGCAGTTGAATCTCGAAAGCAACAACTTCATTGTTTAGTAGTTTTGTTTACTCAAGGAGAGTTCATTCTGTAATAAAATTCGTGGTTAAATGGAGAGTACGTTACGATACAATCGCTTTTAAGTGTTGAAAAGTTTAGGTAGAATTGTGTATCAACACAATGTATGGCTGATTGCTCTTTAACTTTTGTGTATTCAATAATTTAAAACTATTGCATCTCATATCTAGATTCTATAAGATACTCTAAACATCAATGTAAGTAATTTAAGATGTTTTGATACATTTTATCATTTTTGTAAACCTTAAATCTAGTATTTTTTTTTAATTTGGATTACTGTGAAAGAATGGTCCAGTTAAAAATAACATTTTATTTTAATAACACGTTGCTTCACGTACTTTGAAGGAAGTGTTCACAATTAATAAATGTACGTTTGTTTTGCTTTACTAAGAGCTCTGTTTAATTTTCATATATTTACAATATGACTGCATTAGTGTTTACTCTACCATCCATCACTTGAGATAAGGTTCAGTTTTGGTCTTTTCGTTATCTGTACTACTTTATATCCGTCGTTTGTGTGTTATTATGAATAAAGTTGTACAATGGTTATTTTTGTTGTGCCATATATTGGTATCGAAACACGGTTATAATACCTCAGATATACAGCTAAGCTACTGAGGAAGGTAGGTTGTGTGTGTGTGTGTGTGTGTGTGTGTGTGTGTGTGTGTGTGTTATATTAGTGAAAATAAATATACATTTCACTAAATGTTAAGTAAGGTCCCGTGTAGTGTACTGTGTACAAGTTGAGACTTTCTTTCTCAAGAAGGGCATTGAAATGTTAGAGACGGCTCAGTAAACAGCCATTAGAATGATACCTGGTATAGTCGGAGTGTTCTACGAGGAGAGACTTGAATCTCCAAACTAGTTTTCTCTGAAGAAAAGGAGGGTTAAAAGAGATTTGATTCGTTAAGATTATTAACGATATTGATAATAAATATCCATTTTTTTGTGTGTGTTTAGCAGTAAAAACAATAAAATAATGGGTCACGAATTCACATTTTGGCAGACTAGGAGTCGTCTGCAGCTTAGACAGTATTGCTTTTCAAACAGGGCGGTTGGCTATTGGGATGGGCTGCCTACAAGTGTGGCAGAGAAAGAAAAGTTAACCGACTTTAAGAAAAAACTGGACGAATATATGATGGGCTAATAAACTACTTTTTGTCCCTTTAATTAAAAAAAATCTTAATTAATATATTGCCAAGGAACATAATAGGAATAACTCGTGTTACTTTTATGTGAGAAAAACTAACGTTAGTATTTTTCTAGTAAGCCGTCCACTGTTTTGTCTCCTTTGTTTTTGATATTCACACACAACATCTGAACTACTTGTTCCTAAAGTTCAGCTGATAAATTATACAGAATGCAGCCAGCTGGTAAGCCGCACGAGCCATTCCACTGTTTTTCTATTTTAATCGGATAGTAGGATTTGACTATCACACTTATAGCACACCAATGTCCGAAGTTGTGCTCTGCACAACTTCGCAGCAGCGGGATCTAAAATGCGGATTCTTAGATTCAGTCCTAAGCACTATAGTTCCTCAGGTCTGTCTGTTCCAATTAGGATTAATCATATTAACATATGATGAAATCTTGCGATTATAGATAGTTATTTTTGTGCAAACAAAAGAATAAAACAGAAGAGGGGAAGGCGAGTAAATGTTGCACAGAAATACCGTGTGTGCTTTGTGGTGTTTCTATTATTCTAATAAACACGGTACAGTCTCAACGAGAACGGTAAGTGAAATAAATACCCGTTTTATTTATTGTATGGAGAGGTATATTTACTTTAAAACAATTTCAAGTCTAAGATAACACAAAACGAATATCGAAAAATCTTGAAATCACTTGACAACATCGATGAAATACCCAAAATGAAGGTTAATAAATGTTTTAGTTATTCAGTTAATAACTTGATATACAATTAGCTCAATAAGTATGTTATGTGATTGTTAATAAGCGATTTAAATCACCACTATTAAATAAATAATTTATAAATTATTTAATGCATTTCTCTTCTTAATTTATCATCTATAGTCATACCGGATTAAAGCAACTGATAATAACACCCAAAACACATTAGAATATCCCACCTGTGAAGCAAAATCTAGAATGCCAAAGTTGATCAGGTTGTATAGTTACTCAAGTAAAAATAGAATCATCCAAAACTTCTACAGCACAAAACGTCTAACCACTACCCCTATGAAGATCTTTAGAAGTACAAATAAAAGTAAGAAAATTTAATTTTAATACAGTGCTGGATAGGCCCAGCTATATGAAGTTACTCCTTTCAGTTCAGACAAACTGAATAAAGGAAAAAAATGCTGTTTTAAACTTGTTTAATTTCGACATTTTATATTTTGTTTGACAGAAAGGACATCTCCTAAGCTTATTGGGCGCTATTACCACAAGCTTTCATCCGTTATGATTATAACTTACCAACCAGGAACTGAAATACGTTAAATAATTTATATGAGAAAGAATACGGACTTGTCACTTTTCCGAATTTACTTCTGACCTTTCTTTCTATTAACCTTTGTTACTCAACTTATTACTCATAACATAACGAACCTCTCATTCTTCAAGAAGAAACCAGTTGTTTTAAGACCAATGAGTCTAAAGTCTATAGACAGGGCACCAAAGTCGAACATACAACTACAGGCCCCATCTAGTTCTCCACTTATGAAGTAAATCATTTATTCAAGAATTCAGCGATGAGTTTGTTAACAAAAAAGATAAGAAATCCTACATTTTGTTTTCTTACAAATATGCGTCGAAATCGGATTGGTGTATGTGGGTGGAGGGGGGGGAGAGAAACTTCCAGATGTGCCGAATTTTAGTATGCTTTATTGAAATGGAAAGTATTTACTTCGGATGTATTTGGATTGATACTGATCTAAAATAAACTAAGAATACACCTGTGCAGCGTCTTTGGCATTTTATTTGAAATAGTAAGAAGAAAATTACACCTGCTTAACCCACGAACTATTACAATATTAAGAAATTTTATACAAGATAAAATAAATTAGAATACATGGGAAATAGGGTAGAGGATTATCGAACATCTGATTTATTATTCCATGAATCCACTAAAGAGTTTATGATCAGAGGCTAAACCAACCAAGGGTAAAAAAATGAAACCATACTTCAAAAATTAAATATCTTGTTGGTACCGAGACTGTAAAAGTCTACCACTTATGTTTGTGTAGATCGCTAGATTTGATGAAAATTGTAAAATTAAAATATAGAGGGCATGAATTTTATGCTAAGTAAAAGCTCCAATACGTTACATTACAGTATTTGTATCCTGAATTTTATAAGCATTTCAAATATCTAGGATCTAGAAAATTTCGAGCGTAAATATCTTAGAAGGTAATCATAATGTTAATAAAGCGTCATTCTTACCAGTATACCACAGAAGAAATAATACCAATGGGAGACACACGACAAGCACAGTTTTCCGACCTCGTCGAACTAATCGACTTAAAATCATGATCTGTCGAATTAAAAAAAAAAGAACAATACACGTAAAAATTTAAATAATCACGTGAAAAACAACGAAATGCGAAAATAACCAAGTAATTGCTTTTAACACTCCTACGAAAAAAATATGTACATCCACTGAAGTGATACCTTTAATAGATCTTTAAAAAAAAATTAAATATTATTTCGCAAATGTCTGAAAAGTCAATATTATTGTTCCTTAAAATATAAAGGGATAGGGTCAGTTAATGGCAATTTCATTTAAATACAAAATTATCAGCCTAATATAAATAACCTTTCAAGTTGCTCTGGGGCCTATTAGGCCCCAATTTTCGTAGGAGTGTTAATAAGCTTTTCTCCAAACGCATCCCAACATTACTTGAAGTGAACACAGCTTACCTCACTCATTGAGCGGAACTGATGCACCGCACACGATCGCTCAGCAGTTCGAGGAGAATCTGACAAAAATTCAGGTCGAATTATTTTATGTTCCATTTGTCACCGACGCGGATAAATTCAGAAGTTCGGTAAATGTTACACAATAATGTTATTATTTAAAAGTACAACTTAATTAATCGTACTAGCAATGAAAATTAATTGGCGGGTTTGACCTGACTATCCACACATTGTATCAAGTGGAAAAAAATGTACCCATTATGCCATAACTTACGCGTATTATTTTACAAGGCTTTACGTTATGGTTATATATTGCGCATGTCTTCGCGCTTACGTAAAAATATATTTCCACTTAAAAAAAATTAAAAATACACTTTAAATATTAAGTGAATCACAAATGATAATTTTCGATTGGTGATTTTCTTATTCATGGAACCCGGCATGGCCAAGCGTGTTAAAACGTGCGACTCGTAATCTAAAAGTCGCGGGTTCACATCCCTATCGGGCCAAATATGCTTGCCCTTTCAGCCATGGGGGCGTTATAATGTGACGGTCAATCTCACTATTCGTTGGTAAAAAAGTAACCCAAGAGTTGGCAGTGGGTGGTGATGACTAGCTGCCTTCTCTCTAGTCTTACACTGCTAAATTAAGGACGGCTGGCATAGATAGCCCTCGAGTAGCTTTGTGCGAAATTAAAAAAAAAAGAAAAAGCTAATCAAGGACAAAAAATAAGAGTAGAACAAAATTATAAGCCGGGCGAATAACTTAAATTATTTCCTTGGCCAGGTGGTTAAGGCACTCGACTCGTAATCCGAAGGGCAAGAATTCGAATCTCCATCACACCAAAAATGCTCGCCCTTTTAGTCGTTGGGGCGTTATAATGTGATGGTCAATCCCAATATTCGTTGCTAAAAGAATAGCCCACGAGTTGCCGTTGGATGGTGATGACTAACTGCCTTCCCTCTACTCTTACACTGATAAACTGGGGATGGCTAGCGCAGATAGCCCTCGTGCAGCTTTGCGCAAAATTAAAAACAAACAATATTTTGTAAAGACGAGATTGTGTTTCGATAAAAGAAAAAAAAAGTGTTGAAATGGTCTTCAAATACAAAGGTTTCATACTTCTGACATGTGTCTGTCGTGCCTACAATTGATTAAAACGTAAGTCTAGGACTCACAGTACTAAAAATCGGGTTTTCATATCTCTATTAGCACAGGATATTTCATGACCAGTCGGTTAAGGCACACGACTCGTAATCCAAGGATCGCGGGCTCAAATCTCCGTCACGCCAAACAAAATCGTCCTTTCAGCTCTAAGGACGTTATAACACTTTATACCGTTCTGTTCCACTATTCGTGCCAAATTAGTTCTTTTCTAAGCGTCTGTATGTAAAAAAGTAGTTTGTTAGGTGACATTCCATTGTTACAGCAAGGAGCAAAAATAATCTATAAAATAAAAGCAACCCTCCCAGTGGCACAACGGTCTCTGTGTACCAGATGTATGTGGCATCAAATATAACCATTCTCGCATTTGTTTCACATTTTGAATGTATGGCCTTGCTGAATGAACTCGATGATTGTAACAATAGAATTAATATTAAGTAAATTTAAAGTAATCACTAATAACCCACATGAAAAAATATTGTCAACTTTTAGTATGGATAACAATAGAAATGTGTGTTTTATTATAATTTTCAGTAAAGACGTTACGCTCATCAACCATAACGACTCACTGGTACTCAGGTTTCCGTCAAAAAACATCAAACAAATTATGGAGAAAGGAAAAATAATCTGAAAATGGGGTAACCCACAATTCTGTCTAATCCACCACTTTCCATGGGAGCTCAGACCTGCCCTACCTACCAATGTCTAGTATTATTCAATACTCAACTGTTAATGTTACCGTTTCTTTCTTTTCGCTACATTTTTTTTTTTTTTTTTTTTTTTTGCAATTGAAGATTTAGTGACACCATGTTGTATTCTGGGTAAGAATTGGTTTTATTAGCTTAATAACGTGAAATTCTGAGATCAAGTTATTTAAAGGAATGAAGAATGATACAAAAGAAACTCAGTCATAAATTATTTCATTCAGAAAGTAATAACGTTGGTGATATAGAACTTGGGGTTAGAATTTTCTTTTATTCGGCTGCGAAGACTTCTGGTGGTTAATACAATGTATTCCTGGTTAAAAGAACAAATATATCACAAACCAGGTATTCATTGTATATTGGTTCTCTTTATAACTGAATTTCTTGATTTAACTTTTTTACAATTTTATTCTTAATCATACGCTCCTCAGCAGTTTGCATAACAATGCTAATCAATGGGTTTTGATGCCTGTGGTGGACGCAGCACAGATGGTCTATTGTGGAGCTTTGGGTTTAACAAAAAACAAACAAAAAGTCTTAACTGTGTATGAAATAATGTTTAACTGGACTATGACTAGATTGTAATTTTTTCCAGAACACCAAACATAATAAAAGTAAAAGATGGAGGCAGTGTTTAGACTTTCAGCTTTGGTGTGGAATATTCTAATTAAGAATAACAACAGAAAACTTTCGTCATTTTTAAATTTCTCAGCGTCTGCTTCGAAACGTTTCTGATTTCATGGTATTTTACATAGTCTTTTTAGCAGAATTTCAACCATTTAGTTTTTCAGTTTGAAGCGAAACTTTAAAACTATGAATAAAATTCAATGGGTTTGTGATAAGAATATTATATAGAAATGAACATCCCAATTGACGTTTGGTCAACACAATCAGTTGACCAAAGTTCAGATGAGATCACTACTTCACAGGCCACTCCTACAACAGTGACGGACCACCAATTGGTAATAGTTTCAAATGGTAAGGAGCCTCATTAGAGGACGTGCGACAGTAAAATAAAACAGGTTTTAAAATGTATTCTGTTCCAGTAAGACCTCTGCAGACAAAAAGCGTAAAAAAATACTTTTAAATAACTAATTGTTTGTGAGGATCTATTGAACATTGAGGAAGTGTCCCCGAGCTGGAAATAGTGAAGAAATTGTTTTGTAATAACTTGTCCATTTACCAGTAGAATTTCGTCAGTAATTGAAGATGTTTTGTTAAAAGCTACCATAAAAATGTTGGATCAACTATTCAATGAACAAAATCGTGAAACAGCATGCAAATGACAGCAAACGAAATCCAGTGATTCACCCTAGGTATGACTGGGGATCTAGTTCCCCGCCATACCGTATGGTGATCATCATCATTACATCAGATCTCTACAAATAAAAGATATTCCTGAAAACAACTGAAAAATATACTGTAGCTTGGGCTTTATATAACCATGTAGTGAACCAGATGCAGAGATATTTCGAGTTTTCCCCTTACGATTACCAAAAGATATGTGGTCAAATCTACTTGTAAGAACCAGATATTTGTAGGGATTACCAGCATATTTGCCCCAAACTTTGAAACCAAAGAAGTCATTTTACAAACCATCAAAACACATATAAAAAATGTGATAATGTGTATTGAACTGAAATAAGATTTTGCACTATATGTTGTGTCACATCATAATTGTGATTATAGAGTGTATTGTGGATAGCGTTATTTAACTTGTGGCAGTGTTTATTATAACGGATGTTATATTATCTGCGAGACAATATCACCATGTTGGATCAGTAATTATTAGGTTATATACATATTTCATGTTAAAAATTGCACATAGTCAAATTTGTCAATAATTTGATACGGTATTTGTATGAAATGTTTTGTTTTTGTATTCGCATTAGTTTTCAAAATAATTTTAAAATTGTTTTCATTAGTTATTTGATCTTAAAGGATTTTGTTTTATCAACTATCTTAAAGGGTATTGTAATGTGTAATCTCTGTGTAAACTGTATTCATTATTATTTTATCATCACCCTATTTTATTGCAAGAGTACCTTCATTTGTAACCAATTTTCGTTTGGGTCACTCACCTAGAGTATCACCTTTTGCCTTCTGGTGGCAAAGGTAGCTGGAAGATCACCTGAGATATGTAAAGGTACTGGCAGTACCTGGCATTTGCTACTGGCAGTCAGGTCATTTTTTTTAAGGTAGTGACCTCTCTTATGCTTCATTGGGAATAGCCAGTCACGTGAATAACTCTATTCATAAAAAGTGAATATTTTATTGGACTTGTTTAAACAAATATTTCTTATTTTGTGTTCGTTCTCTATTTCATGGAAACTCAGTTTCTTGTTATTCTGTGAGCCTATGCTTTCATTCTTGGAGGAAATCTGTTTTACCTCAAAATAGCGCAACTTAATACTATAAGTTCTAGCCATTTATACACATGAAAGATAATTAATTATGGCGGAATAATACAAATAACTCAGTATGATGCTACCACATATTAAATGTGTTTTGTTTCCTAAAACATTCATTGCAAAGAATTTATGAAAAATAGGACGAAGTTAACATAATTTTCTATGCAAAATACACATTATTAAACGTGGACTTCTGAGAGTAATTACAATCGGACGGTATTTATAGTTGCTGTTCGTGCGATTGCTTTAAAGGCTCTGCAACCAATAAATTATTTGACGTATAAATAGTTTAAAACGCATTTAAGAAAACTAACATGGTCTAGCTTAGACCAACAATTTAGAGTTAGGTGTTTCGCCATACTGTTCAAGTGTTGGCGTTATTGTTACAACATGTTACTAGCGTAAATAACCACACTCAGAAGTGATATAAATGTAACCTTTAGACAGGATAGCATTTTCATAAGAGTTACTTACTTTATGACGTTTGCTACAGAATATGCCGACAACGGACAAACTTCTATTCCCAATTTATCATTACAACGTCACACACTGTTGGTAATGTAAATACGAGGCGTCAAGATTAACACTTGTGAAAGTTCGGGCGAATCCACAGATTTTGAGGTAAGTTTTCTGTGAAAGGGTTTCTGAAAGTTAAAGTAGTAAATTTAACATTTTATTTAGTCAGTAAATGACCTCTGATAATTTCTTCCTATAAAATAAAATCTCAGCGGTGACTCTGAAAGCAATAAAACAAACTGCTGATAGAATAGTTAAGACATGTGCTTGTACAACCAAGGCTACCTCTCCACAGACGCCTTATGTAACGTTTTGACAAATTATTTCAGTAGGGGGCGTTTTATTCTACAAAGCATTACCTGTACAGTATTATTCAATTATCCAATACGTGAAATGTTGAAAATCTGTTCTAAAATGGCTTCTTAATTTTAGAAACGATTTGCTCATATTGTCTAACAACTCATAACTTTGTATTTTAATGGCTGGATAGTTGTATTTAGCGTATAATTCTACTCCTAATTCTATAGTAGTTACGAACAGTATTTTATGTTATTTTAATACGTGTCACTTCCAAGCGTTCTAAATTATTTTCGTCAATTCTGTTAAGTAAATTAATGTAAATAGAGAATTTAGTTATTTTATAAAAAGGAAATAGAAACCCGATAACCCGAGCGCTTTCAAAAGGTGGGCCTTTCTTCTTCTGAAAATACAAGCCCCCTGCTAGTACAACGGTATGTCTACGTATTTACAACGCTAAAATCAGTGGTTCGATTCCCCTCGGTAGGCTCAGCAGATAGCCTATGTAGCTTTGCTATAAGAAAACACACACACACACTGAAAATATATAAATAAATATAAGTATCTGTTTTCAAATATTAATTCATTTCCCCCATAAACAATGTTCCAGACAAATGATTAAGTGTATTTTATACGTTTTCACTCATAATTTTAAGTGAATACCGCAAGTACTTTGGGGAACTGAATCTTCTAAGCTAAATAAGTTTAGTAAAGAAAATTCTCACCTCAGTATGTCGTATGTTACTATAAAAAAATTTTAGTCAGCATTTGCTTTTTGTGTAGTTGTGTA
This sequence comes from Carcinoscorpius rotundicauda, assembly GCA_011833715.1. Classification (NCBI taxonomy): domain Eukaryota; kingdom Metazoa; phylum Arthropoda; class Merostomata; order Xiphosura; family Limulidae; genus Carcinoscorpius; species Carcinoscorpius rotundicauda. The sequence goes on along the minus strand of CM022392.1, from coordinate 15,633,461 downwards.
TTAAAACGAACAAAAAGAATGGCCAGCCTACAGTACCAGAATAATACTCAATAAAAAATTCTTTAAAAGAGTAGCGAGGGGGGCGTTGAACGAGCAACTCAGTACTCTGAAGACTTTTAAAGATTCACAATCTTCAGGTTTTTAAATAAAGTATTGTGCTATTGTAAATCACTTAAGTTATTTGTGAAGAAGGAAAGTTCATATTTTGTTTGATAACAAATGGTTCTCTCCAAATGCACTCAGTCTGTAGTGCTAACTACGACTTTTTGTACATCTTTAGCAGTAACTGATTTAGTCTTCTACTTAAATATTTATCGCATATCTCATGTTTTAATACTCAGCTGATGGGCCACATCAATGTGGTCCTGCTGAAAGAAAAGCGCACATACACGTTTTAATATACATATTTATATGGAAATAAATATTCCTTGAAGTAGGTTCGTTTTAAAAGATGTACTTATTATTATGCTAATTGGCGTAAGGCGCGCGACTCGCAATCCGAGGGTCGCGGGTTCGCGCCCGATAAACATGCTCATCCTCTCAGTCGTGGGGGCGTATAATGTGACAGTCAATCCCCCTACTCATTGGTAAAAGAGTAGCCCAAGAGTTGGCGGTGGGTGCCAACTTACACTGCTAAATTAGGGACGGTTAGTACAGATAGCCCTTGAGTAGCTTTGTGCGAAATTCCAAAACAAACAAACAAAAAGCTAATTGTATTACAATCTGATATAGAGTCACATGCTTCAAATACTGCATATGATTAAAACAATAAAGTTAAAGATAAAAAAGTAACATTTCTTATCTTTAACTTTAACTTATCTATATTTACAACTGTTTTTTGTCTCTAACGTTAGGCCTAAAACAAAGGAAAAGCAATCGATAGTGAAAATAGCACGTTCCTTAACGATTAATTAACTTTACAATTAACTACAATTATGCAACAGTTGACAAATAACAAATAAATTCCTTTTTCGATGATACCAACACTCTATGCCTTACTATATTTTAATACAAATAAGTTCAGAACTCATAACTTTACGAATAATTAACTCCAGAAGTAATTATGGGGGCTTTTTTTGTTGTTGTTGTTTTGAATTAAGCACAAACCTACACAATGGGCTATCTGTGCTCTGCCCACCACGGGTATCGAAACCCGGATTTTAGCGTGTAAGTCCGCAGACATACCGCTGAGCCACTGGGGGGCATTATGGGGGCTAATATGCTGGAATTTGAAACACTATTTTTGGAAAACTATTTGTGCACAAAATTATTGATGAAACTGTGACTTTCTTTATCACAAATGGTCGTAATAAGTTACAAATCACACACAAAAGTGTGGAGGAAAATACAATCAATATTACAATTAATCTCACTAACCGCTGCTGAGGCCCTCTGAGCTTATTAATTAGAAAATGGTGATTGTTTGTATAAAATTGATTTTCTTTCTCACGGTGCTCCTGTGACTCAAACGGTAACCCTGAAGGATTATTACCCCCAAAACAGGGTTTCCATACCCGTGGTGAGTACAACACAGAGAGTCAATTGCGTAGTGTTTTTTGTTTACTTAACACTAAACAAATAAACTTTCTCATGTTTAAGCAACAAATTAAGAAACACGCACATCATGTAAAAAGTTAGGTGAACAGAATGTTACACATTTTTAGGGAAACAATTTCATAATGATTAGAAGTTCACATTATGTATAATACATTACAATCAATTTACTTAAATCAATAGGCCCAGCATGGGCAGGTGGGTTGAGGCTTTCGACTCCTAATATGAGGGTTGCAAGTTCGAACCCCGTTGCGCCAAACATGCTCGCTCTTTCAGCCGTGGGGGCGTTATAATTTGACGGTCAATCCCACTATTCGTTGGTAAAAGAGTAGCCTGACAGTAGGCGGTGGGTGGTGATGACTAGCTGCCTTCCCTCTCTTCTTACACTGCTACATTACGAACGGCTAGCACAGATAGCCCTTGAGTTGCTTTGCGCGAAATTAAAAAAAAACAAGTAAACAATTGAATCAATACATGCAAAATTTTATAATATTCAAGAAGGAAAGTAGTGATTGAATTTCATTTATAACGGTTTACAAATGTTGTTTTTTCCACCCTTCAGTGGCAAAGCGATATGTTTGCAGATTTACAGTGCTAGAAACCAGGTTTTGATACCAGTAGTGGGTAGAGAACAGATAGGAGGTCGTGTTGCACTCGACTCGTTATTTGAGGGACGTGTGTTCGAACCTCCGTCACACCAAACATACTCGCCCTTTCAGCCGTGGAGTCGTTATAAGTTGACAGTCAAGTGTAAGACTAGAGGGAAGGCAGCTAGTCATCATCACCCACCGCCAACTCTTGGACCACACTTTTACTAACAAAAAGTGGAATTGACCGTCACATTATAACGCCCCCACGGCTGAAAGGGCGAGCATATTTGGTGTGTTGGTGTGCCGGGGGTTTGAACCCGCAACCCTCAGATTAGGAGTCGAAAACCTCAACCCATCTGGCCATGCCAGACCTAATACAATAGGGACAAGCAAGTTATACAAAGTATAGAAATGTTCTAACCTATTTAGTTAATTTTGCCCTGTAAAAAACAACGTAGTTATTTCTTTTTAATATTAATTTGATTTTTCATATTTTCCTTCTTAACGACGGATTTCCTAGAACTTCTAAGATAATGTGATAATTAATAAGTAAAATTGATAAAGGTAGTTAGACGACAGTTAGTATTGATAACAATAGTAATTAAATTTTAATCCAGTTCCGTGATGTTTGTGTGGTCTAAAATGTATCAAAGTTACTCGTTGGACCCGTCATGTCTTGGTAGTTAGGACGCTCGACTCGTAATTTGAATGTCACAGGTTCGACTCCTTTACAGCCGTGGGGGCGTTATAACAGGGCGGTCATTCCCTGTATTTGTTTATAAAATAATAGTTCAAGTATTGGGGTGGGTATGATGACCAACTAGCTGCGTTCCCTCTTGTCTTACACTGTTAAATTAGGGGCGGATAGCGCAGACAGCCCTTGGGTAGCTTTGTGCGAAATTAAAAACAAACAAACAAAGCCAACTTGTTAGTTTAATTCTTAAAGTCTGTATGTTTTTTAACTTTCATTAAGCATACAAATCATAACTAATTAGTTTATGTTCCACGGTTGACTTCGTAATGAGTGACGTGTAATTTCATAAAACATTTCTATTAATCAAATCTCGTCAACTAACCATAGCATAACATACAATAAGTTTCTAAATATAATTGAGAAATTTAAGCTTATGGAATTAATACCAATAATGTGCTGACGCAGAATTTGTTTATTCGTTTTTTTTAGATTTGCAAAAGAAAGATCCAAATTAACACAATTTCAACTTAGAGAATGTCTAAATGCGTTACTACTCTAATGACTAAACTGACAAAAAACAGAGAGCTAAAAATGTAACACTTACCCAAAAATTTTTTTGGATTTTTTGTCAGGTGTAAATAAAGTTGACGTCTCAGTTTTCTACGACGTCACCAACTTTCAACAAGCTTACAATTAACAACAGTGTGACTGTACTGTTTTGCTGCTCGGTGTTTTATCATGTAATCTGGTAAATAACATCTATATGAACTTTGTACATTATTTAGATTTCTTCTTTAATGTTTCTGTAACAACAAGCACTTTCTATATGTTTCTGTTTTAAAGACATATAACATGGAGAAAATTTAAACGATGTGTGCAGTTAATTGATTAAATTCGTACGCTGTGACGTGTTCTATGATAAAACCACACCTCTAACAAGAATTAGCCAATGGAAAAGAACCAATAAGATAACAAGCTGTTTTATGAATTGTGATCCTCACTTGCGTCACTGTATCGATTTGCCCTGAAAAGGACCAAATAATATTTAGTTCACAGTCATAAATATCAATCAGCCAAGAATATAAGTCCGGGGAGGAGGAAGAGGTCATAGAGAACCTGACCCTCCAGGGTATGAACTTTTATTACCCAAACACCGACGACATTCAACTGTATCGATACCTAGCGTTAAGTGGTGGCCATGTTGATAGCTCTGTTAGTGTTGAGTGTTGCAGAATTAATGGCAATGGTATCCAACTAATGGATTACTGTTTTGTTACGCTTTTAGTGATGTAACCTTTTTACGATATTTCTTGTCACTTCATAAAGCATATTTTTATTCATTTATCAATCATATCACATTTCTTAGAAGGCCCGGCTTGGCCAGGTGGGTTTAAGGCGTTTGACTCGTAATCTAAGGGTCGCGGGTTCGAATCCCCTTCACAACAAACAAGCTCGCTCTTTCACCCGAGGGACGTTATAATGTGACGATCAATTCCACTATTCATTAGTAAAAGAGTAGCCCAAGAGTTGGCGGTGGGTGGTGATGACTAGTGCTTTCCCTCTAGTCTTATACTGCTAAATTAGGGACGACTAGCGCAGATAGCCCTTGAGTAGCTTTGCGCAAAATTAAAAAAACGAGCAAACGCTTCTTGGAAAATGGCTACATGAATTGTAAAAAACAAACAAACAAAATTGCTCGAAGAATTGGCATTACACGAACTCAGAAGGATGTTGTTGTTTTGAATTCAGCACAAAGCTACACAATGGGCTATCTGTGCTCTGCCCACCACGGGTATCGAAACCCGGATTTTAGCGTGTAAGTCCGCAGACATACCGCTGAGCCACTGGGGGGCAGCTCAGAAGGAATAACAGCAATAAACCAAAAGTTGTAGAATATGTTTCGGGAGCAAAGTTTTTCTTTCTCCTGCCAATAAGTAATATCCATTTACAATTTGCTGAAGGGGTACAAAAAATATACTAAATCCATTGGTGGAAGATTTTTTTTTCAGAACTTACACAGTCACGTAAGTGAAAGAATAGTTTGTTTCAAACGCGTTTGTTTTTTATTGTGAACTCTTTAAGGTTGTCCAAGCCTTGCTCAAATGACAATTTGACATTCTGACTTGACCAGAACACAGCCTGTGGGCTCCTGTTGAATGCCAATTGTCTCTCAAAATAGCCCCCCCAGTGGCTCAGCGGTATGTCTGCGGACTTACACGCTAGACTCCAGGTTTCGATACCCGTGGAGGGCAGATAGTCCATTGTGTAGCTTTGTGCTTAATTCAAAACAACAACAACTCTCAAAATATTAACAACTCCTTTTTTTTCTTCAGAAGTTCGGGTTGTTTCCGTGTAAAGATGTATGGATTTTAAAATATTGAAACCAGTTGATTTGATAATTATTATATGATAAAAAAGGAAAAACTCTAAACCTGAAAAATACAAGTTATATGTGCTCAAAAGTCAAAGGTCATTACACTTCAAGTTACCACATATAACATTATAATATATTGCTTGTGTTAAATCAATGTGTATTGATTTATCTACAGGGTAAACGAAACTAAACAAAAAACCTAAATTTCCTTATAAATCGATGCAGGATGAGTTCTTCTCTACTGTTAAAATTCCATTTTAATAATAGACACAAATTACTACTCCAAAACTACGACGTCTGAGTAACCGGAAGTGGCGACAAAGAACCAACAAGGTGGCCATCTTATAACTTCGGTTATGTTAAAAAGTAAGTGGTCCATTCTAGTAAATATACAGACCACTGACTCACATATTTCCTTTGCGGTTAGGAAGTAAACTATATATTAAATGTTTGTCAGACTGTTTTATAAATTAACTTTTTCTAAAGTATTTTTCATCGATTATCGAGCTTTGAATCCTTATAATATAAATAAATTTCAAACAGTTATAATTCATATAACGTTTGCATTCCCCTGTTAAACTCTCACAAGTTGCTGATCTCTGTCACTTTCATCAGCAACGTGATCCGAAAGGCATGCCATTCAGTGGCTCAGCGGTGACCTTGAGGATTATATCGTTACTATTTAAATTTCGATACCCGTATTGGGTAGAGCACAGGTAGTCAATTGTGTAGTTTTGCAGTTAACAAGAAATAAATAATTTGTAAGTCAATGTCCCCGTTTGAAAAACAAATCTATTTTAACTGAAGTCTAGCCATCTTTCTGCTTGCTTGAAGTGAAGCATAAAGCCACACAATGGGCTATATGTACTCTTCCCACCATGGATATTACAACCCGGTCTCTCGTGTCATTAGTTTACAGACACCGCTTTGTCTCTGAGACCTCACCGTCTTTTTATACCAAATCTTAAACATGTGCCCTTTAATTTTTGGGGTTCTTTTTCCAGAATTGAAACAAAGAACCAGATACTTCTAAAGTATTAATGTCTCGGACAATACTGTAAATGTCAGTAAGAATTGTAGATATAACAGAGTTTGCTCAGATGCTGTCTTCATTCACAATATTCATTTGCCAAATTTAGAAACATGATATTGAAAAGATAACATTTACTGAAAACTAAAGAAACAACATTGTAAAACTTAAACATTTTCAGTTATAGTTCAAAGCAACAACGAACATATAAGGTCTGAAGAGTTTTCTGGAGAATGCATTCAAAAGTAAAAGGAGCAATGGAAAAGCAGCACAACGTAACAACTGAATTGTCCTGGTGAACAGAATGTGACAACTGAATTGTCCTGGTGAACAGAATGTGACAACTGAATTGTCCTGATGAACACAATGTGACAACTGAATTGTCCTGATGAACACAATGTGACAACTGAATTGTCCTGATGAACACAATGTAACAACTGAATTGTCCTGATGAACACAATGTAACAACTGAATTGTCCTGGTGAATATTTTTGATACTTAAAAACACGTTGATTTAAATAAATGCAATAGGTAATATTACACAAGAAACTTAATAATCTGATTGTATTCGGGAAACTTTCTTTCTTTCACTGTTCCCCACTGGTACAGCGGTAATTCTACGGATTTACAACGCTAAAATCACGGATTCGATTCTCTTAGGTGGACTCAGCAGACAGCTTGATGTGGCTTTGCTCTAAGAAAAAAACACACACTTTTTCTTTATTTGTAAACTGAGAATTTAGCTTTTAGCTAAAACAAACTATTATTATTGCGTCACGTAATAATAAATAAAATTTTTGGAGCACAATTTGTTCGCTGAGTAAACCAGATTAACTGGCTATTTAATAAGTAGAAGTAGAAATCCAAGAGGGTTTTATCTAAGGCTTCACTTAGTTAAGCTGTTTCAAAGCCACACTTCGGAGAAAAGGACATTTATGATAATACCTTTTATTTATTTCTCTTATCTTCCTGACGTTTTTGTTGTTTTTTTATTTCGCGCAAAGTTACACGAGGGATATCTGCACTAGCCGCTCCTAATTTAGAAGTGTGAGACTAAAAGGAAGGCAACTAATCATCACCACCGCCTGCCAAAACTTGGGCTACTCTGTTACCAACGAATGGTGGGATTGACTGTAACTTTATAATCACCCCCACGCCTGAAAAGGCGAGCATATTTGAAGTGAAGAGGATTCGAACCTATGACCTTCTGATTACGAGTTGAATTCTCTAACCACCTGGCCATGGAGGACTACGTTTTGCTGACATTGGCAGTAAATATGTATAAAAGATGTATATATACTGAGTCATGACAACAAATTAATACAAAGAACACACGAAAGTAAAGTACCTTTCAAACGACTCCAATATTGACACTTTTAATAGTCGATTTATCTTTTTCAGAAGTTGCTTATCAAAATTACTTAGGTTTACCGGTCGTTTTAAATTACGTATATGAAGTGAGTATTTCTGATAAGGAGTATATTCCTATTCTATTTGTCATTACAGCAATGATAAGTTTCTTAAAGCCGTATATGGAGTTAAGAGGTTGACTTAGACGCCCTCTTTGTTGCTCTAAGAGCGTTGTAATGCTTTACCCAAGGCAGTTTATCACCATCTTCTCAGTATAATCTCAAGTACAACTGTTAATCAGAATAGAGTCCAATTTGATGGCCATATTTTCCACAAGTACGTATGAACCACTTCGGAAACTCTAAGATATTAACATATTTTCATATCGTTGTGGCTCTTCTAAAACACGACTGGAGTAGCGTTAAATCAACGAAGTTCAACAACGTTGCGTTGATTACATCGCTGTTTTTTGGCTTTCACAACTTCTTATATAAAACGAAACATTTGTTACTGTGTTAAACTTGTGATAAATTACTTCTCATCACCCATTGTTTCAAAGTAGTAGCCCCAGCGTCACAGCGGTATGTCTGCGTACTTTAAAAACACCAGAAACCAGGTTTCGATACCTGTAGTGGACATAGCACATAGCCCATGGTATAGTGTTTTTGTGCTTAGTTACAAACACGTAGATCTGGTTACATCAAGACAAAGCATTAATATTGTGAGCAGACTGTTTATATTTCAAAAAAAGAAAGAGTTTCTAATTGGTCCGACATGGTCAGGTAGATAAGGCACTCAGCTCGTAATCTGAGGGTCACACTAAACATGTTCCCTTTTCTGCCATGTGGGCGTTATAATGTGACGGTTAATCCCATTATTCGTTGGTAAAAAAGTAGCCCAAGAGCTAGCAGTAGGTGGTGATGACTAGTTGCCTTCTGTCTAGTCTCACACTGATAAATTAGGGACGGCTAGCGCAGATAGCCCTCGTGTAGCTTAGCGAAATATTCAAAAACGAACAAACTAAAGCAAAATTAGCATATTCCAGTTGTTGAACTGGAAGATTTTGATGAATAATTTGTCTTAAGACACTAGTTCATGTGTGATTTCGAGACGGAAAGTTAAAGTTTGTTTTAGTCAAAGAGGTAAAACTAAATATCAAAGACAAGTATCCATTTTTTAAAAACTTAAAACAAACATATTTATACGATAACTTTAGAATTGTGTTTTGTACTTATGTTAAATCTACCAAGTTTATCTACTGTCGTTCCTAATTCTGAACTACTAACCAGAGGGAAGGCAGCTAATCAATTGAACCATACCACCCACAATCCACATTAAGAATTGACCTTTTCTCTTATAACGCACAAACTGCTTGAATTGCGGGAAACGTTTTGCGGTTTCGAGCTTAGATCGCAAGCTCTAAACTCAGAACTTCATCACAGAACCACTCCACACTCTTAAGTTTAAAATCAAAACTATAAAAAAAACATTTAATTCAATTATGTAGGTAAGTATCTGACAAAACGTTCCTTCAGGAACAGATGGCAATATTATAGGCTTACAGCATATTATACAGTACGTTCAAAATAACACAAGGCCCAGATTTTGTACACTTAAGATTCTATCGATTTATCAATTCGAGAAAACCATCTGCCGTTTTCTGTGGTAACATGAGACTTTTTGGCTCAGAACACCTACAAAATGGAAAACAACAACAACAAACACATAACGACACGATTACTGCCGAAATTAAGAACACAGAATGCGGTCTTAGGCATAGGATACCAACAGTCAATGAAACAAGAAAAAATAACAAAACGAATTATGATATTATTCTAGTTTAACAAACATTAAGCCTTAAAAACAAAAGTTCTTAAACTGAGCTCTATTTTCAGTTTCATTATTTATTTATTTATTTTTCCTTGGTTTTTGGCGGTTGTTATCGGTAATGCTTCGCGAGTCGCCAGTTGATTTGTTTGTTTTGAATTTCGCACAAAGCTATCCGTCCCAAATTTAGCAGTGTAAGACTAGAGGGAAGGCAGCTAGTCATCACCACCCACCGCCAACTCTTGGGCTACTCTTTTACCAACGAATAGTGGGATTCACCGTCACATTATAACGCTCCCACGGCTGAAAAGGCGAGCATGCTTGGTGCGACCGAGATTCGAACCCGCGACCCTCGGAATACGAATCGCACGACTTAACGCGCTTGGCCATGCCGGGCCATTAGCTTTACTTCTCACTGTTGAGATAACTTTCTTATTTATGTAAAGAAAATGGGTGGTTTTCACCCTGTTACTTTAGTTCTTTATATTGATTGCTGACCTTAACAGAGAAAATCCTGAAATCAGTCAATATGATACAAAATATACGGTTTTCGTGAGTAGTAAACAAAATAGAGACAAAACAATAATTTGTAATTTAAGCTGTAATAACTTAAAAATCGGCAAATTATTGCAATAATTTAATGTCGATAATTTGTCCGAAATGTTATAAATAATTTTAGAAATTCTTAAGCCAGGGATTCCCAAACTTCGTCAGCCAATGGATCCCTTTCAACATCCAGTTAAAAATAGTTTTTCTCATGTGTATTATATGCGTATTTTATAACCTTTACAGTTTGGTTCAAAGTTTTGAAAAGTACGATGAAAAAAGATTTAAATATGAAAAATTAAAAAAACAAACACTTTACGACTTACTTTAATGTGAAGGATGACACTGCTTTCCTTCTTAATTTCTGGGTTAATGTCTCACAGTTTTAAACAAAGGTCTGGCTCTGCACTTATCTTATTTCTGTACCACCATTTTATATACGTCAATCCAACCGTTTTGTTTTTTTGTGTGTGACCGGCAGGCAACGCTGCCAGGCGCACAACGAATTTGCAAAATTTATGTTAATAACAATAATTAATTTGTGATTTTATATTACTATACTAGTTTTATAATCTCTTGGCATTTTATTTGATTCGTTAGTCTTTTAGTAAACGGTAAATGGGGACACAGTTGGTGCACTTCTGCCCTCAGCTGTAACAATTAAAACAACTTGGTAATTAAAGGGTTAAGCTGTAATAACTGAAACACGTCGATGATTAGACTTCTTTTATTTATTTAGTTTAGTCTCAGAAAATACACACCAAAAAAAAACAAGCAAAGAACATACAGCATATTTTTAAAGAATGTTAATTCATAACGAATACATAATCTGAAATTATTCCAGTGTGTTAATCACGAGTCTAATTATTAGTTCATATCTTCATATATACATTTATTAATCGATTTATGTTTTTCTCTCTCTTAATAAATTCTGGAGTTAAAAGAACAGCTGCTGGTATACTGTATGAATATTGGAAGCGATTTATACGAATCACCTGCTCCCGGAATTCCATTCGTTAAGGACAAGTTAGGTTACGAACTGCATATAAGTTGTCGCTTACGATACAGAATACGTGGTTAAAACGAGAGAAGAATGAATGAATAGACAGAAACTATAACCTAAATAAGAATAGGAAAATTAAAACCTGTATAAAATCGGAAATTATTTCCCTCTCTCTACACACATAATATATATCTATATATCTAACGAAAACTTTATAATTTAAAGTCTACCATTTATGTCGTATGCTGTTAAAAATATAATAAAACTCATGAGTTTCTCACCTAATGAAGTAAGATGATTTGTCTTTCCAAAGTACCTGGATTATCCAATCATATCTTTGATCACTTTATGCAATTTTTCTAGGAATGACTGTCGTTTCCCGCTGGTACAGGAGTAAGTCTACAGATTTGCAACGCTACAATCAGGGATTCGATTCCCTTCGGTAAACTCAGCAGATAGCCTGATGTGACTTTGCTATCAGAAAACACACACACAACTATGTTTTGTTGTATATAAGGGGGGCCTGGGATGGCCGAGCGCGTAAGGCGTGCGACTCGTGATCCGAAGGTCGCGCTAAACATGCTCGCCCTCCCAGCCGTGGGGGCGTTATATAGTGACGGTCAATCCCACTATTCGTTGGAAAAAAAGTAGCCCAAGAGTTGGCGGTGGGTGGTGATGACTAGCTGCCTTCCCTCTAGTCTTACACTGCTAAATTAGGGACGGCTAGCACAGATAGCCCTCAAGTAGCTTTGTGCGAAATTCCAAAAACAAACAAACAATTGTATATGAAGGAGAAGAGAGACAGAGAACAAAACTAAATTTTACTGTAAACATACGTAACTGGTGACCAACATATTCTGGCATGTTTCAACGATTAAATGTCAAACTCTTACTGTATAAAACAACGCCGAACTCTGCCGGCTATTACACATAACACAGAAATACAGTTGGAACAAACAAAAATAAATTATTTATCGTGACTTTTCTAGAACCCTCGAGAAAAAGGTCGAAACGTTGTTCACTCTTCTATGTAAAATATTTTCTCAAACCAAACCAGCCGTTTTTGCATATATATTTCTCTACAAGTGGGTTTTCTCGACATCACTGAAACCAATCATACTGTGGTGAAATAGCTTGAAGTATACAGGTGTAAGAGAAAAACTAAAGGCTTCTAAAACGTATTGAATTGTCCAAGTGTAAGTGAATATATGATGGATTTCTCCAAGGAACAGTGTAATTTTGAAGTAAGACGTTTTCATGTGTAGTATAATTTAAAACTGAACGTTACCTACTAAATCACAATGCACAATGTTTGGCTATTGTGCTTCGTTACGGTCGTGTTACGGTAAGGGATTTCGCTGTTAACCTGCAAATGAATGTGGCGACTAGTGAAGGTTTCTTTCATTTGTATTTCCTGAACCTTCTGGCGACGATCCCTCAGGTCAGTATCTATCTGGAGTCAAATTACAAAATTTATTAGGCAACTAAATTTTCCACGTAAATCTGATAATGTGTTATATAAATTTTAATAATTGAGCGATGCTTACCTGACAAAATAAAGCATTTCAATAAACGGGTCATTGTTCATACTACTCTAGCTAGAATGAAATAAAGAATTTGATCTTGTTTGTTTTTTAATTTCACGCAAAGCTACTCGAGGGTTTGTTTGTTTTGGAATTTCGCACAAAGCTACTCGAGGGCTATCTGTGCTAGCCGTCCCTAATTTAGCAGTGTAAGACTAGAGGGAAGGCAGCTAGTCATCACCACCCACCGCCAACTCTTGGGCTACTCTTTTACCAACGAATAGTGGGATTGACCGTAACATTATACACCCCCACGGCTGGGAGGGCGAGCATGTTTAGCACGACGCGGGCACGAACCCGCGACCCTCGGATTACGAGTCGCACGCCTTACGCGCTTGGCCATGCCAGGCCTCTACTCGAGGGCTATCTGTGATAGCCGTCCGTAATTTAGCAGTGTAAGACTAAAGGAAAGACAGCTAGTCACCATCATCCACCGCCAACTCTTCTGCTACTCTTTTACCAACGAATAGTGGACCGTCAAATTATAACGACCTCACGGCTCAAAGAACGAGCAAGTTTGGTGTGACGGGGATTCGAACCGGCAACCCTCAGATTACGAGTCGAGCGTCTTCACTACCTGGCCATGCCGGACCATATTTGGTAATGCGTAGTTTTGTGAGGCGTTAGTAAATTTGAGAACATATGAGCCAAAGCAAAGGAGAATATGTGACAGTTTGTCAGACACACAACATCCGTTAACAGCGATGAAATCTTTCGTTTAATACCAGGAGTCCAATGAGGTACCTCAAAATCTTTATTAAACAAACAGAGATTTTGTCCAAGTAGCGACTGTTTTTGCTTGTAATTATTAATCGTGTATTCATTTGTTTGTTTGTTTAAAGTTAAGCACGCAGCTGCACAATGAACTAACTATCTATGCTCTGTACACTACAGGCATGGAAACCAGATTTCTAGAGTTGTAAATCCGCAGACACCACTGTGTCGCTAGGGGACTGTAGTATTCATACCTCGTTGTAAAAAGTGAACATTTTCTGAAAAAAAGTTTTATTTTGTTTTTCTGGGAAACACTGCACACGAAAAGTATTCAGATTGTGCTCTATAGTTGTCCACAACTTAAAGTGATTCAATGTACAGAGCTCAAAATTGTCATGAATTTTCTGATGTAAACTGTAATGTTTTTGTATATTATAATTTATACATTTTATTGAAATATAATTAATAGCTTTTTAATAACTCCAGGCTTCAATACTACATTAAAAATTTCGTTAACAAAGATATAAGCAAACCCTCACATATAGTCCCTGTGAGCTAGTGATAGTTATGTTATTGCTGTGAGGAGAGAACATTTAGTTAAAACTGTGCTCTGTGATAATGAAATAACTGTTGCACATATCACAGTTATTTTCATGATTGTTTGAATTTTGAATACAAAAATGCGAAATTTTATGGATTTTTGTTTGTGATGTCATTAAATAGATGACGCTACAACCATCATTTCTGAATTTGAGATATTTTTGTATTCTAGCTCAACAGATGGCACTACCATATTCACCAGTTCAGTCACGTGGAAGGTAGACTCTACGCCTTTGCTTCATTTTTGTAAGATATTCTCTTGTGATTAACATGAATCAGTAGAAGAAAAACAAACATTATTTAAGCAAATGAAAAAAAAAACAATACATGTAAGGAAGTATTTGCTTACGTAGCCTTAATGTTTTCAAACACTGTTGTTATTATTTTGTTATTGAAAATTATCAGAAATATATCTTTTATTATCTGTCTCTATTTTTTCTAATTTAAAGATCATTAGTTATTAGAGTTCAAATATGTAGCAAAAGCAACTTATTTCTTGTATAATTCATTTCAATTACGAAGTTTGAAATGTCATTCTCACAGCTGCTTATCATTTAATGCTGGTGTAAATCTAACAACATTAGGTTAAAGATAATTGTCTTCATTGTTCATTTTAATAATTATTTAGTGTACAGAAGAGAAAAAAATTCATTCATTAAATCAATACAAACTGAATATATATGTATATATGTAGATATTTTTTTCGTGAAAAAGACAGTTCAATACTTATGAATGTTTCCACCGTCCAGAGTCAAAGTAATTTATGATGTTCGTGATATTGTATTATCGATAACCTCTGAGGAAACTAAGATGTGTATGTCTGTTTGTTCTTATAGCAAAGTCACATCAGGCTATTTGCTGAGCGTACCGAGGGAATCAAACCCCTGATTTTAGTCGTGTAATTCCCTAGGCTTACCGCTGTACGAGTGGGGGAATAAATAAGATATCAACAGATATCAAAACCAATAATTAACCTAGTAAATAATGAATATGATTTGATATACCATTACAATGTTATAAAACAAAACATTATACCAAATATGTTTAGAATAGAACAGATTAACGTTGTCCTTTGGCTTTACGGGTGTAAAGCCGAAAATATTACACTGTTCCTTGGAGAAATCCATCATATATTCACTTACACTTGGACAATTCAATACGTTTTTAGAAGGCTTTAAATTTTCTCTTACACCTGTATACTCCAAGCTATTTCACCACAGTATGATTGGTTTCAGTGATGTCAAGAAAACCCACTTGTAGAGAAATATATATGCAAAAACAGCTGGTTTGGGTTGAGAAAATATTTAACATAGAAGAGCGAACAACGTTTCGACCTTCTATGTGAAATATTTTCTCAACCCAAACAAGCCGTTTTAGCATATATAGTATGATTGGTTTGTTTGTTTCTGAATTTCGTGCAAAGCTACACGAGGGCTATCTATTCTAGCCGTTTATAATTTAGTAGTATAAGGCAAGAGTGAAGGCTGGTAGTCACCACCAGCTTCCGCCAACTTTTGGGTTACTCTTTTCCCAACAAATAGTGGGATTGACCGTTACATTATAACACAATGAAAGGGCGATCATGTTTTGGTTTGACGGGGATTCAAACGCCTGATCCTAGGATTACGAGTCGAGCGCCCGAACCACCTCATTCTTCTCGAGGGTTCTCGAGAAGTCACGATAAATAATTCATTTCGTATCGAGTCTGGCTTAGTGGTTAGCTTGCCCAGACTGCAGATCTGACGATTCGTGGTTCTCACGTAAATGTTTTGGGCATTTCGAGGCCGTCATTATGCTGTAAAATCAACAGTCAAATCCAGGTCTTCGATTAAACTAACCTAACAGTTTGTGGTGATTGCTATTCAGTAATTGTATTACCTCTAGTCCATCACTTTAAAATCAAGGGCAACCTGCGAGAAATTTGAAACTAACGCCATATGGAGTTAATCTTTGTTTGAATTGGCACCTTCTCGAGTTTATTCCGGTCAGTACGATGTCTTAAAGTGAATTTTAAAAATTATGTATTAAAATGACATTTTAATACCCTCTGAAATCGTAGGTTATAATTATATTTAATTATTATCAATCGTTTATTGTATTGATAGCACTTGCTCTAGCTTGTTCTTCGACGAGTTTAAAATATCTTATCAAAAAGTACAGTTTTATCATTCTAATTACGGATATCAAATATATTTTTAACGAACTAACGTATGTTGCCTGAAAGGCTTTAAGTTCGTTGTAGCCACGAAACCCATAGCTCCCCCCCACTCGTCCACATTGTTTAAACTCCGTTTGAAATATTGTAAGAGTATACTTCAATAGGAAAACAAGTTATGTTGTTTACAAGTGCAATGAAGTGGGTTTTTTTTGGGGGGGACATACTATATCTTTCAGGGCCGGCATGGCCGAGCGCGTTAAGGCGTGCGACTCGTAATCTGAGGGTCACGGGTTCGACCTCGCGTCGCGCTAAACATGCTCGCCCTCCCCGCCGTGGGGGTGTTATAACGTAATGGTCGATCCCACTTTTCGTTGGTAAAAGAGTAGCCCAAAAGTTGACGGAGAGTGACCAGCTGCCTTCCCTCTGGTTTTACACTACTAAATTAGGGACGGCTAGGTGCAGCGGGCTAACAACCTCCTCACTTAAATACATGTTACGGAAACCGCAGTGATTGCGGCCCGATGTTTCTTAATGGAATTGAGTGGCAGGTGATGATGATGATAACTGTATATTTCAACAGAGTATTGATTTGTCTTTCTGCATTGTTCTCTCGAAAATTATGATACATACCCCAAAATAAATTATTTCATTATGCTTATAAACTGTTGTTTGTCAATTTACTATGGTTGTAAAAATGATTAATGTAGTTACATTGTTACTTGTCAATAGTATGTCTGTGGATTTATACTGCTGTAAACCGGGTTTCAAAACAGATATAGCACTTGGTTTTAGTTGGTGCTTAATAATAAATAACATTTGCTAGATATTAGTTCAGATCACAAAAATTCGGAATTTTTAGCATAATTTAAACACAAAGCTACACGATGGGCTATCTGTGCTCTATCCACCACAAATATCGGAAACCGGTTTCTACTGTTATCAGTCCGCAGCCACACTACTGTTAGTGTAATATCGTCTACAAGTAACTAAGGACCTATCACAGACTCCTGAGATACATTAGTTATAAAATAACTCCATGTCTTTCTTCAGATGTATAACAATTTTCTATCCCCAAACAACTCTCAAGAAATTTCACTAACTTATCTCCTGTTTAATTAGATGTAAAATTTGTTATAAGACTTCGTGTATTATCTTATTAAAAGTTTTTTTTTAAATCCAATTACACCAAATCTACTGTATTATCTATTTAAGGATTAAACGTTTCCGTTTACGTGAGCGTGTTAATTTTTTTCTGTTTTAAACGTAATTAAAGTATATATTTGATTCGAAAAACGAATTTAATATATATATTTTAAAAAGAAAATATATAATGTTAATGTGGCTCTGGAAGTGGCCCGACATGGCTAGGCGGGTTAAGGCGTTCGCCTCTTAACCTGAGGGTCGCGGGTTCGAACCCCGATCGCACCAAACACACTCGCCCTTTCAGCCGTTGGGGCATTATAATGTTACGGTCAATCCAACTATTCGTTGGGAAAAGAGTAGCCCAAGAGTTGGCGGTTGGTGATGATGACTAGCTGCCTTCCCTCTAGTCTTACACTGATAAATTAGGTACGGCTAGCACACAATAGCCCTTGAGTTGCTTTATGCGAAATTCAAAAAACAAACAAACAAATGGTATGGTTTTTTTTACCATTGACTTATTATTTCTTTCGTGGTTTACTTCAACTGTGAATGTGTAGATACATTAAACTGCTATTTGGAATTTATTGCTAACTTCTGCCATAGAAATTGTTGAGAGGGTGGAAACTGGCGAACATCAGAGAGCAAGTGATCATTGTTTTATCACGTTCGATATCTTACTACAGAAGAAATTCAGATTAAAGAAACACATCGCAAGTTTAAGAAATTTCTATTGACTTGATTGGAGGTTTAAAATATTACAGAATATTAAGAAAAAGGTGACACGTGAAATTAACACATCAAAAACAATGTATGAGAAAAGAGAAAACAACACATTAAGACTGGAGCAAAGCACATGAGGGATGATGAAGGAAGTTTTGAATCTGATAATTATGAGACGATTGTGTTATTAAATTCTACGTTTTCTTCGGTTTTTTTTATTAACTAAGGGTTAAGTAATATTCCTAATCTTAAATGGCTGATACATGAAAATAAGGATAAACATGATGACTGCATTAATTCTGAGCTGGTTTAAAAGTGGTGAGTTTAAAAAAAACGATAACACTCCTTAACCAGATAATATTTTTTTAGGGTTTTGAGGGAAGTTAGAGATAGGATATTTAAACCACTTGGTACTATTTTTTGAATAGTGGGCAGGTACCAGAGATAATAAAAAATTATCTCAGTAGTTAGGGGCTTGACATCAGTTGTGGGAAAAGTTATGGAAAGTCTGATAAAAGAGGGTTAAAAGTAATTTTAAAAAGTTCAGAATTTTTTTGGATAGCCAATGTGATTTCGTTAATGGTAAAACTTGCCTTATAAATGTTCTTACTTTATTTGGGAAGGTTACTGTTCATGTAGGTGACGATAATGGTGTAGATTTGAAGTATATGGATTTTCATAAAAAAAATTGACAAGGTAGCACATAAAATACTTTAAAAAATTATATGCATTGGCGCGTGGGGTAAGTTAGCTAATTCAATAGAAAAGTGGTTGGATGAAAAAAGCAGAATGTTCTTATGAATAGATATCAGCCAAACTGGATTAATATCACAAATGGAGTATCTCTGGACTCAATCATAAGACCTTTGCTCTTACATTAATAACATATATGAAGAAATGTTCAATAAGTTACTTAAACTTGCAGGTGATATAAAGATCTTTGGTATATCTGCGAAGAGGATGCTGCTGATTTACAAAAGGATTTAGATCATTTAGTGAGTTTGGAAAATTAGTAGTAAATGGGTTTCATTCATAATGCAAGATAATGCATGTGGGTTATTATAATTTGAATTATCAGTGTAATTTGGATGTGAATAACCTTAGCAGTGTCATGAAAGAAGATTATCTTGGTGTAATGGTTGATCAAACTCCAAAGTAATCCAAAAAGTGTGCTGTTCATTGTGGTCTGGCGATTAGAATCTTAGGTTATATCTATAGAAATATTGAATAGAAGAGCAATAATTTCATTGTATAAGTATTAGTTAAGCTACATTTGAAATATTTTGCTCAGTCTTGGGTTCTTTATATTAGGAAGAACATTGAATTATTTGAAATGGTTCAGAGTAGGGTTACTATATTAATGACTGGGATGGCTGTGTTGTGATGTCAGGCCAGATTAAGATCCCTGAAACTGTTTTTCTTGAAGAAATGAGTAAGACGTCAATTTTTCAAATTATTTACTTAATTGTTTCAGTTTAGAGAATGAGACAGTCGAGATGGACCAAAGTATCACTTGTTGCCAATAAATATTATGCTAAGTTGCTAACTCATCTTCTATCTAGAGCACATTATTTTTAGTATGTCTGAATTATGAAACTAACACAAGTTTCCCATTGCACTGACGTAGAAGTATTAATGTTGTGAAAAATTATGTAGATTTATGGTAATAGTTGGTCACATGAGATGCAATCCAGTGATCTAAACACTAAATAAAAATGCCTGTTTCGATCTTAAAACGAGTTAGTTCGTAAGAAAGAAGCATTCTTTATTATTGCTCAATATTATTCTAGATATGAAGAAGAGATTTAGAATTGAAGCATTGTGTTTTATTCTCTGATGAATTATTATTTTTTAATATTTGATTCTCTTTCACAATTCTTTTGTCGTGGTTTTTAAATTCGCTACATCGAAATTTATGTTGCTTGTTTATCAATGTTTGCACTAAGTCTTAGCTTGCCAGCAGTTACTATATTACTTTTTAATTTGTATTCTAGTAATCTAAAATTTTGTTATCATGTTTAATATATTATTTTTGTTTCACCCAGATCGTAATGGCATTTGATTCATCTGTTACAATGTTTAGTTCTGTTTCTTCTCGAACTATACAAGAAAAAAATTGATGCATCAACTTATTAATCCTCTAATAAGTTTTAAAGGATTTGTTTAAACTATCATACCTCTTTCTCTCTTCAGTCTTATTTGCAGAGAAAACTGCACACAATATAGTAATTAGTGTTTGTTTATTTAGATGTTTTGCACAAAACTACGCAAGTTATTCGAGTGTAACCATTCCTAATGTTTAGCTGATAAACAACACCCATCAATAACTCTTGAACTACACTAAACTGACCAAATACTGTGATTTAACTGCCACTCTTATCCCAGAAATGCGATGCATGCTTTGCGTCAAAGAGATGCGAACCTTGAACTCTTGAACGCAGAGTTCGAGCACGCTAGCCATTAAACCTCGCCTGGCTTTGCTCCAGTTGGCCCCCCAGTGGCTTAGCGGTATGTCTGCGGACTTACAGGCTAAAATCGGGGTTTCGATACCCGTGGTGGGCAGAGCACAGATAGCCCATTGTGCAGTTTTGTGCTTAATTCTAAACAACAACAAACAACAATTGCTCCAGTTGATACCTAATTATGACATACGTGACGAAATCATAATCGTTTTAGTCTCGTAGTCGATATTTATATACATACAAATGATATTCATATTACCTTTAACATTTGTAATAAAACATTATTTGGAATGAATTACATAACCCAAACCTTTTCTCTAGCCTGCATAAGTAAGAGAATGCTCATTTTAATCATATGTATAACTCATGATAATCCACATTAAGAACTTTGCGCTTATTATAATTAAATATCATCTGCCACCTGTTGTTATAACTAACTAGCCAACATAAGTTGCTCTGGAAGTTTTAAGTATGTGTGTGTGTGTATATATATACACACACTAATATATATATATATATATATTATTATTTGTCCTCCAGTGGCTCAGCGGTATGTCTGCGGAGTTACAATGCTAAAAATCGGTTTTTAATACCTGTGGTGGGCAGAGCACAGATAGCCCAGCCTATTGTGTAGCTTTGTGCTTAATTCAAAACAATAACAACCGTAATGATACAGGGGAATATTTGCGGATTTAAAACTCCAGAAACTGGGTTGCAATACCCCTGGTGGGCAGAGTACAGTTAGCTCATTGTGTAACTTTGTGTTTAATTCAAAAACAACAACAACAACTTTGTTATTTTATTTATTTATTTTATTTTTGAATTTCGCGCAAAGCTACGCGAAGGCTATCTGCACTAACCGTCCCTAATTTAGTAGTGTAAGACTAGAGGGAAAACAGCTAATCTTGGGCTACTTTTTTTAGCAACGAATAGTGGGATTGACCATCACTATATATCGCACCCACGGCTGAAAGGGCAAACGTATCGAACACCTTAACCCACCTGGCCATCTGGGCCTGTATATATATAAATCATTAGCAAACTTAACTGATTTTTCGACATGAATTTATCAATATTAAACTCCAATGTTTTTATGTTCCAATTAAAGCTATATTTATCTCTTTACATTTAAAATATAATGATTTAAATGGAATAGAAATATATATTTAAAAATAAAATAGTTTATCTTGTTCAAATTCCTTTTTTTTTAATGGAAATACTAATATTTCTGACCAAAATAAAATTTAATAAATTGCAGAGGGCAATATTTCCTAATGGCAGCGTTCTGTTGGGAAGAATTTTATCGTGAGAATCCTGAACCAAGAAATATATCCTCTGTCAGAAATGAAATTAACGAGTTTTGTGAAAAACATAGAAGAGAACAGTTACCCGTAGTACTTGTAACGGTATAATTTTAAACGTTTAATAATTATATTGATCCTAATACTGCTATTCTTTGTATATATGTGGAACTTAAAAAGTTAAATCATAACGGTAACTTACTTGTCCTTGTACCAGTTGTAATACTACTAATGCAGCTCAGTAGAGTGTATTATTATTGAGATATATTGTTTTAGTTTTTTATGTAAATGGTCATATCAAATATAACCTCTAACGAAACAAATGACGTTACAGCATTAAATAATTTATGAAATAATTATATTAGTTGTTTACATGGTATATATTATACAATTATAAAAAGCTACAACATACATTGAATACACCAAATAGTAGTTTGCTATATATAGCACAGCTACAGTATAGATAATATATGTCACCAAGGTTATTACACTAAAAGTCTTCAGTTTGTAATTTTAAACCATCAGTTTGATATAAATAAACGTGTAATTTATACCTCATGTTTGAATAATAAACAGCAACAAGTTTTAATGCCAGCATTTAGGAAACACCACTAAATCACAAAATTTCTTATAATTTGCTTTTGTGTATAATCAAGCTAATTTTTCAACTTATTTTTCAATAATTTCTTATGTAACTTAAGAATCTGATATAGTAATTGGCCTGTATACAATTATCTTCAAATTTTCTGCAAGTTAGAATAGCTGCATCTACCATAGTGCCCTCACTCCAAATCAAGCTTTATAAAACAAATTTCATTAAGTTCATGATATATTAAATCCATTGCCAAGACCAAGTTAAGCGTTATTTGTTTAATTTCTAATATTTTCCTTGCATTTCTATTAGTAGCCTGATATTTACTTACACATATAAAGTAACATAAGTATGAGAAGGGTGACTGATGATTACTTAGCAGATTGAGAATAAACTTTCACCCATAACAATAATCAAGCAAAATTATGAAAAGAATTACAAATTATTATGAGTTAAACGTATCTACAAGTTTTTAACTCTAACAGATAAATTATTTAAAATTTAGATTTTATGGCTCTGAATCTTTTTTTATTCACCTTGTTTTTGTTTTATGAGTAGCAAACAGTTTCAGCAGTTATTCATTTGTTTTATGTCCTTTAGTTTTTAAATTAAGCATTGAAGCCCTCACAAGCTCTGTATTCAATTTTCTTTAAGCTTTGAGATATGAAACATTACTTAAAATTTTCTTTCTATGTGTTCTGAAAGAGTTTTCTTGTAATTTAACATTATTGAAGATTTTTTATTTTCTAATCATAGAAAAGTTGCATAGATAAAGAATTTCATCTCTGTTGATTTCAAGCATTTGATTTATTCTTTATACATACATTTTGTGGTTCCCACAACTGTATCATTTAAGAATTAAGTGCTCTTTTACAACCTTTACACACATGCACTAACAATAACACTTGATTTTAGCTTGTAGAAACTATTCATTTAACAACATTGCGTACTTAATGACAATGGAATATAGCACATCTGACACTGATGTGTTGAGAAGCAACAAAGAATAATGAAATTAATTAACTGCACAAAGTCCAAATTGCTATCAGGTACAAGTAAAAGTAAATCTAGAGTAACTTTGTGAAAATTAATTGACAACTCTAGGGGTATTGTGTTACTAAAATACATGAATACCACTTGACCCCAGAACTTGAAACTGAACCCTATTATTATTCATCACTGTATATTGGCACACA
The DNA here is from genome assembly GCA_011833715.1 of Carcinoscorpius rotundicauda. Lineage (NCBI taxonomy): Eukaryota > Metazoa > Arthropoda > Merostomata > Xiphosura > Limulidae > Carcinoscorpius > Carcinoscorpius rotundicauda. Next base: position 15,610,024 of record CM022392.1, on the reverse strand, counting down.
CATATTTGGTTCACCAAACATGAGTGTCACATACATTCAGTATTGTATCTATCTGTACATAGAGAACAGATAATGTTGTTTTGTGTAGGGAAATTTTTGCCTTGAGAATGAGATACTAAATGTTATTAAATACTTATGATTAATGGTGTTTCTGCTGATGTAGTAGTGCTTTACAAAATATGACATTTGATTGCAACTTTTTAGGAATTTAAATTTTACAACTGCAGAAAATATAGATAATATAAGGAAATTGTAGATAAAGGCATGTGAATTTATGTCAGTATACATGCAAGACATTTAAACATTGGAGCCATGTAGTTGCCACTTTTTTAAAAAAGACATGATGTCTCTCAGAGCTTTCAAGTTATACTGAATACCATAAAGGGACAAAGAAATATTAGGGGTTGCTTTACTAAACAGAATATTTTCTTAAAGTAAAATTTTTACAATTTGATGCATTTAGAGGAACTGCCATTTTACTATATCTCACAAGAAATGTTTTAAGTAAAAAGAAAATACAAATGATTTAGAAAGTTATTATTTTGATTGTAAAATCAACTATGTAAATAAAAATACTTAGAATGCACTAGCCCATATGTAAATATTTATACAGCTTTAATATAACAGATTTAATCTTTTCAAAATATAACAGCTGTAATTTTATGTAATATTTAGTTTATTTTGGAATTAGGAATAGATATGGATGATAATTATTCACCTCAAAGAGATGATTGTTTCAAATTGTTAATAATTTTTTTTTTTTTATATAAGTTCTTTTATCATTTCTTGGATTTCAGTCTGGTGGAACAACTGTGCCCTTAGAACATAACACTGTAAGATACATAGACAACTTCAGTGCTGGCACCAGAGGAGCTGCTTCTACTGAGTATCCTTTCTCCTCATTGATGACACATTTTAATTTACAATCTGTCAGTTAGAGGAAATATTTAAGAATAATGTTAGTACTATTCCATTCTGTTCTCACAGTAAAAAACATAAATTAGTAATATTTTTATCATATTTAATTGTCATTTTGACAAAACTAGCAAAAACTATAAATCAGTGTTAACTTTGTATAAAAACAAACAAACAACACTCATTTTTCTAATAAATGGAGCAGTCCCTGTTTTTATGATTTACACGAAACTAATTCATTCATCTTTCATTAACTAATTATGTGACAGTACTTGAAGTCAAGGGACAGTGTTTGTATGTTCTGCAAGTGAGATTTCCACCCTTTATTTCTTGATTGTTATCTTCATTAATAGTTTTGGTTAGAATCTTTAATGTATCTGATGTGAATAATTTTATTTTCAGTCATAGATGTTTTGTATTGTAAGGTCAATAGATGTATTTAGAAATATCCTAAATCACTTAGGTGGCCAAACCTTTTAAGATATTATTTAGTTTACTGTCAAACTTTACCAATGATATTCTTTATCTGTATATTGAGATACATGAATTTTTTTTTACTATTAGTATCTAGAAAATATATTCAATAGTTCTAGAGTATTGTGGATACTATATTGCCATTTATACTGTTAGAAAAATGTCATAGCTGATTTTCTGATGATTTGTTATCCTGCTAAAATTTATATTCATGCCCCACTAATATTCTTACTATTAAATATCAAAAATACAATACACTAACAGTGTGTTTAAGAGTATAAAACACTTAAATGATATTTTTTTTAACTTTCTTTCTTTCAAGAGGAAACAAGCTCAGAGATCTTAACTTGTCCTCACATGACAACATTTTCATCTTAGTGAATCTCCTCTGAAACCTTTCCAATATTTTAATGTCCTTAAGTGAGGAGCCCAAGAGTGAACATAATACTCCAAACTTGGAATAACCGGTGTCCTATATAATGAAATTATAACTTATTTAGACTTGTATTTAATATTTCTGTATGTATAGTCTAAAATCTTATTTGCTGTACTACCAGCAGCAGCACACTGCTTGGATGGCTTAAGGTCATTTTTCTCCATAACACCAGTAAGATTATTCCATTGAAAAAGGAAACTTGTACAAAACTAGCCTTAGGGTGAAGCAAACTAGGCAGTAGCTTTGGGTCCAACACTTGATGTTTGAAATCCAATAAAATATTTAGAGTTATTTAGTGTGACCAATTTAAGGGATCATAATCTAATAAGTTCAAGTTGTTGTGGTAAGTGCACATGGGCCTAATAGAAAAGATACAAGTTGGTTGGCACCTTTTTGTTAACCAGCAAGTTTGTACAATGATATTGTAACAGCATATGTTTTTGTACCATTGTTATTTGACTTATAGAAATAGACTCTGGAAGCTACTCCTTTTTTTTGGCTTTGCAAACACTAAGAACTAAGACTGGTTGTGCACTTAAGATTATAATCCACATGTACTGCCTTGGATTTATTGTAATTCAAAGCTATCTGCCATTTATCTGCTCAACTCACCAAATGATCTAAATCCTTTTGTAAAGCAGTAGCATCCATACAGCTAACAACACTTAAGGCCTTAATATCATCAGGACATTTAACTAATTTATCGATAGTTCTTTCATTTATATAATTGATGTAAATCAAAAAAAGCAAAGGTTCTAACATTGAACCTTGAGGTACCTCTTTTTGTGATCGCATTGCAGTTTTACTCAACTCCATTTATAACAATCTTCTTCTGTTTTTTCTCTATAACCACTTTTTACCAATGAGCTAGCTCATCCCCTTGCCTGCAGAAATAACTTTCTAGCAAGATTTTTATATAGCATCTTATCAACTGCTTTCTGAATGCCTAAGTTACACAAAATCCACACCCTTACCCAAATCTACATAACCAGTAATTTCGTCAAAGAATATAAAGATATTAGTTTGTCAACTTTACCTCTCAGTGAAACTATGTTGATTGTTGAACAAGTTAAAACTTTGTTAAATGGCATTGCAAAATATTATTTAAAAGACTTCCAAAAAATGTGTCTTACCACTGATTTATGGTAAGTATACTTATAATTACTGGGACAATTTTCATTGCCCTCTTTGAAAATTGGAGCATCATGAGCCATTTGCTAAACTTATGATGCCTGGCCTCTATTAAGAGACTTACAAGAAGTACCCTTGTAAGTAAGTGTATAGATTAACAGTGTTAAAAAGAGGGTATGATTCCCCATGGTTTACACTATAAATAGTTCAATTGTGGCTTTGCTGTTAATTAAAACTCACAAGAAGCAGTAGCAAATGGCTTGCATAATTAATCTGTAACCTCTTTCAAAACCTTTGATTGAGGAGCTATATCATTCATTAAACTCTCAAATTTTTTAAAGCTTAGAACTAATCTTGTTTCTATCCAGCAAATGTTTGATATTGATATCTACAAGAAAGTTCATGCAGGGTAACCTCTGGGGAGCTTTACTAATATATTAAGTACTAAGGTTATTTGCTGTAAATTGTTGTTTTTTTTAATATTCTGTTTATCTGTCTACACAGACTGTTCATAATCATCATGGAATTTATTTAGCATCTAAGCATTTTTTTTCTGTATCTGATCTGTTTGCCTCATGTCAGTTAAATACACTAGAAATATGTACATTGTAGGGCTTCAGTTTTTGTGTTTTTTTACAATTGGAAATATTGTTGACAGTCTTACTGTTATGATTTTAAGATTGTAATCTTCATCAAACATGAATACATTTTAATAGGTTTCAGTGAATTTAGGAAGTCTCTAATTATTGGCACGAGTAATATTTCTATAATATTGTAATAAATGCATAACTAGAGTAATGCAATATTTTTATATTTTTGATTAGGTGCACAAGTTAAGATTACACTAAACAAAATTAAATGACAAATATCACAAATGAAATAGTTTGTATGAATTAGACAGTACACTTATACTTCAAAGTGTTACGGAAAAACATTGGCAGAACTGACATTGAAAAGTGACTACCGTATTTACTTGTTTTATAGCCCGGGCCCTTATTTTTTTCAACCAAACTCAATACCAGGCCCTTATTCAAACGGGCTCTTATTCAAGCACGGGCGCTTGTTATTTTCAAAGTAAAATTAGGTATGCACAAAAATTATCGTTGAAGACAAATATTTCACGACATTAATCTTTTTCAATTGGGAAGTATATGGCCTTTGATCGCAAATTTTTCCATGACGAATTATTAATAAATATGTCTATTGTCTATATATGTCTATCTGTACCCAGTCTTTATGTTATTCACGTCTTAAGAGTAATTCCCATATAAATATCACAGACAACAAATACCAATGTAATATCAGTAATAACAAGAATGTGTATTAAATTATGTTTTATAATTTCCATATAAAAAATCAAAATTTATATTTACCGTATTCAGCAAGTGGTATGTTGTCCTTCTCATCAAAGCCATCATCCTCATCAACACCATTAATATCGTGTGTGATTCATTATCATAAATTGACATCTTCATACTGAAAAACAAAGTTTCCTAAAAGTTATGATTAGGGCCCGGGCGGGTATTCAAGCATGGGCCCTTATTTATTTTTATGTTCTGTTCACACGGGCGGCTATTCAAACGGGCCTTTAATCAAGATCGGGCGGTAAAACGAGTATATACGGTATGTTGAGATCCCATTTTAAAACTTGTGGTTTGGACAGATAAGTGGATATATTTGGAGATTTTGTTGTCAAAATTCTTAGCTTGTGTTTGCAGGTTGCTGTATGTGAATATTACATTGTTTAAATCCCTAGTTTGCATGGACAGGTGGCTCTCTGTAAAGGTCACATTTTTATAATCTCTGGCATGTGTAAACGTGTTGTATGTGAAAAGGTTGATCCTAACCTGAACTGACAAATGAAAAAGCTGTGCCACTAAACAATTTCACATTGATTTGGGAAACGTTAAAATCCATAAATTGAATATTAAAATGTTTCAATTATGTTACAGTATTTAGTAAAGGGAATTGATAGATTTACTATTTATGTGAAACATAAATCACTGTGAATAGCAGCTGTTGCATATTTTTTATGGTCTCAGTGTTTTTCGTTTTTAATTTGTAAATCTGGCTCCATAATGAAAAAACAGATGATTTGAGGGCACTTTAAAATGAACTTGAACATGCAAGCATGTTCCTATTTGTTGTTGTTTTTAGTGTAATTTGAGATAATGAATAAATCTTTGTTTTATTCACTCAAATTTAGCGAAATTAAGTAAGTTTTTATATGATATGTTTTATTAATAAAGTTTTCCTTATCTTGAGAAATAGATATTTTTTAACTCATGGCTATGCGGTAATATTTTTACACCGCAGCCAGAGCCTTGAACCTTTCACTCGACATTTTCCCTCATCTTCTCTTCTTGAGATACTCCACATTGCTCACGATCATCATGGAAATTCTTGCATTGCTGGTACCATATTACATTTATTTCAGTTTGAAATGTTCAGTTGTCTTTTCTATCAAACATGGTAGTATTTTGAAAATTTTCAGAAAAGATTGGTAGACTATTTAAATCATAAATTTTGTTGTTTTTGCAAAGGTATAAGCATTGATGTTGTAATACATGTAAATACACTTGATATGTGAATTGCATTTGTTATTTCCGAAAGTTCTGAATGAGTGGTGGCTTGAAATAGAACTTGGAGCAAGGTTTTTTGTTTCTCTTTCAATTCTTCCTAAGTGGTATGGGTTGTGATTTATTGTAAAGACATTATAGACCTGAAACTTCAAATTTATTGTTTGTTTGTAGCTTCTGAATGGTTAAAAATGTATATGTGTTCAAATTTCCTAAATGCAACCTTTAATAATTAAAATTTTATCAGAAGTTATTTTTTTTATAGTATTAACTACTTTAGACTCCTTTTCATCAATTTGGTCTTTATCTCCCACAAATCACTATTTAAGAAGCCTTTTGTTCAGTACCAGATCTCATCATTTGAACTGGACAATGAGAAAAAAACATGATATGAAATTTTTTTTAGATATATATGTATATGCAAATAGTACTTTTTAACATTTTGGAAAGCCAATAAACTAAAAAATTGTTATAAAAACAAGTTAACTGCAGATATTCATGTTTCACATTCCTATTAATTTGTTTGTTGTAGGAGACAAAAAAAGATAAAAATCTAGAATGCTATTTTTTAAATGCTTCTCACTCCCAACTATGAGAAATAAATTAAGAGTAATGCATAAAAATAACTTGCAGTTAATTTGTTTCTGTGTTAACTTTTAGACCTGTTAACTTTCAACTGTTTCATTGGCTTTTGACATTTAAACCTGATTTGTCAATAATGTACTGTTAGTTATATGGAGAGATAAATTCTAGTTAATTACTGAAATAAAGTATTTTTAATTAAGATTGCGTCTTTTTTGTACTTTTTATTTAAATCTAATACCTTAATACTTTTATAACTGGTAAAGTATATATTGGAAAATATTTAATGTAATATAAAATAACAATATGGGACCTTTTGCCCATCTAGGGTATCTTATACACTAAATTAGACTAAACCCTAAAGATAAAACCTCAAAGCCAGCCTTTGTCTTTTAAGTATATATCAAACTTTCCCTTGAACTCCTTTAAATTAACTCCACCTGTAACATTTGAAGTCAACCAATTTTAGAGGCCAACCATCCTGTTAAGGATATAAAACTGTTTTAGTTGAAGATGACTTCTTTCTTGTTAACAATTTATGATTGTGTACATAGTTCTATCTTTCTTACCACTAAATATAAGTAGCCTCATCACTTCAGTCAGTGGTTCTTATCCGTGATGACGAGAAAAAAAAATATATATAAATGGCTAGTATGGATTGTACAGGAGCAAACAATGATTTGACCTTCTTCGATCATCATCAGGTTCACAAAGGAAGAAAGAGAAAACTGACCGACTGCTTACCACATGTTTGAAGATGATTGTGTAATTGAGTGTTGAAATGCTTAGATTTTGGATTGTATTTATTAATATAGGTATAAAAGTGTTTCTTTGCATTGGTTTATTTTGGGCTTGAGTTGTTGTATAAGTAAGGCTTCTTTAATTTTGCATTTGTTTATGTTTGTTTCTTTATTTGGTATTTGAGTGTTTTCTATGGGTATGTTGTGTTTATTTGAATTGCAGTGTTTGAAAACATGTGAAGGTGACTTTTTGTGTTCTTATGTGGCTCTGATGTTGCAGTCACTAGAATGTTGTCAACACTAATCAAATTTATGTGTAGGATTCTTTTTTCTTCAGTGTCGTATATGCTGCATCTGTTGGTAAATCAGCAGAAAATGAGCATAAAAATTTCTTATTTTTTAAACTTTTATATTTCTTAACTGATAAATAGTATTTTCCATTTTTATCCTCCCTACTCTTCTATAGCCAGTATCATGAAACTCAAGCAGTTGGGAGGAGTCATGACTTAGTGTGTTTGAACTTTGAGGGTTTCTAGTATATGGACTGTTGCTGAGAAAACAAATTGTATTTGTGACTGTCCTATATTAGTGAAATCCTACTTTTAACCAAACAAGAAATCATCAAGGGTTGGCAGTGGGGGTTGCTGTTTACCAACTGTTTTCTCTGTAGTTTGTCAGATTTAAATTAAGAAGAGTTGTGCAAAGATAACTTTCTGAGACAAACATATAAAAAGAAATATTTGAGACAATTGACTATGTTACGATTGTTAATGACTTTATCTTAGTTATTATAGAACATTAAGAATAGTCCAGTTTTGTCAGATCTTTAAATATTTTGTTCCCTTTTTTTTCAGTAAATATATTTAGTATTCTGGTAAGGTGATGAATAAATAATTCTGTTACTGTTAGATATTAAAATCTGTTCTGTCAGAAGGCTACATGATATTTTTAATACAGTGGAGCACCATTAAGCTGCAGACCAGTAAACCGCTGTAGCAAGTCTGGTCCCAAAATTTTTGATGTATTAAATCTACTATCTGGCTTTTTAAAGTTTCTCACACTCTCCTTGTCGTTGACACTGATATGACAAATGTGAGCGAGGATTATCTCGGGTCACCGCTAATTTAAGAACGTGTAAAAACTCAGGTTACGAAATTAATCCTAGCTTTACAACTTCAAGAGGATATTTAAAAAGGATTTGCTTTAATTTAGGAAAAGTGAACCATCACAATGCATTGGTCATTTGTGTTAAAACAGCAGTTTTCAAATGTATCTGAATAGACTATACATTAATATTATAATGATCACGCAATGGTCCAGATGAGGCTCCGCAGCAGAGCTGTTGGCGACTTCGGCTTTTCAGTCACAAAGGTATAAGCTGCGGTTAAGCAGGTTGACCTCCCCAAATAGCGTGGCTTGACGGTACTCCACTGTACTTTGCAATGCTACACACTTCAGGTGCTATTTTTCAAGCTGTTGCAAAATATAAATACAAGCATTGAATAATTAGTTTTTTTTAGTGGCTTCAGATAAGGTCGAGGATCTACTTCCAGTGTTACAAGCTTATCAGACAACAAGAACCTCTGGCAAACTTTTGATTCTATCTTTCACTACCTTATCTGAATATCTGCACATGTTACGTGTAGCAGCCGAAGCACTCCAACCACTAGGACGTAAGGCACTGCTCTATCTTGCTGCAGCAGTCTCAGACTTCTATGTTCCTCACGAAAATATGGTATTCTACAGTTATTTTTCATCTCCTAAACATCAGAAATCATTGGTATATTAGTACTATAATTTACTGAAAAATCAAAAGCTACTTACAGTGTCATTTCTTTTATATAATTTTAAGTGTTTTCTTTTATTACTTGTTATGTGTAGGCTGGTGGAGAAGCATTGCTTGAATAAAGTTATTTTTCTTTTCTTTGCTTTTGCAATTAATTAATTAAAGTTTGTTTGGTTCTATTTAGTATTGTTTGTTCAAGCTTGTTAATGTTATAATCTTCACTGATTTTTTTGAACCACTAAGTAGAGCAATCCTGTATTGTAAGTTACATTTTCATTGTATGTTTAAAACAAAGCATTCAGAGATATTCAGTTTTATAACATTATAACAGTTTTATGTATTATGCCTTACACCTTATGCTTTTTGACTCCCTTATTTAAAAACATTTGGTATAATATGTCTTTTTGGGTACTTTATTGCATTCTGTATGCACAATTTAAGAAAATGAAATACATATTTCAGTGATATATGTACCTGGAGTACAACTTCTGAATTATATTTTGTGTGTTCCCAAGCGGCTAAGCAGTACATCTGAAGACTTGTAATGCTAAAAACTGGGTTGTGGTGGACACAACCTAGATAGCCCATTATGTAGCTTTATGCTTAATGGCAGACAAACTGTTTTGGTTTGCATAATTTGTATCATTTATGGATTTCTTTTGTCTGAATTATTTTCAGCTGTAAAATAAATGCTTCTCTGTGATAGACTTAGGTTTCTAATCTTATAAAATTTGTATTTCAATTATAAAAGTCAACATTCAAAAATCAATTTATTTTTAAATTTTGTATTTCAATTTTTACAAGTTACAAATATAATTAAGTAAGAAAAAAAACGAAAATATATTTTTCAGGCTGTCCATAAAATCCATTCAGCAGAGGGGCCACTTAACCTCCAACTACAGTTGGTTCCCAAACTTTTGCAGCCCCTTGTTCGTTTCTGGGTTCCTGATGCTTTTGTAACCTCTTTTAAAGTAGGTAGTTATTCAGACAGCTATGTGACATTGTAAAAACTTTATCGTTGAATGAGTTGTGTTTCAAACGTATTTTCTATCTCATTTTAACTTATAATTCTTTGATAATAATCTTTTGTGTTAAATTTGTACTTGATACACAAAAGAAACCGTTTCACAACAGGAAACTACATTAATAAATAAATACAAAAATGCAGGATTTCTGTGTGTTTTATTTTTTAAGTTTAAGAGGTATTTTATTTACAGGATGAAATTCTGTTATGTATTCTTCTATCAACAAGCTTCAGGATTTCGTTTCTTTATGATTCATTGAGTTAAGCAGACGATTAATTTTTTTTTCAAGCAAGAATTTCACTGCAAGGTTCAGATAAGTTCAGAAAACGTGTTTGATACATGAACAATGATATTGAACTTGGCCTTGGAATATTGTGCTTTATATTGATTTATAAAACAGTAAAGTATGCTATTGAAAACAAAAATGTCTTTTTCTGTTATGAAACTTTGTAGAATGGATGGCAACTGCTTGTTGTAGAGACACAAATGTAGAGAACGATATTTCGAAAGTTTTCCTCCTTTCAAAACATTGTCCTCTACATTTGTATCTCCACCACAGGCAGTTGTCTTCCATTCCACAAAGTTTCATCATGAATACTCTGCCTGAACAGTCTGTCAAAGAATATCTTGTTCTAGTGTGTTATTTCTCATCAATTGTAATGAGGCTTTTAAAAATCCATAATTAGAATATAAAATGTCAGAAAACATGTAATGTACACAAATTTGCTACATTCATGAAGTTATAGTGCTTAATAAAGAAAATGAGTACTTTTATTTATATTGTGTATTCTTATGCTGATTAGATGCACTATTAAAAGTGCTAAGAAAACCCCATAACTCATAATTGTATCCTGTTTACAGTTGGAGACTGACGAAGATATCCTCTTAGATAAAGCTTATCAGGCACTGCAGAAATATGGACACAAGGTATTTATGTGTCTTTACAGTTGCTGTTTTTGTTGTTTAAACATACCATTAATATGCCTTTATATTATTATGTTCTAAGATAGCAATTCTAGGTGATCATATACCATTAACATGTTTAAACAGACTGAAACAAACATCTGATGCTGCTTAAGATGTTATGAGAAATCAGTGTTGGAATGTTGGTCCATCATTATTTTTGTGTACCTGACCATACCAAATTATATTAATTGCTCTAATCTATCGATGACACCAAACCAACATCACTCAATTATTTTTAGTGATAGAAAATTATTCTATTTTCTATTTCATCTTTTATGGTTGTAAAGAAATAGAACAAATGCACTATGTCACTAGTTTCAATTAGTAATTAAAAAAAACAAATTAAAATGACTGCTTGTTATCACTTTGTTATTTTAAATTAATATCATTTTGTATTTTTGCCCATCTGATGGTTGAAACCACAACAGAATAATTTGTTTATTCAGTTGGTGAAACTTGGTTGATTGCACATTTATCCAATGCATGAAACTGTGTATGGCTCTGTGGTTAGCAAGATCAAATTATGAATCTGAGAATTTATGGTTTGCAACCCTGCAAAAATGTATGTCATCCTTTGAGGCTCACAATTGTTCTGTGGCAGTGATGTTCAAAATTCAGTATCTGATCAGATAAGACTAACCAAAGAGTGTTGGTAGGTGCTATCAACTAACTAACCCTCCAAGTACAGATACCTCTTGTATAGCTTTATGCAAATAATTCCAAAAGCAAACAAAAAATTATCTACTGATCATTAATATTGTATATGAATTGATAATAGAAAAATGGAGAATTTTGTTACTGTTAGCACACCAAAATCACTTTTTATTATTATTATATAATTTTTTTGAAAATACATTATGAACAATTTTGTAAGACCTGCTCCTCATCAGTAACTTTAAATTCATTTCTTGTAGTAAATACCAGGATATATAGATCAATACTTAAGTATTGACTTATGATTAGAGTAAACTTTGTACTCAGAACAAATTTATAAACCAATGTAGCAATTAAAACAGCCATGTGCTTTTTTCATGTTTCTAAATATTACATTGTATGGGTTAATAAGTTGGATATTTAATGATATTTTCAGCTGTAATACTAGGTTTGCGTTTCAAAGCGAAGCTTTTAAGGTTGGTATTAACATAAATAACTATAATTTAAGCAAATTAGCCCTTAGGTATAAATCCTCTAGATTGCATTAATTTATCATTTGGATGTGGCTTTAAGTTGTAATTTTAGTTACAAATCCAAACAATGCTCAATTAGCGGGAGGTCTGGACAGCTTGTGATATCTACTTTAGTTATATGGTCATGCTAAGTAATCTAAACTAAAATATCATATCAGAAGTTGATTATTACATAATACAGAAACAGTGAAAAAGATAACTAGATAAATGTGATTTTTTTTTGTTTTTATAAAATAAAGAGTAATTTATGTACAAAATTGACTTGGTGTATGAATGACTAAGCTCATTTTAATAAAGATCCTTGTTTGTCATTAATCTTAATTAAGGTTTTAAAATAATTTGAATACAAAGTCATATCAATTGCTTAAGTTACTCCACAGTACACTGGATCTATTTGGTGTCCTTAAATTTGTATGTTCTTCCATAAATGCCTGCAGCTATCTAAAGGGTAAATATGATAGTCTTGTTTGGAAAAAGGACAAGTAATCTTATAAACAACATTTAGTGTTCTCTGTGGAGTGATTCTGTTTTAATGTATGAAAGAGAAATACTGCCAATGCCATTTTATTCTGCCAAATCATTTGTATTTTTAATTAATCTTCCAGAGTTAAAGCTATCAAATGTAACATGTGAGGAACTCTTTCGAAGTTCTACACAATAATTCTTCATAATTGCATGTCGGTATTTAATCCAGTGACAGACAGACAACATCTGCAAGAATCTTCACTGTATTTTGTAAATCTTGATTGTATTGTAAATGTTCTGTTCAAGGCATGTTATCCCATCAAGAATAACTTTTGCATTTGTTGTTATTTTATATAGTAGATAATGGATTACAGTGTCTTATTAGTTGCTGTTTTATTTGTTGTGATAATGATGTGAAATTGGTTGTTATTTATTCAAACAATTCCACTTTACTAATTGAGTTGTACTTTGCTCAGCTGATGAAAATAATCTAGATTCGTAAGCTGGTTTTTCTCTTTCTAGTTGGTTATAGCAAATCAGCTTCACAACAGGAAGCAGAAAGTTGTTCTGGTTTCTCAGGAGAAACAAGTACCGATTGTTATGACTGACGAAGAGCTGAAACAGGGAAAGGAAATTGAAGAAAAAATTGTTTTAGAGCTGACATCATTACATGCTATGTTCCTGCATGAAATAGCATAAACTAATAACTTCTTTAAAGTAATTGCAGGAATGCAGTTGTTGTTTTTTATGAATAGAAATATAAAAAAGCTATTCAAGCAGCATATAAACATGTGTGTAAAAGTTGAAATATTTATAATTAATTATCATATAAAAATGTATTAAAGAATGGGGATATTGTCAAAGAAGTATCATATGAACATTTATCCAAGATAGAAATATGATTTGTGTTATGTATAACCATTCAGACAACTAAACCAAAAACACTTTCATGAGAACTGCACAACCTCCTATATTCATTTTAACATCTACAGATATGGGAATGTAACACAGCATCATATTTTTAAACTTTGATAATATTTAAAACAACCTTCAACAGTTAGGCCCACAACAAAAATTACTGAATATAAAATATGAACAAAGAAAACGTGGTTTAAATCATCAATGCTGGAAAGGTAATATGTTATCTATGGTATCTTTGTAAGCAGGTCACACACACTCACATACTGGTGCATTTATCCTTTCAATATAGTGTTATGTATGTGTGTGTATGTGTGTATACACATCTGTCTTTTTACAGGTTAAAAATTTTTTGTATGGTGTAATTGTTCAATATTTTATTTGTAAAATATCAACCAACATATAGAATATAGATACTGTTTTGTTTTATATATATATATATATATATTGTTTCATTTAGATGTTAGTCGTAATTCTTATAAGTACACATATACATTTGTACATATATACTAGATTCCTTGTATCAACTTTAAACCAAAATAGCTTAAAGGACAATGAATTATGTGTGTTTACCACATATGAAATATTATAGTAATTCCATCTGAACATCCAGAAACTGAAATTGAAAACAAAGATCATATTGAAGGTTTTGTGTTAATTTCAATGGTGTTCAAGAGTTTTGATTTTTAAAGCTGTGATGAAACTTTGTAAAAATATTTTAATAAAGTATTGTTACCAATTATATCTAATTTTGTTGTTTAGTGGGTCTGTATAGATTGTTATTCAAAATGAAATATAGCAGTACATATGATAAACTTGGATCAGAAACTAAACAGTGAATCCTTGTGTGTTTATTAATTTAACAGCATATCACAATTATTTTTTAACTCTAAAGACCTACACGTCTGTCATTCATTGCAGAGCTAATATAGCATTTTTCTTCCTAGTAACCTGCAGCAAGCAAAATATGGAATGAGGCATATATTTTAGTGTGTTGAAAATTTTTATGACTGGGGATAAAGGCACTGTAGAACATAAGAGCAAAGGCTTGAGCCTACCAAACCACTTCACTTTGTACTTCATTATTTATTAGCACTGTGGTAACTTTTCACATTATGTATTGTTTATACATTTTGTTTACTTTTAGTGTTTAAATTTATTACTGTCAGGGTAGGAGAGATAGTTGGATTTATTGTGTTAGATACTGCTCATAATGTGTTTATTATTCATTAAAATTAACATGATTATTTAATTAATATTTTATTAACTGACATTTGTATTCATTTTGTTAATTTTATAAACATGAGTTTCTTGTAACCTGACTATAATGAAATAGTAACGTGTAGTAATAAGTTTTCTTGGAGTCTAAGCTGCCATACAGTTACAGCGTTAGAAACCTTTAAAATACTTTTGTTAGTTATTACTCATGTACAAGGAATATTAGATATCAGCGTCATGTTTATCATGATACAGAGACCAGTGAGTGCATGAAGCAACCGACTAATTTATCTTTTATTATGCGAGTTATATCCTGTTCTTTTATAATCTTAGTATCATTAACAATATTAAAATGTTTGATAGATATATATATGTGTGTGTGTGTATTTTTAGTTTTGTATTTTTATTATATATTATTATGATCACCATTCATTTTTAGCTTTGTGTTTGAATTTGGGACTAATTTAAATGTCCCAATGTCATGACGTTTTGAGGTTACGGCCAAACCTATTGTTAATATTGAGGGTATTCATCTAAGGAATTAATGTATTCTGCTCAGTATATTTTTGTTTTATGATTTTACATAATCTAATTAGAACTAGGTTAATTTAAGGTTGTGTTTTATGTAAGTGGGTTGCTTAAAACAAGAGTTGAATTATACTTTTTCATCTTGTGAAACATTCCAAAATGCAGTTGACCTGTAACAAGTGTTATGTGTTGAATAACTAACTTTATTTTAGATACGTTACTCACTACTATAACTGACTGGTATTCAAAATTCTGACATTAAATACTCCTTACACAATTCCTGCACCTGTTCTGTTAGAATCTGATCAAAATGACTTTTACAAAACAACGTATGGTTTACATTGAAAACTTTTCTAATACCTGAACTTGTAAGAGAACAACTAATGAACTTCTGAATAAACATTAAATTTAAGACAAAGTTAACTTGGAAAAGTGCAACCTAACGGAAAATTCAAGCAAAATTATTGAACCTTGAAAACAGACATCACAAACAATCTGCTTACATTAAAATATCTTGATGAAAAATGATTAACTTGTTTAATTTTCAAAATATAGCTAAATAAAATTCATCATTTAATTCAAAATGCAAAAATAAAAAGTAAAATGAAAGTTAAGTTTCCTCATTTATCCTCATGAGCAAGTGGTGATGTGTTAAACACAGATAGGATATACACCATAAGAAAAAGAAAGTCCACATACATACAAAAACCCTTAAGTCCTGAACTTTTATATGTTTGCATGTGTGAGAGAGCTTAATTTGCAGGTTCTGTACATTTCACTTTCTATCATACCAGACACGTTACCTTTTGCTTCAGCCATTTGGTCATTGTTATTACAAAAGAAACAAATATATACTTGTATGCACATACAAAATACTTTAAAAATTATTAAACCCAATTTTTCACCCATGCTCATGGGTTGGAAAGGCAGAGGGTAGCCTAAGTTAAAATACGAAGAGAATTAAGATGGTTCAAATCCATATCCAAATGGTACACTTACCAATTAAGTCGTCACTTCCCATTCATTCACACCAATAGATTCTCTAGGCTGCCATTGACTTCTTTAGATTATCTTTGGCTCTTCTAAAAGTTTCTGTGGTGTTAACAAACCTGATACACAGGTACCTCACCTCCTTGTATCATGTCAAAAATATTACCTTCTGCCTCATTTTCTCCTCTTTTCTGTTAATATGGACCCTTGCTTCTGTACATTTAGTAGCAATTTTCTGACAGTTCCATTTTAGCACTGGAGTATACTTGAGAGTTGTATGAAGTGTTTGTTGTTTTTTTCTTTTGAGAACTGCACTCTTCACAGTCTAAGGGATGAAGATTCAGCATCTACTCTTGGATGAATTCTCACTTATGAAAACTATGTAGCTTCCATTTTGGCAGTCAGAGATCAATACCCTGGCCCTTAACATACATATTCTTGCATTCTTATTGTTGGTTGGAGCTGATCCATGAATCAGTTGGCTCGTCTGGATGGCCACTTTTGCAAGCTTCTGGTTGGAACCTGCCCTACCTTTGGCTTTTAGGAACTTTGTTGCTCCTCAAGATGCATATAGTGCTAAATAAGTTGTTTTTTTTAGGACATGATGGTCATTTTGGATTAAGCAGTAATTTTATAATTTAGTGCAGACACTGTGTTTCAGTACTAACTGATGGTTCAGAAAGCAAGTCTCATGATGTCCTGTTGGTCAGCACACTTCAAGATACCAAAAAATTGTAGCTTTAAAGATCAAAGTCAATCTCATTCACATCGATCGAGAGGCTGACTTTGGTAGTTCATCCACTTTTCTTTTCTACTGAACTCTCATCTAGTTCACTAGAAGCTGCCAGGCAAGTATCTGCAACGTTTTTTTCTATGTCAGGTTACATTGAGATGCATCATATAGGGGTTCTTGCCCTTCTCCTGCTCATCTGTTTCCTCTTCAAATTTCTAGTCAAGCCAATGTACTAATGGCTCATCTGTGATATATGAACAAAGCTTATTTATGTTCTCCATCTACTGTCATGAATGCTGCAACCACTGTATGTTTGGAGGACCAACTTTTTGGAGTATCAGTATTGGCTCAATCCAGACAGATCCTAGTTACGTTATGTAATATAACCACATAAAATTACCATATTAGAACATCTGTTATTTTACCGTCCAACGAAAGCGCTTCTTGTGTAACCAGGTTGCACTGACTTGTTGTTGTCAAGGAAATTCACTTGCATCAACAATTATTGATTTTAGCCATTGTACACACACTTGGAGACACTGAAAAACGACTTTTGGTGGAAGCTCATACATCACATTCAAACTGTTTGTGTTGTTTGTATTAATCTTGCTGGATAACAAGGAACACTCCTGCTGCGCCAGGATCCTTCACTATTTCGTTGAGAAGCACCTGAAATGTTAACTTCGGCTTCATTCAATCTAGTATTTTTACTTCATGATCGCTCTAGTTAGGGTGGAAACGACCATGGTTTGAGCTGGTGTCCAGAGTGAACAACTAGAACATTCTGTGAAGAGATATAATTACTCTATGTGGCAAGACGGTCCATATGCAGATGAAAGTAGCGAATTATGACCAAGTCATATTCCTGTAGTATTGTAATCTAACGAGCTATCCATATAGTCCAGCCGGATGTTGAGCCTTCTCCAATATCCAAGATGGACTTTAGTTTCATGAGAGCCAACAATGACGGTGACATCTTCAAAGGTTGGCCATAAAGCGTCGATAATATAACACAAACACAAAACCAGCAAAGCAGTGAACTACTTTTGAGAACAAAGAAGCAAAGCACCTAGAACAAGGCAGTCTCAATAGGTGCCGGACCACGTATTTATTATAAAACTCAATACATAAAAACTAAAAGGAACATAAAAAAAACAAATTCCCACATTAATAAAGAAGGTAGAAAACATACGGTGTGCCTGCATATCACAACATCAAATAAATACAATACAAGCCCACATAGATATTAATTGAAACTAAACATTAAGCTGAGGAAGATCTAAAGCTGAAAGTTTGATATTTCACTTCATTTTTTGCACGTGGTTTAGTTTGTTTTGAATTTCGCGTAAAGCTACACGAAAGCTATCTGTGCAAGCCGTTCTTAATTTAGCAGTGTGAGACTAAAGAGAAGACAACTAGTCGTCACCATCGACTTGGGCTACTTTTTTTACCAAAGAATAGTAGGATTGACCGTCACATTATAACGCCCCCACGACAGAAAGCCATGCCGGGCTGTCACTAAGTGACCAAAATACAAATTTTTCAGATTTTTCTTCCGAGTTTGCATTGGAGTAGTTCTGAAAGAGTAAATCCTTCAAGTCATAGTTTTACTAAAAAAACTCTACATAAATACATATATTTGCTTTTAATTAAGCATTAACAGGACGAACAGTGTTGGGGTAAGAACAAGAATATCTGAAGTTTTCTTAAAATAAAACGTAAAATGAAAAAGATATAAAGGAAGCTAAGCCAAAACATGCACACAAAATAAATACAACAGAGGACACATGCAAAAAGGCCCGGCATGGCCAGGTAGTTAAGGCAATCGACTCGTAATCCGAGGGTCGAGAATTCGAATCCACGTCACACCAAATATATGCTCACTCTTTCAGCCTTGGAGGCGTTATAAAGTTACAGCCGATCCCACTATTCATTGGTAAAAGAGTCGACGGTGGATGATGATGACTAGCTGTCTTCTGTCCAATCTTACACTGCTAAGTTAGGGACGGCTAGCGCAAATAGCTCTCGTGTAACTCTACGCGAAATTTAAAACCAACAAACCTTTAAACCTTTTGCTAGTGTTGCCATCTCGTGACCAAAACTACAAATGAAGCATTGGTTTAACTTAATTTTGATAGTTCTGTAGCTATATCGGGTCAAATACGTTCACGTTAATACCTTAGATGTTAGTGTGTGTGCATGTAAATATAACTATGTTCTTATTTAAAATGGAAATATATTACTCATCTACAGTCTTTCTTGCATATTTGGACGCAGGGCTCTGGATTAAAAAGCTAGGTTCTATCTAATCCTACGGCAATCCCTTAGCATGGTAGTTTTGGTTTGATTTGTTTTGAATTTCTCGCAAAGCTACTCAAGGGCTATCTACGCTAGCCGTCCCTAATTGTGCAGTGTAAGACTAGAGGAAAGGCAGCTAGTCATCATCACCCACCGCTAACTCTTGGGCTACTCTTTTACCAACGAATAGTGGGATTGACCGTAAAATTGTAACGCCCCCACGACTGAAATGGTGAGCATGTTTGGTGCGACGTGGATTCGAACCTGCGACTCTCAGATTACGAGTTGAGTGCCTTAACCACCTGGCCATACCGGCCTAGCATGGTAATGTGTGCCTTTAAACTGGTGGCCTCACTCTGGAAAATAATTCCTAATTATGGGCGTTGGTGAGTTTCTTTAGCAAGTTTGCTATGAATACAAATGTATTTTTGTATATTAAGTAACTTTTAAATTGTAAGATTGTACAAACTGGTAGACCAAGTGGTAAGGGTGCTAGATTTGTAATCTGAGCAGTGTAGGTTCGAATCTCCATCATACCAAACATGTTCGCTCTTTCAGCCTTGGGGTCGTTATTATGTGATGGTCGTCGGTAAAAGAGAAGTACAAGGGTTGGCAGTGGATGTTGATAATTAGTTGCCTTCTCTCAGCTTTCCCTGCTGAATTAGGAACGGCTAGCGCAGATAGCCCTCGTGTAACTTCGTGCGAAATTAAAAACAAACAAACAAAACAAATTAAAATTGTTCCCTTTAACAAACAGAGTGCACTCATTAACATATTTGGGAAATTTAGGGCATAACAAAAGCATCTACTGAAATTATCAAACTATTAAAAGGAATGAGTAATTTTATTTTACTTTTATGATGGAAATGTATCACATAGATACAAAAAGTATATGTGTGTTTTATAGCAAAGTCACATTGAGCTATCTGCTGAGTCCACCGAAAAGAATCAAACTCCTGATTATTACGTTGTAAATCCGTAGACTTACCGAAAAGAATCAAACTCCTGATTATTGCGTTGTAAATCCGTAGACTTACAGTTGTACTAGTAGGGGACGTGCAAAAAGTAACCGAGTTTGTTTAATTGTTGTCGTTTTTGTGCAAAGCCACACGAGCTATTTGCGGTGTAACTTCGTAGACTCACAACTGTCTCATGGAGGGAAGTATCTGTGAAAAGAATACTCGATATAATGTTCTTGTCAAGAAAAAGAAAAGGAAGTTATGAAGATAGCGAATTCGATTGGTTGCAAGGATTATAAATTATGTTTAAGAAAATTTAAAAGGCAATTGGGGCTGTCTGCCACGATCCTGTATTTTGAACTACCCACCAGAGGGAAGACAACAGGTGTGTGGCATAAACCGTCAATTCTTGGGGTATATTTTTATTGGAACGCACCAACGGTTCAAACCGTTTTCCGCGATGTTTTTTATACCACGACCTATAGATTTCGAGTCTAGTGTGATAATTATCAGGTCTTACCTGCCAGGAGAAATATATAAAATCGAATGAAAAGATATAGCTACATTATTATTAATTTTGTTCTTTAAAATTTCACTGCTTGTGCCATAGGAACACACAAATACATATACGTGTTTTTGTGTGTCTCTTCTCGTAGCCAAACCACATCGGGCTATCTGCTGAGCCCATCGAGAGGACTCGAACCCCTGAATTTAGCGTTGTAAATTCATAGACTTTCCGCCGTACTAACAGAGGT
The DNA here is from genome assembly GCA_011833715.1 of Carcinoscorpius rotundicauda. Taxonomy (NCBI): domain Eukaryota; kingdom Metazoa; phylum Arthropoda; class Merostomata; order Xiphosura; family Limulidae; genus Carcinoscorpius; species Carcinoscorpius rotundicauda. Next base: position 15,589,339 of record CM022392.1, on the reverse strand, counting down.
CTATTTATACATATATATTAGTGTCTCTGGTCTCCCATTGGCTCAGTGGCAACTCTACGGACTTTTAACGATAACAAATGGATTTAGATCCCGTGGTAAGCACAGGACAGATAGTTCATTTTCTGTACCTTTCCGCTCAACAGAAAACTGACAAATAAAGTCGTATTTTCTGAATCTATATTTTGTAATGAAATATACCAGAAGCCATAGTGATTAAATTTATGTATTTATTTCCGCGCGCATACGCAAATTTAATGACTGTTATGGAAAATGTCCGCTTTTCTTTCTTTCTAACCCTTACGGAATAATCGATGTTTGTTTGTTCTTAAATTTCGCGCAAAGCTACTCGAGGGCTATCTGTGTTAGCTGTCCCTAATTTAGCAGTGTAAGACTAGAGGGAAGGCAGCTAGTCATCACCACCCACCGCTAACTCTTGGGCTACTCTTTTACCAACGAATAGTGGGAACCGTAACATTATAACGCCCCCAGGGCTGGGAGGGTGAGTATGTTTGGCACAATGCGGGCGCGAACCCGCGACCCTCGGATTACGAATCACACGTCTTACGCGCTTGGCAATACCAGGCCAGTTGGAATAGAAAAATTTAATAAAACAGTAAATGTACATGAAAGAAACAAAAATGAAGAACAAAATATATATCGAAATGCTTAATTAAATTTTGGGCCTTAAGTAAAATGCCAAATGATTTGAAAGACTGTTCTGAAGCAAATTGTCGATCAGATTATAAAGTGTAAAACGTTTGTTGTTTAGAATTAAGCACAAAGCTGCACAAAGAGCTATCTGTGCTCTGCCCACCACGGTTATCGAAACCCGGTTTTTAGTGTGTAAGTCAGCAGACATACCACTGTGCCACTGGGGGCAGTGTAAAACGCTCAGAAAAAACAATTACAAAATTATGACACGTTTAAAAGCTTGAAATCGACATTTAAAAAGTCATATAAAGGATTTTAAACAACAAAAAGTTTATTATCTTTTGAAACTTAAGTAGGTGACTTAAAGCTCTCAGTTTAATTAAATTATGTTACTTGTTTGTTTGTTTGTTTTTGGAATTTCGCACAAAGCTACTCGAGGGCTATCTGTGCTAGCCGTCTCTAATTTAGCAGTGTAAGAGTAGAGGGAAGGCAGCTAGTCATCACCACCCACCGCCGACTCTTGGGTTACTCTTTTACCAACGAAGAGTGGGATTGATCGTAACATTATAACGCTCCCACGGCTGGGAAGGCGAGCATGTTTAGCGCGACGGGAATGCGAACTCGCGACCCTCAGATTACGAGTCGTACGCCTTAACACGCTTGGCCATGCCGGGACAAAAATTATTTTACATGGCTTTATTTAGCTGGACTAATTTAGGTCAATTTCCATGTGTAACTAATATATAACTTTGTTTATTTCATATTTGGATTTAAGAGAAAAAAAAAGGCTTTTTAATTGGTAGATTTGTCTTTATTAGCTAGAGAGGTTTCACGTGCATTTTGTATACACTGAAAAGTAGATTAACTTGGCTATAAACACGTTCTGAGTGCTGTGAAAGAAACCACTTTAATGAAAGTTGTGCTGTTTTGAACAGATGGGTCAGAATGAGATCGAGTTTCTGTTTTCCCCATTTCCTTCCTCCCTTTCTGTCTCCTCCTGCTGATATTTGACCGTTGCACAATGAAGAAGAGATTTTGTACCCCACTGTAGCGACCCCGTACTGTGAATAAGGCAGGTGAAAACAGTTTCAATTTTGGTTTTTAGACCTTGAGTTGTCTGTAATGCTTCCTTATGCATAACCATGTGCTTGTGGAAAGGTTTACATGCATGTCAAATAACTTGAAAATACATATGTACAATGGAAGACCTGGCTAGGTTCTGTTTAGAACATCGCGGATTTGTTCCACAACAATTATAACCGTTCTTTGTTTACCTGCTGTTAATACAAGTCCGAATGGTAATGGCTTACTTGTTGGGAGATTTATAACATAATTGTTCTTTAATTTCACAAACAGGCAAGTTCAGGTATTATAAAGTACTTCTTCTTTGGATTTTACCAGAACTAATTGAGATAACGATTTATTTTCTTCTTACTCGAGAATTTAGTAAGTGACAACAATAATGAAGTAACAAACGTGTTTGTAATGAGATATACTCTATCGGCATTACATGGCATACATAAATTATAAGGAATAGTGTTGATCATGTTGGCCATTAAGTTAAGGCGCTCAATCTGAGAGTCGAGGGTTGGAGTCCCCATCACACCGAACGTGCTCACCATTTTATAATACGACGGGCAATCTCACTGTTCCTTGATAAAAGAATTATTTGTTATTTTTTGAATTTCGCGCAAACCTACTCAAGGGCTATCTGCGCTAGCCGTCCCTAATTTGGTGGCGTAAGACTTGAGGGAAGGCAACTAGCTAGTCGTCAACATCCACCGCCAACTCGTGGGCTACTCTTTTACCAACGAGTTGACCGTCACATTATAACGCCCTCACGGCTGAAAAGGCGAGCATGTTTGGTGCAACCGGGATTTGAACCCTCGAGTCTTGGATTACGAGTCGAACGCATTAAAGAGTAGCCTAAGAGTTGACAGTGAGTGGTGATGAGTGGTTGTCTTTTATATAGTCTTACACTGGTAATTTATGGACGGCTAACACAGAAAACCCTCGCGTAGCTTTACGAGAAATTTGAAACAAATAAACATTATTTTAAAATCACAGATCTATGCAGCAACGAGGCTATTTGATCAGTCGAGAACATTGATCAACTACATGTTTTTTAACTAAATAACTGTGTGTGTGTGTGTTTTTCTTATAGCAAAGCCACAAAGGGCTATCTGCTCAGCCCACAGAGTGGAAATGAACCCCTGATTTTAGCGTTTTAAGTCCGGAGACATACAGTTGTACTAGCGGGGGGGGCAACTAAATAACATCTTCTAATCTATAGTGGTGTCTCCTCAAAACTGCTATTTTATAACCTATTAAAAAAAATACAATAAATTTTTGCTATGTGTGAACACCTCTTCCAAGCTGGCCTGAATAGTTTTCCCGCCACTGGTGGGTTTATTTCACTGCCGGTTTGATGAGCTCCAGATGGAAGTAAATAAGAACGAATATTGATATGATAACCACGTTATATCTGCTGATTCCTGTGACGTCAGGGGTCTTTTGTTCATTTGTTGGTATCATTCCGCCAGTTGGGATACGAAATACACATTATTGGTTGAAATGCTATTTGTGTCATCTACTGTATACGTTTACCTTAGGATGACCATAAAAAAATCCATGAAAAATTTGTAAGTGCTATGTTTAGAAAAGATTCTTCGGAATTGTGCAGGAATCAAAGTTCCTGCAGAAATAAAAAATAAACTAATTAATTCTAAATATTTTTGATTTAAACTTATTGAAAGAAAGTTAAATTTTAATTTTTGTGTGGAAAAGTTCACATAAGGTGGAATGTACACTACTGTTTGTGTTGCTTTGTGCAAAAAGTCCGAAAGAAAGAAAAGTTGTGAGGTTGGTTTCACTGAAAGTGACTAACAATCAGAGTCATATCTGTTTTGTTGTTCTTTTGTGAGTGGTCATTCATAATTTTCTTTCGTAATATTTTGGCTACAAAAGATATACAGGGTGTTCGGAAAGTCACTGTGCAGTTTTGTCTGTGAAATATATAAATGCACAGTGACTTTCCGAACACCCTGTATTTTCATGGCGAAACAACGTGAAAATTATACATCTCATAATAACATAAGAAATGAAGTTGAATAATCCAAGCGCTTTCGGAAAGTGGACTCTTATTTCAACTGAGGTAAACAGCAGAACGAGGCGGGACATGGCCAGGTGGTGAGGGCGTTCAACTCGTAATCTGAGGGTTGCGGGTTCGAATCCCCGTCACACCAAACATATTAGCTCTTTCAGCTGTGGAGTCGTTATTATGTTTCAGTCGATCCCATTATTCGTTGGTAAAAGAGTAGCTCAAGAGTTGGCGGTGGGTGGTGATGACTAGCTGTCTTCACTCGAGTTTTATACTGTTGAATTATTGACGGCTAACGCAGATAGCTCTCGTGTAACTTTGCGTGAAATTAAAAAGAAAAAGAACAAGAAAAATGAATTTACGAAAGGTCTACCGACAGGCCAGTGATAAATTTACGGACTTATAACGCTAAAATCAGGGGTTTGGTACACCGTGGTGGCTTTGCGCTAAAATAAACTTTCCACTCGAAATATTCAATTTTTTATCTGATGCTAAGTTTTTCTGTTGTTCACGAGTGTTTTTGAATATGTCACATGCCGATAGCACAAAATCGGTTTCACTTGTTGTGTTAATAATCTATTTTTATTTCGATATATAGTACATTGAACAACCGAGAAAGATAAGTTTGTTTTACCAGAACTCAAATTGCATGAAAAAATTTAAAGTTTGTTGGTTTTTTTAATTCAGAAATACTGATTAACAGAAGTAATAAAAGTCATCCAGTGTTTTCATCCAAAATAATCTAGACGTCCACGTGTTTCCTGAGTGGCTCAGCAGTAAGCAGTTTGAAATGTTTTGTGAAAGAAAGACAAGTACCTGGAATCTCTTTATGCTGACCTAATTTGCACTTTTTAAAAGACAACGACTCCACGACCCAATTAACAGTTAATGTTGTAACTATACAGATTAAGTTAGTGATATTGTGTTTGTAACCTGGGTTTTAATTTCCACGAAACCTTAAAGACAATCAAACTGTTTTTTATTACAGAAAACCTTGACAATTAAAAAGAATTTCTTTTTTAATTTGTCCCCTTGGGGGACAGTGGTAAGTTTATGGACTTGCAACGTTAAAATCCAGGGTTCGATAAGGTACACCGGTGACACGATTGGTAAGTTAACGGATTTACAACATTACATTCAGTAGATTAATTCCCTTGATGAACACAGGAGACGGCCCGACGTGGATTTGATATAAAATAACGCACACATTCTTTTCAAATCAGATAAAAAGAATCTTAACATTGCAAGATAAATAGACGAAGATTAACTAAATAGTTGCTGTCACTCGGGTAATTAATACGGATAAAACATAACTTTAAAACAGAAGTTTTCAGCAATGACAAAGAGGTTATATAAATATTTTATTTAATGTCCTTAGATGACTAGCTATGCCATTCATTATGCTTAGAAATCACGCTATCACATATTATACGTACCATAAATTTAAAAAAAAGGGCGCTGTTGGTTTGTTTGTTTGTTTGTTTTAGAGCAAAGCCACATTGCACTAACTGCTATGTCCATCGTTTGTTTGTTTTTGAATTTCGCCCAAAGCTACACGAGGGCTATCTGCGCTAGCCGTCCATAATTTATAAGCGTAAAACTAGAGTTTGGCTAAAAAGGCGAGCGAGTGTGTTGTGAGGGAGATTCGAACCCACGACCCTCAGATTAAGAATCGAGCACCCCAATTACCTGGCCATGTCCGGCAGCTCTTCTTAGTCTACAAAGTAACAGTTTTTGTTCATAACGCCTCAATCCCGACCATGTTTTCACATCCCATTTTGGGTTGGCGAACGAATCTAATAAATTTTTATGTTAAAAGAAAGGCCTCGTCAGCACTGGATGTGAAGGATTTTATTCATAATGTGTGTTTTTGGTATTATATTGCGGTCATGATTATTCACTTTAACTGTTGGTTAGTCTTTGAATACCACTTTTTAGTCTCCAATTAAATATATTTAGTTTGTTTTAATTGTGATCAGTACAGTAGCTTAAGTATGCCCCCATAATTGCATGGAGGTCAAGCTAAAAGGACCCGAAGGGCCTCCTCACTTAAGAACTGCTGATAAAAGGAATAGATGTAGGGAGTCCAGTTACGATTTATAGAATGAGAAATATTTCGTAGTTATGCAAGATAGAATCTTGGGTTAGATTTTGTACTCAGGGTTTAATAATTCTTTATTGTACAAAAATCTTACATAGTGACATTTATAGAACTTTCTACTGATATAATCTCTTGTAGAAATAATTTATTGTGTTAATCATTTAAAAAAATAGTGCTCTGTATTTATTTTGTATGTAGTATTGTATGTGAGTGAGTGTTTTAGTTGTTTCTTTATAAAGTACTCTAGTGTTATATGGACTGGTTAGGTTAGTTTGTTGTTAAGCGATGGGGTATCTCGGATACCGTTTGTTTGTTTTGAATTTCGCACAAAGCTACACGAAGACTATCTGCCGTCCCTAATTTAGCAGTGTAAGACTAGAGGGAAGGCAGCTAGTCATTACCACCCACCGCCAACTTTTGGGCTAGTCTTTAACCAACGAATAGTAAAATTGATTGTAACACCATGTCTGGTGTGATGGGGATTCGAACCCTCGACCCTCGGATTAAGAGTCGAGTGCTTTAACCACGTGGCTATGCCAAACCTTTTGAAGTGATATTAATTCATTCCTCCCCCCGACTTGTTTTGGTGTTGTGATATTAAAATCCCACGCAGCGTGTTATAAACCAAAAATAAAATGGCCGAAAAAGAAAAAAATAAAGTTTAGGAAAACAAACATGAATGAATAGTTTATTCCAAAAAAACTGATTTGAAAAAAGTTCTATTACTAGATACTGTATATAAAGAATTTATTAGCGAAAAAACTAAGTGGATAAACTTGCTTATCCTGTAATAAATACATTTCTTATCAAATGTTCACATTTTCCCATTACCGTGTCTATTCCATTTCTCTGAAATTCTCCAATGGCTAAGCAGTAAGCCTCTTGGCTTATAACGAAAAAAAGTGGATTTTGATATCAGTAGCAGGCAGACCACAAATAACCCATTCTGTAGCTTTGTGGCCAAAACAAACAATTATTTAAGGAAAACAGCCCAGCATGGTCAGGTGGTTAAGGCACTCGACTCGTAATCTGAGGGTTGCTGGTTCAAATCCCCGTCATGCCAAAAATTTTCGCTCCTTCAGCCGTGGGGGCGTTATGAAGTCACAATCAATTCCCCTATTCGTTGATAAAAGAAAAGCCCAAAAGTTGGTGGTGAGTGATGATGGCTAGCTGCCTTCCCTTTAGTCTTACACTGTAGCTTTGCACGAAATTAAAAAAACAAAACAAACCTAGGGTAACAAAAAATCTGTAATTACTTTTAAACAGCCCATTTTTTTCCTATTACCTTTTCATACATATATTTAATGCTTACTGACTATTGGTTAAAAAAATCACAAACCCTGAAACAACCATCAGCTAATGCATTTAAAAACACTACATCTAGTTGTTAAAAAATGACTATTCTGACAGTGACAGATTATATCACTGACGATGCTCTCCTGTAGCCCTGACCTACATTTCCTAGACATCCACCGGCTACCAGGTTGGTGGACAACTTAAATTTAAGAACACCTACATCAACTAGCAAGTTTTTCTCTAAAGTAAACACCTGACGAAAATAACCAACTAGCATCGCTGCGTGGTTATATTCCGAGACCTGCGCATCTACGTCAAGAATTATGTATAAATGTGCGTTAAATCGTATAGTCTGTAAGAATATCGGGTGCTTTGTTACGTCGACTTACGTTTCTGGACGAAGAAAAGAAAGCGTTAAAGAAGTAGGATCAACCTATTTCTTAAACAAGTGAAAAATCAATTTCTGGTTCTGATGGGTAGTGCGAAGACTTTATGGTTCCTTTGTAGAAAATCTTTTGAAATTTGATATGAGCAGGACAATATAAGTAAGTAATTTTTCATGTATCTGTTTTGAACACAATGGAAAAGAAAACCAACAGTTTTGCATGTTCGTAATGAAACTCCAAATGTCAGGCGTTTTTCATTCTTTGGTTGTAATTGGTCGACTGCGCCTGTGAAATTGAAGCTGTGGACGAAGTGCCGTGCATTATCTGGCGCTTTAAGTAAGGCAGAAAGACCTATGTGCTAAATACGTTTATCTCCGTCATGAAAAGGTGGTGGATAGACCACTTCAATTTATTCGTTCTCTAGACTTAAAACAGCCTTGTTCAGTCAGCCACAGCCGTCATAAGGTGCGTAGACGGGAGGCAAGAACTGAAAAATGGCGACTCTAGCAGGTTTTTGTTATCCTAGCAGATACCATTTTCGTAGCTTAAAATAACGCACTCCTGCTTTAATTACAAAGAAATAAGTAATGTATATATATGAAATTCGCGTGTAGATTTAACATGGAGTTTGTCGTTTAAGAACACCAACCGGAAATGACGTTAAAAATGAAGAACTCCCGGATGTATGCTATACAAGTTGAGTAAAAGGTAATTTTTCTTTATACCAATTTTCATAAGACTGTAAAAAGTTCCCACGAGTTTATTCCCAGAAAAGTTATTTACAAAGTCACATTTTTTTCTAATAAAACTTGAAGAAACTTTAATATCAAAACTTGTACATGTTTGCATCAAATTATTCCCAATTTGAAGACAGAGACCGGTAGAAAGGTAGAAGGTATATTTCTTTAATAGGGGTTTATGTATACGTTACTGTATGTCGATTAGCTAAGAAAAGAAAAGAAATGAAAGGTTATATCACCTCAGTGTGCTTCTTTGTCATTTATGATAAAATGAATGATCAACTTTAAGTTTTTTACCTTACAGTTTGTTTGTTTGTTTGTTTTGAATTAAGCACAAAGCTACACAATGGGCTATCTGTGCTCTGCCCATCACGGGTATCGAAACCCGGATTTTAGCGTGTAAGTCCGCAGACATACCGCTAAGCCACTGGGGGGCCTTTACAGTTTGGAGTTTCGGTTTGGAATAACATGCTAAGTGAGGAATCTTTTTCCTCTGGCATGTTTCTTTGTTTTTGATCTTTACGATATTCTAGATGTTTCAAATCAACTACGCCCCCCCCACGTTAGTACAGTGGTATGTCTCTGGATTTTCAACGTTCAAAACAGGGGTTCGATTCCCTTTGGTGGGCTCAGCAGATAGCCCGATTTCGTTTTGCTATGAGAAAAAAAACAAAACAAACAGACATCTACTATATTTTCTTTATTCGTCTCAGTTTGGCCTGGCATGGCCGAGCGCGTAAGGCGTGTGACTCGTAATCCGAGGGTCGCGGGTTCGCGCTAAACATGCTCGCCCTCCCAGCCGTGGGGGTGTATAATGTTACGGTCAATCCCACTGTTCGTTGGTAAAAGAGTAGCCCAAGAGTTGGCGGTGGGTGGTGATGACTAGCTGCCTTCCCTCTAGTCTTACACTGCTAAATTAGGGACGACTAGCACAGATAGCCCTCGAGTAGCTTTGTGCGAAATTCCAAAACAAACAAACAAACAAATCGTCTCAGTTCGTTATGCTGCAATTCGCGCGAACACAAACAAATATAATGAAGCTGGTTATAAATGCACATAAACAATTCTGAAACAACAACAACAAACTGATACAATAAAGTTATCACATGGTACTAATTTTTCGACATTTCCGTAAGTTTTATGCAAATTTCTAACTATTTCAGTTAAACTTCTGTACATATCCGATGAGGTAGGGTTGGAGGGGTTTTGTTATATAGATCAACTCTCCCGCATCCCTCGAAAAAATATATACCAAAGTTTAATTAAATATAGTATTTATTTTGTCACACGTAGAACAGCGTGTTCTTGATCAATGAACATAAACAACTGGGCTAAAGTAAGAGGTTTGAGATGAGTCATTGTATTCATTAAATATTAATCGGTGTTATTATGCAATTCTGTGTGAATAAGAATGAATATGACATTCGCTATGTCTTTTTTTGTTGTTGTTTCCCTGACTGACCCGTAGTAATAGCTACCATTATCACTAGAGTAACAAATAATCAGAAGCGGTCGTATTTAGATTACTGCTTATTCCTTCGAAAGTGGGCCGAAGACCGTCTAGATGGGTCATCTGTTTGAACCACCCGCATCATTATACAGCAATGTGTTGTTTGTCAGTCAGTAGACACTTAAATGACGTCACACAAGGGAAGTTTAACGTTGTGATTTATACCGTCGTGACGTCAGTAAACCATGCGCATGCTATGAATCACAAGAAGAATTTGCATTCTGTGGACTAGAACACTACACGACGTACAAACTTCGAAAGCAAGAAATAAAAGTATATATTACTGATGAGTTCGTTTTTTTTTTTGCGTTACAGAGTTCAAACACGATTTTATACTTCATGACAAAATGTGATGGTTATTATCTTCCACTTAATTAAACATGCATCGAACAAGTTGCAATGGGCAAAGATATGCACTTTTCTCAAGACCTATCTGTAACTTGGTTGACTGTCATTATTATTTGGATCTAAGACCCGCTTAAAGTGTCCCAAAATTACTGATAGGAGAGTACATAAACCTAATCTGCTCCCTAAGCACATTTATGTTTGAAGAAATGAAAAAAAAACTGTTGCATGTGGAGGCATATAAATTTAATGGATATTTGTTTTCATGGAATTTGCGAGTTATATCTAAATAGATCCTCTGTTTTAGTAGGCTTCATACATAGTTCTAATATATTTAAATTAATAGGATAATGTAAATTCGTTCACGTTGGTTTTAAACTGATGCTCTTTATACACTTAAATAAAATGCTGTCAGCATAGCCATTAATTCCAGTAATTGCCGATTCGTTTACTCGCGTGTTTTACGCAAAAAAACGTGATGTCATTCAATTGGTTTAGGCTTGTTATTTACAATGAGTGTGGTTACAGGAGAAACCTTGTATAAAGTTGCTTATTACGACGTAATATGTGGAAATTACCGAGTGATGTATAAAAAAATTGATGGTTATGTATATTTTAAGAAATAAATTTAGATTAAATAGAGACAGAAAACATAAATATTGCATGGAACTAAAGCAAATCTAAATATTAGATCTGGTATGTAGCATTGTTTTTAAACGTAGTTCCAGTCTTATCAGTGATTATAATTCCAGTAACATCCCAAGCTCGACAATGGTCGAGATCTGAAAGCTCACAATTCGCATGTTTCGGTAATCAGCAGTTAACAAAGAAACCCTTATATATGTGTGTGTGTGTGTGTCACAAATTAATACCCTAAGCGATATTTTAGTGTTAGGGCCTGTCAAGATAACGGGAGATAAAAGTTATGAAATACAAACGTATATTGATCTTTTCTCTACAAATAAATAAACGTAAAATTATTATTTGTGCAAATTGTTAACTAAAGTTATTTTAAAAATGTATAAAACAAAATCCAGAAGGCGTGCCAAGTTACAATAGATTGACTAATATACTACCGGTGTAACTAGGCGTTGCAAGCTGCTGCTAGCTCGAGTTTCAAGGTCGTGTATGTTGTATTTAAAATTCATATTGTAAAGTTTATTTTTGTTGTTTTTTTGTAAATTGTCTTCTCAATGTACATGTTATTACTATGAAATGGCTGAACACTAAAGTGTAGGCACAAGTGATACGATTAAACAGGATGACCTATTTTGTGATTTACGCTAGTTAACATATTTCGAGTTAATAACGATTGAAATTTCAACTAGAAAAGGTGTAGGAAGTAAACAATCTACAAAGAAACTACAAATGCAGAATTAGGCCTAGCCTAAGTCAGAAATACTGTTTTATATTTCAGGCTTGTAAATCTAAAGGTTAGGAGAAAAAAATATATAGTTGCAGAGGTTGACCTTGATTTTGCTGTTACACCAGGTCTAGTCATACTAGCTAGACTTCTCTTCATAAACAGTTTAAGATAATTTATGAACAGGAATTTGTAATTTTGCAGGAACTTGATTCATGTGTTCAATAAATATCAGTATTTGTTTCTGTAGGGATTACGCGGTAAGCCTGTTTTTACACGCCACTTGCATGCTGCTTTGTCACAAAGTTCATAATTTTTCGCCACACGCTATGATTCTACAAATAAATAACAATCTACAAGACAGGGTATCAAAAGTAGTAAACCGAACTTGTCACAAACAAATCATTTAGGTCAGAAATACAACGCATACAATATTACGAGAGAAAGCAAGCAAGCAAAATTGAGTTTGTAATTAGTAACCTACAAGTAAATTTTATTTTCATGGTTTATATTTTAAATATACTTACTGTCATTAAAGTTGGATCATTGAAATGTTTACGATAGGCAGGATCGGATTATGTACATATAATGCCAGGATCTCTTTCGAAACTAAATATGTGATAATAGTTCAATAATAAAAATAATAAACGTATATTTTACTTTACAATCTACAACTTTGTTCAGTAAGAATTATAAATTGCAAACTTATAGCCCCAGTTTTCTTTGATATTTATCGTTAAGCGTAAATCTACACAAAGAAGTCTCTGTTTTCTAGCTGCCATATAGAAATTCGATTTTTTAACGTCATGAGCCCATTGACTTACCGCTGAACTGGTGGGAGGGAGGGAAAGGTCTCTGCCCTTCCGTAGGAAATGCAGACATGGGTTATTAGTTATTTGCTCACGATGATTGATATAGTCGAAATTACTTGTTAAATTACTTGCTCTACACAAACACAGACCCTAATTCAAAATATAACGTAAGTAATGTCAGTAATCGGTAATCTTTAAAATACACAGTTGTATAAGCTGCGTTACGTTCAAAATAGAAAACGTAAAAGCCAAATACAGTTGTTTTGAAACAATTGACCAAATTGAAAATATAAAATAAATTCGCCTTTGCAAGTATCAAATAGTAATATTTTATGTGCACTTAAAACAAAATAAAAAGCAAAAGTTGCATTCAACTTAATATATTATCTCTCTGTGGATCAGTATTAAATCTACCGACTTGTACCATTAAACACCACGTTTCGATACCCATGGAGAGCATATCAATGAAAACACATCGTGTAGTTTTATTCTTAACAACAGAAAAATAAAAATTAACAATACGTTTAGCCTAGCCGGGCAATTCTTCAAGAAAATTGAATTTTCGACAGAATTTAAGAATATACGTCGTTAACTTAAAGCGCCATCTATTTATTTCAGGAATGAGAAAGAAAATATCTATAACTTTACTTATTAATACCCTAACTGAACGATCCGTCCCCTGGACGGTAACTATTTAAATTCCTGATCAATGAAAAGTTATATTAGAACATGAAAATTTGCTTCTATTATGTGCAAGCGTAAAAGAAAAAGAACAAAAAATAATGCAAGCGCGTAAATATAAAACTTCAAAACAAACTATAAAATTGCAAGTTTGCATGCATCCAACAAACCTTCATCCCAAATATGTTCAAGATCCATCCACAACCTGCGAAGTTGTTACATAGACAGATAAAATACAGTACTATCATACATAAATAGATTCATTAACTCCGAGAAAATGTTTGGTGCGACGGGGATTTGAACCTTCGACCCTCAGATTTCAAGTTGAACGCCTTAACCCACCTGGCCATAAAACAAAGTACACAATACGGAAAAACAGAAAAAAAAATGATTTAGAAATCCACTTCGAAATTTTTTTTAATTCTATTTAATCCAATCAGCTTCAGTGAAATATTAAGCCTGTTCTAAATTTGCCATGTTTTACTATCCTAGCGTCATATCAGCAAATCATGTAGGAAATGTTGAATTATATTCTTTTGAAACGTGTGCATTTTTTCTCCTTTTTTATATGTGTCAATACCACGGGTAAAATGATTATGTGTACTTTTCACGATACCGTACGTATTATTTCAAACAAAACACAACATTGAATAGTAAATATCTGTAGAAGGTTGTTGCCTTGTTGGCCATAATATGAGATCAAATCGATCCAACGTTGCTATAACCATTCACTTGAAATTGTCGGTCGTAAACATAGGAGGAAACAAGTCAAATACTGTTCTGTATTAATTGTTTTCTTATGGTAGAAGCTATATAAAATGGTCACACATATCAGCACAATTGTCCACGCCATTAAGAGAAGACTACAGACAATTGTTTATATGAGGGAACTACAGGTACACAGAATTAACTGCATAGTAAATCATTTGGATTCAAAGCTGACAATTACCCTTTACAAATATATTGATTTCAAAATATCAGGGCCAGGTGGCTAAGGCACTCGAATTGTAATCCGAGGGTGACTGGTTCGAATTCCCGTCACACCAAAATGCTCACCCTTTCAGCAGTGTGGGCGTTATAGTGTGACGGTCAATCCAACTATTCGTTGGTAAAAGAGTAGCCCAAGAGTTGGCGCTGGGTGGTGATTATCTAGCTGCCTTCCCTCTAGTCTTACACTGCTAAATTGGGGAAGGCTGGCGCAGTTAGCCCTCGAGTAGCTTTGGGTGAAATTCAAAAGAAACCAAATCAATCAGAATATCACGATTGCTTTTCTTACCAACTCAGTTTTCAGAATTAGGAAAGTTTAGTTGTTTGAAAGAGCATGGCTCAACCAGATCTTCATGCAAAGTGGTCTGAGTTAGCAGTATGTTTGAGTCATATCTTTACTCTATATTCCTCTAGTTTTTTATGTACCATTCACAAACATGAAATATCAGTGTTGGTGCTTCACTCCTTGATTATCACTTACGAGGAGGGCAGCTCTGAAAGCAATGTTAATTTATCTATTGATAATTTACACTCTGTAGCGCTAAGGTTGAATTATCATGTTGTTTTTCGATGTGAAAAAAAAAGGTTTTCTTGAATAAATAAATTGCTGAAAGTAAAGTGCGTTGGAAAACTTCTGGAAGTGTAACAAATATTAGAAAGAAATGCTCGTGATTTGAAACGGTAGTTGTTATGTTTATTAACTATATAAACCACAACTGGTAACAATGTCACTCATGTTTTTTTTAAGGTCATTATAAATAACGAATATACTTGTATACGTGCAGAGATTATACGTCAACCTGAATTCGTATAAGCCAGCAATAACATGGCTATTTCATATCAAAGATGACATTGGAAAATCGAAACGTTGTTTTGTCCTTATCAATAAAAGTGTTAAAATTCATACCAGCCTTTCTGAGATACTCCCGTTGAATACTCCTCTTGAGCTGAGTGGACCTTTGTTATAAGTACAAGATAGGTTAGATGTGTGTGATCAGCCCGACATTTAACTTTTGGCTGGTCTTTGGTATCTTTATCCTTATATCTCCTGTTTACTAAACAGCACAACACATGCATTTTCCCAACGTATCACAAAAGCTGAATCGATATAAATAAAAGTTCCAAAAATGGTTCATTGGATGTTGCAGTTTTCCACTGCCCTAACGAAAGATATGTAGCTGATGTATTATTATTACTTTCGCATGCAATGCCTTTAATCACAACTTTTCTAATCAGGCGAACGATGTACAAAAACTGCCAAGTGTGAATATTTGTTTATTGTTTTATAAGTAAGCGATTAATAATTATTCGAAACATTTATCTAAAGATTAAACTCTTGTTTCTTGCTTGTTAAGCATTGTTGTTTTTTATTCGTAATTAAGCAGAAAGCTACACAATGTGTTCTGTCTATGAGAGGTATTCAAACCCGGTTTCTAATGCTGTAAGTCCGAAAACGGACCTGGCGTGGCCAAGCGTGTTAAGGCGTTCGACTTGTAATCCAATGGTTATGGGTTCGAATCCCGTTCGCATCAAACATGCTCGCCCTTTCAGCCGTGGGGGCGTTATAATGTGACGGTCAATCCCATTATTCGTTGGTCAAAGAGTAGCCCAAGAGTCGGCGGTGGGTGGTGATGACTACCTGCTTTCTCTCTAGTCTTACACTGCTAAATTAGGGACGGCTAGCGCAGATAGCACTCGAGTAGCTTTGCAGTACGTTTTTGGACTGTTTTTGTTTGGTTTTGAATTTCGCGCAAAGCTACTCGAAGGCTATCTGCGCTATCCGTCCCTAATTTAGTAGTGTAAGATTAAAGGGAAGACAACTAGTCATTACTACTCAACTCTTGGGTTACTCTTTTACCAACGAATAGTGGGAATGACCGTAATATTATAACGCCTACGCGGCTGAAAGGGCGAGCATGTTTGGTGTGGTGGGAATTCGAACCCGTGACTCTTGGATTACCGAGTCGAGTGCCTTATTAACCTTGTCATGCCGGGTCGATATCTTTTGACTACACTTATCAGACAAACTTCTCCCATCTGGAGCTATATACACAACGCGGCAGAGGTGCTCAGAATTTCTTAGCTCGAGTTCCTACTTCTGATTGAGAATTCCAACCACACAACAAATCCGCAGAAGTGGGGCATTTATATTACTGTTGACTGTTTTCTGACAGTCATTGCCTTTGCTGTTATTTCGGTTATCTTAAGCAACTTGACTGAAGACATATTTACAACTTCATCGAAAAGAATAATAAATAAATTATAAATTTGAATTGTGGGTGCAGCGCACCTCTAAACAAGAAATGAGGGGATCAGCGCCCTCTTGCAACAGCTGAGGACAACACTATTACTCTCACCAATGTTTCAATGCCAATCTTCTTCCTACCTACAGCGCCGTTAAGATTTTTGTTTTCACCAATACACATGTTTGTGTTGTGGTTATCCTTAAACCATATCCCAGCCCCCAGGGTCTTCAGCTGCATATTGGCCTAGGTGGTTTATTTCAGCTACAGTTTGAGTATGTTAGCTACTTGTGGAATGGGTTGTGCCATCTACTATTTGTTCTAAATAATGAGTATTAAACCTAAATGATCAGTGGAAATGTGTGTGTGAGTTTAAGGTGAGGGGTAAACAATGCTTCACCAACCACGCCTCACTTTAAGACAACTTTACGCACAGCTATTTTTTGGGCAATAAAGAAGACTTTAATTATAGTTTCAGATACGTAATATTTTCTGATAAAGTGACGTTCGTTACGCTTTCACCAAGACGGAAATGATATGATAGAAGCGTTAAATAATATTATTTCTATCTGAATTCTGAGGTGGGTGTTGGAAAAGGCTCTGTTTGTCTTTTTCCTTGAGGGAAGAGAACGCCCCTTAGTTTAACGATAATGGCCCTGTTTTGCTAAATAAGTAATCTCGGTTTATAAAAAAAAGTTGTTTTACGACCTAAGGATACAGACAGTGCGGTTTCGATCTATAGCAGAAATGCATGCTTTCCAATTTATTTAATTTCAAGGAAATTGCCTCGTCATATGCACAACTTGCGATTCTGGGGTAGATTTTGTGTTATTCAAGATATGGAGAATTTGATGACAACACGTTTCATCGTTCATAGCAAGCAATGACCTATTCACATGTAAGATAATAATTCAGATGTTGGCTAAAGATAACCCATACTTAATTTCTATATGTGTAAGCTTACATATACGTGTTATTAAATGTAAAACGTGGTCATATTTTTTGGTAAGATTATTCATAATAGTATTGGATAATTAAGATATAATTTCCTCGAAATAGAGTCGAAGGGCGCCTGGAGAGGTCACCATTTTAATTACTCATACCACTTACAGGAGTGTGTTGTCTGTTAGTCAGTCAGTAGATGCTAATACTACGTCACGTGTAAGACACTTAACATTAATTTGTACAGTTTTGAAGTCAGTAGAACGTGTGCATTTCGTAAATCACAAGAATAATTATGCATTTTATAGGCTACAACATAGAATAACATATTAACTCGAAAGGCGTGTGTGTGTTTTTTTAAAGCAAAGCCACATCAGGCTATCTGCTGAGCCCACCGAGGGGACTCGAACCTCTGATTTTAGCGTTGTAAATCCGGATACAAAGACAAGAAATAAAAATATTTGTTACTCTTACTTTTGGGTTCCCCGCTGAGACAGCAGTAAGTCATCAGATTTACAACGCCAAAATCAGGGGCTCGATTCCTTTCGGTGTACACAACAGATAGCCCGATGTGGCTTTGTTATAAAGAAAAAAACCCTTAATTTTGGTCTTATTTACTCTTGAAACGGAATACGGAGCCTGAAAAAGTACATCGAGTTATATGTTATTCTTTAAAATATAAGCAAAATATATTGAAAACACCCTTGCACCATTTATCTCTTATCTTTCTGTCCTATATCTTTCTATATCTATATCGTCTCCTATAAACAGATGCTTGATTTATTAGTGACTTAAAAACTTAGATATATAAAGGTTTTAAACCACTGGTTAAAAAGAACTACTTAACGAAGACCGTTTGTTTTAAAACGTAGCAATAATTAATTTCTCCTTGCTCATCCAATAAGAAATGAAGACCCATTACGACTTTCTTTACCTCCTCTCACTGGAACAAGACTGTTTGTTGTGGAATTGGTTAAAGTGTTGACATTTGGAAAAGAACAAACAACAAAGAGAGCAGTATGCATTGTGAACGATATAGTTTTACTCACCAGCTGAGTCAGAAAAGATATTTACGTAATGAGCTAATATCAGTGTTTTTAAAGACTAGTATGTCATTACACCCGTTAGTTACACATTAGTTTAATATCGCACTTAGTGAAATATAATTACATTGATTTTGCCAATTCACGATTCATAAAGATGAAAGGCATTATGATTGTGAGGAGCTTGACGTAAACAATGATGTTAAAACTAAATAAGAATTTGCTCTGTATCATCCATCAGTTCCCAAGTTACAGATTTGTTTTCATACCTTTCATGTTTGGGAGAAAGAAATTAATAAATATAATAGTACTTTTTGTTGTTTGACTATCTATGTACTTCTCATGGTGTGAATGGATCTTCACCAATTAGTATGGAGGGTCATAAGGTCCATGTGGAAGTACATACAAATTTTCGGTTTTTCATTTTGAGTTTTCCGCTTTTAAAAGCATTTTTTATTTTTCGTATTTTTTTTTTTAATTACTGCACCCCTTATTGACGGATGCTCACCAAATTTCGCGTGAAGGTTTGCTTGGTACGTATGGCAATAGAAGCAACTTTGTGGTTTCGCTCTTTGTGTTTTGCAGCTTTTACGGGCGTTTTTGGGAGTTTTGCCTTTTTTACAATTACATATAAGAGAATCAACTCTATGTCCTAAGATAACCTTTCATTAATCATGAATTTACATGATTTCCATCCCACAAATTTTTATTCTTCAGCGATCTCTCCAAGGGCCATGTAATAAAGTTCGAGTAATATTTGATGTTGTGGCGTAGAGTCGTTAGAAAGGCTTAACTTTTAAGCCACATTTAAGGCAGTGAAGCGTTTTTAGTTTGTTTGTTTTCTGCGAGAATAATTACGATATAAAACTCTGCTTTCTTAGAACGTTCTCCACTATAATGTCACTGAAACATGGAAAACAAGAATCCTGTCTAGTTTGTTCTACTTCAAAACTATGTATAATCTTAAAGTGTTTCGGCTTCTCTCAAATCTAGTGTATACATTATAAATTGCGTGTGTAAAATTTAAAAGATTTGTGAATACGAGTAAATCCACTTGTAGAGAAAAAATGTATGTAAAAACGGCTGGTATGGTTAGAGAAAACTCTATGTAGCGAAAAGAGTGTTAAAGTCATATATTGTCTGGATGAACCTTTCTTTCTGTGCCACTAATGTGTTTATAATACGAAAAGACACTATGACTAGATCTCCATAGTTTATTTTCACAAATGATAGAAAGAACCATGTGATATGCCACTAATGATCAATCACTCATGTTTCTAAATCGCACAGCTAGCTGTTCGAGAGATGGCTGTATCAGCCGCTGACCTTAGTGTTAAAGTAAGAGACTAGAGGGAAGGCAACGAACCAATACTACCTATCATCAGCTCGTGGGCTACAGTAATTAATTTAGCTGTCACTCTTATAACACACTTATGGCTCCAAAGTACAGAGCGCGAACGGCGCATTAACCGCGTAATATCAGACTCACAACCCGGTTTGGTTTGTTTTGAATTTCGCGCAAAGCTACTCGAGGGCTATCTGCGCTAACTGTCCCTAATTTAGCAGTGTAATACTAGAGGGAAGGCAGTTAGTCATCATCACCCACAGCCAACTCTTAGGTTACTCTTTTACCAACGAATAGTGGAATGGATCGTCACATTATAACGCCAACACGGCTGAAATGGCGAGCATGTTTAGGGCGACCAGGATTCGAACCCGCGACCCTCAGATTAAGAGTCGACTGCCTTAATCACCTGGCCATTCCGGGCCTTCACAGCCCTGCAAGCAAACACGATCCTATTAATTTTGAGCTTTTGAGAACATAAATTATCAGAAAAAGGATATTTCTATTTCAATTAAATTAAAACACACTCTGTTTTATTTAAATGTCATCTACTCTAATGAAAATAAAATATGGAAAACAAGGATGCTATTTTACTTTAATTCCACTTCCAAAATTTGTGTAATCTTAAAGTATTTTGGCTCGTCTCAGATCAAGTGTACAGATTTTTAAATTCCACGTGCAAAATCATTTGGGTGACTGAAGCTGGAAATTTGAAAACAAAAACTGTGTGGATTGACGCTTTTGTAAACAACAAATACAGGTTAAAAAGCCGACTAGAATGTGACGTGCAGGAATCCCAGTGAGTCAACAGTCAACTGACTGTTTCAAACACACGCCCTTGTGTGTAAGATAATATCGGAAAAATAACAAAGAACAAAAACGTGTTAAAACCGACAATAATATAATAACGGATCGAACCGTAGAGAAACCTGTTAATGTCTTCCCGCTAAACCTTTCATACTATAGCTCTTATGCAATACGTCGAAGACGACTCGACACAAATACACATTTAAAAGATTTGTATTTTTTTTTTAAATAAAATAGAAAAAACAAAAATATTGTATTGTTGCAAGCTCTACTAACAGCCGCTAATTAAGAAAGTAGAACGTGTGTGTCTCAGTGTTACGTGTTTGTTTCAGGTCACGTGTTGCTAATTTATCTCCAATCTACTTTAGGAACACGTTTCTTTATGTGGTTGGTTTAGGAAAGCAGATGTTTTCATGTCTTACGAAGATTTACAAAAAGAATTGACGTCCCCATTCATAATGTTGAAATAACTGAAAAAAATACCACGTTTGAATACGGAATAAAAAACTACATTTTCAAAGTTTCGACACAGTTATAATTTTCTTATTAAACAATTTAAAAATGTAATAATTTTGTGCCCTTCGAAATCTGTTTAAGACGCTTGAATATGGTGAAATAATAATAATTTTAAACGTTCTGTGAGATTTAAGGTTGCTTTTCTCATGTAGGCTTCTGGAGTAATAAAATGTTGCATAATAATTGCTTTAGTAACAAACAAACAAAATTAAAAGTTTTGCCCTTTGCAGTTGGATTGTGCCTGATATAGCCTAATGGTTATTGTTTACATGTTCTGGTCGAAACATCTGAGATTTGTGTCGAAATGCCGCTGAATATGCTTGCAGTTTCAACTATGGGTGAGTGATAAGAGTGACAATAAACCCAGTTACTTGGGTCAAAGCTTAACACTATCCCTATGTCGTAGAATGCTGCTAACTGATTGGCTTCCTTTCGTTTGGCATGGCCAGATGGTAAAGGCGCTCGACTCGTCAACCAAAAATGCTTGTCCTTTGAGCCGTGGAGACGTTATAATGTGACGGTCAATCCCACTGTTCGTTGGTAAAAGAGTAGCCCAAGAGTTGGCGGTGGGTGATGATGACTAGCTGCCTTTCCTATAGGTTTACACTGATAAATTAGGGACGGCTACCGCAGATAGTCCTCGAGTAGCTTTGCGCGAAATTCACAAACAAACAAACAAACCCTTTGGTCGAAAAACGGGAATTGTTTGTTTCTGAACCTTAAGGGTCGTCGGTCTCTGGTCTGAGAGTTTAACTCACGTGCCCACAGACTGTGGTCGAGTTGAACATTCTGCGATCAGTAAAACGTTCATTTGATAACTTTTCGGAAGCAAAATACATCTCTGCTTGAGAACAATTTAAGACAATAGGTAAGCTATATATTATACATAAGGACTATTTCAACAGAAGTGTTTTTCCTACCGCAGAAGTCCCAAGGAAATTCGCCCCAATCAAGCTTAAACATGTTGTTGAACCTCAGAAATTAATAACTTTGTCAAAAAAAGGAAGAAAAAGCGCACTTATTTTTTTAAAACTGTATAAAACCCTTCACTATGAGCTAAATAAACGTTGTAATTAATCATACTGGAGATAAATTATATAAACTTGTTATTGCAAATACTTCTACATTGACACAGTGATCTGTATTAAAACTTTTGACTTTGTTGCATATTTTCAGACTGTAACGAAGAGGGCGTTGACTTTTATGATTTATAATAATTTCTACCCTTTTTTTCGTCTGACAGTTTAAAAACAGGAATTTTGTTTCAACTAACGTCGCTGTAAACATAAGTATCTCACGCTCTAACTGTAAACACCTGATTGAAGTTTCTTATACCAAAGTGTGTTAACGAAACGTTACTTGCATTTTGTAAAAACAAAACACATTTTAAGTGTTGTTGTTTTTTTTACAATAAAGTATGGCCCGGTATGGTCAGGTGGTTAAGGCACTTGACTCGTAATTCGTAGGTCGCGGGTTTGAATCCCCGTCACACCAAACATTCTCTACCTTTCAGCCGTGGGAACGATATAATGTGACGGTCAATCCCACTATTCGTTGGTAAAAGAGTAACCCAAGAGTTGGCAGCGGGTGGTGATGACTAGCTAGATGTCTTCCCTCTTGTCTTATACTACAAAATTAGGGATGGCTAGCGCACATAGCCCTCGTGTAGCTTTGCGCGAAATTCAGAACAAACCAAATTAAACGATAAAGCAAAACCTGATAAGTGAATAATGTAAACAATGTTAGATTTTTAAATAACAATTACTATAATTTTCTTGGGACGTAACTACTATTATATCAGGTTACATATAGTCAACTTCACATTTAAACATAATTAACTCGCACGTGTGTTTAATCACATCAACGATGCTTCTTAAATCAAACTTGTTAAATATCGTTAATTCTGGTTATGATTAAGTGAATCTATAATCTCTGGTTATAACTATTCACCTTTCAGTTTTCGTTGTTTTAGGCTAAGTTATATATGATTCCATGAAAACATATAATCGTTCATGTTATAATGTCAAATGTTGAGATCGTAAACAAACACAACACAGTGACTTTTTTGTTCTATGTTCGATACTGTTACGACTGGCAAAAAAGAGAAGAGACGATTGTTGCATATGTATGTATATACACTGCTGGCCAAAATCTGTAAACACTGCTGACCAAAGCCTTAAGGCCAATAAACATAAAGAAAAAATATGCATTTTGCTTTGTCAGATGAAAATAAGTAAAGGGAAAATAAAAAAAAATTTTTTAGCATTAAATACGGAAAATATGAACACTATAAAATTAGCCTAAATACTAGCTGGTAAAAAGTTTAAGACCATACTGAAACGAAGCGTTAATCGGTAAACACGTGACGAAATTTAGTCATTTGTGTTCAAGCATTAGCGTTGTCAACATCTCTCGTGTTACATTGGGTAAAAACATGGCAAAGGCTAAAAAGTTGACACAATTTGAACGTGGCAGAATTGTTGAGCTGCAAAAGCAAGGTCTCTCTCAACGTGCCATCGCTGGTGAGATGGGGCGAAGTAAAACTGCTGTTGCAAATTTCTTTAAAGACCCTGAGGGATACGGAATGAGAATTTCAAGTGGTCGGTCCAAGAAAATTTTGCTTAAGTTGAGTAGTAGGATTCGACGGGTTGTCCGGCAAGACACCAGCCAATCGTCGAACCAGATTAAGGCCCTTACGGACGCAGAATGCAGATCAAGAACAATAAGACGGCATCTACGAGAGAAAGGCTTTAAAAACCGGAAACGTCTTCAAAGGCCACGCCTCCTTCCACACCACGAAACACCACGGTTAAACTTTGCTGAGAAGCACCAAACTCGGGACATAGAAAAGTGGACGAAGATTTTGTTCTCTGATAAGAAAAAATTTAACCTGGATGGTATAGTTGGATCTTTCAGCAGGAAAACACTGCAATCCCCAATGCCCGCAGGACAAAGGACTTTTTCATGGCGAATAACGTGATTTTTTTTTACCATACAGCGTGTTCGCCCGATCTAAACCCAATTGAAAATGTTTGGGAGTGGATGGCAAGAGAAGTTTATAGAAATGGATGTAAATTCCAAACAGTGCATGATCACGTGAAGACATCTTCAACACTTGGAATAACATTCCAGCTAGCCTTCTGCAAACGCTTATTTCGACCATGCCAAAGCGAATGTTTAAAGTTATTCGCAATGACAGCCCTGCAACTCACTACTGAGACCTCTTGTTGGGTATTTTCTACCCTGTTTTTGACTTTATTTTCTATGGTCTTAATTTTTTGACCAGCTAGTATTTAGGCTAATTTCATATTAAATGTTAATTTTTTTTCCCTTTTCTTATTTTCATCGTTCGAAGTTCCACTCAAATAAGTGGTTGAGTCTAACAAAGCAAAATGCATATTTTTTTATGTTCATTGGCTTTAAGATTTTGACTAATAGTGTATATAAGTAGAAAGTTGAAGATGCGCTATTTTATACATATAATTAGATATTTGAGAGGGAATTTGGGCAGAAACTAATAGTTATGATCAAAGAAAGAACGAGAGGCAGGCTTGACGTCGTTTCAATGTGGCTTGAAAATGAGAAGCTTGAATTAAAAGAAGGTAGCTCACACAGCGAGAACTAGAAAACAGTGAAGAACTCAACACTAGTGGCCAGTCTCAGAATTGGGAGGACACCATGGTTGACTGGTTGATTATTATATTATTTAAGTATTCGTAGTAATTGCAAAGAAACTACAGATTCTAAATCTGCCCAGTGTGGCCAGACGAGTTAAGGCGTTCGACTCGTAATCCAAGGGTCGCAGGTTCAAATACCCGTCAAACCAAACATGCTCGTCCTTTCAGTCGTGGGGGCGTTATTACGTTACCGTCAATCCCACTATTCGTTGGTAAAAGAGTAGCTCAAGAGTTGGCGGTGATGACTAGTTGCCTTCCCTCTAATCTTACACTGATAAGTTAGGGACGGCTAGCGCAGATAGCCCTCGAGTAGCTTTTCGCGAAATTCAAAACAGACAAACAAACAACTTCTCAAAATCTGTACACGCGTGGATTTCAGTCAATACAGTTTAAGAAGATGCCTACGGTCAACTTCTCGTGATTTTTTATTAGTGGTTTTTTGTGCAAAACTTTCAAAATATCAACTTACACCCTCTTTCATTCCAATTTTCGTGTAATTTTGTAGACTTTTTATACTAAGCACAAAGATGTGCAATGAACTACCTGTGATTTGCCCACCACGGTTATCAAAACCTGACTTTTAGTGTTTTAAGCTCCCTCGAACTTAACATTGACCCACCGGGGAGTAGGCCTGAGAGGTCCCAAAGTTTTTGTAACTGGTACTTTTAAGTGGAATAGAGGTACAAACTCTTAATTTCCATAATTATTTGAAACGACTCATTAAGTGTAGGTATTACTTTTTTTATTTAATCAATCAGATCACCTGGACATAGAACCCTTCATCTGTGGAGCCACCCCACCAACTTTGCATCATTTATACTATCTGTCGATACATGCATAATTTCAGACCATTTTGATACAAATTGTATTACAACAATCAAGTAAGCGTAATGTACAACTGAGAATAGGTCATAGAGCATATTGTCATCACTTTGTCTCATGTATAAATGTTTATTTGATTCGATTACACATTAGGACATCTACGATTTAATCAAAAGGTATCTTTAAATTGTGAGTTTATGCCTAGTCTTAAAAACAAATCAGGCTAAGCTGAGGACATACCCTAAATATTACACTACAGTGGTATTTTTGTGCATATATTTGTACTTCCTAATCCTACTTGTGTGTCCATATGGTTGAAGTATGAACCTAAAAATTACACATTTCACGTCAGCGCAATTGATTTAGTCAGTGATGTCGATGATCGAAGAAGGTCGAAACGTTGTTCGCTCTTCTATTTGAAATATTTTCTCAACCCAAACGAGCCGTTTTTGCATATAATTGATTTAGTGCCTATTCTGCTTATTTTATATTAATTGAAGATGAAAGAAAGATTTAATCTTTTTTATCATAATGAATATACCGGTGGCGTCAGTAACCTGTGGGTCAGCGAAACGTCTTTTGACTTGCAATGTTAAAATCCAGGATTCCTTACGGTGTACAGAACATAAATAGATAATCCATTGTGCTAAAAAAGAACCAGATCAGGGACACCATATTTCTGTATTTTCTATTCCTAAATATCGATACAAGTTGAATAATTTTGTATTAATATGTAACATAATGCTTCAGCCACAGCTACTTGTAGATGGCAGGCAAACATAAACAAGCCTGTCAAATTAACATAATAAACTTCATAGAAGTTCGTGACATTATGATACGTTATTGTGGTACCTTATACAGATTGTTTTAATCTAAACGATACAAGTAAGCGCACACTTCAAACTTATTTCAGTGGCTTAACAGTAACTTGAGGACTTGTACGTTGATATGTGGAATTGAACCCCTGTAGTTGGCACAGCAAAAATAGCCCATTGCTGATTTGTGCCATACTAATTTACAGGTTAGTTTGTTTGTTTGTTTTTTAATTTCGCACAAAGCTACCCGAGGGCTTTCTGTACTAGCCGTCCCTAATTTCGCAGAGTAAGACTAGAGGGAAGGCAGCTAGTCATCACTACCCACCGCCAACTCTTGGGCTGCTCTTCATTCAACGAATAGTAGGATTGACCGTCATAATATAACCCCCCCCCCACGGCTGAAAGGGAGAGCATGTTTAGCGCGATCGGAATGCGAACTCGCGACCCTCAGATTACGAGTCGCATGCCTCAACACGCTTGGCCATGCCGGGCCTACAGGTTGGTAAGGCAAGATTTCCCTTTGGTGAGTCCATGTTTTATTTTGTTTTATGATATACACCTAACTGGTCTTGCAAAGCTTCCTTTATCATATTCTCTAGAATTTTTCCATTTTAGAAGGTTAACAGGTAAAGAATTTCCAAGGGAACTCTTTCAATGTAGATGTAACATCAGAAACCCTCTCATCTTTATGACTCTCCTCATTGTGGACTGACTTTCCAAGACTTAAAGAGAAAGAAAGGCTCAAATATTTCATCTTTGCCTTCCTTTAAACTCATGGGGAAATGTACAAGTCTAGCCCTGCTGCTTAATATAATAATCTTTCAGACTGTCTACTTACCACTGAGATTTAACTTAATCTCAGTGTTTTTCCTTAGGTGTTAAGGGTGTTTCATATAATAATCTTTCATACTGTCTACTTACCACTGATATTTAAATTAACCTCATTGTTTTCCCTCATATGTTAAGGGTGTTTAATATAATAATCTTTCAGACTGTCTACTTACCACTGAAATTTAAATTAACCTCATTGTTTTCCCTCATATGTTAAGGGTGTTTAATATAATAATCTTTCAGACTGTCTACTTACCACTGAAATTTAAATTAACCTCATTGTTTTCCCTCATATGTTAAGGGTGTTTAATATAATAATCTTTCAGACTGTCTACTTACCACTGAGATTTAAATTAACCTCATTGTTTTCCCTCATATGTTAAGGGTGTTTAATATAATAATCTTTCAGACTGTCTACTTACCACTGAGATTTAAATTAACCTCATTGTTTTCCCTCATATGTTAAGGGTGTTTAATATTGCTCACATTATCCATTGTGAAAACTGAAGAAAAGTTCAACTATATCATAAACTTCAACAGCCTTGCCATCAGTATTCTTTGAAGGTCCGGCCCATCTTTGAAATTTTATTATCTCGTAATAACACACATTTGAACATTTTGTTACCTCGTATTCAATCAGCATTTTCTCATAAGCTCTTTTGGATTTTATAATTTTATTTGAAACAATCAGATAATCTCATTTGTCTGTAATGAACCGATTAGGTTTAATCTTCTCTGTTATATTTTTCGTCTTTTCAGGAACATACCTGTCTTAAATTAAATTCAAATTATTATTTTTTAATTTCTCAAATTATTTTTGACCAGTAATAAATTTTTTCTATTGGCCTAAAATCTGACTTCATCAAAATTCGACGTTTAATTTGGTTTCACCCCAACATGCCTGTCTTGAATTAAAAGCGAATTATTATTTTAAAGTTCTCAAATCATTTCTAACCAGTAATAGATGCTTTCTATTGGTCTACAAATTATCTTTCTGAAAATTAGGAACTTAATTCGGTTTTATCTCAATATGTATCTAAACATCAAACCTAATTATGCAATGTTCACTCTTCCCAAAATACTCCCTTCATAAACTTCATCTATTACAACCGTGTCCTCACTTGTAGATAACAATAAATCTTATGTTTTTTCACCATTTGATAACTGCTTGAATGTATTTTTCTCTCTTACTATATCATTCCACATAGTCCCAATCAATACGTTTGAAATTAAACTTCCCATAAGTATTACATTGGTATGTTTATTACTAACAAATCTTTACCATTATACTTAATTTCTTATTTATCTCAGAGTTACAATCAATTACAATTAATTAATATACAATTTTTGAAAAAACAAACAATGCTTATCTGACCAAAGTGATCTAAAATAATTGTCAATTTTTATAGTTTCAAGCCTCGAATTTCTTGATTGTAAACGGTATTGATTCTATTCTTTAACTACCGCTTTTTGTGCTTCCATCATCAACAGTAATAATTAATTCAGATTGTTTCTGCTATCAGAGTAAACGCGGATAAAATTACATTTTTTGCTGCTTTAAAATTTTATATTTTATAATGTTAAGTTTTATTAGTTTTCTGCGTCTGGTTCGTTTATAAAGTTACGAATATACTGTAAAATATTTTAAATCCTGTGTTGCAAGTCTTTTATTCGTAAAAAGGGCTTAGTAAATTCATGTGAATGCCAAATCTTTGTGTGGCATCTAATCTCAATCTGACAACACAGTCAAACTACTTTTATAACACTTACTCCGTGGCTTTACTTTTCAGAACGGCTGTGCGAGGCCTGTTGGCCACTTTTTCCTAACTCTAGGCGATATAACTTCACAACGTGCACGTGCATAAATTACCAAGTGGCCATATGTTCGAATTTCCGCTCTATTTCGTATTGTGATATTTCTAAAACGTGTCAAAAGTAGGTTACTTGTATTTCGTTTCTCGGTGTAACTAATCTAACATATCTATCATACTTCGAAGTTAATAATCAACGAGCAGGTGATATTCTGTTCCACTGACGTGTGTTTTATCTATCAAGCTACTCATCAGCGGCAGGACGAATAAAGGTTTCAGAACGCGACTAAATAGAATAAAACATTGAGAACTGATAAAAGACAGGCCTGGAGTTTAGTTGAGACCATGCAACCTTGAAGACCAGATATTACGACACCGTATTCACTGATTTTTTTTCTTTTTCACGGTAGTTAAAATGAGTGACAGAGAACCTGAAAATTTTGTGCAAGGTGAATAAATTACAATTTATTTGTGTGTGGGTAACTCATTCTTACGAAACAACAACAAACTCAAATCTCGTAAAAAAATCCTAAGTAAACCCTAAGTAATATGCAACAATAAAAGATGACACGGATGCATTTTGCTTTCAAGTTTCAGACGAGTTATTCTCGTCTAAGCTACACTTTACAATACAAAATAACGTTCTCTCGCTCGTGAAAATAATTGAAGACCTTCGCAAGTGCTCAGTCTCTTTAGATTTCTGGACACCAGGTGAAACCGGTAGGTCGCCTTTTGTCCTAATTTTGACAACCTTCACGATGATTGTCAAGGCTAAAGATAATTCTTTTTTTTTATGAATACGGATTTGTAGAGAATAAAACATTCGATTGATTTTTTTAACTTTTATAAAACTATCGTCCGTGCTATTTTCCTTTAGTTATGACAGATTTGAAAGAATTGGAACGAAATATCAGGAAGCCAGCGAACACATAAATGAAATACATGTATATAGACTTCACTCGAAATGTTTAGATAAAGCGTACTTCGTTTAAACAAATTGTTAAATTTTTACTTTTAAAAAGTTTGTTTGTTTTGAATTTCACGCAAACCTACACGATCTCTATTTACACTCGCCGTCTCTAATTTAGCAGTGTAAGACAATCAGTTATCACCCACTGCCAACTTTTGGGCTATTCTTTTACCATCGAATAGTGGGATTGACTGAAACATGTTAACGACTCCACAGCTGAAAGAGCAAGCATGCCTGATGTGACAGGGACTCGAATTCAGGACCGTCAGATTGCGAGTCGAAGGCCCTAACCACATGGCCATGCCGCACAGGGGGTGGGGTGTTTATTTATCTCAGAGCAAAGCCATATTGGGTTATTTGCGTTTCCACCGTAAATATGAATCCGCTGAACTTTTATAATTACATTCTAAAATACTAATTATTATTAAAATATAAAAGTAAATAAAAAGGTTTGAAATAAGAAATATACAGCGTTAATTACTGTATTTTCAAACGGCTAATTTAAAATGAACTGAAGTTTACAAATAATGTTGCAACACGTAATTTTTGGGATAGTTAGATGCAACAACGTTATTCTCTATTGTCATGCCTAACATAACCTGATGGTTAGGAGACGCTCGACTTGCAATCTGCGGATCTCAGGTTCGAATCATACCACCAAAGATGCTCGCCCTATCAATGGAAGCATTATGTGAGCATCATCCCACTTTTGTTGATAAAAGAACAGCCCAAGAGTTGGCGGCGGACATGTTTACTTTGTTACTTTTGCTCTAGTCTAAAATTTAGGGACGACTAGCGCAGATAGTCTTAAAATAGCTTTGCCAGAAATTCAGCAAATGAAAAAAATATCTACTACTAAATGCTTTTTAAATGATCTAGAAAAAAAGTTTTGTGAAAAAACATTATTTGAACGAAGGTGCAGACGTACCTTATGAATAATACTTCGTTTAGAATAAAACACGCAGTTAGTTTAAGCAAAAAACAACAAAAACTTTGTTGCATCTACAGTTCAGCGTCTATAGTAACAACATTAAGTAAATAAGAACTCTTCCAACATAGAGGACAGCTCGAACACGGATATTTACAGCAGTTGAAATTTGTTTATTACTTGACACTAAAAACGCAAAGTTTAAAAGTAAATAAGTTTAAAGCCACGAGATATTTTGTAATATCCGCAATTTGTAACTTCACTTTGGTTCATGGCATTTAACTTAACTCGTTTTTCTGCTTGTCTTTTTGTCATATGATGCTATAGGAAAATAAGGTAATGGGTTGCGTAAACTTGCACTCTAAAGTCTCGCACTACTTTAAAAACATTGCGCGCCTAACTCGTGCATTATTGAGATTGGAAGTGAAGTGATAAAAGTACTAAATGTGTGACGGCCCGGCATGGCCAAGCGTGTTAAGGCATTCGACTCATAATCTGAAGTTCGAGGGTTCGAATAACAGTCGCTCAAAATGTGATCGCTTTCCCAGCCGTGGGTGCGTTGTAATGTTATGGTTAATCCCACTATTCGTTGGTATAAGAGTAGCCCAAGAGTTAGCGGTGGGTGGTGATGACTAGCTGCCTTCCCTCTTGTCTTACACTGCTAAATTAGGGACGGCTATCGCAGATAGCCCTCGAGTAACTTTGCGCGAAATTAAAAAAACAACTAAACGTATGGTTTGAACTGGTAAAGACTGGTTTTGTGAATTAATTTTAATAAAATTACAGCTTTGCATTTGAAGACACTCTCAAGTGAATGAAATTATTTAACTTTCATAACAACAAAAGAAAAACAACTAAAATTACTGGTATTTGAAAGCACGATTATTTTTCAGTTGGATTCCATCAGTTGTAATGTCAATACGATATCTTGATCATACTTTAAGTAAACTGTATCAGACGTTATAGGAAGTATGATACCTCGATTATACTTTTCTATTAAGCTGTATCAGATGTAATATGAATACAAGGTTTCGATTATTCTTCTACTAAGCTGCTTCGGGTGTAATATGAACACGATGTCTCTATGATCTATCTCTCTAGGTGTTTGGGTATATATATTTGTATACCCAGGAGGGTCAGTTGTTTTTTTTAATTCGCGCAAACCTACACGAGGGCTACCTGCGCTGGCCGTACCTAATCTAGCAGTGTAAGACTAGAGGGAAGGCAGTTAATCATCACTACCTACCGCTAACCCACCAACGAGTAGTGGGATTGACCATTACATTGTAACTCCCCCACAGCTGAGAAGGCGGGCATGTTTGGTGCGACGGGGATTCGAACCCACGACCCTCATGATACGAGTCGAACGCCTTAACCCACCTGGCCATGCCGGGCCTTTAAGAAATATGATGCGATTGTTTGTTTGTTTAGCATTAAGCACAAAGCTACACAATGGGCTAACTGTGCTCTGCCCACCACGGGTATCGAAACCCGGATTTTTGCGTGTAAGTCCGCAGACAAACCGCTGAGCCTCTAGGAGGCAAATATGATGCGAACAGAACATCTTTATTATTATTTGACTGAGCTTCATTAGATATGAACACGGTATCTTGTTTACACTTCCATTAACGGAGTTAAATTATATACAATGTAAAATGGTTAGTTTATATTTTCGCCACGTCACATTTAACATTAGAAACAATATACGGATGATCCTTCTACGAAGCTACGTGCGATTATTGTCAGATAAAGCTATGGAAATAATTTGCGAAACACTACTCATATGAATACTTCCTACAAACTAGCGTTTTAGTGTTCAAACTAAACACCTGATGTTGAAACTGATCAAGCGAAAATCCTTTTAGTCTAATAAGTCGTTCTTATGAAAAATCTGTCATTAACACACAGGCTATTGTAATCTAGTCGATGTGATAAAATCTGGTATTGAGCAAAGAAAGCCCTCTATCGGTAGTGTTCAACAATAAACCAATTGTTTCTGGAACGTTATTATTCTTTATATCTGAAATTCGGTTGAAAGCTAAGTGTTATGATTATTCTAATCATTCTTACTACAACTGTGTTAAATTCGTACTTTTTGCATTATTTTTGTAAATCGAGTTGTTTTTTTCCTTCTACAAACATAGGTTTCTTTATTTCTTGTCAAGCGTAAAGTTACCCAGTAAAACTAACTGGAACCTTATATATAAATTACTAAAAGTCTTCAGTGCATGTTGTTCTATTAAAAGAAATTTTAATACTAACAATAAATGACCTTATAATACTAAATTTGTTAGTTTTTAAAATTTGAATAAAAATTATAAATTTGGTGTTATAAGGGTCAGATATATAAATCCTTTGACAACGGCTGTTTTGTGGTCGGATGGTGAGTGTGTTGGTA
Organism: Carcinoscorpius rotundicauda; assembly: GCA_011833715.1. Taxonomy (NCBI): domain Eukaryota; kingdom Metazoa; phylum Arthropoda; class Merostomata; order Xiphosura; family Limulidae; genus Carcinoscorpius; species Carcinoscorpius rotundicauda. The sequence goes on along the minus strand of CM022392.1, from coordinate 15,556,219 downwards.
TGCGGAGCGCGGGATCTAAGGTTAGAGTCTGCGATATGCTGCTGAACATTCTCTGCAATTTTAGCCGTTATAAAAGCAACAGTCAATCCGTCTATACCATTAAAATCATGAGTGTAGGTTACGGATCAGCAGTTTTAAATTAGGGACAAATATTCCTAAGCCTTAGGGTCTATACTCTGGCCATTTGGGCCACGTGTTGCATAAGATGTCAAATTACTTTCAGCAAATTTATAAAAACTTTTAACAACACGGTAAATTAATTTTTAATTCAAATTATTCCAATAGCTGAAGATTTGCTATTTGGAGTAGATGTCACGAGGCTTACCATAAAATTCTGTTACAATGTTAAAGATTTTTTCAAATGTGGTCATTTGTTATTACATAATTGTATCACTTCGTTAGATGTTTCTGCTCGGTAGACACAGCAGATAGCTCGATGTGGCTTTACTATAAAGAAAACACACACATAAACACATACTCGCTAGATGTCATTGCTGGGATATCCTGACAAAGTAACAGATGTTTGTTTCATATCCATTGGAGCATGTATCTTTAATGTTGGACACTTAGATATTGTTAGTGGATTATAGATGTACGGGAGTTTATTGAATGGGGTGTTAGTCTGTGCTTTTAAAACTGTAAGGGACAGATAACACAAACGTAATGTTACACTTCACAGTTATGACGTTAAAACTGGTAACACATTTTAAAATTCCTTGGCTGTTGTTGTTTTAAATTAAGCACAAAGCTACACAAGGGGCTATCTGTGCTCTGCCCACCACGGGTATCGAAACCCGGATTTTAGCGTGTAAGTCCACAGACATACCGCTGAGCCATTGGGGGGCGATTCCTTGGCACTTGTGTAATGGTCAGTGTTTAAAACTCACAATTAGTTTAAAAACAACTATTATTTTATACACAATTCTAAAAAAATAAGACAGTTTCTAGTCTCCAGATTACAGTAAAATACAATTAACATACTACACAAAATTAAAATCAGTAAAAAAACCCGATAAGACTGAAAAAATATCTAAAACACTTTAAATGTTTCGACGTATATTAATACGTAATCATTAAAGATTTAACATTTTGTATAAATAACCCTTATTTACACGATTACTTAAATGTTTTGCAAAACTAACCCTCATTTACACGATTATTCAAACGTTTTGCAAAAATAACTCTCAATTACATAGTTACTTAAAAGTTTTGCAAAAATAACCCTCACTTAAACGATTATTTAACGACAAATTTCCATATTAAATAATTTCGCACCATTTATAACTACAATTCAGTCTTGGTCATTATCCTTATTTGATAATTTAAATTTATTTTTTTATTTTGTTTGTTTGTTTGTTTTGGAATTTCGCACAAAGCTACTCGAGGGCTATCTGTGCTAGCCGTCCCTAATTTTGCAGTGTAAGACTAGAGGGAAGGAAGCTAGTCATCACCACCCACCGCCAACTCTTGGGCTACTCTTTTACCAACGAATAGTGGGATTGACCGTCACATTATACACCCCCACGGCTGGGAGGGCGAGCATGTTTAGCGCGACGTGGGCGCGAACCCGCGACCCTCGGATTACGAGCGCACGCCTTAATGCGCTCGGCCATGCCTATTTTTTTTTTATATTTAATTATCTCAATATGTCCATATTAATTAAACTTCGAGGTTGTGCTAAAATAATAGTTTTTTTATCCCATATAATTGTATGTCTAGTTTTATTGATGTGTTCTGCTAAAGGTGAAATATTTATATTATTATTTTTAACACTTTTTTGTGCTTATTGAATCTGAATTTTAAATTTCTTTTAGTTTGTTCTAGATAAGATATATTAAATTCAAATCATATTATAAAAATTTTTCTATTAAATAAATTTTATATTTAATTGCATTAAGTTTTGTTTTTTGAATTTCGCACAAAGCTACTTGAGGGCTATTTGCGCTAATCGTCTCTAATTTAGCAGTGTAAGACTAGAGGGAAGGCAGCAAGTCATCACCACCCACCACCAACTCTTCTGCTACTCTTTTACTAATGAATAGTGGAAATGGCCGCACATTATAACGCTCCCACGGCTGAAAGGGCGAGCATGTTTGGTGCAACGGGGATTCGAGCCCGCGACCCTCGGATTACGAGTCGAACGCCTTAACTCACCTGTCAATATTTTTCTATACTATTCGAAATTGAAAAAAATAAATTAAAAGATATTTAAATTTTAAAAGGTCTGAAATTTTTATAATATAAAATCTTAATATTCAACCAAGCAAAAAATGTCGGTCTTATCTTCTGGAATTGTTTGCAGTGCTCGTAGGTAAAACGAGGTTCCTAGGGTTGTGTCTGATCTCCGACAGGCATGCTGAAATATACCTTGTAGGTTTCACACATTTTAGCAGATGCTGTCAAAGAATACTTTTTGGCTCTTGTCTTGATAAATTGGCCACATACGTAGCGGAATGCTTGCAGCTTCTTGATGCCATCTCAAATAAAATCAGATAGGTCTACGTGCTCACTTGGGCAGCTAGAAATAAACTGAAGTGGGGAGTGGGGAGCCCCTGTATATGTATTACTATAGAAAGTTCTAGAAAATTCTAAAAGGTTCTTCACAATTCTCGTAAGTTCTAGAACTTTTTAAAAAAATTCTTGTAAGTTCGAGAAAATTTTGTATCAGCTATTCAGCACCAAATCTAGCTGGAACGTTCTGGAAAATGGGTAAATTTGAAAATTTCATTACCCGGGTTACAAAAGCAAAGTTTGAAGAGAAAAATAGGTCTTTCCCATTTACTTTAGGCATAAGCAATTGGGAAATAACACTTTCTGCCCAGGAACAAGAAAAAGTAAAAATTTTGTTGCATAGTGTTATCTCAATATATTTGGATGATATTTTGTTTTCGTACGTTACTTATTCTCAGTTTTTTTTTAACCACTGGTCGCTTTTACATTTTTACAATATACATAGGTATATAGGATGATATTCCGCTGTCATATTTAATATTTAGTACCTATAACGAGTTGGGCAGTTGTACGTTTCGAAATTAAAGAAATAAAACAAATGATAAATTAGTTTTGTATAGCTTTCGTTTTGTTCCAATCTCTAGACAGCTTTCTGATAAGCTGATTTTTGTATTCTACTATAAAGATTATTTTCTCCAACTGGAAAGAAAAGAGAATCTATTTCGATACCTCAAACAGGAAAGTTCAAAATAGAGGCGTCACTACAACCAATCATATTCACGAACTTCATTGCCTGTAACACAGTTATCGTTGAATTAATGCGAGATTTCTATAAGGGAGAGGCTTGGCATGGCCAGGTGGTTAAGGAACTCGATTCGTAATCTGAGGGTCGCGGGTTCGAATCCCCGTCGCACCAAACATGTATGTTCTTTCAACCTTGGTGGCGTTATGATGTAACAGCCAATCCATCTTTTCGTTGGTAAAATAGTAGCTCAAGAGTTGGTGGTAGGTGATGATAACTAGCTGCCTTCCCTCTAGCCTTACACTGCAATATTAGGGAGGGTTGGCGTGTAGTATTTTGCGAAATTCAAAGACATACAAATATATTATAATAAAAAACAGTTAATTTAATATTCCTGTGGGAAATATATGATTCGCGATTATTTAATGCAGCAACCACCAGAGGTAACAGAATATCTAAAACAATATGCATACCTAGAGTGAAGTAGGTTTAAAGAACTTCAAATAACTTCAGTCGTTTTAGAAACATTAGCTACAAGAGTGTTGAGAAACTTAAACCAGTTGTAGCGAGCAAGACTTTGAGTGGTTTTTGTATAAACTTCATTCTGCGGTTTTGATAGAACCACTTCCACGCATACACAGTTTGTCCAAAAACATCCAATAAAGCGCTTTGGCACCATCGTAAAGGAAACGCGAAAGATGAACAGAGCCAAAAATAAACATGTTACACGTACAGGCTTTGTTGTGGATCTTTCCAAACCTGTGAGGGTTAGACGTGGTTTGATAAAAACCATGTCCAAACATTGCATCTGAGGATTCATGGCTCTCATTCCGTTTCTGTTAACACACACTCTCTGCACTTTATGGTCGCGGGCGCGCTGTAAGAATGACCGAATAATGGGATTTTGTCGTCAGACGAGAATGACCCAAAAGTTGGTGAGTGCTGCTGACTAGCTGTCTTCTCTCTAATCTATTAGTACAAAATTAGGGACGCTAAATGCATATAACTCTTGTGTAGCTTTCCACAAAATTTCTAAACAAATCTCTTCGAAGATTTTTAAGTTAGGCGGTGAAAAACGATCTCTTTTCAAACCTATTAAGTATTACGTATTACAGAAACAACAAAATGCAAACTTTATTTTCACCATCACTTAACACGCTCAGCACTGGATTGTAGAACAATGCTGTCCATTATCATTTTACTTTCCCACTATATTTGCCACGAAGATAAATTTCAAGACAGGTGATGCAGACGTTAGACATTTTTACTCTAACTCTTTCAATACTTTCTCGAGCTTTAGAACTTTGATTTATTTATAAAGTTTAAAAAACGTAATTTGAAAAAAAAATCTCAAATAAATTTCATGTATCGAAACATATCCTCACTTTAGAAATATATTTATAAAAAACAACAACTAAAGTCTGCGACAATTTGATTGATAATATGTGGCAAACTAAGTTTGTTTGTTTTGGAATTTCGCACAAAGCTACTCAAGGGCTATCTGTGCTAGCCGTCCCTAATTTAGCAGTGTAAGACTAGAGGGAAGGCAGCTAGTCATCACCACCCACCGCCAACTCTTGGGCTACTCTTTTACCAACGAATATTGGGATTGACCGTCACATTATACACCCCCACGGCTGGGAGAGCGAGCATGTTTAGCGCGACGCGGACGCGAACCCGCGACCCTCGGATTACGAGTGCACGCCTTAACGCGCTCGGCCATGCCAGGCCTTAGCAAACTAAATATCACTAGTCTTGTTGGCGTGCGCTAACAGATATAGAGTTCTTCTCCAAATATGTGTTTTTCAAATTTCGAACAATATTTAATTCTTAGTGATTCAAAAGTCAAACACGCAAGCTTTACAATTTTTGTGCAATTTGTTTGTAAGAAACTTAGATATGAAGAATATTTTCAATAATCCGCTATTTGAAAACACACACAAAGAAAAAGACATTGAAGAAAGTGAAAATAGGTTTGGTTTGTTTTGAATTTCGTGCAAAGCTACTGGAGGGCTATTTGCGCAAGCTATCTCTAATTTAGCAGTGTAAGACTAGAGAGAAGGCAGCTAGTCATCACCACCCACCTCCAACTCTTGGGCTACACTTTTACCAACGAATAGGAGAATTGACCGAAACATCATAATACTCCAACATCTGAAAAGACGAGTATGCTTGGTGTGAAAAAGGTAAATATTACAACTTGCTTCTAAGGAAGTGGTATAAAATCTTGGTTATTTGTTATTGTGCCTGAAAATATTCAATAAGAAACCTGAAAAAACCTGATGAAACCTAAGTTCAGCATGTATGTGGGTGAAAACGTTCGTCATTAACTCTTTGTTTGTTTCTTAAAATTTGCTCAATGACTGTCTCCAATTCTGAAGTGATAGGCTTAAGAAAGGCAGCTGATTGGCATCAATCATCATCAAATTTTATCGCTATTAATGGCATTGAACGTCACATTATTATGCTTACGCCGTTGAAATGGCAAGCACGCTCAGCGAACGACCGTTTTCGATCCTGTTATCCACATAACCATCAGGCCATGCTAGGTCTTCTCACTGTAATAGAATTTACAGTTTGGGGGTCTTGAGTGTAGCTCTTATCAGTTTTCGCAATTTCTGTTTGATGAGACAATTTAATTAGGTAAATTCGTTTCCTCCAGTTTGTCTTAAACTAGAGTAAGAAATTTGTGGCTATTTTGTTTCTGGTTTTTAGGAATGTGAAAAGCATTTAGCAAGAAAAGGATTTGCGCTGATTGGTCCTTGCTTTGTTTGTTTTGAATTTCGCGCAAAGCTACACGAGGGCTATCTGCGCTAGCCATCCCTAATTTAGCAGTGTAGAAGAAGGAAAATGAACAAATCACCACATCCATTCTTGATAATGGATAATCTTAACGCTTGAAAACAAAGGAAATAAGATAAAATACCTGCCAAGACGAGAAATATTTCAGATGCACAACCATATTCCACTTTATTGAAAACTTTATCTTCAGGTTAAGAAAGATGACCTAAAAAGGTCGAAACGTTGTTCTCTTCTTATCAATAACAGTGTTAATACCCATAACAACCGTTCTGAGATGCATTTTTGAAACAAATAGATATCTGTATAGCAAAACTCACAAAAACTACATAAGTTACGTGGTTTGAAAACACTTACACAGGTGTACCTGAATCATCTTTTTAGGTGGAAATGAAGAACGTTGAAGAGCTATCATCATAGTTATGCAGTTCAAGACTCCAAAATGAGAAATGAAACAAACAAAGCTGTTCTATAGGATATAAAGAAACGGTTCAAAAAACTTTTGTTTCTAGTAACGAAGAACTTATCTTTAATTAATCCACATAACAAGACGTTTTACTGGATATTTTATATCCAGATTGAAATGTTCTTCACACAACATAAAGTCCAAACGCAGTTCAGAAATATACGAGACTTCTTGTATAACGTTACGTATTCATATTATTAAAAAAATCTCAACATGTATTTCCATTACGAAGTTTACTAGGGCGTGTATGGAATGGTCAATCCTGAATACGTCATAAAATACTGTAATCCTTTTTTCTTTCCCAGTTGCACAGCCGTGATACTAAAGGTTTGTAACGCTAAGATCTGGAGTTCGAAACCCGTTGCGGGTAGAGCATACATAGCCCAGAGTTCGGCTTTATGCTTAAGAACAAAAAACATGAACGATGCTATTTAAGAAAAGAATACATTGTTTATTTTGCTACTAATCACATTGTCAAGTTGTTAGGGCGCTAGACTCGTAATCTGAGGGTCGCAGGTTCAAATTCCTGCCACGTTAAATATACTCGCCTTTGTAGCCATGGGGGCATTGTAAAGTATCGGTCAATCCCACTATTTGTTGGTAAAAGAGTAGCCCAAGAGTTGGCGGTGAGTAGCGATGATTAGATGCCTTCCCTCTAATATTACACTGCTAAATTAGGGACGGCTAGCGCAGATAGCCGTCGTTTAATTTTGTGCGAAATTCAAGAAAAACAAACATTGTGATGATAAACAAACATGGTATTTTAAATTAGAAATTAAGAGGATGTTCTGGATGGTTGTTAGGAGTTACATTTTTAAATTTAATGTATTTTTGCTTCATCTTTCGAACTTATTCCGCAGTTGCTGACAAAACACTTTTATCATTCTTTTATGGTTTGAATGCTGAGAACTTATAACTGTTATTAGTCTAACATGCTGCATGAATACTATGAACCTCTTATTTATAAACGACAAAAAATAAAGTCGAAATCAGACCTTAAAAATGCAGCAGCTTGGGGATTTGACTTGAAAACGAGTTTAAAGGTAAAAGTTCAAGACATGATTCTGAATTCACTGTTTGGAAATTTTATTAATTTAGGTTCGTATTTGGATATCCAAGTGATTTTGAGAGCATACAAAACTGAACTCATGGGTTTAAGTGATGATCGAAATGCTCAATTAGAAAATCGTTTAAAATATGTTGCTTTAGATTTTTACATTTTCGTGTTGAAGACACCTTATGGAAGCTCAAACTTGTCCTCTCAGGATCGACTAGTGCAAACCTTTTGTGTATTTGTTGTTCTAATTAGTTGTCACGGGACTTTCCATAGTCCTTAAACGTTTATGAGATTTCATTATAAATCTATTTCTTTTTGATACACGTGTGAATAATAAAACTTTCATTTCTTAGGATCATGTCTGGTACCTTTCCCAGGACCGAACGTTTTATTTCCTCAAGTGAATGGTTAACTCCTATCTTCTTCAAGTACAACACATTCCAACTACTCAGAAACTTTTGGATATCAATTTCTCTTCTCTCAAGGTCTGATTTCGGGCCTAATATTGCAATTGTAAGTTTATCACTAATTCGACGCAATAATCTTTGTGGTAATCTAACGTTTGTGTGATGATAACCAAATTGTTTTTTGTTTTTTTTTACGCATGCCATAATAGAGCCGCATTCTCTGAATTATAGTGTTATCCCTATAGCAGCCATTATTAAATACCTCTTGAAGACTCGAACTACCATAGGTGGATAAAATTGTACAGAGTACAATAACTGAGTAGCGCACTTCTTCACCAATAATGTATAATATTATATGTGACTAAGCTTTCAACCTGTTCTTTATAGTACTGTGTGACTAAGAGCGCTTTCAACCCCTGTATATATTTATATATTTGTAATTAAGAGCACTTCGAGCGTATCCATAATATTTATAATTAAAAGGACTTCAAATCTCTCTATATAATACTTGTAATTAAGAGCACTTTGAGCTCCTATATACCATATTTGTGATTACGAGCACTTTAAGCACCGCTTCAAACCCCCTATATATAATGTTTGTAATTATGAGCACATTTAGTCCTCTCTATATAATATTTGTAACTACGAGCAAGATCTAATTAGATTTCGTCATCTGCTCGTCAGTATCATTCATGATCAGTTGTATGAAATACACCACCAGAGTGAAGATGGGTTTTGTTACGTATACACACATACAAATAGTTTGCTGGTTGGTCCATTACGAAACTCATGGATTATTCAAACGTCAATGAAGTGATTATTAGTTTCAGGTTTTGTTTAAATTTCGCGCAAAGTTACACGAGGGCTATCTGCACTAGCCGTTCCTAATTTAGCAGTGCAAGACAAGAGGGAAAGTAGCTAGTTATCACCACTCACCGCCAACTCTTGAGCTACTCTTTTACCAGTGAATAGTGGGATTGACCGTAACATTATAACGCCACCATGGCTGAAAGAGCGAGCATGTTTGGTGCAACAGAGATTCGAACCCACGACTATCGGATTATGAGTGCCTTAATCACCTGACCATGCCTGTGATTGTTATTAAGACTTCAAAAGACATAATTATGTTGACTAATAACCAAGGTATGTCCTACATTTTGATATAAATCTGTATACTGTGATCATAAAATTAAATAATACAGGTATTAATGTACATTAAACAAGGTTTATAATTTCCGTTTATTTTAGTGAGAAAAAAACATTTGGTGGTTAAGAATATGAAGCGTCATCTTGTAACCAAAAACATTTTTAAAGTTTCATGTACATTTTTAATGTCAACAACATACTTTATCATCATGAAACTTTGTGGAGTGGACGGCAATGCCTGTTGTGGAGGCTTAAGTGTGGAAGACGACGTTTCAAAAGTTTTCTGTCTTTCGTCTTTTGGTCACAACAAACAGTTGTCGTCCATTCTACAAAGTTTCATCATGAATAATCATATTTTGGTTTCGAGATGGCGCTGAACTCAAACGATTTTCGTAGAGGGTTTACAAATAATTTCAAAATAGACTGACTTTTTGTTTTTCGAAATTTATTTTCTAATAAAAAGAAAACTAAAACAGAACATTATCTTAAAGAAGGGTTTTGATTGACAATAACCGCCTTTTGTTTATTCTAAAGATTCGAAAAGCTAATAATATTTCGGAATTTGTGTGTGATGAATCGAATTTATGGCTATTTGATGTGTATAGTTTCCTAATAATAATAATAAAATTTTAAGTTTGCTTAATAAAGCAATTTACACTAATAGATCCGTTTCTTTTGGTTTCAAAAGTGATCAGTCTGTTCAATCATCTACACTAATCTCCAAACTTCTCACACGCCTGACAACAACAGCGCGTGATGTTAACCCTTGTTCCAGTGTAGTTTAAACTGTAAAAACTGTAATAAACAGTCTAATACGTGTGATTACGAGCACTTACTCAAAGAAACGTTATTTTTTTATAAAGCTACATTTATTGTCCTTGGGTTCCTTAGAACGAATTACCACGCTTCCGAATTTTTTGTTTTGTTAATATTTATATTAGAGACACAAGAATAGCACAATTGGAACGTGAATAATATTCTCAGTACAGAGGAAATCTAATGAAGTTTTTTTCTGTCTTTCTCAATGCGTTTGCGCGAACCTCTAAATCAAACAATTTAATCACATTACATTTTTTCAGTCGACAAAATCCACTTTACTGACTGGTCATTTGCTCGAGAGGCGTTGTTTCTTTAGTACCACATAAGAGCAGTTTCTTAACAGAAAAACGAAGCTACGCGAATGGAGTTTAAATCCGAATAAGAAAAAAATCTTAAGAGAGAAATATGATTCATACATCGGCTAATATTCGACCCCTTCAGAGTCTGTTATCAATATATTGTTTCATTGTATTTATTTGAGTGTGTTTGAAATTGTACATTTATTACCAAGAACGTTAAATGAATGAATAAAAGTTGGAATATTGTTTCTTTGTTTTAGCGCAAAACTACATAATACCTTCAATGCTGTGTATGGTAGAGAAATCGAATCTAAATTTTAGTGTCAGAGGTCCTTAAATTTATAAGTGATTCGTCAGAAAACAGTTGGAATATTAGTTTTGTTAATAAAACTTTTAGGGACATGATAATCGATGAAAATTAGCAAGTAGGAATGTGGATCTAGAGCCTGATTTAATTTCAGAGTTTAAAATATATATACACACAAACACATTTATTCGACCCTAACTTGTCATTTTGACCTAAACAGAACAGAGATGTAAGCATTTTTTAAAGTTTCTGAAAGTGGTTCGTACGTCCTGATTGGGAGTTAATTGTGAAGCTGCAAGGTACTTTATACGTACGTGGACTAAAGGTCAGGATAGATTTTTCTTGGATTCAACTATAGTTAACGTAATTTTGACGATGAAGCATTTCTAATTTTAACCATCTGTAACTAAATATCAAGAAAGTTTAAAACTAAATAACCCAGAACTGTCACATTAACACAAATAAGTAATCCGTTTTATAAAGTTTTTGAGATATATTTTACAAAAATGTCGGTTTTATTTTCTGTCGACGTTTCGTCAGTTTTCGAAACTATGATCAGTAAGACTTACTGGAACATGTCTGAGATACTTGTGTAAAAAAAGGAAAAAAAAACCAACAACACGTTGACGGTTGTTACCGTTCCATCTTATTCTTCCTCTACTTGGAAAAAAAAAATGGGTTTGGTTATGGTTTGAATTTCGCGCTAAGCTACTCAATGGCCATCTGCGCTAGCCGTCCCAAATTTAGTAGTGTAAGACTAGAGGGAAGGCAGTTACTCATCATCACCCTTCGCCAACTCTTGGGCTACTCTTTTACCAACGAATCATGTGATTAACTGTTACAGTATAACGCCTCCACAGCTGAAAGGGCAGGTATATTTAGTGCGGGGAGAATTCGAACCCGCGACCCTCGGATTACGAGTCGCACGCTGTCATCATCTGACCATGTCAGGCCGAAAAGAAAAAAGGGAACGTGACAGTTCTAATGATTCAAAGCACAGTCTACCCAGAAGGCACGAGCATTATCAAAAGGTGGTCCCTCTTGCTCGTGATGGACAAAAACCACCCTTAAAAAGTGTTTGAGTGTTGTTTTTTATCGGTTGTATTTTAACAAAATTTCTCGCGTGACTCTACTTCTTAGACAGAGCGATGGTTTGATATTTTATTTACTTCAAGAGTCTTTTCAGACCAAATAATGGGATCTGACCTATTTCTCTTACAAATCACCTATGGCTCTAAAGTTTGAAGACCCTTTATTTGTTTAATTGTAACGGGACACAAACTATAAACCACAGATTCACAGCCTCACTCAGTAATACAACTTCAAGAGTGGAAACAGTATATTTGTTCGTTACATGACTTACTGCGCCTAATATTCTGAATGGTATATCGTGACAACGTAAACACGTACATGTTGTACACCCCTTGAGATATCTGAAGAATGCGTTCATCTAATATAGTTTTGTTATCCGCTGGTAAATAACTTGAAAAATATATCATAAGACTCTTTTAAAAATCTCATTGTAATTTCGATCTTAAATTTAGACCGTTAAAAGATTTTTAGTGTTATATGAATCTTGCTTTCGAGGTATTTACTTTCTGTTAAATGGGAAGATATTCAAATGATCCCATCTAGAAGATGTTTGCTGAATCAACGTTTCACTTCAATGTGGTTTGTGAGGCTGGCTGGGAGCTTAAATCATATTTGTAGGAATCAACGTTTCACTTCAATGTGGTTTGTGAGGCTGACTGGAAGCTTAAATCATATTTGTAGGAATCAACGTTTCACTTCAATGTGGTTTGTCAGGCTGACTGGGAGCTTAAGTTATATTTGCAACAGTCAGTCATGATTTAACTCCTAGTGACTTTTTCTTGCACGTGAAACATGAACTAATCTATTCCCCGTAATATCCATTCTGGTAGATTGTGATGAATCTTCTTGTTGGCCAAATGATCCACGGTAATATACGAAAGGCCTAGTTGGCATTGGATATATCAAATGTAGAATGGACGACGTATCATTTGCTTTAGCTGTCTCTAATGTTGAAGCGATACAGTAAAACTATGTTTGAAATTTAAAATCCCTTAACTTACAAACTCTACATCATTTGATCAACCTTTTATAATCACGTGATTCTGTATGTTTGTGTATTTAGTGTCGTACTTGGGGTTTTTGAATAATTATCATTGGTTATCACGTTTACGGTCATGTATTTTTGTATTGAAGTCAATTGGATGACGACTTTAATTGATTAAATGGATATACTTTTAATTCAAGATATTCAATAACATTTAATTACTTCTCTGTTAATGCTAATGTTATTGCTAATACGACTAAATAGGTAATAAAACCCATTATTCATTTCGTAGGGATCTACAAACAAAAAATGAGACATTCGTATATTTTTTTATCTTAGCATGTATTTCTAAATCTGACTCGAACGATTTAGCAAAATTATGAGTGTTATTCAATAAAAACTCAAGGCGATTATCCTTACAAAACTTTAGCTACAACATAATTTGTTTTATAACAATTTAAGTATACTTTAAAAGCATAGACATCTATGGAGGTACTTGCCTTCCCATAAAAGAGAAATATGAGTATTTCTTTATTCATTAAGCATATGTAAATGAAATTTTCATTCAGTTTACAATTTCTCATTAATTTACCCACTCACACCATTGGAGTTATCCCACCCCCTCTCTAGAATAATTTCTGCTGACGCTCATATTTAGGAAAAATAATTAAATGGATGAAACGAGGTACGTTCAACCTAAACGGTAAGTTACAAGCAGGTGGACTGAACGGTCAAGTCAATGACCTCTAAGGTTCAAACATAGTCATCCCTAATTTTTGACTACTGGCTGCCAGCACATATCATCGAAATAGCGGTTCAAAAATAATAGCACATCTAATTGAACGGCTCGTTGGGTTGATCCTAGACACAGCTTTGGATTTATAGATCCCTACCACCATACGGCCCTATTGAAGGGTCTGAACACTACCGACTTGTCTCTTCTTTTTTTCTTCTCTCCAGCCACGAGTCATGAAAGCTATCATCATTAACCGTCGCCAATAGCCCTGAACTTTACCCAGCCTCTGCATCCACCGGACCATCACCAGTTTTCTTGGTAGACACTCACCTGATCATTCAATCAGCACATTTTAATCACTTCACTTCTTTAACACATTCGCGTGCTGAGCGAAGGGGAACAATCATGTCCCTGACCATTTCAGTTTTGGGGAGTGAAAATCCTCTCCTTAAACTAAACACTGGCCACTGTTTTTTTTGTTTTTTTTTAAATAATGATAGGATCTTAAGAAAGTGTTATAATGTGCTCACTAAGAAAAACAGTTGTAGATCGTGTTCAGTGTCACCGAGTCTCGAATCTTCTGACCCATAGCCTGGTAAGTTAACTATCAGGCCACGTACCAGTTAAAATTTAAGAAACTGTAATCATGTTAAAGAAATTTGCCAAAAAGTTGGTGTTTTTTTCTCAGCTTCTGAATTGCTAGTTTTGATATATATATCTTGAAAATTTTCTAAGTTAAAACATAATATCAATGTTAATCATAATATTATCAGCTTAACGATTATAATAATTAAATAACTACATAGACTATCGAGAGTTAAACAAGACGAGGGATCCAGTATGAGTGTTATCAGCTTAATGACCACATTAATTAAAGAACTACATAGCTTCTGACAGTTAAACAAGACGAGGGATCCAGTATGAGTGTTATCAATTTAATTACTACAATAATTAAATAACTACGTATCTTTTCGACAGTTAAACAAGGCGAGGGATCCAATAGCCTTTTAGAAAGAAAATTGCTATGTGTTCTTCAACATTTTCGCGCAAAGCTACGCAAAGATTACCTGCATACAATCGTTCCTAATTTTGAGCTGATATATTGGAGGGAAGACAGCTAAGCAAAAAGCACTCACAAGCAATACTCGGGCTTCTTTTGTTTTGACTGTAACTCTTATAACATATTCAGGAGTTCAAAGTGCGGAACCCGTTTTTGCAGCAACAGAATGCGAACCATGAACCTTCCAATAATTGACACTCTGACCACTATATTACGCTCAACTCCATGGAAGTAACAGTACATCTTTACGAGTTGAACGTACTCCTCATGAAAATATTAGAAACATACAATTTAACACGAAATCTGCTTTCATTTTTCAAACTGTTTCTTTTCTTGTCTCTTGGGTGACTTTACATTCATTTAGGACTGAAATGTGTTACTGAAAACATTTGAATCAGAAAGTTAAGCAAACACAAGTTTCGCATTGTGTTCTCTGCTGTAATGTCTAAAACCCGAATGCGGGACATGTGTCTACTTATATTGAAAACAACATGCTTCATTTAATTTTGAAGACCAATAGCGCTTATTGGGATCGTTCGTTATTAATCAAAATTATTGTTAATGTGCCTATGCATGAAGCTTATATGTATATTTCAAAAATCTCGAGGCTTCGTATTTCATTCGGAATAAAGATATTGGAACGCCTTATCACAAACACCATAATGGCCTTTCTATCTTCCGGCTTTTATCTTAATGACATGTCCGTTGATTGACATGACAAACAATATCTTTTGGCAAGGACATTGTTACCCCAAGGACAAGGCCTTTCAATTAACGTTAATTACATAGTGATTTAAAGGAGTTTCAGTCTCCCAGGTGTGGACAAGTAATTGACATAACTACGTATTCCATTGTAATCCGGGTAATTACTCAGTCGAATCAGTATGGTGTAGGCTCTGCGCAGCCGGAAGGAAGCAAAACTCTCAGTAGGGAATGTTGGTTAGGGCATTTTTAGTAGTGCCTTCTGATGATCTTGATTCTCTCCATAACTGTCTCAATTCTCACTTCCCGCATGAGGGCGACAGGTTGCCCTACTGGATGCCTCAAAAACCAATCGTTCCCACCTTTTGTTCCCTCCCCAGAATCCAGTTGTTTTCCTCTCTGCACACCATTACCTGAATCAAAGAAAAGGGCTTGCTGGAAGCATTTCCTTATTGTTCTGTAGACTAGTAAACAGTGACTGTAACAAAGGTGCCGAGTACAAGAAAGGGCGGGAAAGGAAGCAAGAGCACTCTGGTATACAGGCTATATAATCTCGAACATTTGAAATCAATCGCATCTGTCATCTAACAGTCTAGAAGCAACGTCAGAGGTAACGAAAGTTTTGTGTAACTGAGAAGTGTAACTTTCGAACAAGAAAATTATTCTAGTTAATTTAAATTGCAGCTAAGTGTGCAATTAAATTTTCGAAGCTATTTCTAGTATTAGTACATAAGAAAAATTGCTATAAAATCTGTAGTTTGACAACTGGGTTCGTCTTGGACTTATAGTTGTGAATGATGTACTGAACTAAACTTATTTTAAAATTTAATTTAGTCTAACGGTTTTGATAAACAACAGCAAATGAATGAAGGCGTTTTATTGCTTTTTAATAAGCTTCAAACGCACATATTTTTCACATGTACCCTCGACGATTATTGAAACTATATTTGTAAAAACTACTTACCAAAGAGCAAAAATGATACTCGCGCTTTCCACATGAAAATGAGCGATTTTGGGTTCTTGCAGGTCATTAATTCAACCAGACAAATTTTTCAGGGAACGAAAGGCATCAACATCTCAAAAAGATATATGATTGGTAAGGCAGAATTACTAGTATGTATTACTAATTTTATTTGTTATTCGTGTAGTTAAATAGCAATGACGTATGATGGAACAGCAGATTAAGCTCGTGTACACTGTTTGTACCCAACTGATTTATCACGTGAATTATCGTTAAAGATATGCTCATGTGACATGCTAATAAAATCTTGATAGCAAATGTTTTAAGCACGAATCATAATTTTGTGTGTTTCTACATGTTTTGATTTTCTGCTGTGATTTGCTTTTGAGTATTGCAATTTTTTTCCAAAAGCATGAACATTACCTTTTTGTTTAGGTCCGTTACCAATAGAAAATCAATTTAAATTAGGGTTTCAAATGCTTAAGAATTTTTTAACAGTACTAGTTTTAGCTGGTGAGAAGGACTAGTTGATCTTCAGATTCATCCAGTTAATAAATGGAGAAATAAACATGCTTGTATAAAGACCCATACTTTGAGCCCGGCATGGCCAGATTTTAAGGCACTCGACTCTTAATCCGAGGGTCGTGGGCTTGAAGTCCCATCACACCAAACATGCTCGCTCTTTCAGCCGTAGGGGTGTTATAATGTGACGGTCAGTCCTTCTATTCGTTGGTAAAAGAGTAGCCCAAGAGTTGGCGGTGGGCGGTGATGACTAGCTGCCTTTCCTCTAGTCTTACACTACTAAATTAGGGACGGCTAGCGCAGATAACCCTCGTGTGGCTTTACACGAAATTCAAAACAAAACAACCCATATTTTGCAAGCCAAACCTTAGAACATCCATAAAAAAAAAAAGGTAACTGTACTAACCTAATTCTAGAATGAGGCATATCCGTCATAGCCTGCTGTTTAGGGAACTACTCGCAATTTGAAGGTCACGAGGTCGAAATTCTGTCATCGAGCATATTCTCCCTTTCAGCCATAGGAGCATTATAAAGCAATAATCTATTCCATTCTTCGCTGGTAAAACAGTTGCCCAAGAGTTGGCGGTGGGTGACGTTAACTAATTGCATTTTCTTTAATTCGTCAATCATGAGTTAGGGACTGCTAGTAAGTAGCTCTACACGTAAATCGAAGCAAACTGAACAAACATATAGATTCAGCCAGTGCCAGTGAGGCTTTTAGTAACAATTTGCTCCTGAATGTTTCTGGTTTAGAATCTGCTTTAGTTTTCGTCACATATCGACGGACGATATTACACCTAATCTAATAACAGTTGTAAACATTTATTTATAATTATCTCTACTACATAAATTAAATAAAGGGGTATTTCAAGGGTGATTTTTTTTCTAATCTGGACATTTTCGAGGCCACGTACATTACAAAGAACTAGCTACGAAAATCGGAAGCTTATATATGTATATTCACACACACAAAGTATTTTGATAAAAAGAACTATTAAGCTTTTATTTGACTTTTTTTTGTAATTTCATGTTTCCTGAAAAACGTGTTAAGAGGTTAAATATGAAATATATTATGCGCCATTGTATGAATTAAAGACACCCAATTAAGTATGTTGATTTGTAAATCAAGTAGGAACTATTGTTTTCTAGTTATTTTTCTTGCTTGATATATGTTTCGTATGCAGCATGACACACTTAACAAACTGGTTAACGCCTTTATCTCCTGTCACGTGGGTGTGTAAAAATCCAATCACGTATTTTGTTATTATTTAAAAATTGATTTGAATTATTTTACCTGTTTGTACGAAGAGCCTCTTCAAACCATCAAGACATACGGGTAACTGAACGTACAACTATAATGTAAAGTGGTAAAAAACAAAGGCCCAGCATGGACAGGTCACTCGACTCGTAATCCGAGGGTCGCGGGTTCGAATCCCGGTCGCACCAAGCATGCTCGCCCTTTCAGTCGTGTGGGCGTAATAATCAATCCCACTATTCGTTGGTAAAAGAGTAGCCCAAGAATTGGCAGTGGGTGGTGATGATTAGCTAGCTGTCTTCCCTGTAGTCTTACACTGCTAAGTTAGGGAGGCTAGCACAGATAGTTTCCGTGCAGCTTTACGCGAAATTAAAAAGCAAAACAAACATACTCCAAATTTAGAGACGAAAAACGAAAGAACAATATAAATGGACATTGTCCTGAAAAGGACCAGATTTAAAGTTATGCTATTACCTGCTCTAGCCCTTTGTATTTACTATAAATGAATTAATGAGTCCATTCAAACAAAGTAATGCAAGGAGGAAGAGATCTAGTGTACCTGACCCTCCTGGGTACACATATATATATACCCAAATACCTAGAGACGGGTAGCACAGATAATCCTGGCGTAGCTTTGCACGCAAAACAAAACGTGATATTTCCAACAGACGAAAATCTGTAACATATTATCTCACATCACTTTATTTTTGTTATTAATATAGTTACAAGTAAGCTATTTCTCACAGTTTTTGAAGAGATCATTTTTCGTATAGAGCAGTGAACAGTAGCATTAATAATAATTTTTTTTTTTGTGGTGAAGACCTTGGGTGGTCTAAGGGTAGACTTGGGGACTTGTAACGCAAAAGTTCGGGTTTGATCCTTGTAGTTAGCACAGCATAGATAAGTCGTTATGGAGTTTTGTGCTTAACAATAAATAAGCAAAGAAAGAAACGTTTCGAAAATGTGTACTTCGCTCACTGTTAAAAGGATGACATTTGTTTTTCGTGAATTCTTTTGGGCGTATCATTGTTTTCGTGCATACGTGTTCTGCATCTAACAAAGCACCCCAGAGAACGTGTACAAGATTTGATCGTCTCTGCTATTATGTTTGCAGAGGTCGAAACGATCCACTGCACGGCGTTTTCGGTTACAACCGTGCAAAAATGTACAATGGAGCATATTTACTCTGTGCACCGCAAGGAATCAAATCCCGGATATAAGCGTTATATGTTGGTTAATTTTATGGTAACCCAGTAAGGTGGAGAAAAACAAAATTCTGGAAGTAAGAGATTTTAGGTATGTTACTTTTCAAGTAATTATTTTCTTGGGAACCAAAGGATGTTGGATTATCAAGTAGTTTGGCTACTGTGACACTGTTGTACTTATTTCGTCGGACCTAGTGCGTGACCTAATTGTGTGTGTACCTAAACTGTGGATCTCAAGATTCCTGGTTCGTGTCCCGTTGGCACAAAACAAACTAATAAGAACAACAAATGTTCCTTACGTACTTGACTAGCTTCGCCTACCTTTTGTCAGTCACGTTGTGCACGCCCTGGGAGTGGCAGAGAGCCAGGAATTATTTTGGCATCTCCCTCCTTGACACGCTTCCTTACCTCTAGAGTCCGACATAGAGGGGGTTAGGGGGCTCGATTCGCATAATGAGGATCGGGGGTTTGAATGCCTGTCACACCAAACATGCTTACCTTTCCAGCTGTGGGGGCGTTATAACATTACGGTCAATCCCACTATTCTTTGGTAAAAAGAGTAGCCCAAGAGTTGATGGTGGGTGATGATGACCAGTTGCCTTCCCTCTAGTCTTATACTGCTAAATTAGGGCCAGCTAGCGCAGATAGCTTTGTATCTTTGCGCGAAATTGAAAAAAACAACAACAATCAACAAATAAAACATTACCTCTGGTCCATTTGTTCAAGATCTGGGACGACTATTCGCACGCGCCTCCTTGTGCACATTGTAAACTTGCACGAAAATTATTAACGCGGCAACATCTTGTTTGTTCTGAAGTAATACGTGACATTCAAAACCCAGCTAAAATTAGCATAATGCTACTCGTATTGTCTAAATAACACAAGTATGGTTTTGGTATTTTAACTGATTGAACTACTCACTTTATCTTGCGTATTTGATATCAGAATGTCCCCCTGTAGGTCAGCGGCAAATTTACGAACATACATCAACAAAAACAAAATTGATGATCGATTCCCTGAGGTAGACAGAGAGTAAATAACCCCTTCGCGTAGCTTTGCTTTGTAGAAATAATAATTCTAACAGTACAGTCCTGCCATCTATTAAAAATACATCCAAAATGTTTAATTTTCTTTGTTTCTCAAAATCCATTCCTTCGAGTACAGACTGGCCTGAAACTATCGCTTTGTCTAAAATGTTAACATTACGAATTAAATGTTATATATCGTTATAAAATCAAAATAAATATAACAGTACTCTCTGTTGCATGTCTGTGCAACTACTTTGGCAACGCTTGGATGAATCTTCACCAAAATTGGTAAGGGGGTTCATTAGGCCCATGCAGGATTACATAGACATTTTCAATTGAGCACTTTGGGTATTTTTACCATCCTTACGCCCCATTTTGATGGATATTCACAAAATTTTTGCTTGAAAGTTTCTCGGGTCCATAAGAAGTGAAATGCAAACCTGTGGTTTTAAATTTTATGTGTTGCAGCTTTAATGGGCGTTTATGCGATTTTTTACAATAACGTGTAAGGGAAGCATCTTTTCACGCCCTAAGAACCTTTTATTAATCATAAATTTACATACTTCGCAGGATATGAGTACTTCAACCACATATTAACATATCGATAATGGTGTTTTATATTGTCCCATATGATAATGAATATGTTTTCTTAAATCATTTTATACGTACTGTGTTTCAGCACTTAACCTATGTCAAGAAGTCGACTAGTGTAACATCTCAGTTGAAACATGATCACCATATGTCGTGTTATGATTTGTTTGTTTCTGAATTTCGCACAAAGCTTCACGAAGGCTGTCTGCGCTAACTGTCCCTAATCTAGCAGCGTAGGGATAGAGGGAAGACAACTGGTCATCACTATCCTCCGCAAACTTTTGGGTTACTATTTTACTAATGAAGAATAGAATTGATTGTCACATAATAACATCTCCATGGCTGAAAGGATAATCATATTTAGTAGGACGGCGATTGATTGCGAGTCGAGCGCTGTAACCACGTGACCAATCAAACACAAAGCTACATAATGGGCTATATGCACTGCCCGCCGCAGGTATAAAAATCAGTTGACTGGAACGTTACTACACTGCATCGTATGTTTGACTTCATACTTTAGTGTTGTAGAACTAACCTTAGTTTAGAAACATTTTATTACACATATCGAGGAAAACGAGTTTGTTTTCTAGAATTTCGCGCAAAGCTACTCGAGGGCTACCTGCGCTAGCCGTCTCTAATTTAGCAGTGTAAGACTGGAGGAAGGCAGCTAGTCATCACCACCCACCGTCAACTCTTGGGCTACTCTTTTACCAACGAATAGTGGGATTGATCTTAACGTTATAACGCCCTCACGGCTGAAAAGGCGAGCATGTTTGGTTCGACGGGGATGCGAACCCACAACCCTCAGATTACGAGTCGCACGGCTTAACCCACCTGGCCATGCCGGGCCGAGGAAAACGAGATACGCCGGAAACGTATTTGGTTCTCATAAATATAAATACATAGAAACAGTCAAATTAGTTTGATTTTTTTTTCAACATGTCTTTTGTTCGTAACCTTTCTACTGTTGCTCATATATAACCTGGAAATCTCTGGTTGACGAATGCCAGTCTTAGCAAGTCAGTTCAGTCCATTAATAGATTACGCGGCAGTAGTGTGTAATAAATACACTTCAGGTACAGTTCTGGTCTTAACCACAACCAACACAAGAGAACCTGCATGGCCAAATGGCAAGGGGCGCTCGACCCGAAATCTGAGAGTCGCGGGTTCGAATCCGTGTCACACCAAACAAGATCACTTTTTCAACCGTGAAAGGGTTATTAGGTTACGGTCAACCCCCAAAAGGTCTGGCATAGCCACGTGGTTAAAGCCCTTGACTCTTAATCCGAGGGTCGGGGGTTCGAATCCCCGTCACTTCAGACATGCTCACCCTTTCAACGGTAGAGGCGTTATGGTGTTACGATCAATTCTACTATTCATTCGTAAAAGAGTAGTCCAAGAGTTGGTAGCGGGTGGTGATGACTAGTTGCCTTCCCTCTTGTCTCACACTGTTAAATTAGGGACGAACAACGCAGACAGTCCTCGAGTAGCCGTGCTAAAAATTCAAAAACTAAACCAAAACAAGCGATACTTGGGGCCTCATGCCTTTAGGCCATCCCACTCTTTCAGAGAAAAAGGAAAACTGTTTTTACTAATTTTGTCATTGTAGTAAAGTACGAGTTAGGCACTTTATTGAAAATTTCTAAAATTTAGTTAGTAACAAATAAAATTATAAAAATGTAATTTCAAGACAGCTTGTTATGGGTATTAAACTCTAATTACAAAAAAAAAAGTACAGAACAAGGTTTGGACCTTCTTAGGTCATCTTCAGGTTAACAGAAGGTTTTTGTTTCCGCGGACTGAGACTATACGATAAAGTATGGCACAAAAGGCTCAAACATAAACTGTCCAGACTGTGACTCGCCGTAGAAATTATTCTCTGGGTTTCTAAACTAACTTGAAGATAGGTGCAAGATAATATGTTCAAACTTTACAAAACGTACACAAGACTAGCCGTACAATATGCCTCCATAACATTGAATAAATACATGAAACGTATACATCAACAAACTACAGTAAATACAAAACTATATTTTAACTGAAGCCTATAGTCCCATAATCAATAAACTCGGTATTTCTACATCACTATTCAAACATGCTAACTCTATCAGACAAAGTTCTGGATAACTCTCTTCAATATTATGAGAAAAATATTAATAAAGATGAGCTGATGAGCAGACTAGAGGGTTGCATGATACACGCGGACTAAGCCCTAACTGTCTCTTCCCTTTAAGCATCACAAATGAGAATCTTACAGGGCAAACAGTTCTAAAATAACCGAATCCTAGACATAAACATAGATTTGTTTTAAAAGGGTTTTGTTGGTAAAAATTGAATTTTATGTGTATATACAGTGAAACAGTGAAAATAAACGAGTTACTTGTTTGTTTGAAGTTAAGTGCAAAGTAGCTAAACGGACTATCGGTGCTCTGCCAACCACGTGTATAAAAATCTGGATTCTCGTGTTGTGAGTCTACAGATAAACCGCTGCACCACAGGTAATATTAAGTTTATACTTGAACAATTTTGAAACAAAACAACAACAAAACTTTTCAAAAAATGTTTATTTTTCTCAGCAAAACAAGTTGTTCAACACACAGCAAAAACCAGTGTTGATATTTACCCTAATCTGGGTTTCAAAAAACCATGGTAACGAAAAGAAAAAGAGATAGATACAAGTCTTGTAAATTTTTAAATCGATATTTTAAACTTTTGTTCCTCTTTAGTTGTTTTCTTTTAATGTTTAAAGCATTTACTTGGGCACTTACTTGATTGGTTTGTTTTGTTTTGAATTTCGTGTAAAGCTACATAAGAGCAATCTGCACTAGCCATCCCTAATTTAGCAGAGGGAAGGCAGCTAGTCATTACCATCTACCGACAACTCTAGTGTTAATCCGTGATGACGAGAAAACCCACATGTAGAGAAAAGTATATATATATAAACGGCTGGTATGGATAGACAAAACTTATGTAGAGGAGCAAACAACGTTGTGAACCCTGAAGATGACCAAAAAAGGTCGAAATGTTGTTCACTTTTCTACATGAAGTTTTCTCTATCCATACCAGCCGTTTTCAAATATATACTTAACTCTTGGGCTACTCTTTTACAAACGAATGGTGGGATTGACCGTAACTTATAACACACCCACGGTTGGAAGGGCGAGCATGTTTTGTGTGACTACACTTACTTGATTCTTGTTCAAGTACCTAGATGATTTCACTTACACAAAGGAACGTATCCAAGTGTTTTGTTCATAATGTAGACCAATATGGATTTATATAACACAATGTCGTCTCTGGACTTTCTCAAACTCAGCCTAATTCCGATCCAAGTGGAAAAAGAAACAAACAAAAATATTTGTTTAAGTCGGGCTGAGTTCCAGTCAAAGCACAGAGAAATATTTTTGTGCTTTTAGTTCAACTGTTTATATGAAAAACAGTCGAGTAAGACTCTTATTACTTCTGACTAGATTCGATGTCGACCTGCCTGACTTATTTTGACTGGTAACTTCTTTACTTTAGAAAAATGGCATTCTGGGAAAATTAACTGCGTAAACTGTAGATTATTGTTCATAATGAAAGCGTAAGGACTGATGCCTCGCTATCTCGTTAAAAATTTAAATTATTTTCATAATAGCTGAAGAGTCATACGTGTCTCATGGTTAGAGTTCCCAGACTGGGGATCTACGGATCCATAGTTCACGACCGTTATTATAAAAATGCGTTCTATAAGAGTAATGATATTAGGCCTAACTTTTGGGTCAAATAAGAGTAGCCAAAGAACTAACAGTGGACACTTCTAGTCGGTCAAAGTTGAATTAAGGACGGCTGTAGCATTTACCGTTAAAACTCGTGGACTTGAAAATGATTACACCAGCTATAGAAAGAAACGTTAGACATATTAAAAACTTACTTTAATATATGTAACTTGTTTACAAAAAAAAGAAAAAAAGATGCTCTTAAAATGACGTAGTCGAGACCGAGACGCAAACGACTCTTGCAATACCTTTTAGTTTTTCGAATTAAACACGACTTTGTGTTCATTTGAACTCATCAGATAAGATGTACCTGTGATCTCTACTGACCTAATGCAGTACATAACTTAAGCGAATAAAGTAAATGTGATTACTTGCTTAAAAGTACAGTAAGGACCACGAGAGTAGGTGGTTTCGATTGTAATATGACCTACTTTCTGGCATAGATAGTCATGTTAACTAATACAAGGACAACACGGATGTACCTGACAGCTCAAGGGTGGTTATGACCTCAATATCTGAGTATGTGTAAGTGAAGGAAGATCATGATTGCTCTAATTACCGACAAATCAAACGTAAGTAATTTGATCATGTAATGGTTTTGTTGTGGTCTCGAAATATAATCGAGTCTTCCTTTGCAGTTCACTACTTTACACTACGTGATTTTTTTAAATTGTTAACATTTTAGCTAGGGGCTGTCTAGAACCATGATTTATTAGTTTTCTATGTGAAAATATTTAAGTCTAATGAGCTTCACTGTATGGAAGAATAAAGGAAACAAGCTAAAATTGAACACTTATTTCAAACTTTCATGCAAGGTTCAGAGGTTGCATTTCAGCCCCCCAGTGGCTCAGCGGTATGTCTGCGGACTTACACGCTAAAATCCGGGTTTCGATACCCGTGATGGGCAGAGCACAGATAGCCCGTGGTGTAGCTTTATGCTTAATTCAAAACAACAACAACAACAAAAACTAGCATTTCCTTTGTTGTTGTTTTTTCTATAGAAAGTACAACTAATCTAGATACAATATCTGACAGGCCCATCCAGAATGATTCGCCAAAGTCAAGAGGTGGCAATTTTCACTTTTCGTCTGCTTACTGCAACGAAATTCCTGTTTGTTTGCTAATTCTGCGAGGTATTTTAAATAATGTAAAATCTGGTAGACATAATATGGGAGCACGGATTTTCAGATATTTTTTTAATTAGAATCTAGTTTAAAACTTTTTCTGTTGGTATGATGTTGTGTATGTTGTCTATTTTTTGACTGATTAGTTTGTAATTTGAAAACTTGTTGGTATTGAATTGAATATTTGAATTACTTGCTGAGATCCATATGAACAACCACAAACGAAATAATATATAACTTAAAAACCTGGTGTCGAATGTATTAATTACTCAATTAATTTAAATTTGCCTTCTTCTAAATTACATTTACAACAACTTTAGACCCTATAACTATTTTGAACTGTCTGTGGCATACTTTATATCAGTTATGTAAATTGTGACGTCAAAAAGGTTGGTTTTCAAGATTCTTTGTGAGCCGATGGAGCCGCCAGGTGGAGTATTTCGCGCCGCCCGCGTGACAGCTGGTGTGCAGGAAGTGAGAGCCGCCAAGCATGAAGAAGGAAGCAGATTAATACAGCAGGGTACTATTAGATGGACTGGACTGGACAGGGTCATTCTTCGTGTCGGCACGCGCTGAACAGGAGCTGTGTACAAGTAAACCTACACGATGTGTTCTGTTTTTCATACACACTCCCTGTACCTGACGTAGGTGAAACTCTACCTTGAAATTAAGAACAGCGTCAGTGTAGATAGTTCTTTCTTTACAGGAAACTTAATCTATGAAAAGTTGAAGGTCTGGCTTTACCAAAGTCTAAAATGGTTTGTACTTATTCGGTTTTTAACTGTATTTAAAATTCTTAATTTAACTTAAAGACAGTAAATATTTTAAGCCTTGTTCTTGTTGTGACACGCAAGGTAGATTATTGGATCTTGGTTTTTTACTGAGGTCTAATTATCATTACAAAATATTAATATTTGAAACATCGACAATATTGAAATGTATTTTGAAAAGCAAAATGAAAGTTGTGACAGTTTAAATGTTATAACAAATGAAATTATTTGTTTTATGCGAAATGTATTTAGCAGAGATCAGTAATTTAAGCGCTTTTATTTTATTGTTATTTCGTTATTCATGTATATCTAACTGAAATCTACGTTGTCATCCTGTACTTATGATTTGATGATCAGTATTTGAGAAGAAACGTGATGAACCTTAGGCAGGCCCGAATGAGTGACAATGTTGGGTTTATGAAACTAATATTGCACTCGTCCCGGCCTATCTTGGGATCTACAGACTCAACGGTTGAGGCGCCGAATAAATTATTTTCGATTTCTTGAGATTTGCCAGACCAACATATCAGGACTTCTCCAATTCGACGATTGATTGTTCTTTCAGATGTATTTACAGTGCTCAACATATCAACAGATACATGAATTAAGTTAAAATAGTGGAAATGTATGTATGTGTTGTATTATTTAAAAACGTGGTTGTGGATGAAAACATCCCAGAGGTAAATTGATCTACAGTTGTTGTTTTTTAATCCCTTCGAATTCCTTTAAAAATATTTAAATAGCATTTAAACAAATTATAATAATACGACAATTAATGTAATATGCATAATTTCCTACAATAGGAAAAATTTTTCCAACAAGGATTGCTTTACTTGTAATAAGACTGGTGAAGTTTAAATGAAAGTGTTTGGGATGAATTTTCCAGCATGGTAAGTTATGTACATTAATGTTGAATTGTACGACTTCAACCAGAAATGTTTAGTGTATTTATTTGTTTTTGAACTTTGCGCAAAGCTACACGAGGACTATCTGCGCTAGCCGTCCCTAATTTAGCAGTGTTAAGATTAGAGAGGAGACAGTTAATCATCATCACTCACCGCCAACTCTTGAGCTACTCTTTTACAAACGAATACTGGGATTGACTTTAATATTATAACGCTTCCACGGCTTAAAGGTGAGCATGTTTGGTGTGAGGGGATTCAAACCTGCAACCCTCAGATTGCAAGTCGAGCGCACTAACCACCTGGCCATGCCGGGTTGTTTAATATAAGTCGGATGGTTTATCTATGTTATCTCGTAAGAGTGGGTAGAAGCAAACAATATTTTTTCATCTTTATTTTTCAGAATAAACCAATGATTATGGGAATCTCACTGTCCGATCTGCTTGGCTCTATCCTGCTAGTAACTACTGATAACGAATTGTATAAAAACACTATTTCTGTAATGTATTAATAACTGATAGTTCCAAGATGAGGAGGATCGATGACTTGCGGGAGACGGCGCAGATAGTGCGGTGAATTAAAATAAGAGTAATGTATTTTAAGTGGAGGCTAAGTGACCTTTGTGATAACGACAAACCCACGTGTAGTGAAAATGTATTCTCCAGCCGGCTGGTGTGGGTGTTAGTGCTTTAATTAAACGGCTGGTATGGGTGTTAGCGCTTTAATTAAAACGTACTGAACAACGTTTCAAACTCCATGTCATTTTCAGGTTAACAAAGGGAGAGTTTGCAAACATTGTTCTGTAATTTATTTTGATTTAAGTGCTAACACTCATACCAGCCGTTTTGAGAGTACTAAGTGGCTTCCTTGTTTTAGAAGCGCCACATTCGGACTTTCTTTGTTTGATTTAACAGAGAAAGCAATTCGTGAGGACAATCATTTGTTAATATAACTAATAGGATACTTAGGTGAACACATTAGTGAAGGAAAAAAAATTATATAATAGTGATAGAGCTGATTCACAAACATGTTGTTTTCTTTACATATACGGATTGTTTTTTGTTTTTTGGTACATGGCCAAAGTTAAACGTTTATGGTTTGTATATTTAAGTGTTTCATCACAAAATATATAACTGATAGTGAATCATTAATGTGAAAGGTGTAAAAAAAATCAACCGTATTTTACTTTAACAATACGACTCTTAACCTCACTGGTACTTCTGCATCTGTATTTTCAAGTTGCTACAAATACGTGAATACCAGTTTCGAATTTAAAAGTAATATTATGGATTTTGCATATCAAATAGGTATTAGCTGGTATTACTGTTTTTCATATATAGTTAAACTAGGTATGGCATATATTAACAGGGAAAATCTAGAGGATAAGATCATGCAGAGTAAAATATCATTGCTAACAAGATCATATTGACTATTAATAGGGTGGAATCAGGTTGACAAGATCGTATTGATCACCAATAGGGTGGAGTATAGATGAAAACAAGATTGTATCAACTATAAATAGCATAAAATTTAATTGATAACAAAATCATGTTGACTATTAATAGGGTGGAATCTATTTGGTAACAAGCATATATTGGCTGTTTATAGGGTAAAACATTGTTTATTAAAATATGTTTACTATTAACAGGGTGATATCTGTTTGGTAACACGATTATACTAACTTGGTAATATTGATGATAATAGGGTTAAATTCTATTATATATATATACTGACTTGGTGTATTGTGTTTTGCACAATTGATTATAAAAATGCCTGTATGGTAGTTTGATCATGAATTCGACTAAACTCTTATGTGGAAGAAACGTGCAAGAACATAGATGTTGATAACAAAGTGTTTTCTGGAAATGGGAAGACATACCAAACATAAACATTATGTTGCGGTTTTTCATGACGAGAAACCCGCTTGAAATAAAATTGTATCTCAGAATGGCTGATGTGGGTATTAACAAACCTGAAGATGACCGAGGAAGGTCGAAACGTTTCCCTCTCCTTATCAGTAAAATGTGTTAATATCATTACCAGCCGTTCTGAGATACACAATATAGCAGTGTTATTGAGATGTATTGTGTTTCACTAATCGATGCCTCCCAGTGGCTCAGCGATATGTCTGTGGACTTACAACACTAAAAACCGGGTTTCGATACCTGTGGTGAGCAGAGCACAAATAACTAGTTGTGTAGCTTTGTGCTTAATTTAAAACAAAAACAACACTATTCGAGAATACGGTCCGTTCCTACTTAATTACTTTAAATACCAGAGTTATTAAATTTTTCTACATTAAATCCAAATTTCACTCCCACTCTCCTGTGGCACAGCGGTATGTCTGCGAACTTACAACTCTGGAAACCAAATTTCGATATCCGTCCGGTGTTGGTAGAGCACATACAGCTCAGCGTATCGCTTTGTGTTTAACCACATAAAAAAAGTACCCAGTTCGCTGCAAACGCGGCTAGAAACAAAGCTTTTAATATTACAATTATAAAGATCCGATTTGTTATTTATATAACAATATAACGAACTGATTAACTAAGTTAAATGTATAATAAGGACATTCAGTTAAAGGTATTTTTTTGTTTGGTATTTTTGCAGCGTCACGGCAAGCTACAAAGATGTTACACGCTGAGACAATCGCAACGACGCATGCGTGTATTCGCTATACCTGAAACGAAATATGCTTTGAAAGTCGACGGACAAGGCCTATCTGACCACCGACCAGCATTGAGTGAAAGAGGCGTATATTACAAAGATGTTGTTTGATCGAGCAAAAAGTTTCCCCAATGTCGATGGTCCAGTTTTTCTTCGTGAGCTGACATTTTGTAAGCAAGAAGAACGGTCCTCCAGCTAATATAATAGCAGACAGCAGCTGCTCCTCTGTCATGGTTGACCTTGATACTGGAGAGTTCATACAGGGCACAAAGCTACCAAAGAAAGGACGACAAACTTCTTTCTTCTTTCGTTTCTTGTTACTATTATTGCAGCTGCGCATATGCTGTTGTTTCACCCCACCTTTCTACCTCAACATGCACGTACCCTTGAGCTATCCAGATCCAACTCTGGTCCACACAATCTCCCATTCTTGAACTGGCGCACCTATTTCCTATTCAACTCGACCTAAATACAATATATTGAATAGCACACAACATTGTTGTTCACCAACGGTTCAAACCATGCTATCTATATATGAAGCTCAGCTTTAAAATCTTACAAGAAATGCATTTCTTGTTCTTTCTGTCTAAATAACCATCTGTCACGATCTCGAGCCATACAACTACCATTCTTTCAGTCTTTTTCCTGACGCGTGATATTTTATTTTTACTACATGATATTTTTCAAAAAATTCCTTTTTATTCCGAGTTAGATGGTAAACGCTGATGAATATATTTTTATGGCTACGATTAATAAACAAACGATGCACTTACTCACCTAAGTTATTAACCAAAATTAGAGAATCCTCAACTTGACAAAATGTCTTGCACAAAGCCCCCTACAGTCGTTCATTCATACTATATCCATGAGCAGGCATTTCCTACTTCCAAGAGTTAAGCCTAAGTAAACAATTAATTAATTTTGTACGTGAATCGTTTTTCATATTATTTTTGTTTTCTATTTTTTATTTGTTATTTTTGTTATACATATCAAAAAAAGATAGAAACCTTCTTCTCTGAAAGTTTAGCAAAATGATTAATAAAAGAATGTTCATTTTCCAATTTCAGAGAAATCGTGAATAAACGACGAACTAGTAACTGAAAGTGTTAAAAACAAGAGGAAGGTTTTTACACCAAAAATTATGAATCTAAAACTATCAGTGAATGTATTTATTAATATAATTGGATGTGTAAGAACCTTAATGAA
This sequence comes from Carcinoscorpius rotundicauda, assembly GCA_011833715.1. Taxonomy (NCBI): domain Eukaryota; kingdom Metazoa; phylum Arthropoda; class Merostomata; order Xiphosura; family Limulidae; genus Carcinoscorpius; species Carcinoscorpius rotundicauda. The sequence goes on along the minus strand of CM022392.1, from coordinate 15,525,162 downwards.
AACATAGATCTAACGTTCTTTAATTATTAAATAAAACTTTTGTTCTTAAATTTTCATTCTTATTATTGTATATCATTCACCTTTTATTCTTATTTAGTACTTATGTCTATTTTCGTTTTTTTTCATTCTTTACTATTCAAATAACCTTACTTTATTTTTGTTTGTTCATTTTTCTGATCCACCACTGGATTTATGGTAAGTCTACAAACTTAAAATACTAAAATACGGAAAACAACTTTGTTATATATCGAAGAAACAAAATTTTCTTAATACATTTTTTAATCTTAATTGGGATTTATCTTTATATTTATATTTTTAACAACTTTACATTTTCTATTACTTTTGTTTCCAATAATTCTTTATGCTTTACTTTCTATTTATTGTTAGCATTATTTTATATTATTTCTATTATTCTTGAAAATTTTGATATCATTATGTTTTATTTTTTAAACGAATTGTTTATAATTTCATAATTTTTATTAACTTTGCAGTGTTATTAAATCTTTGTTACTTCATTTTAGTCACGTGACATGACATAATAATCATTTTCAAGATGAGATCTTTCATGTCAGTTTTGCACTGAAACACATTAGGAGTGAAAACAGTAGCTATGTTTTTTTCAGATTTTTTGTAAATAATATATTTATTAACACAATTTTTATAAATTATGAAGCTAAGACTGAAATGGTGTAATTTTCAGGAAGTGCCTAAATATCTAGATATTTTCTGAAAGAGAAATCACTTATGTTTTCCTGTCGTAAGGTTAATTCACATTCTCAAAAAGTTGTGGCATTGTTATTTCAATTAAATATTTACTTTTAATTTTTTGAGTTAATGTTTACATTTTATTCTCTCTAACTTGGATTTATATTTATTTAAATTTTGGTTTTCTACTTTTTTAGTTTAATTGATTTGTTACGTAAATTGTTTTTAATTTTATTTATTTTTATTCTCATCGTAATATTTTATTATCATATCCTTACTTTAATTGTACCACACAATTTTATTTTTTCCATAATGTCTATGACGTCTAATTTTTGAAAACACACACATCTTTCTTTAATTTTTACTCCGTATTTCAGTGTTAGGATGCTTTAATAATTCTTATTTTATTAATTCTATATATAATTATTTTATCATATCAGTTAATTTTTATTTATTATTATACACATTTTTCAGAATATCAGAAAAGGAATCATCTCGTGTTTTTGGGGATTTTATCAAAATGATGGAAATAAAATTGTTCTCTCTTCAAAGCAACTACAAAAATATGTAAAAATAATGAATAGACAATAAAATGGTAACTGAAAACGTTTTCAAAACAACAAGGTAGTTTTAACACTGAAAATTAAATATATATAAATAAAATACGAGCGAGTTGTATAAGAACCTTAATAAAACAGATCTACTATTCTTTAATTTTTAAATTAATTAGTTCTTAAATTTTCATTATAATTATTATTCTGTTTTAGTGACAAGACATGAAACTAAAATTATCTTTGTCAAGATGAGCTGTACTAATGTCAGTTTCACACTGAAACAAATTAGAAATACAAACAGTTGTCGTTTTCTTCACATTTACTAATCTTTCGTCGGTAAATGACTGACGATTGAGATGTTTTAATTTCGTTCTTGCAATGTGAGAGTCGCGTGTTCGAATCCCCGTTCTTCCAAAAATGCTTTCTTTTTCAACGGTGGGGGCGTTACATTGTAACAGTCAATCCAACATTTCGTTGGTAAAAGAATAGCCCAAGAGTTGGCAGTAGGTGCTGATGACAAGCTGTCTTTTCTCAAGTCTTTCACTGCTAAATTAGGGTTAGCGCAGACAGCCCTCGTGTAGCTTTGTATTAAATACAAAAAGAGATCAAACTTAAGGTCAGATTGGAAATTTTGCATTTCTTTTTTCCATCTCGGAACAACATTATAAATGCTAGCAAGAGTAATGCTAATATATTATTTGTTATGTAAGACAAACCAGCTTAACTAAAAGTAAAACTTTAATTGAAATAAAAAAAAATTAAAATCATTAAAATAATGGATACAAAACATTAATGTACAAACAATAGTCGTTTTCTTCACATTAACTAAACTTTCGTCGGTAAATGACTGACGATTGAGATGTTTTAATTTCGTTCTTGCAATGTAAGAGTTTTTTATTTACAATACTAAAATCAGAGGTTTAATTTCCCTTATGGACACAACAAATAACCCTGTGTGGCTTTTCTTTAAGTTGATGATGTTTTGAATTAAGCACAAAGCTACACAATGGGCTTTCTGTGCTCTGCCCACCACGGGTATCGAAACCCGGATTTTAGCGTGTAAGTCCGCAGACATACCGCTGAGCTTTTCTTAATGAAAACACACACATCTTTTTTTAAATATTTTATTCCGTATTTCAGTGTTATGATGTTTTAATAATTCTTATTTTATTGACTCTATGTATGATTATTTTATCATATTAGGAAATATATATGAAGATAAAACACGAAAAAGGAAAAAAAATGTTAAAGTAAATAATGAAAATGTAAGAAAAAACAATTATGGAATCAATTGAAATCACTGTCATTTATGTCATTTTAATAACATGTTACATCATGTCTTATGTTTTCTTCTATTAACATATTATGCTATGTGACGTCACCTCATTCCACGTGACGTCATTTTATTTCAGATGACGTCACTTGTTGGAATTTGACACCACATCTTATAACATGACGTTGCACAATATGACCTACTAGCTTAAACAGTTTTACCTATTATGACATAGCTTATATGAATTAGGTGTAGAGAACAAGTTCGAAACTTTGTGGTAAATATGCTTTAGGTATAATTTGATTTGACTTTGTTGTTAAGCACAAATCTACACAGTAGGCTTTCTTTGTTTTGGCCACCACGAGCATCGAAACTAGTTTTTAGCGTCTTAAGCCTGCGGATTTGCAGTTAGCCTTAGGCATATTGAAACAATTTTAAGATGAAAAAAGTCTTGGATTTCCAAATGCCCTTTAGCTGTAGTAAAATTTATATAGATATCTAACAACACTAGAAGTATCAGTTTATTTATTTTCTTCTACAAAGTGATAACCATGTAACAAATAACGACTTATAGCCCTTGAATGATTTTGATTATGCTGATAAAATACACAAAATAAGTTTTGATGTCACATTATTTTATTTGAAATAATTTATATAAAGTGTTTGATGGAGTATGTGTGGCTTTTCACAGATTAATTTGTAAACCTACTCTTCGCTTTGAAGACGGACAAATTAAGTTATACTAATTTATTTATATTTTTTGCTAACTATACTGTCGATGCCAAAGATGGTTAGAATAGACATTTTTATGCCCTCCGCTCAAAAGCAAATGAACTATAAAGGTCATAACTAAACACTTTAATTCAGTACTATTGGCATGGCCAGGTAGCTAAGGAGATCGACTCGTGATACAATCGTCGCGAGTTTGAATCCCCGTCACACCAAACATGCTCGTCCCTTCAGACGTCGGGGTGTTATAATGTCATGGTTAATCACATTATTCGTTAGTAAAAGAGTAGCTCAACAGTTGGCGGTGGGTGGTGATGACTAGCTGTTTTCCTTCTAGTTTTAAACTGTAAAATTAGGGACGGCTAGCGCAGATAGCCCTCATGTAGCTTTGTGCGAAATTCAAACCAAATCAAACACTCAGTTGACATGGCAGATAGCTCAACGAGGCTTTGCTCTCAAATAGCCAATCAGCCATCCTGATACAATCTTATTTTCTATAGATTACTTCTAATCGTGTTCTACTTATAAAGCTTCTGTTTGTTGGAATATGACTTTTTAGTTCAAGTATTATAGCTTTGATCAGTGATGTTACCAATAATATAAATATTTAAATTACGTATAAACTGAAAAACAAACTCTACTTCGGAGTTAAACAAATAAACAAACTCAACCTGCAGTTTATTTGAGGTCAAGGAGTATTCTCAGCAAAGCATGGCGTTTGTGGGAAGTAATAAAATGTACTTTTAATTTACGTTTGCCACATTATACCATCTACATTTTATTTTACAAAAGTCCAACACATAAAGGTGCATTTCCATCACATAGAAAATTGATTGTAATAATATAATTATTAAACAGCAATTTTTATCAACGTGAAATTTCTTACAATGAACAGTATTCCAATTCAAAAATTTTCAAAATTTGATATTACAGTAAAAGTTTTTTAACATATTTAACAAAAACTGTATATAAAAAAAAGACTTAAGAGGATTGGCTTCCTTACATTAATCTGCATATAATTGTCTGAACGCAAAAAATTATAAAAATATGAAGGTACTTCGTTGAGAAATAGAGAATGAGTCACCAAGTGTCCTTTCAGAATGAAAATATTCATGAGGCTTAACTATTAAAGCTTTGAAACCTTGAAATTTCTTGGATTTGCGAAACTTGATTCACATCTAGTGTCAATGATGCTAACTTTTCTTTTTACCGTTAAGCAATAGGTTTGATGTTGCTGTTGTTTTAACATAAACCTATATAATGGGCTTTGAACATTTTTTCCTCCGTTGAAAATCGAACCTCAGATTATTGTGTTGCGAATACCGGGAAACCAATGGGTTTGAAATGTGCAGTATCAACAGTGGTGGCTGAAATATGATATGTGAAAATGCATAGATATGTCGGAAAACGTGCCCCTAAAGACAGCCTATTATTTGGGTTTAAAGTATCTCGTTAACAATAAAGTCCTTGGTAGAAACTGTTCACCTGCATGACAAAAGACCACAAGCGATGTTGAACACAATGGCTTTGGTCCAGAGCCGTAAACAACTAGTTATTGTCACAGGATGACGGATTGCATGTTCGTAACTAGAGGCATTCAGTTATAGTCGCCTAATGCCCAGCAGCTGATACTTCCACATCAGTGACTTTTCCAGAAGAAGCTTTCGTAACGTGGGAACTGGCAGTAAGAGTCTTCTGCGCGAAGTGTTTGCCGGCCTCTAACGAATGAAGACAAACAATACACATCTTCAAGTAGCAACAACAAAAATACTATGACAGTTGTACATGATGCATTTGAACAGTTAGTCACTGCCAGTAAAAGTGACATCTTTTAATTTCTTCTAAACCACGTTTCAACTATTGTTTTTTTAAATTTTAACATTAGTATGTTCGCTGAAACTGCAGTACAACGTGTTTCGAAACATACGATTAAATATCACAACATACGACCAACCAACAATACAAAATGGCGGACGATACGAAACATTTATTACTTAACAGAGAGTTGTAGGAAGATAGTTTTGTGGGTGTGAATAATTCTAAATATTAAATATCAATTTTATTACTTGAAAATTTTCCAAGTTGTTTAGAATAAGATTATGTAGATAGATGCAAAAATAATTAATAATTATTATACTTTTAATTTTTTCTCTGGAACACATTTATTAAACCACAAATATTTGTGTTTTGTATCTAAAGCTCATGGTGTTCAGTTAAATTATTTATTGTACGATTAAATTGTAATCATATATTTTTTTCTAAGTCTCTCTTTACGCTATGCCCACTGCGGAAATCGAGCCTAAGATTTAATAGCTGTTAAGATTACACTGAGTAACTAGGGCACAGTTGGCAATTATGTATAAACACATATACTTTATTACTTTTCAAAGAGGAACATAATAAATTTGTTGTTGTTTTTTAATTTCGCGCAAAGCTTCTCAAGGGCTATCAGCGCTAGCCGTCCATAATTTAATAGTGTAAGACTAGAGGAAAGGCAGCTAGTCATCACCACCCACCGCAAGCTCTTGGGCTACACTTTTACCAACGAATAGCGGGATTGATCGTAACATTATAAAGCCCTCACGGCTGAAAGGGCGAACATATTTAGTGCGATCGGAATTCGAACCCGTGACCCTCAGATTACGAGTCGAACGCCTTAACCAATCTGGCCATGCCAGACGGAGTAATAAAGTATATATAGTTATATGTAACTGCCAACGAGGAAACTAATAAAACGTGTATTTATATGTAACTGCCAACGAGGAAACTAATAAAACGTGTATTTATATGTAACTGCCAACGAGGAAACTAATAAAGCATGTTTTACGTAATATTACACTGAGTGAGTAGGGGATAGTTGACAGTTACATAAAATACATATACTTTATTATTTTTCAACGATGAAAGAAACCAAAACTGTAGCTGGCTTTTATTCTTCTGGTTTATAGCTCTAGGTGGTTTTCTGAAGTCCACATTGATACATTTACTAACATTAATATAATTAATTACTCATGTTTCCTTTTTGCTTATTTTCCCAGTCTTTATATTTTAAAATTCGAGATGTATACTTGGAAATTAATACTATATACCACAGTTTTCCGTATGCTGTTTTTTTCCACTTGTATTTCACGTACGTTACTTTGCGCATAGGTAGGTGGTAAGATGTAGCATCAGGCGTTGTCTAGTGGTTAGCGTGCTCAAGCTGTGAATTCGAGATTCGTGGTTTACGATCAGTTGCCGTCACCAAAACTCGTGAAGCAATTTGTAACCAGGGGGTGAGCTATAAAATTCACAGTCAAATTCTACTGTTTGATCGATGTATTCGACGAGTTTATAGAATGTTATGTTAAACTTAAATCCATCAGTTGAAGTTAGAGGCAGCTGGGCTTACTTAGATTAAAGTGTGTTGTACTATTTGACCTTTAACCTAATGTTATCTCTTATATGATTATTCCCAACAGAAATAGCAGCTCCAAATAACTTTATTAAACGGGGTTTTGTCCTCAGAAGAGTGCCAGGGACACAAGGAGAGATTTAATATTTGGGGTAGGGTTTAAAGCGGGTTAGAATTAAATGGGATTCAAGAATACCTTTATAAATTAACTATTAATATCATATATGAATACTATAATACCATCAGAAATGAGTGTTGTCAGCATAAAACATCTTATATAGTAGATCACAGTATGTTTGTCAAAAATATGAAAAACAAACAAGACACTTTAGGTTCTAGCACGGTAGAATAGGGGTCAAACACCAGCCTATTTAGATACCATCAATGTTTTGATGAGAAGGATGATAGCAGTCATCTAAATACTTATTAGATTATTTTAAAAATTGGTCCAAAAAATAAACTGGGTCCACTCTTACTCGGTGGTCCCATTAAGTATTTTATTGTTAGTAAAATACTGTAAACCCAAAGAATAGGGCCATATTTAAGGGTATACTTTTCGACATTCTTATTTATTTACGTATATTTTGACCATCATTGGTGGGGACACATAACGTTTAATATGTTGTACTAAAACTTAAGAAAGAAAAAACAATCTAATAAGTTTCAAAACATTAGAAGTTAAGCACTATAATGCCATCTGGTGATTAAATTTCTTTCCATCATGAAAGTCATTTTTAATGTTTATTCATTATTGCGCTTAAAAGAATATGCACGTTAGTGTGTTACAGAAGTTAAACATGTTAAGACTTTTATGCGATTTCTAGTAATTACAAAATAAACACACAGATAGCGCTCAAGTAGCTTTGCGCGAAATTAAAAACAAAATAAAAAACAAATACAAAAGAAACTTTTACTGCTATTATAAAGTATTATGGAATTTGGCATTGAAGTACTGTTTACGAAATTTTACATTTGTCCACGTTGAATCCGACAAAGCAATTGTGAAAATCTATAATTTTATTTCGTAATGTAAGCCTACACAATAAATAAAGTTTGTCTTGATTCGCCATAATTGTAATACTGCCACCCACCTCCTTCACAGTGGTGTGTCTGCGGACTTATACTGCTAGAAACCGGATTTCGAAACCTATGGTTGGCAGAGCGAAGATAGCCCCTGATGTAGTTTTGTTTGTTTCTGAGTTTCTCTCAAAGCTGCACGAGGGCTATCTGTACTAGCAGATCCTAATTTAGCAGTGTAAGACGAGAGAGAAGGCAGCTAGCCATCACCACCGACCGCCAACTCTTGGGCTACTCTTTTATCAAAGAATAGTCGGATTGACCGTGACATTATAACTCCACCACGGCTTAAAGGGCGAGCATGTTTGGTGCGATGGGGACCCTTTGTAGTTTTGCGCTTGATAACAAAGAAAGATGTGCAATACAACAAAATACATCTTGCACTTTTAATTAAGAGTTCCAGTAAACTTACTCAGTGTAGGTAATGCCTGGTAGAAAGGTGTTTTGTCAACATTCCAAAAGGAAGGACAGTCCATCATAAAACTTGCCATAAGTACAATATACAAATATAGTTCATTATAAACTGCCTTTGAATGAATTTGTACTTTTACGTATTTTTCAGAATTATCACGGGTGACTTTCGCGTGCCCGGCATGGCTAAACATGCTAACTTTTTCAGCCTTGGGGGAGGCGTTATAATGTCACATTCAATCCCACTATTCGTTAGTCAAAAAGAGTAGCCCAAGAGTTGACTGTGAGTGGTGATGTGACTGCTTTCTCTTAGTCTTACACTGCTAAATTAGGAATGGCTAGCGAAGACAGCCCTCGTGTAGTTTTACACGAAATTGAGAAACAAACTTTTTGTGCTAAAACCCCTTACAACCACCACCACAGTGACAGAAACAAATCTTCTGGTACAAAGGCATTAGGCATGACAACTAGTTTTCCTTTCACTTTTATTAAGATAATGCATAAAACTATTTTTAATGTTTTATATCTCTAAGATATTTGTGTGGATCATTTTATCATTTCATTTTCGCATTTAATCACGTTAAAAAAACATGAAAAATATTTCCATAACTTCAAACATCGTATTTTACTCAATCAATGTATTACTGAAGGCACATTTTGTCCATCAGTATTAAACTTGATATGAATGCGTCTTCATAGTTGCAATACGCATCAGATTCCGTAACGTGACATCACGCGTGCAGAAACGTCACCACGATATATTTAATAGCTTGAGAACATGTCTAACTGACATTAACCCTATGTGCTAATCACCGAAGTATGGCACATGACTAAACGTTTTCTTACAAATAGCTCTGATCGTTGAACTAAAGAGCAAAATTTATCTTTGTCGTCACTCTTGACAGTCATTAACTTTCCGTATCAGTTTAAGGTTGTATATTAAAAGTGGAAAAATCGTCAGTTTTTGACAGTCTGGTTTCTCAGTTTTTTTCCCTGGAACGTATAAAAAAATCCAGCTACGTTTCGATAGTTTTTGATAGAATTCAGAGATAGGTAAGTTTAATGTAGTTAAATATTTACATATTAAATAACTGAGTGGGTAACTCAGCTATAAAAATAATGATTTTAGTTCTCTTGTTCCGCATGTCATAAACAAATTAAAACAAAATGGCACATTAGCCTAAATAAGGCATGCTTATAGATATATATTTCTTTATTTGTTTTTTTAATTTCGCACAAAGCTACTCGAGGGCTCTCTGTGCTAGCCGTCCCTAATTTAGCAGTGTAAGACAAGAGGGAAGGCAACTAGTCTTCACCACCCACCGCCAACTCTTGGGCTACTCTTTTAACAACGAATAGTGGGATTGACTGTACATTATAACGCCCCCACAGCTTAAAGGGCGAGCATGTTTGGGGCGATTGGGATGCGAACCCGTGACCCTCAGATTACGAGTCGCACACCTTAACACGCTTAGCCATGTCGGGTTACTTATAAGGCCTTGTGCTGCCATCGTGTGACAAGAATGGTTACTTTATTTTAGTGCATCTCAGAACGGCTGATATTAACACTTTTATTGATAAGCAGAGAACACCGTTTCCACCTTCCTAGGTCATCTTCTGATTAACCTTTGTTCTCTGTTTAATTTATATTGGAAAATAACTTAACCTTAGAAAAAAATGTTTATTCGAAGTTAAGCACAATGCTACACAAAGGGCTATCTGTGCTTCTTCCACCATGGGTACCAAAACCCGATTTATAGCGTTGTAAGTCCACATCCGTACGACTAGTAACTGTTCCAACATGACTGAAGTCGTATCTTTAGACGATCAGATAAGATGACACACAGAGACATTTAGTTTATTTGTTGATTACATTTATGGTGAACAGATCATAGCTGGACAACACACAGATCGTGAATAAACTTGTATTTTTTAAATTTTCAATTTTGATCACATTTATAAATGTGGTTATTTTGTGGAGACAGTAAATTCAAATGTACTTAAAAGAAGAAAGTTTGATTATTATATGAATAGTAAGGCCTAACTTTACTTATTTTTTTTAAAGTTTATTTAGCTAATAGCTTTAGTTTAGTGGATTAGACAACAAAAATGGTCCACTAAATACTGGACCAGCGTGAATAGGCTAAGTTTCGGGTTCTAATCCCCCTCACACCAAACATGCTCACCCTTTCAGCCATGGGGACGTTATAACATGACCGTCAGTCCCACAGTTCGTTGGTAAAAGAGGAGCCTAAGAGTTGGCGGTGAGTAGTGATGACTCGCTGATTCGCTTTTAATCATACACTGCTAAACTGGGGACAGCTAGCATAGATAGCTTCCGTGTAGCTTTGCGCAAATTTAAAAAAAAACAAATCAATAATTTTTTTCTGTCATTAAGTATTATGTTACATAACATATCCTAAATTTTTGAGTGAATATGAGAAAATCACAAGCAATAAAAATAGTTGCAAATACTAAGTAACTGTTGGTTAACTGAAGAAATTGTTACTTTTAATGTGAAATCACATGTAAGTAATAAGGTAATGCTGTTTTATTCTACAAAATAACCTTGAAGCTAAAAAAATATGATTATAATTTACGTGGTTACAATTAAAATTAAAGAACAATGGTTGTCTTATTAAATCACACAACAACGCATATATATATATTTTTTTAATGCGTGGTAGTTTTCAAAACACGAAAGTCACGTTTAAAAGTCACTGTATAGGAAGGACTGTTTGCGCTATGCCCATTGCAGGTATCGAAATTCGATACTTCAAGCAAATATTTTACATATTAAGTAGATTATAATGTTTTTCTTTAATATTAGTTTCTTGTTGCTGCATTTTGACGATTCGAAACAATAAAACACAAAGAGTGTTGAAATAATTACTAATTTGAAGGATCAACAGATGGCGTTAAACAAGTTTAAATAACTCCTTTATTTATATAAAAAAATATAGTAAAATTATTCAGCGTCATTTATATATAATATCCAAGCCCTTTTCTAATTGTTATTCATTTTAAATTCACCTTATCTAAAGTATCATTTCAATAATAAACAATCAATAAGGTCTATTATCGATGAAATTCTATCAAAGTCTAAGAAGTTAAAGATTTTTGTTCTCTTATTGGTTCGAATATAGCTCGGGCCCGTAATCTAAAGGTCGTGGGTTTGAATCCCCGTTGCAACAAACAGTCGTGGGGGCGTTATAATGTGATGATTAATCTCACTATTCGTTTTTGTAAAAATAATATTCCGAGAGTTGACGGAGAATGGTGATGGCCAGCTGCCTTGCATCTAGTCTTATACTGTTAAATTAGGGACGGCTAGCTCAGATAACCCTCGTTTAGCTTCGAAAGAAATTCGAAACAAACCAAAACAATTCTTACAATATCTAAAATCTCTACCTTAATGTTGTATAATTTGATATTCTGTCGACCACTGGGGTATTAACCTGCTTTGATGGTCTCTTTTATCTGATCTTCCATCCTTCTGTTACCCTCCCCAATGTGTCAGTGGTAATTTTATGAACTTAAAATGGTTAAATCCAAGGCTCAATTCTCCGTGGTGGCCAGAGCACAGACAGTTAGTTCATTTTGTATCTTTGCACTAAAAACAGGCAAGAAAAACTCAGACTTTTATTCTTTAAGCCAAAGTTTTTTGATGTTTGTGCTAAAAAAAGATGTTAACCTTTATTTATGGGGAGCATATGACCTTTAAAAAATAAATTTTGTGTTACAAAATTGAGCGTTGTTATCTTATTAGCAATGAAACTTTTAATAAATACTTTGAAGATGTAAAACTTGGGGAGTCGTGGTGTTAAAGCTCCTACTTTTTAAGTACATTTTCTAGTACTTGATAGTAGAAGATTAGAAGGCCAAAACGAACGGAAATACTAAACGTATTGGAGGACTGAAATGTGGACTTATCAGGCTCACGTGGTAGCTGCTTTCTTGAAGCTGGCTTGAGGCAGCAAAACTTTAATATATTTATGTATGTTTAATTATATATATTTCATTTAATACAACCATGGGCTGGATGAAGATAAATTGTTCTTTCTGAGGGTCTTCGGTTGTTATCAGAGTTTTGGATTCTAAATTTGTTTCAGATTTGAAATTTTGAGAAAACCTTAAACCGAAATAACCATCATGATTAGTTTGTTTCTTATTTTAATTTTCTGTGAAACAATTTCAAGTTTTAAGCATCCTATAACATCTGAGGTGATAAATTATCCTTTTCTTCTTAAGTTTAGTTGTAAATTCAAAATATATACAAAATTTGTAAAATCGCTCCACCGAAAGGATTTTCTTGCTGACGGAACTCGGTCAACAAACTTCAGAATATAATTTTCTTTACCATTTTTGTTTATGTTAAGCTCTGCTTCCATTTATGTATCTGCACATTTACTTACTTGATTTATCAATTTATGGTAGTTTATAAAAACTCAAAGAAATAAATCAAACCTCACATCACAATAAAATACAAAAACAAACAGTTATTCAGTGTTATTCGTTATCTCTGCTTGTCTTTCTACGTAAGATACAAAACTACAAAGCTTGACTTGGTTTGTTATGGATTTTGCGCAAAGCTGCACGAAGGCTCTCCGTGCTCTGCCCACCACGGGTATCGAAACCCGGTTTCTTGCTTCGTAAGTCCGCAGACATTTTGCTGTGGCCCTGGGGAGCATAAAAAAGAATATTAATGTTACGCCTATATTTTGTAAAACAAACAAATTCCAATTAGTATTATGTTGTTCATAATACGTTTTAATCAAATATTCGCCTTTAATTCAAAAACAAAAAACAATTTTTTTTTCCAATTTAAGAAATCTGAGAATTATGAATGAATCCCCTAAACGTTATTCACTTAGAAATTGATTGACAAAATTATTAATTTCATTTTGAATATAATACTAAAATTATTTATGACTATTAAATGCAAATTAGGAAGAAAAATAAACACACATGTACATTCAAGATCTTGGAAAAAACTCTTAGGTTGAAGAAATCTTAATATAAGACAGTGAAAACCTTATAATCTGAGTGTTTTTGAAAGGCGAAACTCACTTCTTGAAGAGTAGAAAAAAAATGTCCCTGAAGAAGAAGGGTCCACCTTTCGAGAAAGTTCTGGTTATAAGGTTTTTATTGTTTTCTTCCAGATGCATATTTTTAGGGAACAGACTTTTATTTTCACTTTGTTGAAAGTGTTGAGTTGAACAATATACTGTCTGCGTTGTACACGTAGGGAAATAACAGTTTTATCTGATGCAAGAAAGTCAATTGCGTGTTTAATGTTGTTGCACTGGAGCAACAACATAGCAGTACAAACTAAGATAGTGACCAGAGGTTCGACAGATACAGGTCATTTTTGTTCATGGTGCACAGAAGTTGGTCAGTTTACCTAATTAGCTCTCAATATTTTGTTATTTTTATTTACGATATTATCGACTGTCTCTCATTTAATCCTCGTTGCACGATTTTTGACAGTAGAGAACATGTTGCTAATGAATATTCATGATGGTATAAATATTCATGAAGGCTATGGAGGTTGAACTGTTAGGAATAAACTTCGGCAATCAAAGTATCTCAAGATTAAGAATTCTGTTTGATTTTTCTTGAAAGTTTACACAATTATTATAATAACGTGCAGTTCGCGAATTATCTGTATATGTTGGAAAGTTTGGAATGATATGATTAAAGCTGGACAGTTTCGTAAATCATTTGAACCCTGACAGCTACCGATTATCTGCAAAAATTCTTTGTTTGTTTTGAATTTTAGCGCACAGCTACTCGAGGGCTATATGCGTTAACCGTCCCTACTTTAGCAGTGTAAGACTAGAAGGAAGACAGCTAGTTATCACCACACACCACCAAGTCTTGGACTGCTCTTTTTACCAACGAATAGTGGGATTGACTGTCACATTATAAATCCCCCCACAGCTGAGAAAAGGAGAATGTTTGGTATGACAACGAGGTTTCTTTTGGATAAGGGTTAACTCTCTTTAAACAGGGATATGATAAAACACCTCAGATAGCAACAATACTACAACCGTGAAAAACATTAATATAAACAACACAAATAATAACAGTTAGCAGAAAATAAGCTATTTGGAATTGCGACACTGTCGATGGCTTTTTAAAGATTTATTACAATTATTTGTCGACGTGTGATTGAAACATCCAACAATTAAAGTTACTGTGTACAAAAATTAGGTTTAAGTTGCTACACGCATGTACACAAATCATTAGTTTACATACTATTTGTTTAAGAAAAAACTGTTGATTACAGACTTGTCTCCAAATATAATATTTGTTCTCAGTATTTGTTTATGTTTACACCAAGAAAAATCTTCTCTCTCTTTCCATTAAACCGCTATAATTTTGGTCAGGAATTGTAGAAGAAAAAGTTTTGTTAGATTTCGAGGAAAGATACACAAGAGCTATCTGTGTTAGCTGTTCCTAATGCTGAAGTGATGGACTAGATGAAAGACAGCGAGACAACATCGCTCACTATCTGTGTTAGGTGTTCCTAATACTGAAGTGATGGACTAGATGGAAGACAGCGAGACAACATCGCTCACTATCTGTGTTAGGTGTTCCTAATACTGAAGTGATGGACTAGATGGAAGACAGCTAGACAACATCGCTCACTATCTGTGTTAGGTGTTCCTAATACTGAAGTGATGGACTAGATGGAAAGAAGCAAGAAAACATCACTCACAGCCAAGTTTTGAGATACTCTATACCAACTAAATGTGCGATTATTTATCACATTGTAACACTCTCAAGGCTAAAAAGGTGAACAAATTCGGTGATACACTAACCACGAGATCATGTCAGGCCATTCATAAACAAAGGGGTGTTATTACTTTATTAATTAATTCCAAAACTAACTCTGGATTACACAAATCAAGATGAGGTATCTGATATTAAAAGTTTAGTTCTTCACGTGATCTAACTGCTGTGGCGATAATACACACGAATACAAGACAATATTTACTAAACCTATTTCACTTATTTTTAACCTGTGTCGTTGACTTATGTAGTTTGATTTCACCTTTTTTATTTACTTAATACATTCACTTGGATTTCTTATTTCCATTTTTGTTGTTAAAAGTAAGTTAAAAATCTTGGAAACGCAAGTTAACGAAAATATTGTTGTTTTGAATTAAGCACAAAGCTACACAATAGGCTATCTGTGCTCTGCCCACCACGGGTATCGAAACCCGGATTTTAGCGTGTAAGTCCGCAGACATACCGCTGAGCCACTGGGGGGCGTTAACGAAAATAGGAAGAAAAACATTAGGAACTCTACGTTAGGTAGAGATACTCTCCATCATTGGTTCAGCAATATGTCTGTGGACTTACAACGCTAAAAATCGGGTTTCGATACTCGTGATGAGCACAGTACAGATAGCTCATTGTATAGCTCTGTGCTTAACTACAAATAAACAGAGCAGTTTGAGTGCTAGGAAGTACTTTTCAAAATATGAATAGTTCAAACTGGTAAGTTGTTTTTAAACATGTTTATAAAAGCTGAACGAAAATAATTTGAACTTCGTTGTTGTAATTTTTTTCGGCAAATGCTTTAGAAAGCTATTTCTAAGCTGGAGATATTGGAATTTAAGCTTTAATATCTACTTATATGTCCCTATAATCTAAGGACATTTTTAACAGTCAATAATCTGAGAATAAGTTGCCGTTATTATTAAGCACAAAGGGCTATCTTTGCTCTGCCCACCAGGGATATTGAAACCCGGTTTCTAGCATTATAAGTCCAAAGACACAGCGCTGTACCACTGCAGAACTAGAATCAGAAAAGACACTAAGTTTTAAGATTAAATTTATATGCATCCAGTGGTGAAAGGAGTCCACCACCGTTTGAAAGTGATAAAATTAAATCAGTAAATTTTAAATCGTTATGTTAACTTATAAATTAGGAAGAAAAATGAAACACACACACGCACAAAGAATTATGTATAGTTTATTCAGTTGTCAACATTCCTGTTTCCGATATATCAAATAGACATGTATGACATCATGGCTACATTCTGCACTCAACTTGTATTTTAGATATCCTTAGGGACTCTCTAAAGGATTCATTTAGACTATGTTTTAATAATTGAATTGTGTATTTATGCTATTAAGTGCGGAAGAAATACAACGCAATAAATTCCTAATAGAGTTTTATAATTCTTTTTTTCAAAGTTCGAAACAATATACTTTGTTTTTCTCTGCCAGTTTCTTATAAACTTATGCTCAGATACAGTTTTGGAGGCTAATTTAAGCATTAGGGAAGTGTAAACTTACAAGTGTTTAATACTTCAATAATTTTCATCTTTTTGTCCATTTAGGTCGAAACTTTTCGAAATTTCAATGCAATTGTAGAGTAACCTAATCTCTTTTAAGTTAATAAACGCTGTTATTTCACTTCTGCCTAACCTCTTTTTAACCTCCAGCAAAAGATGTTTTAACAAACTGGCAACAGTTCGAAAACACAGTTACGTGTGACTAACAAAGAAAGCTATAGCCACGTATAATTCTACGTAAGAACATTGAATAGCTTAAATCTGCATCGATCTTTTCGTAATCTTTCGAAAGTGAACATTTCGGGTTGTTATAAGGTATACGATGGATATTTAATCCTTTCTAGAATATCATATTAATGATTCTACCACATCCATTACCGACCGTCTTGATATCCACAGTTCATACGTAAATATTGAACTTGTATATACAAGTAAAATGTATAAATAACGAGCTGTGAACACATAATTATATTTATGATACTAGGACACACATTTCAGTAATAATTTCTAACGATAAATCTAAGAAATAATCCCGTCTCGAGGATTTCAGCTATTTAAGAAGTAATAGCAGTTGTACAGTCAATATAATAGGCACAAGGGCGTGCAGTGCGAGATAACATTCTGAGTGAACTGCTGTATAAAAGAATCTTATGTATAAATGTACAAACTGGTTATATTTGTTAATCTAAAGGCAAATTCTCATGTGCAAGTATCTTTATAAGACGAAAAATAGGTAGCTAGTTCCTAAGAGTGCTGACTACGAGAGAAGTCAGCTTTCAGAGACTTATTTATAAAACACACAAAAATATTGTTGAAATTGTATGACTTGAAAAGTGGTTAATATTTTGAGTGTTTAACAAAACTACTCGGATTTGTGAAAAACCTGAAGCATTTGGGATATAACACTGTGTTATCTCACAGTGAGATAAATAAGTTTTCGATAAACACACACACATATATAACCCTATTTGGGGTTTGATTTTGTGGATAAAAACCACTAACAGGAGACGGCAGATAATTACAAGTGAAACTTAGGGCTTCTTTTTGTTTTTAAAAAGACAAAAAAACTATATTACGTTAAAAGGCGGTGTATTTGATATGATTATTTGAAATTAAGCACAAAGCTACACAATCGAATATCTTTTTTTTATATAAAATTCTCAGCAAGTGGGTTTCTCGACATCACTGATCACTAATCGAATATCTGCTCTGTTCACTACAGGTATCTAAACCAAGTTTCTAGAAATGGAAGTTCACAAACGTCCCGCTTTGCTACCGGGAGGCAAGCCAGTGCAACCATGAGCGCTGTTTAATAAGCGTCATTACAACGGTTTGTATTACTGTTTATATGTATGTAAAAACGGCTCGTTTGGGTTGAGAAAATTTTTTACGTAAAAATCAACGCATGTATCCAGAGTGGCGGGACATATTATTACACTTGTTTTGTTTGTTTACTCTGTTTACCTGTGAATACATGCGTTGATTGGCTGCCTCAGGAGAGGGGGATGACAACTCTTCTACTCCCCACAAATTGCGCCCTATTATCTTTAATGACATCACTTCTACTCTGAGGCAGCCAATCAGCGGGTGTATCTGGATTGCAAAGGTGGGTGATGCTTATCCTGTTCTTATCACGTGTTTTCGTCAAAGATTCTGTGATTGAGATTGTGGTGAATTTTTTAAAATCAGCAGTGCCATCTAGTATCACAAATGTTTAGTGCTGGTCATACACAGCTTGTGTTTCACAATCAAAACGATTTTAATATTACGAGTTAAAGATGCTTGTGTCATTTATGCAAGTTTTTAAAGTGTGTTTATTAAAAGTATATCTCCTTACAATCGATTCATAGCCTTCTTTTCTCTCAGTGTTGTGCTTTGAATAACGTGTAAAAGAGCATTTGAAATTTAGCTTTAGCAATTTTTAAAATGTCTATAGATATCTTGACTGAAAATGTGGTGATACTGCAGACGATACGGGACTTAGTGTAGAAGAAAGTTCCAACTTAAAGAAAAAAGGTATTCGTTAAACAAGCCAAGGTAAAGTTGAATTATAATTACATGAACAGTTGAAATTCTTTGCAACTGCATTTTCATGGTTAAAGAAAATTAAATTTTGTAAAAATACAAAATAACAAAACCTGCTAATGTGTTTCTCCAATGTGACAGTAGCCTTGATATGGACTATATAATGAACTTCTCGATGACGAAAAACCAACTTGAAATATAAACGCATCTCAGAACGACTGATATGGTTAACCTGAAGATGAACTAGAAAGATCGAAACGTTGTTCGCTGCTTTATAAGTAAAAATGTTAATACCCATACCAGCCGTTCTCAGATACGAGTATACTGGACTACTACTGACTGACTCGTGGCTTACTTAGGCCTACTTGTATCAATGATTTTAGAAACAACCTCCCATCTGAAAAAAAATAATCCTAGGGATGTCTTCGAATTAATTCTCCATATTTTTTTAAAGCGGATTTCATATATTTGCTCAAGTTCCGTCATTGAGCCATAATAGATAAAACAATGAATGTCAAACGAAAGCTTTGCATATCGTGACTCAGACGACCTCAATAGTTGTGGTATTAAACGAAAGGCCTTGTCGGCAGCGGCGTTGAACAAACATGGCGTTATTGAAACATTATTACATATATTGTTTTTACTTGGCCTGTCTCCCGCTGGGACAGCGGTAAGTCTAAGGATTTATAGGGCTAAAATCAGAGGTTTGAGTCGGCGGACACAGCAGATAGCCCCATGTGGTTTTACGATAAAAAAACACACGCACCATACTTGATCTGGGCCAGAAAATAATTTCAGTGGAATTCTTATCAGCTTCACTGTGATGCGAACAAGTACATGTAATGATCATACGTTTAGAGCCGTTTTGTGGTAATCATATTTCAAGAATTCTTGATTAAAAATATGTACATAGTCACAAACGTATAAAAGGAAATTGCGTTACGTCAGAACTTGAGAGAGAGAACTTTATCGTTTTTAATGAGCAAATATTGCAATTTTGGGTATTTTAAGCGTAAATCTACACGATATCAGAGGTGTAGCTATGTGTTTCAAAGATTTGGGGTTCGAGCCCGTAAGCGAAGTAATTTTCGGCGTTTCTGTATGATATCGATCATAATTTTCTATTTTGATTTTCCAAGACACCAACTGGGGACTCGGGGCACAATTAAGTAGAGTTAAGGCACGGACTCTGTGTGCCAGTGCCTAGTAACGCCAAACATTGTAAAAACAGAAGACCGCTTCCATCAACTTTAAATTTAAATATAATTTTAAACAAAATGTACATACGCCCCCAAGACGCGTGGATACGAAAATGTGAGGCGTTGACCAAAGCAAAGAAAATTGCAAACAAACAGTTGTTTGTAAATGAGCATGTTGCAGATATAGTTTAAAACAGAGGAGCATTGAATAGACACACAAGGTATCAAAATCTAGAAACAGAACGGGATGGTTTGTGAAAATGCCAGGATGAATAGCTGGAATAGTATTACATTTGTGGAACCTTGATGTGTGTATTCGAAACATCGCCCCAATGGAAAGATTTCGCTTAGTTATTATACAATAATAATATCAGAAAATAAATGTCGATACGAACATGTATTATCAGATAAATATATATATATATATATATATATATTCACACTACAATGCTTATGTGCAAAAGTGTGTCTGCCTATTTATATGTGCACTTTCATTATAATAGCATAGAAATCAACGTATCATTACAAAATTTCATTGAATTATAAAATGCATCCGAAATGACAAGGAAGAAATTCATTGGCTAACAAGATAAATAGGTTTTTAAGAAGTGTTCTCCAATAGACTGAGATCTTAGAGAAAAAAAAAGAACATACACTTATTAACCGTTAGAGGGAGAAGTTATTCCTTCATATTCAAGGTTCAAAATAATCACTTCATTTCTTTTGAATATTTTTTTTCAACCAATATCAAGTTATTTCACAATATCGATACATTTATTACAATGAGATAAAAGAAACGGGTATGAATAATTTAAACTTGTTGAAAACTATATTTGAAGAAAGAGAAATTGAGTGTTAGAAATAGTATAGGAAAGAACACGTGCAAAGTGAGCAAATAGAAATGAAGTTTTGTAAGCAGTGACCCAATTAAGTAATTTGAACTTCAAAGACTTATCTATGTACATGTCTCAAATTTCTGTGTTCAAATTATGATTTCTATATCTACGTAAAATTAGTACGAATATTAAGAGAATTTCCGAGAGCATAAATTTGTAGTATGATTTTTTTTTTATCAGTTAGAAAATAATAGCTTTGGATAATATTATGTTCAGTTTAGATTTTTACAGTGTAAGAAAGGATGGTAAACATCACGCGCAGGAGTTAAGATGACATTTCTCAGACTGGCTCTCTCGGTGATAATTTACAGAAATCAATAAAGTACGAGAGGATAAATCTGACAATCTTCGGAATGAATCATTACTGGGTGTTGGTAAAGTCTTCGCAAGATAAATGCAGCACTAAAAACTGGTGTTCAGACGTGATTCAGGTCGGACGAGTCATTGTCCAAAACGGTGGAATCTCTTCTGTTAGAAATAATAACGGTTGGTGAACTAGGTCCGGTTGGCACAGCGGTGTAGCTTAGTCTGAGTGGTTCTAGGTCCACCTTGGCCTTTTTAATTTCCACATCAGCAGAAACCTGAAAAGAAATAACAGTCGTATAACACTTAGCAATGTGATCTTCTAACAAATCTATCACCCCTAAGTATGATCTTTTCAAAGTTCTACTTCTAATTATGTTCTCTGTTTTGAGACACGAACAAAATTCGACGTGGTTGCTAATATGCCATGATCTGAAATAGCTGAAACTATACTTTCGTTTTCTTTCCCTTTTTTCGGATTTTCATGAATTGCCGTTTCAACTTTTATAAAATTATTTGAATCCTTCAAATGGTTAGTTTCTTAAACTATTAGTTTCCTCTTTGTAAGGAGCAGCATGACCAGTTAGATTAAGGTGTTCGACTCGTAATCTGAGGGTCGCGGGTTCGAATCCTCGTCGTACCAAAAATGCTCGCCATTTCAGCCGTGGGGGTGTTATAATGTGACGGTCAATTATACTATTCATTGGTAAAAGAGTAGCCCAAGAGTTGGCGGCAGGTGATGATGACCAGCTGCTTTCCCTCGAGTCTTACACCGCTAAATTAGGGACGGCTAGCGCAGATAACTTTCGAGTAGCTTTGCGCGAAATTTAAAAAACAAACAAACAAACAAACAATCCTCTTTGTATTTCTTAAGTTTGGATCCGTCTTTGATGTGTGTGTGTGTTTTCTTATTGTAAAGCCACATTCGGCTAGCTGCTAAATCTATCGAGGGGAATCGAACCACTAATTTTAGCGTTGTAAATTAATAGACTTACCGTTGTACCAAAGGAGGACCCGCCTTTGATATTGTATAGCATTAAAATACAGCTTCGAATTATTTAAGATATGTTACAGAATTAATTTGCACCACGTTTATAGGTGAGATATTTATATAAAAATACAATATATAATTACTATTTATAAAGTTTTTCGCTGCTCTGCTTTTTAGTTTATTTGTTCTCTTATTAAAAAACTTATGCTGTTGAATCATCAGTGAAATACGAAACCGTATTATCCATTTATTCTTCGGTTTTGTCCGGCATGGCCAGGCGCGTTTAGGCGTGCAACTCGTAATCTGAGGGTCGCGAGTTCGCATCCCCGTCGCGCCAAACATGCTCGTCCTTTCAGCCGTGGGGGCGCTATAATGTTACGGTCAATCCCACTATTCATTGGTAAAAGAGTAGCCCAAGAGTTGGCGGTAGGTGATGATGACCAGCTGCTTTCCCTCGAGTCTTACACCGCTAAATTAGGGACGGCTAGCGCAGATAGCCCTCGAGTAGCTTTGTGCGAAATTCCAAAACAAACAAACAAAGTCACAGAATTATGAACTATTATTACCATCTATCATTCAACAAATATGATCTATAGCGATCTAATATGATCTATAATGATTTAATAACTACTGAACACTCTTTATGACACGGGTGAAATACCGGAAGATTTTAAAAAATCAGTCTTTATTGCATTGATGTAAGTGATGTAATATGGTTTATAATGATCTAACATAGTCTATAATGATCTAATATGATCTATAGTGATGTAATATGGTTTATAATGATCTAACATAATCTATAATGATCTAATATGATCCATAATGATCTAATATGATCTATAGTGATGTAATATGGTTTATAATGATTTAACATAATGCATAATGATGTAATATGATCTATAGTGTTAAAATATTATTCATTTAAGATCTGTAATATCATGATGTACTTTACTAATAATTGCTCTAACGGATCAAAGAAAACAAAGTTAAAAATTCCTTAGATATCAAAATATTGTCTGTTTTGAGCTAATTTAAATAACTTATTGGCAAAGAAAAGCAAGAGTTGATAAAACGACAAAGAAAAACACATAAAAAATACATCAACGGATAGATCAATGGTCTGACATCTAACCCTTCACCTTTTTCACAGTATTGCTACTGAAAGACGATCCGGGCTGGGACGTGGGGCTTTCCACGAGACTACTGCCGGTACTTTTGCTTGGGGGATTAAGAGGTTCTTGGCTTCCTTGCTGAGATTCTACAACACACACAAACACTAAAGGTTACCTTAATGTTGGTAATTATTTTCTATGATTAAAAAAATGATTGTTTATGATAAAAATAAAAACTGTATCATCACAAAGCTATAAATAAACTAACTCCATTATGCCTACAGAAGGGTTCGAACCCGTAATTTGGACGTTTTAAGTTCTCAGGCTTATCGCTGAGCTACTATGGGTGCCATAAGAGAAAATAACGTCAAGAGATGTCGAGACAAGCTTAATAGAATAATATTTGAATTTTATTGGTTGTTCGCATTTATGGTTTTCAATATAAAAGTTTAATTGTTAAGAACAGCGAAGCATGAGCGGTTAGAAAAAAAAAGTCACATTTATTATCAAGCTGAATAACTAAGCAAGAAAATATCTTAGGTAGGATAGTGATGAAAACAAACTGTTTAGCAACATCTTTCTAATTTAGTGTTGGTCAGCATTCTTAATGTTTATTATCATTGTTAGTTTCGAACAGTTTTGTGAGACGTTTAGCTTATACTGTTAATAATACTTGTCCTAAATAGTTCCACTAAATTTTGAGAACAAGCATATATATCAATATATGCAGAACATAATACGAAGTTTATTAAGTCAAAAATAGAAAGAAATATTCCAACATGTACTAAAAGGATAATTTTGATTCAATGTTAGCGAGCTGTATGATTATTGGAGTCGCCAGAATGTTTTCTCTCAAGGACAGTCCTAAACAAGGAGAGAGAAGTTTGATTGTACGTTTTGTTTTGTTGCAGGGAAAAGTTGCACAATGGGCTATCTGTGCTTTACCTAAGAGAGGAGGCCTAGCATGGCCAGGTGGTTAAGGCGCTCGAGTCGTGATCTGAGGGTCGCGGGTTCGAATCCCTGTCACACCAAACATGTTTACCCTTTCAACGATTTAAAAGTTGTTGGTAAGAGAGTAGCCCAAGAGTTGGCGGCAGGTGGCGATGACTAGCTGTCTTCCTTCTAGTCTTGCATTACTAAGTTAGGGACGGCTAGCGCAGATAACCCTCGTGTAGCTTTGCGAGTAATTCAAAACAAACCGAAACCTACAAGAGGGATCAAGTCCAGAATTTAAGCATTATAAGTCTACAAGCTTAATTTTGAAAAGGGGTGAAACATATCAAGAGTTAGGTGGGAAGGGCGAACATTATTGTAGAATGTGTTCAGTATGTAAAAAAAAAACAATGTGTTTGAAGAGTAGCCGCGAGTTACTTACCAAAGCGTGAAGTGTGGGGCGAAACCTGAGCGCTCAAGCTGGTTTGACGACAGTCAGGAGCTTGAAGGCTTGTGCGACGCTTCCCACTTTTCTGACTGCGGCTGACTTTAATATGCATCAGACGAGGATGAGGTGAATTGAATATTGTCCGGTGATCCCGGAATCGGGCTCTGACGGAACATAGATTATTAAAGATACGTGGTCAAAACAAAAGCAACACGGAATCTACAAAGTTCCTATAATTAAGTTAAATGGTTCGTAATCTTTAAATACACGTAAATGTATTATTTATAAAAATGATCCCTTTAAATCACGTATTATATACATGGAAGTAACTTAGAATCTGTTTATAATCTTACCTAAATCTTAAAATACAGTAAATAATCTTCTTAGGAGCAATTCATCAACCACAGTATTGATGTTGCGTTAGGACTTGTGGATAATATTGTACCTTATAATGCATCTTTCGTAAATACAAAACATCGTTTCTCTAAGTATAGCAATTAACACTTGATTTTATTGACAAGCATTTGGTCTCTATGGTACACTACACTAGATGTGTCTATTTAGAACTTCAGTTTTCTAAGCTCCTAGGGCTACATGTTTTGACTACTTCTTTAATACAAAGTTACCTAACAGGTTTTTCAAGCCATTTCTTTAATATAATATTAATCGCTTAATTTTTTGAAACACTGATTTTTAGACGAATCTAAATTTAGATTTAGATTTAGACGATTTTTAGTGTGTGTACAGTAAATAATAATAACCTGAAACATTATCTGTAGGGTAAACATCACTCTGATACGTGCCTCTGTGCCACTAGGGGGCTCAACGTTCAGCAAGATGAGTAGTGTTGATTCAGAACGTGTAATTTCACTTAATTTTACGCACTATTAATTTTAAGCATATTTAAAAATATATATTTAACTTTGGTGATATATTCACTTAGAGCAGTTGCTGCTCTAAGGTAGAGATCGCTTCCTTAAAAGTTGTTATAAATAAATATTTATTCCAAGGACATTGTTAAATAATCAATATACCTTAACGAGTTTCAGTTTATTTGTCTCTCACGTTTTTTCACTGTAGTGTTAAGGTTACATCTGCAAATCTCATTAGTTCTTTAATTGGAAAATACAAAATGTATGAGGTAGGAGAAAAAGGGGGAAACATAATTAATTATTTTTAACACCAGAGTGAAAATACCATGTTAAAACACAACACGTAATCTTGTAAGTTTATTTAGTTTCACTCGAGAAAGTTCTCTTATTTAAAAATAGGAGAATTGTAAAATAGTACACACATTAAAATTTTTGAAATTTCAACGTAATTCGACTGACTTGTTGGAAATAAAAAGCAATGTTTGTTTGTTTTTGAATTTCGCGCAAAGCTAATCGAGGGCTATTCTGTGCTAGCCGTCCCTAATTTAGCACTGTAAGACTAGAGGGAAGACAGCAAGTCATCATCACCCACCGCCAAATTTTGGGCTACTTCTTTACCAATGAATTGTGGGATTGAACGAAACATTATAACGCCTCCACGGCTGAAAGAGCGAGCATGTTTGGTGCGATGGGGATTCAAACTCGCGACATTTAGATCACAATTCGAGTGCCTTAACCACCTAGTCATGCTGGGTCAAAAAGCAATGTTCCCAGGGGTGGATACAGGATTTTTTGGTGAGGGGGATGATCGACTAGGTGACAGTGACTTAAACCCGACCCCAAGTAAACTTTTCCTTGTTTCGGCAACATAAATTTCTAAATTTAATTTAGAAACAAAGAAAAGAAACATATATGACTATGAACTCTCATTTATTGATTTTATTCTAAAATATCAAGTAACAAGTAATCGCACACAATTTTGGTATGATTAGTGGGGGGATGCATCCCTCATCCCCCTCTGTATCCATCCCTGAATGTTCCATTCGATAAAAGATGGAAATATTGACTTCGACAAATAGATTGGATATTTTAAGATAAAATGTAAATTAGTTTGAAGAATTACGATTGCAAAATTTAGAGGCGTAAATTCTCATTGAAGGTTGATAGAATGGAATATTTAAATAAAGATAAAATAATGGTTTGACATTATTAATTTAGTAAAACGTTTTCTCCTTGATCAGGTAGATTGTTTTTTTGTTTGTTTTTGAATTTCGCGCGAAGCTACACGAGGACTATCTGCTCTAGCCGTCCCTGATTTAGTAGTGTAAGACTAGAGGGAAGGCAGCAAGTCATCATCGCCCACCGCCAACTCTTGGGCCACTCTTTTACCAACGAATAGTAGGATTGACCGTTACATTATGGCGGCTGAAAGAGCGAGCGTGTTTTTGTATGACGGGGATTCGAACCTACTAGCCTAAAATTACGTCCTTTAGGCTAGGATAGGTGGAAGTAGCGAATTTTTATACAGATAGATGGATGACATGAAGAATTCTATTGACTTATTTGTGTGACGTCAGAGCGTCCGGTTGTTCCTATTCCCTCACTACGTCCAGAAGGAGGAACCACAATTTCTTTTTATGATTATTAGAATGTTGATGTCAGTATAATATTTTTGAACAAAACTAAATTATTTAATTAATTAACATTCTCCGTGAATATTTGGTTTTCTAAAGGCAGGTGTTTAGTAAGATATAATTGAGAAGTTCAAGTAATAAAAAAACACATTTAAACAGTATACTTAGAAATGACTCGTGTTTGCTCACGGTAAGAATTTGTGTTTCTGTTGTCCTACTTTTGTGTGTCGAAGTCACACGTGAGACGCATCTAGGAACGTCCTCGTAAACAAATAAGCCCAGCATGGCCAAGCGTGTTAAGGCGTGCGACTCGTAATCTGAGGGTCGCGGGTTCGCATCCCAGTCGCGCCAAACATGCTCGCCCCTTCAGCCGTGGGGGCGTTATAATGTGACGGTCAATCCCACTATTCGTTGGTAAAAGAGTAGCCCAAGAGTTGACGGTGGGTGGTGATGACTAGCTGCCTTCGCTATAGCCTTACACTACTAAATTAGGGACGGCGAGCACGGATAGCCCTCGAGTAGCTTTGTGCGAAATTCAAAAACAAACAAACAAATGTATACAAATACTTTGGCTTTCACTACGGCTTACGATCTCTTTTTCCAATACGTGTGCCAAGGGCTGATGTGACAAGATAAATACACGTACTTGCTGAATAAGTGCATAGCTACACATATACCGACGAACATCACTCCCAAGGCCACAATGATTGGAATCATCTTCATCTGTACATCTGTGGTTGGTTCCCCCGAGGTTTCGGTCGCAGTTTCTACATCCACGAAACTTCCTTAAAATGAGAACATACATCGTGAAAAGTCACTTTAGCTACCAGTCTCACAAGGGAAATAATTCAATAAACATCTTTTTAAAATACTAATGAAAATTCGCAGCTCCTAAACAGGAAATCAGCAAGAATTTATTGAAAAAAATAATAATAATTGAAATATTAGCGAGCGAGTTATACCAGATTGAGTTACACCAGACTTTTGGTGTAAAGATTGTAAAGCGAATCCATATTCTGCACATTTACCAGTTGGGTTCCAATGTACGGCCTACCTTTCACTAGTAACTATAAATAGCATTTGGACGAAAGTTCTAAAAAGAAATCCTGTGTGTTTTGTCTCGAGCTACAATAGATACCTTTATCATTTTCAAGAAAATCTCGAATCCATTCATTACTGATATTAATACACGCTTGTCGACTCTTAAGTATCCAAAGGTTTAGTTGATACAAGATTAATGATGTTTCAAGTGTGAAGCAACCTTGTAACATCTTCAGGTACTTAATACGCATCTCTTTGTTTTGATAGACAGATGGATGCCATAAAAAACATTTACTGAACTGTTTGTGTGTGACGTCACAATGTCCGGTCGGTTTTATTCCCGCAGCAAGTAGACCCATGATGTCTTTATATGAAATAATATTGACACTAAAGTAGTAATTTTCAATAACGTAGAAAATCAAATTAATTAGAAGTGGCATAGAATTAGTTTTCAGAGCTAAAGTATCCTTAAGGATATGGATTCCAGCAGCGTCTCGTGGTTATCATATTTTCAAATGTTATTATCTTCTATTATTAAATCTTATTAAAAGTAATTTTTGTAACATACAACACTTAACAATCTGATTTTGTTCTACTCGTAGGCGTAAATGTTCCGATGAAAGCAGAGGGATATGGTTCCGACACTTTCTTTTGATAGAATACGCTTATGGTTACTGCAACTAAAAAAACTGCCTGCTGGAACGTTTACTTTATAAATACATATAATAGTGAAATTCATTGTTCTTCCTCTGATCAACAGCAACTGCCTAAAATTATAGGTGGCTCTGCCAGAGTTCCAAGTCCCTGATTAGGCCATTTTAACCTATATGTCACTAAAGTTACCATTCATATACCCGCTAAAATAAAAGGTATTGTGATTTCCTAGTTTTCTGGATGTGAAGAACAAACATTTAAGCTGTACCTTACCCAAAAAACACACACACAAAGAAAATAATAACAACACATAAAACAAGCAAACAACAATAACACATAGGTGAATTTACATCTTTCGTTAGATTAAATTACTTTACATCCATAAAGAAATATTAATAGATATCTACTAATATATTTTAAGAAATTATCTCTACAAAGCTAAACTTAATATAAATGTATTGTTATAATTATTTATTATCTTCGGAAAAAATAATTTTAAGTTTGCTTTCTAATTTCGCGCAAATATACACGAGAACTACCTGCGCTAGCCGTCACCAATTAAGCAGTGTAAGACTAGAGGGAAGACAGCTAGTCATCACCACCCACCGTCAATTCTTGGATTACTCTCGTACTGACGAATAGTGAAATTACGCGTCAAATTATAGCACTCTCATTGTTGAAAGAGCGAGCATGTTTGGTGAGACGGGGACTCGAACCCGCGACCCGTAGATTGCGAATTGATCACCCTAACCACCTGGTCATAACAGGCCATGGCTACGAAATAATTATCTTTAGAAAAGTTATCCTTTTTATATTATTTCATACATTAGTTCCACGTATTTCTATTCTGTTTACTAACTCACGATTTTACTCGTATAAAAGGATTGTGAACTATTTCATTACTTAAATTTTCATTTTTACTCACAGAAGTGGAGTGTGAATCATGACGTTATTTAAGTTTTCATCTTCAAGAATGTAAAATTTCGCCTCACCAACAACAAGAGGTTTACTTATTAGAATCACATCTTAGTTACACCATTTTTTCTGAATTTGTACATTATATATTGTATAAATTGACATCCTACAATATAAAACTATTTATTTTGGTTTTACTTAAGCTTACAACTTTCTCAACAATGTGAGTATAAAGAACAATGCGGATGCGAAGTCATATCACCTTAATCTTTAAATTAATCACTAGAGAGAATCTGGATTCATCTACCACTAACATTTATTTATTTTGTGATACATACCAACTTCATTTACATATAAAAACAACACACAAAAAATACGTTGCACATTTTGGGTCTTCTGGTGCTATACAGAGTGATTGTTAAATCCCATTGTACGATTAAAAGAACGCACGTACTATTGGTGTATGGTGTTGACTTGCGGCTTTCCCTGTTGTCTACCATTTCAAAACCAGAGACATTTAATGAGATCCATTATTTCTCATAAGTTTTGTCTCTAGTGGCTAATGTTTTATTTTCTCGAGATACGCCTTTGTATCGCGACGTGTCTCATACAGTTTTTTTTATGTGCTTAAACTGAACAAACACTTCTTTCGCTAGAAGAACTCACCCTTAAGACATACGGTGCCGTTGATGTCTTGAACGTGAAAGAAACCTTCTTTGCAAGTACATATGTCATTCAAACAATGCGAATGTCTGTTGTCGAGTTCACACTGCTGGGTAATGGTGCATTCCTGGCCCAGCTGTTTACCTGTAAAATAATAAACAATATGTCACACACGCAAAAAAAGCACGTGACTGGATAAAATATCCACCCAGAAAATTCAAGATTACGATCTAGTAGTTGCTACTTAATGCTATTTAGCTGCTTGACTACAAGGTAATGGACAGTTAGGGTAACAATAAGACAAGCCTGAAGACAAAAAAATCTAACAATAAAACACATAGTAAGGAAATAGTTTCGTTATTATTATATATTAGTTGTTAGATATGTGTGTGCATTTCGGGCAGTCAAGCGAATAAAGGATTTACATCTGCATGAACTTAGATTAATATCTAACTACGTGAGTTGTAGAGTAAGCACTTTCCAACAGACAATTTTTACACCTAAGTACGTTGGATCAATAGGAAAGTAAAGTTTTATCATAAAACTTATTTAGTCATAAAAAACTCGCCATCAAAGACCTGTCTTCTTGATACTGATAGATAGAAATCTAAGGACTATAAAAATCATTAATTGGTGACTCTATTATTTAAAGCTTTATTTTAAGTCATTAAAAACACAATTCCTCGAAATGCATCGAGAGCTGCTTTGAAATATAAACGTGTTATTTTGTGAGCATATCGATACAGTGATCACAGAGACATTTCTAAGAACAGTCCTGGTGGAACTTACCGTCGCTTGATGAAGTGTGAGAAAAATATTAAAGGGAAAACCGTAAAGAAGTAGATCTAAGTACATAACTGATATTAACCTTCGAATTACTGGCTTAATTTCACACTATTCTTTATTGGTGAGTCCAAATATTGTATGAGATTCGGTTGTTTTCTATTCCATGTAACACCAACTAGTGTAAAAACAACAACAACTAATTGAAATAGACGTTTTTGTTTGTTTCCTGTTATATGTGCTCAGAGTTACATAGTGGGCTATCTGTGCTGTGCTAACCAAGGGTATAAAACAACCGGTTCTGTAGCGTTATACAGCCGGTAGACTTACTGCTGTACCACTAGGGGGCTAAATATAGATGTGTAAAGTCACTAATTTTTAAGCAAAAATACCTTAAAGGTCTTAGCAGCAACTAGTGGACATAGTTACAAAACTAATATTATTTATGTTGGAACTATGTTGAATATACTGTGAATAACTTGGCGTTAATGTAAAACGTGGAATTGTAATAGGAATAATACAGAAAACTCTGGCACTATATAAGGTTAAATTTTTACACGGAATTTTCTTAGAATTGCTGTATGTATCTAAGCACACACGTTAGATGACCATGAACCGACAGTTTAGTTAGTTTCTAATACCAAATATCACCAGAAACGAAAGATCCCCACTATCTTACTCTTGAATCTTTTATCACGCAACTTTCCACTTCAAGTAACAGAAAGTGGAAATGCCCTTCATCCAGGTTTTTCCTTAATAAAAATGTTTTATCTACCAAAAAAAATCCATATTTCCATTTTGTCTCCCGAAAAAATATAAAAACAAGAAAACTTCAATCAGGGGCAAAAGAAAAACGTTCAATCTTACGTGTATGTAAAGTTTCATCATGTGAAATTAACATGAATTAATCTGAAATTAACATTCTGTTTTTCCTTTCTCTTTTTCCTGCTTTACATAAATTGCGTTTCTTTTATAAAAATAAGGTAGAAACATCAAAGAGCAATATTTGTCACATGATGTTATCTTTCTTATATTGTGAAAAAAATAACTCAGTTCGTAGTCAATATGAATCATAAAGACACATTTCAGTTCATTTGTCGGATAACATTTCTTATGAGCTTATGGTTAAGGCTTAGTGAATGATTTTTAACACTGAAATTTTTATTTTCGAACTGAGGTTATATATAATGTGAATTATTTTACCTCAGAGGTTCTAAAGTTTGTTTCTTTATTTGTTTTGAATTTCGCGCAAAGCTACTCTAGGGCTAACCATGCTAGACGTACTTTATTCAACAATTATAAGCAGAGATAATCAACACTTACTACCGCCTGTTTTTGGCTTCTCGTTTGCCAATGACTGGTGAAATTGACCGTAATTTTATAACCCTCCCACGCCTGAAAGGGCGAGCAGTTCGCTTAACTCGCAACCTGACCAACAGAGCATGCCGGACTTGAAGTTGTAAAAATAACTGAAATACTTAATATAAACAGCTATTATATAATTATCAGTATTATTAAACTAGTTGAATGGAAAGTGTTTTGGAAAGTTACTCATGAAACTAGTTGAACAGTTAGTGTTTCACAATGTTACACATGAAACTAGTTGAACAGTAAGTGTTTTAGAATGTTACACATTAAATTAGTTGACTGGTAAATGTTTTACAGTGTCACACTTTAAACTAGTTGACTAGTAAGTGTTTTACAATGTTACACATGAAACTAGTTGAATGATAAGTGTTTTACAATGTTACACGTGACACTAGTTGAACGGTGTTTTACAGTGTTACACATGAAACTAGTTGAACAGTGTTTTACAATGTTACACATAAGATGGTTTTTTATTCATCACAGAGCTTACGCTGCGATCTGTTTACTATGGGAATCAAAATCCGATTTTTTAAACCATAAGCCCTCAGACATGCCGCTGAGTCTGTTTGTAATTTAGTCAAAGGGCTATCTGTGCTCTGTACATCACGGGTATCGAAACCCAGTTTCTAGAGATGTAAATCGGCAGACATGCCGCTGTGCCACTGGAGGGCGCCGCTGAGCCACACGGGACACATGAAAAAAAATAATTATTTCATCGTTACAAATATGAAATATAAAGTTAAACAAATTTGTCTTTGTGATTTTTTTAATTTTAAAGAAATGTAAAAGGATAGTAAAACGTAATGTAAAACAATTATTTATAATTTTACGTAAACTCGTCTCATAACTTTAAAACAAGGAATCAAACTTTAAAAAGCGACGGTTATGGATTCTTCCACATTGTATGATTAATTATCAGCAACCGAATCCAATTGTAAGCAAGTTACTGGTAGCAATCAAGTATAATTATCGTGTTAATCTTAAACTGCTTTTGTTAATCAACGAGATTTAAAAAAAGTTAACTAAAAAAGTGGAATTTTGTCTAGAGCTAAGCAGAACTCTACTCAATGGATTATCGGTGCTTTGCCAACCATGGGTATTGTAAGCTGGTTTTTAGCCTGCAGACATACTGAGGGAGGCTGAAATAAAGTAGAAATACAAAACTTTCATAACTTATTACAACAATCTGCATCTTTGAATCTACTATTTTATTTTGGAATATGTAACTAAACTGCGGGAATATTACATGGCAAAGTGGGTTAAGGCGTTTCACTCGTAATTTGAGTGTCGCGGGTTCGAATTCCGGTCGCACCAAACATGTTCACCCTTTCAACCGTGGTGTCGTTGTAATGTGACAGTTAATTCCATTATTTGTTGGCAAAAGAGTAGCCCAAGAGTTGGCGATGGATGGTGATAACTAGCTGCCTTCCCTCTAGTGTTTCACTGCTAAATTAGGGACGGCTAGTACAGATAGGCCTCATGTAACTTTGCGCAAAATTAAAAAAAACAAACAGAAAGAAATCTTCTTTGATCTTGTTTTCAAAGTTGTATTAAGTATGTCTTTTAAATAAAGTGATCTTCTTTCTACAGTCAATAAGTTCTCTTCATGTTGACAATTCATCGTTCCCAGTAAAGACCCCTGGAGGAGGATACACATCAAGCCATCCAAAAACCTAATTTGTAACCAGCGCCACTGTCAGGTATTGTTAAAAGTAAGGCATATCGTATTTGGATATTGATGCAATTTCCCCAACAAACTTAGGCCCAGCCCTGGATTTTAAGGTCGGCATACGCCATCATCCACCGAGGTAAAACAAATGGGGACCGTTGCCATATTTCAATAATATACAAATAAATAACCATAAATGAATGCAGCGTTTCTGCATGTATATTTTTAATGAAGTAATTTTCCGCAAATTGATTACCAAACAATATTTAACAGTCTGAGAATATACGATTGTATGTCAGAATATTCATAAAGATTGTGCATTTGAATAATGAATTATTATTTTTGGATCTGGGAAGGCAAAAGTTCATTTTCAATCAGTGATGTCGAGAAACCCACTTGTTGAGAATTTTATATGCAAAAAACGGCTCTTTTGGGCTCAGAAAACACTTCAAATAGAAGAGCGAACAACGTTTCGACCTTCTTCGGTCATCGTCAGGTTCACTGGATAAAGTTGATGTCATTTCTTCTATTAATGATTCGTTGGTTTAAATTTCTTAGTTTCTTAACGATCGTGTGAGCGTGTACTGTTAATGGTGGTGTACTGTATGCTTGTTCAGACATAATGGAAACAGGTAAGTACAAATACACTGAGAAAAACACAAAAAACTTACACTTCTCGAACAATCGCCGTGATGAAATAACAATCAGTAATGTCGAGAAACCCACTTGTTGAGAATTTTATATGCAAAAAACGGCTCTTTTGGGCTCAGAAAACACTTCAAATAGAAGGTCGAAACGTTGTTCGCTCTTCTATTTGAAGTGTTTTCTGAGCCCAAAAGAGCCGTTTTTTTGCATATAAAAGTTCATTTTATTTTTTCACGTTTTAGTGTGCACTATTTTTCTTCGTACTGCGGCATTTTTGTGAACTTTTACCAATGCCCATGCAGGTACACAACGACATACTTCTACGCTCATCGATAAAGATACAGATGTGTTTAGAACACGTCACAACTGAACTCCGTACATCGGAAAATGGCGGACTTCCTGCAGCTGTATTTTACTGATCTCTAAATTAATATATATGTTTTATTAACAGAAATTGGAACGAGACAACTTAAACGGTAATATGTGAAATTTGATGGTTGCCTTTCTCTATGAATCCGTTTAAATAAGAATTTCAGTGTCTGAAGCCTTATGCAGAGTTACGTAACACTGATGCAAAGAGGCATAGATATCATGCAAAAAGCGGCTTATTAAAGGCGTCTGAATCTTTTTCGTGGAATACAAGGATGCCCAGAAGCAATTTAGTTTAGCTCTCTATCGTTACAACTATTTTGGGACAAGGTAAACAGAAACTAGAAGTGAATGAAATCAAAATTCAATAAAGTTCGACCACTAAATAATTAAGAAAAATAAAATATCACCATTAATGCAGAATATTCTGAAAATGCCTTTATAGATATGGTTTACTTAAGGTGAGTCAAGGAATACGTAAACTAAACACCATAAACAGAGATGTTTATCTAAAGGAAGTTTAATAATCACGTAAAGATATAAATGAGGTCATAAATAAATGTTAAATCTTATAATAATGATGTTAATACAGAGCTAGTTATGGTAATAACAGACTCATTAGTTTGGAATGGAATTTTTACTTTACCTATCGGCCTGCTGGTTAACATTAAAATTAAAAGATGGCAAATTTAGAGTGTCATACCGCCTTTGCATTTCATTCCAATTAAACATTACCCTCTATGAAGCAAATTATAAATTGAAATTCTGAAAAGAAACAACAACAACATCAAAAGGTTTAGAGACCATGCAAAAAAAAAAAGGAAAATGTCGTTTGCTATAAATTTCGCGGAAAGCTGCACGAGGGTTGTCTAGAGGGAAGGCAGCTAGTCATCACCAACCACCCTCAGCTCTTGGGTTACTTTTTTACTAATAAATAGTGGGATTGACTGTACAGTATAACGCTTCCAGGGCTGAAAGAGTGAGCATATTTAGTGGAACGGAGATTCTAACCGGCGATCCACAGATTGCCAGCTCATGATTTCTAAAAGACATATTCAGCAATTGTGAATGATGAATTTCACAAACATCACAGACTTAATTTTCTTCCATTAGAATACAAGAACATCAACTTAATGTATTTAATGGATAGTCCAGCAATTGTACACATGGAGTGTCGATAAAAAATTGCTTCAATTATTCGACAATTACATAAAGATCCTTACTCTGACACAGAGATGTTAAAAATGATCAAAATAACACTAAGAAGCAAAGTAAATACCTGTGAACACTTGAATAATTTTCAGAACTACGTTGGTTTTGAAACAAAACTTGGGTCGAAAGAAAGGAAATATTCAGTAGCTGTTGTTTTGAGCTCAAACGTGGATTTACTTACTTAATACCAAGTTATCATTCTTTGTCAAAGTGCAAGTTGCTGATGGCTGTAAAAAAGCTCAGATAAAGCTGTTAGCGAAAGTGGGAAGAAAGGCTTACGTGTGAACTATAGGAAACAGAATATCGAAGCTAGTAAAGGACAGATAAGTCAGGTAAAATGTAAATGGTGTGAGATGGTAAATGTAATCATGAAATGAAATGTAGAATAGGGATAAGAAAAGATATTTGTGAAAATTAAAAAAAAAACGCTGAAAATAGAAAAAAATTCTATCGAGAGGAAGTAAAGAGTTTTGAGTTGTTTTGTTACACGAATTCTACGTACGCATCGCAACGTTGGACAATATTGCTGAGTATGAAAAAGGGATCCAAAGCCATTGAATTGCGGTTTTTAAGGGAATTCCTAAAGGAATTTTGGATAAGACAAACTTTAAATGAAAATATTATGTCAAGAGTAGATTGCACAAGGAGGCTACTGGTCAACACCAAAAGAAGACAGTTGGAGTTTCTTGGTCCTGTTATTAGGAAAGAAAAAATTGAAAGTCTTGTCGTAATCGGGAGAACAGAAGGAAGGAGAGATCATGAAAGGCAGAGGTCAACATATGTCAAGAGTCTATCTAAATGTTTCTACATTGGACATTTTTGTGCCTGAAGAAGAAGAGGTCTGTTTGAATAAGGTATCCAGAGAGAGAGAAAGTTTTTGATATTTCAAATAATGAGAAAAATTTATTAAATTATTTAACAACTTTTGCAGCATTAAAAACAGACTTTTAAAGTATACAAATTAAAAAGGTGACCGGACATCTTCCAAAACCTAATATCAAGTTTCGTAAACGTATACAATAACCTGAATAAAAAATGCATAGGCTACTTACCAATATAACACAAAATATTTTACACAAAAAGTCTACATGTTTTTTGTATAGTCTCGCTTGTTGCCACTCATCTCTTTCTTTAATGTGAATCTGGGTTTTTAAAATAATTTCATCATTTAGCTTACTGAATACTGTAATTGCGAAGTATCTTAAGAGTTGAACCTCGTGTATATGTTTCAAACACCGAGTAAAAACATCACATATCAAGCATGGCTAGAGATAATAAACCTTTAAATTTTGTTTCACTAGAAACAACTATTGAGACAAAAAAGTGTTAGGTGTTTGCGGTTAAGAAAAACTACGATATGGGCTTTGTTTTTTATTTTTTGTTTTTTTTTTAATTTCGCACGAAGCTACTCGAGGGCTATCTGCTCTAGCCGTCCCTAATTTAGCAGTGTAAGACTAGAAAGAAGGCAACTAGTCATCACCACCCAACGCCAACTTTTGGGCTACTCTTTTACCAACGAATAATGGGATTGACAGTTACACTATAACGCTCCCACGACTGAAAGGGCGAGCATGTATGGTGCAACCGGGATTCGAACCCGGAACCCTCAGATTACGAGTCGAACGCCTTAACCTACCTGGCCATGCCGAACCATGGGCTTTGTACATTCTTCTCACACGGGCAATGAAACCCAATTATAGTGTCGCAGTCCCTGAGGCTTACTGCTAAGCCAATGAGGACTAAAGCTTTAAAGGGAAGAACTAGCTGTGAAATTATTTAAAAACAAGATTGATCAAATTATTTTGTATTTCAAAGAAAAGCTAATAATTTCTGTCACTAAGTAGTATTTTGTACTCAAACCATTTCTTTTACAAGGAGTATAACCTTGTTTATATGTTGTAATGCAGTTATTAATGTATGATAATGAAATACTATTCCGAATATTCCTTTTTTACTCACAATTCAATCAACTTTTGGTACTCTTTAACCTTTTCAGTTATACTTTAACTCGTACATCTTCAAAAATATTTGTATCTGGACTTTTATTTGCAGATCAAACCACGGTTTGGAGCTCTCCATCTTTAATATATAATTTCACCACGTACATTCTTATGTTTGGGACCATTGTTTAGCTAGATTATTATTTATCACCCGAATAATCGCACTCCTGAAGGATTGTTATTTGCCTGGACTAGTTTGCTGTCAGATTGCCATGACTTTTGTTTACATCGCCGACACTGAGATGCAGTCCCAGGTTTTATTGATACCCTATGGTGCTTCACTTAAGATGTACGTTGACAATGATAACCGTTCTTTTTTTCCTATCAAGCAAACTTTTCACTAAATGTTCTAGAAAATTTCAAACTTGGATTTACATGTGAAGAGTAGATGTTACGTCTTTGCCCATTTTAGTTTCTCGATCCATAACCAGCCTTTGGCTTTTTTACTTCATTTTACCAGAGGTTGTTGAATGCCTATATGTCCATTAACACTACTTCATGCTAATGTATATCTTACTGTTCTCGAAGTAACATTTATACATTTATTTACAGAAAGTTTGCTGGCAGGATTTGTACTCGACAGTGTATTTCGCAAGGTATATACCCTGAGGTACTTAATATTATAAATTTTTGTTATTATCTTCATAGTATTGCGTATAGCTCGTATTGAAACTCAGAGTTTGGAATGAGTGTCGTTTGCCATGTTTAAAGACTATCAGGGGTAAATACCTGTCCTGAAGTTGGTGTCACAGAAGAAGCCATTTTACCCAGTTATGAGCATACATGTTGCAATATTGGACCTTTATTGCGTTGTGCCTGTGCACATTCTGAAGGATTGTAGCGTTGACAGAATTATAAATCATTAGCTGGTGGGGCTGTTAATGTGAAATGTCTGTGTAGCTAAATGCCCACGGATGTGAAAATATCTTAAATGCAAACATTCAAATTATTGCTTCCGAAACACTGATATTACCTAATTAAGATCAACCAAAACCCAACAACATTAAGATCTTGGTTCGGCACTCCTCGAGTTCATGGGGGTCATACGGAGGGGTTTAATTGAACATTTTCAGTCTGTATCGCCTGGTCGAGCTTTCCAAATCATGTTGAAGAAAAGGGAGATTAAACATTTGTCAGAACTTAGTAGAATGTATGATTTTTGCACAATAGCAGTTATTCTGATCAAGATCAGTGCTTCACCATAACTTGTTTGTTTTTGAATTTCGTACAGAGCTAATCGAAGGCCATCTATGCTAGCCGTCCCTAATTTACCAGTGTAAGACTAGAGGGAAGGCAGCTAGTCATCACCACCCGCTGCCAACTCTTGAGCTACTCTTTTACCAACGAATAGTGGGGTGACCGTTAAATGATAACGCCCCGACGGCTGAAAGGGTAAGCATGTTTGGTGCGACGGGGATTCGTACTCGCAACTCTCAGATTAGGAGTCGAACGCCTTAACCCACTTGGCCTTGCCGGGCTTCACCATAACTTAACGTCTTGGGACAAGATGGGACCTCTTGGTACATCTCAGATGATTCACACTCTTAACAAAATTAACTTAAAAAAACAACAAACTTAAAGACAGTCCTTATTATTCATACACTTGTCAAGTTTTTTCTTAAAACCCATTTGAATATACTTTCTCCACAACATATGAAGAAGAAAACCCATTTTTAAGGCCAATCACCTTGTTAGAGTGTGTATGTATGTGTTTTCTTATAGAAAAGCCACATCGGGTTACCTGCAGAGCCCACCTGGGAGAATCGAACCCTTGGTTTTAGCGTTGTAAATCTGTAAACTTACCGCTGTACTAGCGCAACGCACGCCTTGTAATAATTTTTCTTTCATAAATTATACGTCCGAATACACATACGTTTGATCAAATGACCCGAACACCACATTGAAACCAGCATGGAAGAGTACATGAACAATTCAAATGTTCTGAACTGTAATCACGGTTTGCCGGATAACATTCGCAAAGATTAAAGTTCCGTGTTTACAGAGACAGGAAGATTTCTGAAAATGTAAACCAGTATCTCAAGTAAAAACATACAGCGTGCAGAGCCAAGTGATTCATTTACCATTTAAAACGTTAGTGACATAAAATCCATTTAATAGGGGAAAACTTTAATGTTGTTTGAAGACAGCTTTTTGATATGCTAAAGTGGTAAGAAATGCAAAGACCTAGGCAAACAATTCGAAACGTCGATTCCAAACAAGTTCAAATGGGTACGAAGTCATCTTCCAACATTACATAATGAAATACAATTCTCAATGATGCAAATATTTCTTATCTTCGAGAGTTTGGAGTAAAAAAACAACACAATCAAAGAAACATCAATATTCGAAACAGGGAAAATTAAAAAATAAAGAAGTTGTCTTTAACCATAAGGTCTATAAATATATGAACACTTTTGTCGTAATACTCTAGTAAAAATGTATTTTAATTGTAGTTAGAACAGATGTGACTGACGGAGTGTTTTATAAACATGAGTTGGACATTCTTGTCCTTAAAGAACAATATTCAAATACCACTCTTCAGTGAACAGTAGAAACTATTATTTCGTGTAAAAGCAGCAAGTACAGAGTTTAAGATATGATATAATATGATTGGGTTGATTTTTCTTGAATTTTGCGCAAGGCTACACGAGGGCTATCTGCACTAGCCGTCACTAATTTAGTAGCGTAAGACAAGAGGGAAGGCAGCTAGCTATTATCATCACCACCCACCGCCAACACTTGGGCTACTCTTTTATCAACGAATAGTGAGATAGACCGTAACTTATAACACCCCCACGACTAAAAGGACGAGCACGTTTGGTGCTACCGGGATAGTAAAAGTGTTAACACCCATATCATTAAGCTCAGAAAAATTTGAAAGAAGCAGTATGTTTTGAATTTTGCGCAAAGCTGCTCGAGGACTATCTGCACTAGCCGTCCCTAATTTAGCAGTGTAAGACTAGAGGGAAGGCAGCTAGTCATCACTACTTACCGCCAACTCTTGGGCTACCCTTTTACCAACGAATAGTGGGACTGATTATCACATGTAACGCCCCCACGGCTGAAAAGGCGAGCATGTTTGGTGCGACGGGGATGCGAACTCGCGACCCTCATATTACAAGTCGCACGCCTTAACCCACCTGACCATGCCAGGTCTGATATGATTGGTATCTTCTTCTCTGCACGCACATAAAATCAACAGCAACATTTTCTAAACTAACAGCGTAAAGCATTAATAAAATAGTTTATTGTAGCTTATGTCCTATGAGCTTTCTTACTGACAATAATCGTGTTGCAAAGTAGAATATCTATTCATACTCTAAACAGTCAGACTCTTCACGGATCAAAAAAGCGTTATCCACCTTTTATTTTAACTCTAAATTATCTTGAATCTTGTGACCACTTTTTTGTTATGTATTACAACATTTAGTTGTTACTTTAAAGTTGATAAATCATGTGTAATTATTGTTTTTTTGTCGTGTATGCTGAATTAAACAGTGGTCCAATGTTTATACCAAGTCGCTGTCTTTTTTTTCTTTTAGTTTTCTTGTCGTTTTATTCAAACGGAAATACTGTTATGTGAAGAATTAGAGTTTGTAAGTGTGCTATTAAACACGATAAACATTTGACATTAATAAACAAATGTCTGGCAAACGTAAAGATCTGTAACAACCAATAATATAAGTTTTTGCAAGATTTAAAATTACTGAAAATTACCAGACGTGTAAAACACGGCACTTATCATGAAAACGTGTACTAATTTCTTTATCACCAAAAGAATAAACTGAATTAATGTGTCTAAGTTTAGTAACATACAATAGTTCATACCCACAAGTTTAGTTCTCATTTTGAAACTGAAATTTCTCATGTATTTACATACATTGTCATATCTTATCCTGTCACAAAGTCAAACTCGGCCAGGCATGGCCAAGCGCAATAAGTTGTTCGACTCGTAATCTGAGGTTCGCGGGTTTGTATCCGCGTCGCGCCAAGCATGCTCGCCCTCCCAGCCGTGGGAGCGTTATAATGTGACGGTCAATTACACTATTCGTTGGTAAAAGAGTAGCCCAAGAGTTGGCGGTGGGTGGTAATGACTAGCTGCTTTTCCTCTAGTCTTACACTGTTAAATTAGGGACGGCTAGCACAGATAGCCCTCGAGTAGCTTTGTACGAAATTCCAAAACAAACAAACAAACAGAGTCAAACTTAAGGTCACTGACATCCAAGTAGATGAGGAAGAAAATTTCAAAATGACACCTTTACACGAAGACATTTCTAACCATGTTAAAAGAGCGTCATCGAGTCAACGTTGAAGAGTAAACCCTTTTGTAAACCCTTGTATCGTTCGAGTAGCCTCCGTTATTTCTAACTCGGACCGGCATGGCCTTGTGAGTTAAGGCTTTGGATTCGTAATCTGAGGTTTGCGGGTTCGAATCCCCGTCACACCACACATGTCTATCCTTTCAACCAAGGGGGCGTTATAATGTGACGGGTCAATCCCAGTATTCGTTGGTAAGAGAATAGCTTAAGATTGGCAGTGGGTGGTGATAACTAGCTGCTTTCTCTCTTGTCTTACACTGCTAAAATTAGAGACGGCTAGCGCTGATAGCCCTTGAGTAGCTTTACGGGAAATACAAAACAAACAAACAATACTCTGAGTAGAACGTGACTTTGACTGATTTCGAATAAACTGTGTTTAGTTCTTACGATAATTTTGTCTTCTGTCTTAATGACTGCTCTGACTTGCTCAATGTTACATAGTAGTCCACGAGTTGGCGGTGGGTGGTGATGATTAGCTGCCTTCCCTCTAGTCTTACACTGTCAAATCAGGGATGGCTAGCGCAGATAGCAATCGTGTAGTTTTGCGCAAAATTCCAAAAATAAACAAAACAATTTGTCACTTAAATGTTTGGCATATACCTCTGTTACCATGTTATCATTTTACACATATAAAAGTATTCATATACTCTTATAGCGCGTGTATGGCCAAGCGTGGCCTTGTGTTTAGTGCATCAGACTTAAAACCATGGTGATGATTTATTATAATTTTATTGTGCCCTCTACTTTACTAATACATCGTATTTTATGTATTATTAATGTTATATTGCATAAAACGTTTTATTTCTTAGTTTACATTGTAAGCAGAAGTAAAAAAATCATATTATTTGATCTCTTCCTCCACCAGGAGAAAACTGGGAAAAAGTAAAGTGTGATAAGAGGTGAAGTGATTACCATGACAACTTGGAAAATATTTTAATTAGTTTCTCAAGGAAAACTTGTTGGTGTGATTAGTGTCCATTGTGTAGTACAACAGGAAACGGAAATATTATATTTAAAAAGTTTTGCCTGAAGAAGCTTAACTGTAATAGGCTTGGATAACATAAAATAAAGATATGATGTGAAAAGCGATTAGTAAGGAAATGTTAAGTGGGAATGACTTAAAAGACGAAAAAAAAAATCGTGAGAGACACTAAGAACAATAAGACAAATCTATGTCACAAATAATTATTTGTGTATATTTGTAAACTAATTAAGAGAGAAAAGTCATTGATTCCAGAGGTTTATTTCAAAAGGATAAACAGTATTTGAAGTAGTGACTTATCGGATTTAGTTGGCCCGGGATAACCTTGTGGTTAGAGGCTCGATTCGCAATATGGAGGTTACGAGCTCGAAACACATCACTGCACATGTTCCTTCTTTCAGCGTCCTCCGCTGGGACAAAGGTAAGTCTACGGATTTAAAGCGCTAAAATGCATAAAACGTTTCTGATTTTAAAGTGGTAACAAGAGAATTTTTGTCTAACTTTATATATCGTTACTCAGTTTGTGGTTCTTTGTTGAGTGGTTTTATAATTTTTGTATGCAAAGCATGATCGCTCTGTTACTCTTATTACCGAATTTTTAACTAGTGATGAATTAATAATATGTTAATTAATTGGTCCCGAAAATGATGGAGTAAAGCTCCATATCACTAAGCAAATTGATTGTAGTTGCATTTTGAAAGGAATTTTGGTCCCGTGAGTTGATCAGGGATGGTCAGATATTTATTCGACCACTTCCTCCTGACAAAGGAGGATTACCTCTTCTTTTTCATAGTGATTCGGTTCATATTTCGGACCAGGAAGGGTCATGTTCAACGTTGACCTCTTCGTACAGATAGCCCATTGTGTAACTTTCCTTTTAACGACGAAAAAACATCAAGGTAGACATTCAATGTTTTGTACAAAATGGCACAACACAACGATATATTACGTTCATTGTCAACGTAGTTAAAACGTAGAGTCAGAAGCCCTTGACCACCAGAAACAAGAATAATTCTAACAAACTAGAAATGTTTTAAAGCTCTCTTACTAATAGCAGCGTAATATTTAGTGCTATTTTGCAATAAACATACGCAAGCAGGCTTTTATGGCACCGCAGAAAATTATGAAAATCTTGCCTTCGAAGGTGTGTTCGTATCCATCAAGTGTTTTATGATTGAACGCTTTTAGTTTTGACGTGCCTCAATGAAAACGTACTGTCGCGTGTTCTTGATTAAGCGGGAAAATGCACTGACAAGCGTTTATTAAAGTATTACAACCTGAGCAGCACGTTAGATCAATCGGCTTGCGTTACGAGCACAGATATTCCTAATTCAAGATTACAGCCCATTACGTTAATCGCTAGGCTATGCTCGGCTCAAAGTTTTGTTACACTGTTTCCTTATTGTATTTAACATATGAATACTATTTGAATTTTCTGTCTGTAAACACCCAAACACATTAATTATTTAACTTACTGACTTAGATCTTCACTAAAGAAC
The DNA here is from genome assembly GCA_011833715.1 of Carcinoscorpius rotundicauda. Lineage (NCBI taxonomy): Eukaryota > Metazoa > Arthropoda > Merostomata > Xiphosura > Limulidae > Carcinoscorpius > Carcinoscorpius rotundicauda. Next base: position 15,480,175 of record CM022392.1, on the reverse strand, counting down.
ACTTTATATTAGCAAGCGTTTCTCGTGGCTTATATCTCATAAGCATTCCCTTCTTCTGATGTATCAATAAAAACATGCTAGCGAACGTTCCTATTGGCTGTTCTTTCAGTATGTCTGCTCCTGAGTTTCCAGTCAGAACAGGCTAGTGACGGCTTCTTTTCTCTCAGTTGTTCTGTTGTAAACTCTCTTAGGTTTCAGTATGAGCATGCTAGTGACGGCTTCTTTTCTCTCAGTTGTTCTGTTGTAAACTTTCTTAGGTTTCAGTCAGAACACGCTAGTGACGGCTTCTTTTCGCTCAGTTGTTCTGTTGTAAACTTTCTTAGGTTTCAGTAAGAGCATGCTAGTGACGGCTTCTTTTCGCTCAGTTGTTCTGTTGTAAACTTTCTTAGGTTTCAGTAACATGTTAGTGAGCAATTAGATCACAACTTGTTTGATGAGCTTTACTCCAAGTTTCGTACATTCAATAAAACAAGTGTAACAGTCATTATATATTACTTAACTTGTCTTACTAAACATTCAAACCCGTTCTCTGTTTATTTTGTTCCTTATAATTTAATTTCCAGAGTAAATAACATAAAACGAAGTAGTCGGTTGTTAGTTGAACGTTTTAATAAAGTGATGCAGCAGAATAACGTGTAAAGATTGTATTGTATGCATTATAACACACACTATGGTTGAGTTAAGTACTGCTACTTACGGGAAAGAAATCACAGAAAATATATTTCATTTACTCAAAAAACAATAGATAAGATAATTAGAAAACAAAAATCATAAAAACAAATATATCGCATGTGGTTTTCGAAAACAACACCCCGTTTCGCTTAAGCCTCATATAAAAGAGGAGAGGCAGCTCTAATATAGTCAAAAATACAGAGATGCCAACCATTACGATTTTAGTGTATACATTACGACTTTTCACCTATTCAGACAAATATTACGACTTTTTGCAACTCCCAAATTATTATATATTATATAGACCTATACAATAAAGTGATAAATTGTTCCCCAGAGCTTGAAAGGGGTGAAAAGAAAATTTCTTGTGAGACACAAATACATGTTGATAGTAAACAAAAGATATAGTCTAAATGGCTACTTGCCACAATCATGTTTGTGCTTGAAATAATAAAATATATTTGTATCTCAGACGTCTACCAATAGTTGGAGTGCGGCGCTTCTCCATACTGGGTACATGGAGGAATTCATAGTTACGTCATCAGTGTTTGTCAGCCAATCAGCGCTCGCGTAGATGGGTATTTCTCGTTTTCTGAGCAGCACAGAAACACCAATGCGATCGTTCACAAGTTGGAAAAAAAGTATATTATACTTTTATTATAATTATACTTAAGTCTGTTCCGCCTTAAACAATCTGTATTTGTTAGGCTAGTTCTGATACGACAGGTTTCAAGATCGTTACTAAAAGTTTTAATGTGCTACAATTCTCAAAAATTGTTCTGGGTTATTTTGCTGTTACGTTATCTTACGCGCTTATTTCTACTACTGAATTATGTTATGATTTGTTTATTTATTTCGAATTTAATCAGAAAATTCTCTGATTCTGTCAGTAGGTGATTTATTCCAAAATGACCTAACGAAAGGAATTCAAGTCGAAATCGTTTGAATTTCGAGTCTGCAAAAGACGCAAAGCGCTACTGATTTTTAAATTACTAATACTTGAGGTTGTATGTACTATTGAAGTAAAGAAGACCAAAGCAAACGCAAGGCCTGCTGGGAATAGCTGTTCAAGGTAAACATCGTGCTAATGTTAATCTGGCCATATATACAAAAATAAACTTTTAACGTTCACGTCTATGTTCTGGCCCGGCTATCGTTGTATGATGTTGTTTCTTTCAGTTATACTTAATGTTTGTTGTTGTTGAATGGAGAAATAAATAAGTTTGCACTTAATGTTTTTAAACATATAGTATAGTATTTAAACACGAAATCAGTGTTCAAGCGTGTTCGCTGTCTCTCATAACAGGGAAAGAAAGAAATAAACGTTTCAGTTAAAATAAGCACATGAGAGTTAGGAACGTTAACATAAAATTTGATTAAAGGTTTTCGTTGAAGTATCTGTAAAAACGTAGTTTTTAAAGTGAACAAAAAAAAAATTCGTAAGGCCATAAATGATTGGTCGAAGTTTTTATATCCTACAAAAAGATCAGAAAAGAGTGGACAAATTATTGCAATGATCTCTGTCGTAGTTAGGCCTAGCGACTAGTGTACCAAACCATGGATCGCAACATCCAAGGCTCGAGTTACCTCTGTGCACACTTTGCAGGATCAGTTGTGGAGAACTTTGTAACGTTGGTAGTCAGCCCTGCTAACCAGTTAGAAACAACCATGCACATGGGAGGGCGCTACTGCTGACCTTTTTCTTCCCTTCTGGTCAATAGTTCTAAATTATGATTGTTAAGTCAGAACGTAAGAATCCTTGACCTAATCGCTTAGTCCGTGTGTCGGACAAGATACATACTTGTTGAAAATACTGCTGCAGTTCCGATTGTTTAAATAATATGAAGGTGAGAGTTTCTATTAATAACGTCTTGCGTACACCTAAAACATTGCAGATTAACAAGTTTCAAGAGAAAGTTTTGATCACCTAGTCATTGTTTATTGATAAGTACCATTAAGTTGATATGAACATTTGTATAATACGATTTAAGATACTGAAACGGGAAGACACTTAACTTACTGCTTTAACGCTCGTGTTTAACACTATTTATGAGAATCAGTCCATAAAGATATATTTAACGTATTGTGTATTTTTATTTATTGTGTGCGCACTGTACCACACATTGCTTTTGTTAATTTATTTCAAACTAATGTTTATTTTCTTTTTGGACAGTAAAAAGTATTTCTATCAATTTCTATAATATTTCTATTAAGGTCAATGTTTAAAACATATTTATAATATTTCTAATTTTTCAGAAGGATAAAAACCAGCTGCTCTCGTAACTTGCTTAAGTTCCTCGAGTGAAACATCAGACATCTGTGGTATAAATAGTATTATTCAGTGATCTTTCGTTACCTTCTGGTACAGCGGTAAGTCCACGGATTTACACCACCAAAATCAACAGTTCGATTCCCCTCGGTGGACTTAGCAGGTAGCCAGATGTGGCTTTGCTGTATAAAACAAACAAACACGGATATTTTGAGTTACCTAAGTCTTTGAAAATGCACACCATCGTTACTTTCCTTATATCATATTATGGCACACCTAGGCCTAAGCACTAAGGTACGATAGCTGGACATATGTAAGCAAGTATATAACAGTAGAGTTGTGAACTGTCTGTACTGAAGAATTAAATTTCTTGTACAACTGTTGTGGGTTCTTGGAACAGAATATTAACAACCAGTCATTAGTTCTCTATTTTTGATGTATACCAAAGGATACCATTCTTGGGTTAGCAAACTTAACTACAAAAAGAATAAATCAAACTTTAATTGAATTTTTTTTTTAGTAGTTACGGAATAATTTTTAAACTGTGAACAAAATGTTGACTCCACGTTATCAGAGCCATCTGGCGAGTCATTTTGCTTCTCAGTCGTAAATAATGTCTTTTTGACGGCTTTATACGAAATAATGTTTTATTTTCGAATTATTTATAAATCTAAAGCTACAGCTAGATAACAAAACTACAGTCTTAGGGGCCGAAGAACCTGATGAATTATCAAATATGTTTAAACTATTAGATTTCTGAAAAATTTGAGGGAATCATATATATATATATGTATATAAAAGGAAACATCTTTAACGTGATTTACATTCAAAGTTTCAAAACGTTTCTTCTCAAAGGTACAGCGTAGAGTCTGAAGGCTTATTATAACTCTAAAAAACTGAGTTTTAATACCCGTGGTGGGCACAGCATAGAGAGTCCTTTGTGCAGCTTTGCGCTTAACTATTAATACAAACAATATATATATCGATTAAATCATACCGGTTTCACTTATCAAGTGGTAGCAGATACCAATTATAAAAATAGGGCTAACATACAAATATTCCGATAATTCGAGCATTGTAGAGTTCCTAGCCCTTCCATACCTATAATAATCCCTGAGCTGATAAAGCCGTCCTTACAACTTGTACTGTTGATCACAGCTAGGTGATTCTATGTATACAAAGTAGAAAGCAGCCTTTTTGCAGAAGAACACATTAAACTAAATTTCTCCTAATATTTTATACGCAAAACGGAATATAACTTCATCTTACTTCATCTTCTAATACAAATCGCATAAATCGATAAGCCCTTAATGCATTTTTACCATCTCTTACAGAATATAAACAGCTCTTCAAACCAACTGCCATCCACCTGCTGTTCAGTTGCAATGTAAACCGTTTTTATCATCAGAGATCAATATTTGTTTTGCCAAAACAGACTTAAAAACTTTTCACATTTCAATCTCTTCTTTTACATACTGCATATTAAGTTTCATACTTTTCAGTTCATGTCATCACAATTTTTTTTTTACTGAACTAGTTTCTCATTTGACTTAATATTAAATGTATACATTATGTTTTTCTTTAACGCACAGTTGGTCTGTTTCGTCGTATTGTTTCATTAAAAAGTAAATTATTTGTTTGGTATTCTTGCCTCACAGCTTCCAGGGCTACAGCGGAATGTCTGCAGACTTACAACGTTGGAGACGAAGGTTCGATATCCGTGATGGGGAAAAGCACAGAGCAACCTTTGTGTAGATTTGCTGTTAACTTCAAACTAACTTATTTCATTATTGAGTTATCAGAAAGTGGCAATTTTTATTTAGGCCTGCCATGGTCAGGTGATTAAGGCGCTCAAATCCTAATATTAGGGCCGTGGGTTCGAATCCCAGTCACACCAAGCATGATCGCCCTTTTAGCCGTTATAATGTGACGTACAATCCTACTATTAATTGGTAAAAGAGTAGCCCGTAGCCCAAGAGTTGGCGGTGCTGACTAGCTGCCTTCTTTCTTGTCTTACACTGTTAGATTAGGGATGGCTAGCGCAGATGGCCCTCGTTTATCATTGCGCGAAATTCAAACAAAACAAATAATGGTTTCGTTCAATGTTGTAGTGCTGCCATCTATTGTACGAGCCTGTAAAAATGTCTTATATCTAAGCTTCAAATATTGTTTTATTATAGGGTAACTGTTACGCCATTTAGACACTTTTCAGGTGTGTGTGTGTGTTATAAACATTTCTAATTAAAAGCGTCTTAATCTTCCTTAAAAATATATTATTTGTAAAAAATGTCTGAACACATAGGTGTCGTGCGACGACTGTTACCGCACTACATAATTAAATTACTGGAAGGTAGTTATTATGGCTATACATTCTACGTTTGTTATAATCTACGATATGCGTCCTGTCGCATCTTTCAACAATACTTTAGGTTATACAATTTTCAAGCTGCACCAGTTTTTCAACAACAGTATTTACTTGGTAACCTCAATGTCATATTTTGTGAAAAATGTCATTTACCCTCAATTCTGAAGATGTTTTCTTTTGACCTCGGGTCAGCATGGCCACGTTGTTAAAGCTCTTGAGTCGCAGTTTGAGGGTTGCGGGTTCGAATCCCCATCACAGCCGTAGGAGCGTTGTAAATGTAACAGTCAAGCCCATTATTCGTTGGTTAAAAGAGTAGCCCAAGATTTGACGGTGGGTTGTGATAACCAGTTTCCTGCCCTTAAGTCTTGCACTGCTAAATTAGGGACGGCTAGCACAAATAAATCTCGTGTAGCTTCGCGCGAAATTCAAAATAAACTAATAATCCTCAGAGGTCAAAGTTTCCAGTGATGGTAGTATAAGCACTAATTGTGGCTATGTTGTAATGAGGAGAAGAGAGTTGAACGTTCCAAAGTGTACGAGTTAAATAAATTAAATGTTAGAGATGCCTCTCTCTGAGAAATCACTGTTCTCAGAATACGCATACGACTATCACATACGTATTTTCGAAACTGTTCAGAGATTGTAATTCGTTATATTATATTTTTTTTATTTCATCACAGTTCGTATCGACATGTCAGTTCATGTACTACATAACGATCGTGGATTTTGAAAATAGCCCTACAGTGCAGTTTCCATTCTGAGGCTGTCATGGTTAAAGCATGCCACTACTCCTAACTTGTTTCCATATTCTATTAAACGTAAATGGACAACAGCTCCCAACGGATTGTTCAATAACCTTAGAGACAAAATTATTCTTGAATACTAAAATATACATACGTGTTTGCAAATGAAAATTCCTATATGCAAGTGTTATAACCAATGATGTACTTCCAACCTAATACAAATCCTCACACAGCATCAAACTAACACATGTGTTTATAGTTCATAGTTCACAGAAACTCCATCTTCGAAAAGCACATCATATAATGAAGAATTTAAACAATATCTCAGTTGTGTACTTACCCAGATCGTTAACGTGTATCTTCCATCTCTACATCCGGAATTACTTAAGTGATACAGGAAGTTATCGCATGCAAAGTTAAATGTGATGTTATATATTTCTTTTTGTTCGGCAATCAAAGTTGAAACGTCAGTGTGTCGACATTTTAGTGAAACTTAGTTTATTTGTTTGGAATTAACCCTAAGGCTACGTAATGAATTATCTGTGCTCTGCCCACTACGGGTATCGAAACCCGGTTTCTAGCGTTGTAAGTCCGTAGATATGACACTGCATCACTTGTTAAAATAATAGCACAGATAAACATACGGGAATAGAATGAGACGTACAGATGAAGTAAACCCTGATTACGTCTACAAATTTGGCTACGATAAAATAAAAGTTTGCACCTCTCGGAAACTGGTCAACTTTAAAATGGGATTGTACTTGGAAAGTGTGCCACGTGCGCATATTATATGTTACTGCAGTGTATTCACGTTTATATCTGTATACATAAAATCTTAAACCCTACTCTATCTTTCAGATTTGATTACCAAATGAAGGATTGTGTTTTAATGTTTTGAATGACTGAGAATTATCTGATAAAAATTACTGAGTTGTAAAGTCGTTCTATATAGCACTTCTATGTTGGCTACCAAATGTCCTATGGAAACCTATTGTTTTGTGCAACGACATGGTGAATACTTAGTTAGAATGTCTTATCAGTGCAATTCTTACTTATAAATAACATAATATACCACCAGCTTCTTACAATCTTTGGGTAAAATCATAAGAAAATACGGAAAACTGAACTTCACACAGTCAATTTTTTTTTTCGCAGGATTAGACTAGCATTTAATGTGCGTAAACTATAAATCCGAGAATTCATGACTCACAACTTATTTCTGTAAAAAAAACAAAAAAAACCTCTGCACTCGTGGACCGGTGATGCGAAACAAGAGTAACAGTCAAAATTCACTGTTCGTACGGATATGAATAGCCTAAAAATTGATGATAGAAGCTGTTAGCTAGCTGTCTTCCCTCTAGTTTGTCATTTCGAAATTAAGGCCTAGCATGGCCTGATGGTTTATACGCTTAACTCGCAATCTGTGGGTCGCCATTTCAAATCCTCGTCACACAAAATGCTCACCATTTATGGTTGCTGTGAGGCCTAGTTACCCTGACGAACATATGATCTTCCCAAGCGGCCAACCACAAAATTAAATAGGATTATGGTGGAATGAAGAACAATATGTGAAGATAACACTTGCGTAAATCCCGAAACTTTTAAACTGTTTTGTTTACTGCAGTGAAACTTTCTGTTTTTAAAATAACTTTAGATCCAGTCTAGACCCTAAATGTTTCTTTTTCTGCGTAGACATTTATAAAAAAAAATACTAAAAATCAATTTTACGATCCAAAAACTCACAAACAGAGCTGTAAACAATAACAGATGCTATAAACTCGATTCTATTCTTAATCAATCGACCTATTCCCATGGCTCAGCGGTAAGTCTGAAGGCATATGACGTAAAAATCGGATTTTTGGTACCCGTGGTGGGTACAGTGTAGATAAACTTTTGTGTATCTTAGTGCTTAAAATCAGCCCTCTGTTATCGAACTACGAAGCTCTTTATGAATATTCGCTTGCAGTTCAAGTCAGACATTAAACAAAATCAAATCACATGAGTGTGAGAGATATTTAAAAGTAACTAATGCTAAGTGTGGGCCCGGCATGGCCAAGCGCATGCGACTTGTAATCCGAGTGTCGTGGGTTCGAGCCCGCGTCGCGCCAAACATGTTAGCCCTCCCAGCCGTGGGGGCGTTATAATGTGACAGTCAATCCCATTATTCGTTGGTAAAAGAGTAGCCCAAGAGTTGGCGGTGGGTGGTGATGACTAACTGCCTTCCCTCTAGTCTTACACTACTAGCAGTGGGCTAACAACCTACTCACTTAAATACCAGTTGAAGAATCCTATGTTCCTTGATGGAATCTAATGGTGAATGAATGAATGCTAAGTGTGCAGTGAAATTAAAAACTGCGAATTAGGCTGTGATTCTGTTATAGTATTAAAAGTTTATTGTAACCATGATAACCGCAGTTTCTTAGAAGAGTGAGTTAATGGCAAAATGGGTAAGAACAGATGAAATCGTGAGATGAGCTTCCATTTCTAAATAACCGTTTACCAAAGACTGCATCTGAACAGACAAATCACATGAAAGGAAAGCATTTAAACATATTAAGCTCTAACGGTACTTTCCTTAGACAGGTTCGTAATAAAGATAGAACTCATCACTACCAAGAGCCGAGTGTGCCATCTTGTGTAGGGTACGTGATCACCTTTTACTCAGCAAGCAACGCAGTTAATTATAAGGTAAGTGTTATTCGATTTTTGTATTTAAACCAGTTCTGTGACCTTTAACTCGATTCTATGTACGGCGAAGAAGTTCTAAATGAACAAAAATTGGCGTCACAGCTATCAACCGGAATTCGACTTGTCTCGTGTATTATTGCCAGGTGCTTGTTAAACAGGCCTGCTAGATATCTCGTGTATTATTACTAGGTGCTTGTTAAAAGGCTTGCTAGAGATCTCGTGTATTATTACTAGGTGCTTGTTAAACATGCTTGTTAGACATCTTGTGCTTTATTGACAAGAGCTTGTTAATTAGGTCTAATGGAAATCTCTTGCTTTATCATCAGGTGTTAACATTGTTTACTTGGCCTGCTAGAGATATCTGCATTATTAGCAGGTGTTTGTTGACTAGAACAACTGGAAATCTGCTTTATTCCCAGGTACTTGTTAACTAGGCCTACTGGATATCTTTTGCTTTATTCCAAGGTACTAGGCCTACTGGATATCTCGTGCATTATTACAAAGTGTTTGTTAACCAGACCGACTGGAATATATTATAAAATAACCTATCTATTGAAAATGTATGATTTATATTGCACAAGATGACGAAATACTAAAAATCAGCTACAGTTTCCTTATTTTTATAAACACTATAAATATATTTACTTACTTGTACCGACCAATTATTTAACTTAAATACAAATAAAGAGGATTAAACAATAATTAGTTGATCTGAAGATGAGGAGAAGGGGAACACTGATGTTACTAGTGATAATTTGTTGATTTGAAGATGAGGAAAGAAAAACACTGATATTACTAGTGATAATTAGTTGATTTGAAGATGAGGAGAAGAGAAATACTTATAATACTAGTGATAATTAGTTGATTTGAAGATGAGGAAAGAGGAACACTGATATTACTAGCGATAATTAGTTGATTTGAAGATGGGGGAGAAGAGGAACACTGATATTATTAGTGATAACTAGTTGATTTGAAAATGAGTAAAGAGTAACGCTGATATTACTAGTGATAATTAGTTGATTTGAAGATAAAAAAGAGGAACACTGATATTACTAGTGATAATTAGTTGATTTGAAGATGGGGGAGAAGAGGAACACTGATATTATTAGTGATAACTAGTTGATTTGAAAATGAGTAAAGAGTAACACTGATATTACTAGTGATAATTAGTTGATTTGAAGATGAGGAGAAAAGGAACACTAATATTTCTAGTGATAATTAGTTGATTTGAAGATGAGTAAAGAGGAACACTGATATTACAAGTGATAATTAGTTGATTTGAAGATAAAAAAAGAGGAACACTGATATTACTAGTGATAATTAGTTGATTTGAAGATGAGGAGAAGAGGAACACTGATATTACTAGTGATAATTAGTTGATTTGAAGATGAGGAGAAGAGGAACACTGATATTACTAGTGATAATTAGTTGATTTGAAGATGAGGAGAAGAGGAACACTGATATTACTAGTGATAATTAGTTGATTTGAAGATGAGGAGAAGGGGAACACTGATGTTACTAGTGATAATTTGTTGATTTGAAGATGAGGAGAAGAGGAACACTTATAATACTAGTGATAACTAGTTGATTTGAAAATGAGTAAAGAGGAACACTGATATTACTAGTGATAATTAGTTGATTTGAAGATGAGGAGAAGGGGAACACTGATGTTACTAGTGATAATTTGTTAATTTGAAGATGAGGAGAAGAGGAACACTTATAATACTAGTGATAACTAGTTGATTTGAAGATGAGAAAAGAGGAACACTGATATTACTAGTGATAATTAGTTGATTTGAAGATGAGGAAAGAGGAACACTGATATTACTAGTGATAATTAGTTGTTATTGAAGATTAGTAAAGAGGAACACTTATAATACTAGTGATAATTAGTAGAGCTGTGGTAATTAGATGAGACTTAATTGAGGATTCGTGAGAGGCTTACAACTGTGAGCTTGATACCAAGACTGAATTTACAAAAGTTGAAAAGGGTGTTCTGACGTATGTATGTCTAAACCTTAAATTTATCAGATTGAAAGAAAAGGGTGCAGGCTCTCGATGTGAACTACCCTGAACGTGAAGATGTAGGAACTCCACTCTCTCTGTATTACTGATACCACAAACAAAAATGTTTGGACATATACAATAATTAGAACAAACTCTTTCAGATATAAGAACTTACAAATGTATACTGGTGTTAACATTTCTGTTTAACTTGCAGTGAGATATATATAGAACGACCTCTGTCCGTTTTTTATTACTAAGAATTAAATATCGAAATGAGATAAGTCTTTTATTTCAAAGGTTACACAAGTTAATTTTTGACCTAAATATTCGAAGAATTCTTGAAAGCAAAAAATTACAGAAAATAACAAAATATAAAACACTTAAACTCTACTTTTCTCTAGTTTACGCATAGAAAAAAATACGTTTTGTAATTTTTCGTAAGCCGTACGACACGAAAGAAGGTAAAAAAAAAAAAGTCGAATATAAGGGTAGTAAGTTGAATTTCAACTAGAATCCGTGAGAAATAGAAACTGTCTATGTTGCTTTTCATGCAAAGTAAGCCTACAAAAGAACAAGTTCCTGACAATGTTGTAGTCCTGGTGGGCACGTAGCATAAACATAGAGAAATAGCAAGTCAAAGCAAAACGTGACCATCCCATTTTGAAAACACTGAAGCGTAAGAGAATTTCGTTGTAGCTCTAGGATATTATAGACTACACTTAAAATCCAGAAGGTTTTATCGAATCACGTTTTTGGAATAAAACGTTCATCAGTTTCTCCATTACATCATAAACTGTTCTTGATTCGTCCAATGAAAAAATAAACTTTAATTCATGTGTATGTATATATAGAATAAATAAGAAAGTAATATTCGTGGTTAGAAACCATTGAAAAAAATATCTATTTTAGGCAGCTATAACGAATATTTTACTCGATTTATTCTTAATACTCCTACAGATAACGACAAAATGTAAAAACACAACCTCACGTTGGCTTACGTAAAGCAAAAAAAAACAACAACAAAATAAATTGCGCTTTCTGGATTAGTTATTTGTAATAATATACTTACTTTGATATTTCAGTAAGAATTATGAGATCCGTTTTCATCACGTTAAGTGAACGAATGAGCTAAACATTATACTTTTTAAACACATCACTTAACTTTTAATGTGCATGCTATTCATCTCGTCGAGACATTCGAGAACTTGTGAACAAATATTAAACGTGCTGCAAATATCTTCAAAGCAACTTTTAACTTATTTTGTGAAATAACTGAATATTTTTACTCTGCTGTATTAGATATTTTTTAGTAGTTAACTGTTTTACGATAGATCTTGGAACATTTTGAGAACGTCCGAATTTGGAAAAGCAAATTGCTATAGCTCTAAAATACGAGGAACGTATAACTGCTAAATTAACATATTTATAACTTTTGTTCAAACTTTTCTCTCAGTGTTAATTTCTGTCGTTTTCACGTTGAAGTATTGACTGTTACTCTTATATTACCACATGTGGAGAAGGGGCAATATAGGAAAGTTTCTCTCTATTAGTCTGTGTTAGCTATGTGAGCAAAACTTAAGTCTTTGGAATTTAGTAGCATACTTCTGATCGTAATTAAATTTTAGGGTGGATAACGTTCTATATTGGCGCACCAACCCGAATTGTATACGTCTGTGTATTTTTTTTTATAGCAAAGCCTCATCGGGCTATCTGTTGAGTCCACCGAGAGGAACTGAGCCCCTATTTTAGCGATGTAAATATGTAGACTTACCGCTGACCAGCGAGGGACCCAACCTGAATTACCAAGGACAAATACATGCGCATCTTAAGCTACACTTCATTTGACACCGGAGAGTTTTTGTTTTTGAAAAACACAGGAGAAGTATAACACTAAGCAACTGTGCAAAAATGTTCTTGTTTCATCTAGCAATATACGTACCTAGTAAATACACAGCGGTAAAATTTATGTATTTATATATATAAGTGAAAATTATATGTATATTCTTTACCGAAACCTGAAAAAAAACAATAAAAAATACCTTAATATAAAAGCCGAAATGTCGTTCTCTTTCAATTCAACAAGCATTTGCAATTCATTAAAGTTCTAAAGCTTATATCAGCGGAAGTGTTCAAAGTATTTTGTCAGAGTTGGTACGACGGTAGAAACCAATCGATGTGAGGTAAACGAGAACATTCGGCGACCTCGCTGTGTTTTAACTTTTACAAGTGCAATTAATCTTTCGGTTTAATCTGAATTATAGGTACAGAATAATAAAGTTTTGTTTCATAATATCGCGCGCCGTTGCACAGGGCTGATTTAAACAGACAAAAATGAAGAAAGTTCACGAAGAGCACCCGCCGCCAGATCTTGAGCTATTCGCTCTTATCGCAACCTAAGGCACAAAAGTACAGGGTGCCGTTTAGAGGCAACGGGTTGCAAGTCGTGAGTTCGTCAAACTATCGACTGAGCCACGCCCACCCAAAGGAATAGCGTATATTGAATTGTTCTCGAACTTAAAATATTTATTTTTTATCTTTTGGTCTCCCCTTTTCCCGTTGAATAGCGGTAAGTCTTCAGGTTTACAACACTAAAATCAGGGGTTCGATTCCCTTTGGTGGAGACAACAGATAGTTTGATGTGGCTTTGCTATAAGAAAAATCTTCCTTCAAATTTTATGAGGACGAGTTTTCGAATTATGGCTAATGCTTGAGTGTAATTTATGACATAAAACTTTAAAAGGACAATTCATCGAAAACAAGTGTTTTCAGATGAAGCTGTACTTAATGATAGCGAGCAATTGTTATATTTCAGTTTCCGAAAATATTTTATCTTTGAATGCGACATGAAATAATTTAATTATAAAGAAAAAAATATCCAGATCCAATTGGCGTAAAGCGTTTTTGAAACTGAAAACGTTTAAGAAATGTTACCCAAAAATAAAGAGCTCTTCAAAAATTAGCACATATTATAGATTAATAAAATGTTATAAGTGTACAAATATTTATAATTTTGACCAACTCTTATATAGAAGTAGTTGAGCGGCAGTAACGAGCTTTCTGTTTTGACGATTTGTTTGCTTGAAAGAGTAAATGGGTTGGCGCCACTTTCTTACCTAACACAGGACATTAGAGTACTTACAACCATACGAGACGAGAGATAATGTAGTAGAAACGTTTGTTCTCTTTTGTCATGAGGAGAGATTTACCGTAGTCTGTTGTTAGGGCTCAGAGTAAGAAAAGCAAAAAAAATAAGCTCGTCTTTGAATCAACTCCCACTCACATCAAGAGATTTTTGCTTTGCTTTACATTTGACAAAACCAGGACATTTATCGTTTAGCATGTTTCTGAGAATACTGATTACGTCTGGTCTCTTTTTGATATGAAACCCCATCGTTATAGTTATCCTTTTGACAATATTCCTACCATCCAGCACATGCCTAAGTGAGAAGAACACGTGTTTATAATACCGTATTCAGGAAGGTTTTGTGATATGGTTAAAGAAAGTGGCATAAGTAAAGGCTAATGACTCACTCTTTCTTCTTGCTAAAACAGTCAGTTCTCTTCACTAAATAAACAAGTGTTGTTTTTTTATTCTACTGAACATACTCGGAAAATATACTTTAAATAATTTGCTCCCTGCTTAGTTGTTTGGAATTAAACACAAAACCACACAATGGGCTATCCGTGCTATGACCACCAAAGGTATCGAAACCTGGTTTTTAACGTTGTGATACTACAAGAAATATAAAACAAAGATGACACAAATCTCCCAAGATTGCATAAGAACAATAAGTGAAAATAATTGTCATTATTTTTAATGCTCGCATTAATATCTTATTTCACATTTACTACCGTAGTTTCTTGTCTGGTTTAAAATTATTTCCCGAAGAGTATTATTGAAATCTGTTATATGTAATACACAGCATTACGTTAACCAATGCAAATGTTCCAACACTAGAGTAATATACAGTGAAGCACCCCCCGCTAATACAGCGGTATGTCTCCAGATTTACAACGCTAAAATCAGTGGTTCGATTCCCCTCGGTAGGCTGAGCAGATAGCCCTTTGTGGCTTTACTATACGAAAAGCACACACACAATACTTTGAAGCACGCGAGTAATACAGTTGTTTCGTCTTCTAACTTATCTAGAGAGTGAATAGTTCTTAAGATTTTCAGTGCTGGCTCAAAACAAAGGACAAAATCACTAACACAACAATAACAAAGCGAGTGTCAAAAATTGTAAGAATTAGACCTGTATATATACATACATATATTTAAAAATATACATTTATATACATATATTTAAAAAAAAACGTTTTCATGGATTTTTGTACATAATTACATAAAATATAATTACCAAGTTAAAACCAGTTACATTTTTTTATTTAGCTGCTTATACGTCACAAATGTCAACACTACTCAAAACTTACACTGACGGATGTTTTCTTGGCAACACTTGTACACGTACAGTACTTTTGAACCTCAGTCACGAGTAATGGTTTCTCAGTACAACACCAGATATCTCTTAGCCCTTGTTGTCAATATCATTCTTGCTTACTTTTAGAATTCGTTTGTTTCTTGGAGAACGAGGAACTTAGTTTCCTAAGTTTGGTCCAGAAATCGAGCGTTTACGTAAGTAGATTTCAGTACATTTCAATTCACCTGTGAACCTGACGATGACCGAAGAAGGTCGAAACGTTGTTCGCTCTTCTATTTAAAATATTTTCTTAACCCAAACGAGCCGTTTTTTACATATAAAATTCTCAACAAGTGGGTTTCTCGACATCACTGATTTCATTACAGCTTTTTTTCTACATTTAGGTTTTTTTTAAACATATACAACCCAAGTTTAAGGAGTACTTTGAACAACATTTGGACAGTTTCAGCTAGGTAGACTAATATATTATAAATATTATACTAACACACATCTACATAATTTTTTATGTAAATTAAACGACAAATAAACTGTTTATAAACAAATAACCGAAAATAGGAGGAGCAGAAAGTGTTCATACAGTTCAGAACGTGTGAAAAAACTGATATTCCCGTAAATATTTTGTTTAGTTTGGTGAATAAACTACATTATACCATTTCAGAACTGGACACTGAGTGCATAATTATTGAAATTTAGCCGAAAAAAAGTACTTCCGGCAATTTAGCGCCGTCTCCGTCATTATCTGCTTAGTCATCATGGCGAACAGGAAACAACTGTCCAGTGATTTAAAAACCGAATTATTGTAAAATACAAGTCTCGTGTGTCTCTTTCCGGTATTGCTACACAACTTAATGTGCCGAAATCTACTGTTCAAAGCATAATTGCCAAGTTTAAGCTTTCAGGATCAACTGCTAACCTCCCTCGTTCCGGACGCTTCACCAAAATTCCAGAGAGAACCAAGAGGAAGGTTCTCAGAGAGTTTAGTAGGAACCCTCGTTTAACATGTAATGACATACAGAAACTGGTAAGGAAAACTGGGGTTGAAGTAAGCACCTCTACAGTTGCGAACATGTTACGCTCTTCTGGGTTCAAAGCATGTCGTCCTCGTAGAACTCCATATTTAAAGCCTGCTCATGTAGATAAACCCTTTACCTATTGGAAAAGTATTCTTTGGTCAGACGAGACTAAAATCTAGCTTTTCGGTCACAATGATGTTCGCTATATTTTCCGTAAGAAGGAGGAACGAAATCTTCCAAAGAACACCGTCCCTAAAGTTAAACACAGAGGTGGCTCGATCATGCTGTGGGGTTCCTTCAGCTCTTTTGGTGTAGACAGCCTTCACTACGACAACGGAATCATGAAAAAAGAAGAGTTCGTTGATATAATAGGCACTTATATCAAGAATGATGCTCGGAACTTGCGGCTTGGTCGTCGCTGGATCTTCCAGCACGAAAATGACCCTAAACACACATCGAAATATGTGCAATCCTTGTTGCAGAGGAGCCATATAAGCGTTCTGGAATGGTCATCGCAGTTACCCGATCTCAACCCAATTGAAAACGTTTGGCATTAGTTGAAGATCAAGGTTCATCAGCGTCATCTGAAAAACTTGCAAGAGTTGGAGGCCTTCTGTAAAGAAGAATAGAAGAAAATACCAATCGAGTACTGTCAAACGATCATGGAGGGCTGTGAGGAGAGATTGCGCCAAGTAATTCACCTGAAAGGCTACACAACTGAATATTAAAGTAGACGCACGAACACTTTCTGCCCCTCCTATGTTTAGTTATTTGATTATAAACAGTTTATTTGTCGTTCAATTTACATAGAAATTTATATAAATGTGTGTTGGTATAATATTTATAATATACTCTACTTTCATTATCTTAATCTTGATACTTTAAGTTATGAGGAAGAAAACTACTCACGACGCAAGGGTACGAACACTTTTTGTCGTGACTGTATAACGAACATAGTGTTGTTTGAATCCTATTATATTACGTTCTTCTAATTGTTAAAAATTCCTAGGGAACAAGATATAGAATATAGTTTCAAATACAATAGAATTATCACATACACACTTTTCTGTCAATGTAACTTTGAGCGTGCAATAGTTTGCTTCCCTCACTAGTAGGCCCGGCATGGCCAGGTGGGTTAAGGGGTTCGACTTGTAATCTGAGGGTTGCGAATTCGAATCCCCGTCGCACCAAACATGCTCGACTTTTTAGCCGTGGGGGCGTTATGATGTTAGGTCAATCTCACTATTCGTTGGTAAAAGAGTAGCCCAAGAATTGGCAGTGGGTGGTGATAACTAGCTGCTTTCTCTCTAGTTTTACACTGCTAAAGTAAAACGTGGCTTTGACTGATTTTGAATAAACTGTTTTTAGTTCTTACGATAATTTGGTCTTCTGTCTTAGTGACTGCTCTGACTTGCTCTATGTTACATTGTTAATATATATATACTGAGCCCTTTTTAGTTATTTATATATTGCTATTGAATGCTAAATGTTCTTGATTTAATATGGATCTAATCTTCAGTGTTTTAACAGTGATTGTTCTTGGCATAATCTAAAAATAATAACGAGTTTTAACGAGGAAATGAAGTCGAAATCCTCAATAGTATTTGTTATAAAGAGGAAATAAAGTTGAAACTACAATAGTGTTCGTTTCAACGAGGAAATAAGGTTGAAACTACAATAGTAATTGTTTTAACATAAAAGAAGAGTGAAACCTACAACAGAAATTATTTTAACGTAGAAGAAAAGGTGAAACTACTGTAATATTTGCTTTAAAGACGATAAAAGGCTGAAATTTACAATGCTATTTGTTTTGCGTTACTTCCTGTTCTTCGAATTTTTTAACTGAAATTTCTAGAAGCAAATGATTTAACGACTATTTATATATTTCAAAGAAAAAGAAACTTTTCCTGAGTTATAATATTTCATTCACTGTGATGTTTTCTTCAGAGATTTAATTCGGATTATGACATTGATGCATACTTATCCACTTCAGAAGACGAGATGCCTCAGCATTAGCATATATATAAAAAAAACTGTGTGTCTGTGCTCGTTATACACCGAAAACATTATTTAAATATGTAACGAAACTTTAATGGAAGATCTATTGGTAATATTTCTTTGTTAGAAGGAGCTAGATCACTTAGAGATTAGAATTCTTAGGCTATTCTCTATACAATTCTAAATGTAATATTTAGTTAAGCAGTTGAGAATATAACGTAAGTAATAACAAATGACATGATAACGGAATTAAAAATAAGAATTAATTAAACAACCAGTTTGTTGATTAATGATTCGACCTTGAAATGTGTTTAAGATAAAAATATTTTGATTCATCATAATATTTAAAACGTTTATTTTGTTATTTTATTTTTCTTTCCTGAGGGAATATTCTTCCACTAATGAAGCTTATTGCGTACGGTATTTCAATTCCCGTTCCAGACACGTGAATTTAAAAAGCAGTGTTATAGAATTAAAAACAATATATTAATTTTTAATAATAGTTTCTTAATTTCGAGTTTAATTAAGGCCCGGCATGGCAAGATGGATTAAGGCTTCGACTCCTACTTCGAGGGTCGCGAGTTCGAATCTCGGGCGCACCAAACGTGCTTGCCTTTTCAGCTCTGGAGGCTTTATAATGTGACGGTCAATCCCACTATTCGTTGGTAAAAGAGTAACCTAATAGTAGACGGTGGATGGTGATGACTAGCTGCCTTCCTTCTAGTGCTCCGGATTACAACGCTAAAATCAGGGGTTCGATTCCCCTCGGTGAGCTGAGCAGATAGCCTGATGTGGCTTTGCTGTAAGGAAAACACACACACACACTCCTTCTAGTCTTACGCTACTAAATTAGGAACGGCTAGCGCAGATAGTCCTCGAGTAGCTTGGCGCGAAATTCAATAAACAAACAAACAAACTAGTTTAATTAAGTTTTCTGGTTCTTGCACTTTGAGTTTCATTTCATTTAAGTATGTTTTGTTTCTTCTTTCCTTTTAACCAGTACATTGCTAATCATGTATCCCAGCGCAACGCTCTTACTTTAACGTTCGTTATCTTGAAACGTCACATCGTGCTCATCTTTATGAAGATTTTATCAGCAAACTAGCCTGAAGTTCATTATTGTAAGTAAGTTCCAGGACACTTTCATCGATTTTCGAAGCGAATTAGAAAAAGGAAAGACAAAGTTGAGAGAAGTAAAATTTGAATGTAACACATTAAGACGTAACTAGTCAACTGTGTCGAATCATCTACGTGTGATATGATGTGACACAATTGACCACGAGTCACGTTAAAAATACGTAACTGTGTATGTCATTAATATAAGCGCAGTGAACTAAAATTATGTTTTATCATGTTACCGATGTGATGGGAGACAATCCCACAGAGAGAACAGGAAACTAAGATATAATTCCACCGTGGAGTCGCTACGATGGGAAATAACCCCAAATATATAAAGATGAGCTGAGATGTCATTCAACCATGGAATTGTTCTGGTAAATAATAATCTCATAGAGATGATAGTGAATTAAGATGTCATCCCACCATCTTATTGTTATGATGGGTAATAAGCCCATAGAACTAACAAGAAATTAAGATATCATTCCACTATGGAATTTCCATGATGAGTAATAATTCCATAGAGGTAAGAGTAAACTAAGCTATCGATGAAACTTAATTGAATAGTGAGTAAAACAAACCAGCTTATCACATAGTGAACAAATATTTCCTGTCAATTTCATATTAATGCCATAATTTCAGCTCCATGTATCAATGCCATAAGCTCAGTTACATGTATCAATGCCATAAGCTCAGCTCCATGTATCAATGCCATAAGTTCAGCTCCATGCATCAATGCCATAGATTCAGTTCCATGTATCAATGTCATAATATCAGCTCCATGTATCAATGCCATCAGTTCAGCTCCATGCATCAATGCCATAATTTCAGCTCCATGCATCAATGCCATAGGTTCAGTTCCATGTATCAATGCCATAATATCAGCTCCATGTATCAATGCCATCAGTTCAGTTTCATGTATCAATGCCATAAGCTCAGCTCCATGTATCAATGCCATAAGCTCAGTTACATGTATCAATGCCATAAGCTCAGCTCCATGTATCAATGCCATAAGTTCAGCTCCATGCATCAATGCCATAGATTCAGTTCCATGTATCAATGTCATAATATCAGCTCCATGTATCAATGCCATCAGTTCAGCTCCATGCATCAATGCCATAATTTCAGCTCCATGCATCAATGCCATAGGTTCAGTTCCATGTATCAATGCCATAATATCAGCTCCATGTATCAATGCCATCAGTTCAGCTTCATGCATCAATGCCATAATTTCAGCTCCATGCATCAATGCCATAGGTTCAGTTCCATGTATCAATGCCATAATATCAGCTCCATGTATCAATGCCATCAGTTCAGTTTCATGTATCAATGCCATAAGCTCAGCTCCATGTTTGGTTGCTAATTTTGATTTTATTTTTTTAAGTCGCACGTCCAATCCTTTTTAATCACGCCTTTTTTCACACCAGAGGTGTGTTTGATTAAATATTATGACTTTTTGTCAATACATACCAGTAAACCGTAACAAATAAGAAAGTGACACTCGATAGTAACCAAATTTCTCTTTAGGATCGCAGCCCTGTTATTCGGAACAGACCTATATTTTACGGAACCAATCAGATTCTTTAGAACATGTGTTGGTAGTTTTAATTCTCTGAAACAGTGTTAATAGCTTCCTTTGTTAAAGTTGCCAAATTTTTATGAAATTATCATAACAAAAGAAGGTTTAACGTCATGTCGAATTAACTTAAGCAACTATCGTAAATAATGATTCTTGACACTGCTATATCGACAACATGTTGGTGATGACAATTTCATAAAATTTGGCAACTTTGCACTTAAACGTTGGCAATGAGTATGAATAATAACCGTCAACCCATATGATTAACTAATTAATTTGAAAACGTGACAAAAAACTGCTAATTGACTTTGCTTGGCCTAACCAATACTTATCTATCTACACGTGCTTTCACCCTATAGTTTTGCTGCTCTAAATTAGCAGTCTTTAATCCGAATGACAAAAACTAAAAATTTTCGACCTTTATTTTTTTAAATAACTTTGCACATGCGGCTTATATTTAGACCAAATTTAACACTTAATTGCAGATTGTAGAGATACGCTGCATGGTCAAAAGTATGTGAACACCTCTTCTAATTGGTGGGTTCAGCTATTTCAGCTACACCCCCTGCTAACAGATGCATAAAGTCAAGCATACAGCCATACAATCTCCACAGACAAACATTGGCAATAGGATGGGTGGTATTGAAGAGCTCAGTGACTTTCAACATGGCGCGGCCATAGGATGCTACCTTTGCAACAAGTCAGTTCGTCAAATTTCTGCCCTGCTAGAGCTGCCCCGGTCAACTGTAAGCGTTGTTATTGTGAAGTGGAAACGTCTAGAAGCAACAACAACTTAGCCACGAAGCGGTAGGTCACACGAGCTTACAGAACAGGACCTCCAAGAACCGAAGCGCATAGCGTGTAAAACTCTTCTGTCCACAGTAGTAACACTCACTACCGAGTTCGAAATTACCTCTAGAAACAACATCAGCACAAGAACTGTTCGTCGGGAGCTTCATGAAATGGGTTTTCATGGCAAAGAAGCTGCACACAAGCCTAAGATCATCATGTGCATTGTGAAGCCTCAGATGGAGCGGTGTATGTACATCGCAGTACAAACATGTACATGTTTCACTATCTGGCAGTCTGATGGACGAATTTGGGTTTGGCAGATGTCAGGAGAACGCTACCTACCTGAATGCATAGTGCCAACTGTAAAGCTTTATGGAGGAGGAATAATGGTCTGGGGATGTTTTTCGTGATTTAGGTTGGGCAATTTAGCTACACTAAAGGAAAATCTTAATACTACAGCATAGAATTACATTACAGAGAATTGTGTACTTCCAACTTTGTGGCAACAGTTTGGGGAAGGCCCTTTTTTGTTTCGGCATAACAATTACCCCGTGCACAAAGCGAACTCTATAAAGACATAGTTTGCCGAGGTTGGTGTGAAAAAACGTGACTGGCCTGAACAGAGTTCTGACCTCAACCCCATCGAACACCTTTTTTATTTTGTTTGTTTCTTCATTAATTACCTTAAAATTTGTTATGTGAAATACTGATCCAGCAGCACACATTAACGGAAATTATGAAATAGTTCAATTTATTAGAGTACAGGCTGCATGAAAAAACAAGAACAACTAAATGTTCACTCCTGTTAATAATACACAGTGTGTCCTGCAGGTGTCTTGGCTGCATGACAACACACTATCGTCTATGTTAATCTTCACTTGATTCACACCACGCGTAAAAAGAGTGAAGAAGAGATAAACTAAGACATTTTTAATTAATCACTTTTACACTTTTACGTCTTTACGGAATAAAAGTCTGATGACCTTAAGAGGATTTTATCTGATACGAAAGAGGAGTCCTCTAGAGGGATAGAACAAAACCTTGTTTACCTATTTCGAACCCGATATGCCCATGCGGTTAAGGCACTCGATTCGTAATCTGAAGGTAAAGGGTTCGAATTCTTGTCATACCAAACATGCTCGCCTTTCAGCCATGGGGGCGTTATAATGTGACGATCAGTCCCACTATTAGTTGGTAAAAGAATAGCCCAAGAGTTTACGGTGGCTGGTGATGACTAGCTGTCTACCCTCTAGTCTTATACTGATAAATTAGGAACGGCTAGCGCAGATCGTCCTCGTGTGGCTTATCGCGAAATTAAAAAATAAACAATTATCCATTTTGTTACCAACTGGGTCTATGAAGAATGCAACCCACTAATTACAAAATGATTTTATTTGTTGCAGAAGAATTCCAGTAAAATAATGAATAATGGTATTCACGAAAGTTGCATTTTGATCACTTTTGGCATCCTATACATTAGCATCACTACAGATGCATTGATAGTTATCAACTGTGTTTATATATTCAAAAACGATGAGAACACCCAGATCACCATGCATGCATTCACAGTCATCAACTGTGTTTTTATAACTAGTAAGGAGGTATACGTGTAACTCACCAACTCTATATTAACATTCGTCAATTTTGAATTTCCAAGCCTTCATTCACATCTGTCAACTGTGTTTTTATAGCTAATAAGGATGTATACATTTAAATCTCTAAGCCTAGATTTTTAGCCATCGACTCTTTCAAAGTGGTAAGTGGGGATGCGTAACATTTCCGTTTCGAGTTTCGACCTATTTTTTTGTATTCCATTTCATCATCAACATAACAGTCTAACAATAATCCATACGACGTTTTAAAATTCCCATTTTACTGTGTTTCCATGCACTGATAATCAAGTTTTCCAATGTTTACAAGTTTTGCTCAACTTTTACTGTGTTTCCATGCACTGATAACAAAGTTTTCCAATGTTCACAAGTTTTACTCAACTTTTACTGTGTTTCCATGCACTGATAATCAAGTTTTTCAATGTTCACCTTTAAAACTTATATCGTTTCCAGCAATGACATTACAAAGTTTACGAAGGACTTTCTGACCATTCTGTAGTTTGTAGATTTAACTGCTGACTTGTATTCTCAAATATCTTTTTTTTAGACATCATATTTTCATATGTGCACGAGTTGTATTTGGATTTCGTTTTCCTTATATTTTTACCTTCGTACACAGACAATTAAACTAACTTATGCTGAGTGTCAACATTATATTCTTATGTATAGGTTATAATTACACGTTTGTTTTACGAATTCATTAATAACATACCCAATAAAACTCAGTATTATTTTCAGATAGTTTCATTGCAAGAAATAAACATTAGAAACATTAAATCAGAGTCTTGTTTGGAGCTAAGCTCAAAGCTTAAAAATGGACTATTTGTGCTTTGCCCACCACGAGTATCAAAACCCGGTTTCTAGCATTATAAGTTAGCAGAAGGAGGGTGAACATGTAATTTATTGAGTTTAATTTAATGTAATTTAGTGCATTCAAAACCACTGTCTTATCGGTATACACAAATTTCACAGCTTCAAATTGTTCACTGTGTTTCTTAAGTCGTTAAATTTCTTCTGTAGGCCGATACTACTTTATTAAATCCTGCTTCTTAAAAGAAACAAACCGATACGTACGAATCGTTCAATGTCACAACAAATGACAAAATGATGTTTTGCTAACACATCGTATCTTGTGTACACCGAAGCAACGGAAAAATCAGAAAATGTTTCAGTATCTCAACAAGTTGTCTGAAGGCTTACAACGCTAAAAACTAGGTTTTAATACCATAGTAAACACAACGCAGCTAGCCCACAGCAAGACTTAGCGCTTAACAAATAAACAAAGTAGGAAAATACGAGAAACGATTAACTTACGCGCGGAAATATTTCATTTCTCTGTGCAACTAGTGCCTTCTGACCAACTTAAAAACGCAACAGCCAGATAGATAAAGTTCGTAGAGCAAAAACTAATAAGTTTTTTTTCTTCTTCACAATGTTAATCAACAAAGTACATCGAATTATCGATAACATTATCGGATAATAAACACCCCTAAGTTTTATTCCACACAACACTTTGACATTTATTGTGGTCATGTTTTCCCCTTGTAAATATGTTTATTAGAAAAAGACAACAATACGGCTTTATTCAACATCTCAACTTTATGATTTATGTTGTAAAATAAACAGCTTAAAAAAAACATTATGGCCAATTAGCTACAGACTTTTCTTTACTTTAAAATACCGTGAAACAAACAAAGAGAAACGTTTCTGAAATTCGCGCAAAGCTACTCGAGGGCTATCTGCGCTAGCTGTCTCTAATTTAGCAGTGTAAGACTAGAGGGAAAGCAGCTAGTTATCACCACCCACTGCCAACACTTGGGCTACACTTTTACTAACGAATAGTGGGATTGACCGTCACATTATAACGCCTCCACGACTAAAAGGGCGAGCATGTTTGGTGCGACGGGGATTCGAATCTGCGACCCTCGGATTACAAGTCGAGCGCCTTAACCACCTGGCCATGCTAGGCCTAAGAGAAAATTACTTTAGCATAGAGAAACATCGGTGTGTAATTCTAGTTATTAATTCATCCGCCCTACAGTGGCGCAATGGTATGTCTGCGGACTTCCACTCTAAAAACCGGGTTTCGATACCCGTTGTGGGCAGAGCACAGATAGTCCATTATGCAGCTTTCTTCTTAATTCTAAACAAACAAATTAATTTAGCTACGACACGAGTCTTATAAAACAATAGAGAAACATTGTGGTCTACCATGAATCAACAATATTTTGACTGCTACTTTAATATTATTTGTAAAACAAAGGCATATTAATTCATTAGAAGTAACTGCAATATGAAGAGAACAACAACTGATTTAAGACTAAAATAAGGGTTACCAGTTGACGATATAAAGCAAAACAACAAAAAAGTTACAGTGAGGGGCTCTAAGTTTTTTTAAAGAAGCTTAGAGACGAGCAGTAGAAAGTGTATAATAATTTTACAATTGATGCAGTTAAAATATTCAGGTT
Source organism: Carcinoscorpius rotundicauda (assembly GCA_011833715.1). Taxonomy (NCBI): domain Eukaryota; kingdom Metazoa; phylum Arthropoda; class Merostomata; order Xiphosura; family Limulidae; genus Carcinoscorpius; species Carcinoscorpius rotundicauda. The sequence goes on along the minus strand of CM022392.1, from coordinate 15,454,416 downwards.
AGACGTTCAAATTAAATTTCACCTAAAAAATTAATAACGCAAACAAAAACGATGTTAACAGTTATTTCGCAACAAAAGCAAATATGTTTGAGGAATGAACTCTGGTTTTTAATAGTGCGAACTCGTATCAATGAAACCTGGTATAAATATATGAAAGCACATCTTTGTACTGATTCTATTTTTTGTACTGGCTGTTTATGCTGAGTTAACGTTTTTTTGTGGACAGAATGTAAGTTGTCACGAACTTGCTCTTATCATTGCCAAAGGCTATGGTTGTATAGTATAGTAATAACTTGAAGAGTTTCGGTATTTGCCAAGTTCGTTTTCTGTATCGCATGTCTTCTGAAGTGAGGCCTAAGTCCAACTGGACATTATTTGAGCAGAGAGTTAGCCTAGCCTTTATTCTGTGTAAAAATTGAACTAATTACTGACGTGGAAAATCTAGAATAACGAAGTTCTCCACTAGAGGTGTGATTTACGTTAGCATTGTGGTATTTACTTCGGCTTCTGTTTATTTTGAGGGGTTAAAACTTATTGTCTCTTTCAGTTCCAACAGCCACATATTTCAAAATGAAATTGATGCCGACCATATAAGCATAAAATTAAGTAAAAGGAATATATGCCTTTATTTACACAAGAAAAGAAAGAAAGTTCGTTTATGGCGATTGGGTTAATACGAGCAATTGTTCTGATTAAACAATGTATTTTTATCTGTGCGCTTGTGTTCGAGCATTCCCATTGCTGTTCGTGTTCAATGTATTATCAACAATACATTTCCTTCTGCACCTCTTGAGTGCTCGGCATGACCAGATGGTTAGGGCGCTCGATTCGTAATCTAAGGGTCACGGGTTCGAATTCCTATCACACCAGACATGCTCTTCCTTTCAGCCGTGAGAGCGTTATAATGTAACGTTTGTTAAAGAGTAGCTCAAACGTTGGCGGTGGGTGGTGACGACTAGATGCCTTTTCTCTAGTCTTACACTTCAAAATTAGGGACGGTTAGCGCAGATAATCCTGATGTAGCTCTGCGCGAAATTCAAAAAGAACCAAAATCTCTTGAGGCTCGGCATGGCCAGATGGTTAAGGTAGTCGACTCCTAATCCGAGCGTCGCGGGTTTTAATCCCTGTCACACTAAACATGCTAGCCCTTTCAGCCGTGGGGGAATTATAACTATGGTCAGTCCCACTATTCGTTGGTAATAGATTAGCCCAAGAGTTAGTGGTGGGTGGAGATGACTAGCTGCCTTCCTTCTAGTCTTACACTTCTAACTCACGGACGGTTAGTTGAGATAGTCCTCGTGTAGCTTTGCGCAAAATTTAAAAACAACAACACCCTAACTTTTTGTTTATGGGCTAAATTGAATACGGATTAGCTCAAGTTATCCTATGAATATCGTTTCATTAACAAGATATATTTTATTAGGTACCATAACTTGACACTGAAGTTGAGATATTTGTTATCAAAAATAGATGTTTCTGAACATTAACTAAACCTTTTCAGTTCATAAAAATACAACGAATTTATTTGTATCTGGAACTCTATACGTTTCTCTCTGCTATGGTTTAAAGCCTATAAAAGCAATAAAACTCCATTAATAATATGTTTTTATTTCGGCCATTAACTACCAGGCCTGGCATGGCCGAGCGCGTTAAGGTGTGCAACTCGTAATCCGAGGGTCGCGGGTTCGCGCCCGCGTCGCGCTAAACATCCTCGCCCTCCCAGCGGTGGGGGTGTATAATGTGACGGTCAATCCCACTATTCGTTGGTAAAAGAGTAGCTCAAGAGTTGGCGGTGGGTGGTGATGACTAGCTGCCTTCCCGCTAGTCTTACACTGCAAAATTAGGAACGGCTAGCACAGATAGCCCTCGAGTAGCTTTGTGCGAAATTCCAAAACAAACAAACAAATAATTAACTATCAATAAATAACTTAAAACAGCAGGTAATTAAGAATAAATAAAAAATAATAATTAATTAATAAAAAATACGACTGATTAACTGGTAAAATATGATATTTCAAATGTATTAAGAATTATAAAAAAAAAGAATATAACATTTTTCAAAAAACAAACAGCCTTGAAAATCACATATCTCACATGTCGAAACTAGTTAAGCATTTTATACAGTTAGTACGTAGGAGGCTCAAAAATCTCTGTTTAGTTTAATGTTTTATCTGTGTTCATCATCTTTTTAATAACTGATGATTTGACTTAGTTTACCGTTCAGGCTATAACCATGCTAAAAACATTACTTTAAGTGTTAGCTATACAACTCTGTACAATCGCAGATGTATTGATTATTTGCCTCTGACAACAGGTTTCAGCTTGAGAATTATACTTATTTAAAAAGGCTTAAATGCAACACAAAAGTTAGAGTGTTATAAATAATTAAAAATCCAGAAGCATGAAACATTAGAATAATTTATGTTTTTTTGTTGTATCAACTTTCTAACGGTTATGTGTATAAAATCTCGAAAAATATTAATTTAGTTCTGAAATGGTGTTTATAACGTTTCAACTTCCAATAAGAGTCGATATTGCAACTTCATCATCAAACAACCTCCTAGTCTTCAATGTTTCTAACTGAGCTGCACTAGATAATGTATCTTCTTATATATTTACACGTAATTTGGATAAGACACTTCGGAGTTCAGAGGTGATTTTGTTACTCATATTTTCAAACTGAACTAGGTGATGTGTCTTTTTATTTATGTCCTGTATTTACACGTGATTTGGATAAGATACTTCGGAGTCCATAGGTGATTTTTTTTCTATATCTCAAGGTTTATCAGAGGAAGCTTTAGAACAGTGCTGATCTCCGACTTAGTCCAACACTGCACTTATGAAGAAAATAGAGCTAGTAATCAGTTTATAATAATGTTTACATATAAATATGTAAACTTATTAACTAATAAGCACCGAGCTTGTTTTCATAGGCTTAGTCACTATCAGGAGATTGTTAAATATAATCTCATACCATCCAATGGCTCGTCATGGCCAGGTGGTTAAGGCATTCGTCTCATAATTTGAGGGTCACGAATTCGAATCCCCGTCACACCAAACATCCTCGTCTTTTCGACCTTGGGGGCGTTATAATGTTTTGATCAATCCCATTTTTCGTTGGTAAAAGAGTAGCCTAAGAGTTGGCGGTTGGTGGTGATGACTAGCTGCCTTCCCTCTAGTATTACACTGCTAAATTAGGGACGGCTAACGCAAATAGTTTTCGTGTAATTTTGCAAATTTCAAAAAACATACCATACCATTCAACCCCCCCTTCCACATGTCGTTGATACAACACCTATTTCTAAAAGAAGATCAAAATCATTTTTCTTTTTTTGGACATGAAAAACACGTCTTAGAGCAAAATAAGACTTTTTAAACTTGTTGAAACATTATATTGGATTTTGCAACGAATTTTGGCACATTTTATTACCTACAGGATTCAAGATTTAACTATGTGACTGTGGTAACAATTCTCAACGGAATATCCTGATTGTTGGCAGTTTTAGTTCTATATAGTTTTTAGCATTATCCAAGATTTCTGAAAGAGAGAAGCGACTTAACTTTATGAACAATAAGTACATAACAAACAGTGTCTTTCAGCAGATCTACAGTTCGAGTACAATTGTATTACTTTATAGAAACGAGTTGCATGACGACATATCACGTTACTCAACCAACAAGAAGCTATATGCTAGGAGAGTGTAACGGTGTTCTGTGTCTGTAGATTAATTATAATACTGACGGTTGCAAGAGTGCATTAGATGCTGCTAAATTCAAATATTTATCTGTCAAAGAGGGAACACAAATAAAATAATTCAGGTAGTTCCGTCAGAAGAAAATTAATCTCAAAACAGACCAGAAAACGCTTTTAAAATCTTATTGACTAGCTCGTTCAAAAGGCCGTTGCACTGAAAACACGTCATGCAATGAACTTGCAGGAGTGGATTATTGTAACAGTACATCAGATGTGACTATTGTATATAGAAGAGTAGATGTTTAAAAAAAACTTTTATCATATATATACATATATTTAAAGTACATGAGGTATTTTAATCAGGCAGTGGTTATTAAGAAACTATACCTGTAAAGAAATAGTTTCGAACAAAACGTAACAGTAGTTTACACCGTACTGCTGTGAATACAGTGGCAAAACTGTTTTCTTAATTATTAAGTTTATAAAATTGTATCTCATGCAATACATATAAATGTGTATATATACATATATATATATATATATACCTGTTGTCATTAGAATGTTCTTTGGTTATTTCTAAATACCGGGTTCGAGTCCCCACTTTTAATTAGTGTTACCGTAAATGATATTTTATATGAAATGGTGTTAATTCTGTTAACGCTATTTCGTGTACAGTATAAGAATAGTTTCGAATATGTACAATAAATGTTAGGGCAAAGTAACAGACTGAGATATATTAATCCATTTCAGTACAAATACACACGTATGCGTACCCACATCCGTTTGAAACGACACCGCGCAGTTGACCACGAGTGTAGTAAAAGCATACAGTGCAAGACTGTGTTTTTTTCTGTTTCCTTTCAACACTGTGAGATGAAACACTCGGTCAGTCTTAGTTTCAGATGATATAAAAGAGTGAGAGAAAATAAATGATTATTTGTGCTTATATTTCTATTTTATTCACCATCGCAAGATTCACTGGTGGCGCTATGAACGAACAGATATATGTTTATATTATACGTGTAAACATGGTTATTGGTAGTAATCTTTACATTACCAACGTGAGCATGTTTCCTACTCTGACCAAGTCACGAAGCATCCACGAAACAATTAACACAGACAATATTTGCTTTTGTATATGGTGTCATTATAGTGTCTTTGTCATTTGATATTCAATGAACGCGATGAGTTGAAAGAAAAATATATAACCCAACATTTCGTTATATTGAAAGTGAGAAAAAATTATAACTGTAAATAAAACTATGTAATAAATTGTATTATTTCGTATTATTGTTTGTATATCTAATATACAAAATATATAAAATATATATATAGAATAACTAGTATACAAAATATCTAAAATTTATATAGAATACCTAATATCTAAAATATATATATGGAATATATAATATGTAAAATGTATATAGAATGTCTAATATACAAAATATCTTATATATATGGTAATACGTAACAGATGTGAAAAGGCTACCTTAGTCAAAATGGGCAAATAGTTTTTCTGTCATATTAGATCATTAGGATACATAGTTCAATACCTTCGTCATAAGAACTTAGATTGTCCTTCGGTTAAGATATTCATTAAAAGTAACTTCACAATGTCTTAAAGTTAAATAGATTTCGTCAACTCATAATCATAGTTCTCAACTTAAACTTGACGTAACCTAGAACTTCAACTAAAAGTTGTAAAAGCTATCGGTCTCGTCAGTGATGTCGAGAAAACCCACTTGTAGAGAAATATATTTGTAAAAGCGGCTCGTTTGGGTTGAGAAAATTCACTCCTTTAAGTAAAAAAAAAATTACAACACAAAGGAGCCGTTTTAACAAATATATAAGTCTCATCAGCTTAAACTTGTAGAAATTCTATGTTTTCTCAACTTAAAGCTGGAGATCACCTCAACTTAAAACTATAGAAGTTATATATAGGTCTCTTTAGGTTAAAGATTTATACGTTATATGTCTGCTCAGTTTAAAGTTGTAGGTACCTTTAGTTTAATGTTGTATAAATTGTAATTTCCTATGGCTAGTGACGCCATTAGCACCAAAAATTGAGGATAGAGTGGGCAAGTGAAAGGTGAGTCAAAATGTCCGGGGGCACAAACAAGACATTATTCGTCCAAAATTTTAGCATGTTAAATTACACTGAGGCAACATTGGGTTTCGAAATTTACTTTGTATTGAGTTTTCGAATCCCAAAGTAATCACAGACCTTAAAAAGAATTAAAAGGTTTTGACCATTATACCCAAAATTACTTGGAGGCGCGAGAATAGCAAATCCCTTTAAAGATATATTGACGACTAAAGAAACAATATTTTTTGAGAATTGTTTTATTAAATAAATAATCATTTAGTGCGGAAGTACCATTAGTGTAAAAGAAAAGTAAGTTGAAATGGAATATTTATTTTTATAATTTTTATAGGATATATGTAATTAAGGTTTTGCATACAAGAAAAAAAAATTTCGTGAAACACTTATGCGCGTGCGAAAGCGTTTTCTTGATATATACATTACATTTTCTCCTACGAATGTAGGAATATATTTTTATTGAGGGGAGACAGTCTTGAAGCAAGTAAAAATTCAAATGGCTAAATGCCTCCCTCCTTTCTACCTGTAGCACCGCCATTGCCTAGATGACGTAGATTTCCTCAACTTAAGCTTTGTAGAAACTTGTAGATATATCCGGTTTAAAACCGAACATCACTTATTGTCACTGACGGAAGAAATATCATTGTTCAAGGCCTGGCATGACCAAGTTGTTAAGGTGCTCGACTCGCTATCTCAAGGCCACAGGTTCGAATCCCCGTTGCACCAAACTCGCTTGTCCTTTCAACCGTGGGGCCGTTCTGTTGTGACGCTCAGTCCCACTATTCTTTGGTAAAAGAGTAGCTCAACAGTTGGCGGATGACTAATTCCTTCCCTTACACTGCTAGTCCAGCATGGGAAAGCGTGTTAAGGCGTATGACTCGTAATCTGAGGGTTGCGGATTTGCGCCCGAGTCGCGCCAAACATGCTTCCCCTCCCAGGCGTGGGGGTGTTATAAAGTGACGGTCAATAGGGACGGCTATCACAGATAGCCCTCGAGTAGCTTTGTGCGAAATTCAAAAACAAGCAAACAAATCTTAAATACTCCCATTACAAAATGTATGTTGTTTCAAATACATTTAAAAAATACCTCAACTCTCTATATTTAATTAAAAACAAACAAAAGACAGTTTGAAATATATTTTTTTTGTTCTAACTGTTATTTGCAACATCATGTTTTAGGTGTGTTTAGTCCAGTTAAGCCTTTTTTTACGTACCTTCACCCTATATTTTCACATTAGTTAAAAATATTTTAAGACACGATAAAACAAAGATTACAAGTCACTCTTTTGGCAGAGGAAATGGAGAGCTTGTTTGTTAAAGATTACGTGTATCTAATCAACGTTCTAAATGGTGAAGGTCATAACTTGTGTTTTTTAAACAACTCGTAGTCCGTAAACTGTTGCGCAGGTGGAATTGTTCCAAATATCAGGAACAGGACACTGAACAGGTGTCTACAGATTCGAAAGGTACAGAGGTATATAGTACGTCTACGAACACAGTCTCCTGGTTCCTTTCTTTCAGGGGAGTAATCAAGTCTACGATGTATTTGTGTAATTGATATACGTGTAGCTTTCTCTTAAAATGTGAGAGGAACAAGGTAGAAAATTCTGTACGTCACTTGTACTTATGACGAAATAAGTATAGTACTCGTGAGTTGTCGCTCCAAACTGAATGTCACGTATTCTGAAAGGTGAAACACTTTCCAGTTTAAGATCACTCAAAAAGTCCAAAAACGACCAAGCGTGAAGCATTGGGGTAAGTAATAGCATGGCTCTTGTTGCTGTAAACGTTTACTTAGAACTGACCTTTATTAATATTAGTGTAACCCTTTTACGTAAAAACACGACCCCTAGTGAATGTTGACTAGCGTATTTACTTATTAATGCACGCCATTTTGTTCAGTGGATTACGATGCACCTTCTTTGTGTAATGGATGTCAAAGAATACGAATATATCTGTTTGGTCTTAAAGTTTTCCATCTTTCATTTGTGGTCGAGAGAGATAAATGTTATTTGTGGTTGATGCAATGTAATTTAACTATCAATTAGTGTCCGGCATGGCCGGGTGTTTAGGGCGTTCGACTCGTAAACTGAGAGTCACAGGTTCGAATCCCCATCGCAACAAACATGTTCGTCCTTTCAGTCGTGGAGTAGCTCAAGAGTTGGAGGTGAGTAGTGATGAATAGCTGCCTTCCTTCTAGTCTTACACTGCTAAATTAGGAACGGCTAGTGCAGATAGCCCTCGTGCAGTTTTGCGCGAAATTCAGAAAATAAACAAACAGTCAGTTCAAAACGATGAACAAATAAGTGTAGGTTTGTGAGGACGTACGCGAAATTCTGAAATGACCATAAGAAATTTTGCTTTAAAGAAATTTTAAATGAAAAAGAACTGTAAGTGTTATGAATGTCGCTAAGGGCTAAAAACGAATGACAACCTCTGGAACAAGGAACAATACCAGTTAATATTAAAGATAACGAATAGTCGAGTTGCATTTAATATCTGTTTCATACACAAATCGCGCATGCGTTTGAAGAAACCGTTAAAATGTTTTATTGCAAACCAAAAAAAGAAAACATCAGATAGAAGATTGTGTTTACATAGTTAATAAGAATATGCGTACGCCTTCCACATTAGTTCTTGAATTGTTTATAAATCTCAAAAGTTCTTCGCGCCAAGAAACGTGTCTTTTTTATTAACAGTATATCTACCACTGATTCGTGGAGATGTTTTAGTTTCATAATAATCTAGAACCTCTAATTTGAAACCCTCTTTCCTGTGACTTTGCTTGCTATATATAAATACGCTTCAAAAAGCTTTATAACAAAAATACAGACTTGAATAATCTGTAAACAGATGTTAAGTATTGGACGATTTAAGCCGTTTTCGTTTAGATTTCTAAACTTTTAAAAACCCTGACTTGTATGTTTGGTTTATTTTGAATTTTGCACAAAGCCAAACGAGGCTCTAACCGTCCTTAATTTAGCAGCATAAGACAAGAGAGAAGGCAGCTAGTCATCACCATCCACTTCTAACTCTTCGGTTACTCTTTTACCAACGAATAATGGGATTGATCGTCACTTTAAAGGCCTTCACGGTTGAAAGGACGAGCATTTTTGGTGTAACGGGGATTCGAACCACCTGGATATGCAGAGCCAAAAAGAAAAACCAACAAACCATAAATTGTTACGTATAATTTCATGATCAATCCCGCTATTCGTTAGTAACAAAGTAGCCCAAGAGGTGGCGGTTGTTGGTGTTGACATACTTTCTTCCACTTAGTCTATCACTGCTAATTTAGAAACGGCTAACGCAACTATCTGTGGAGCAGTTTTGTGTGAAATTCAACACAAACCTTCACGTGTGACTTAACCTAAACCGTTATGATTTTTATTTATTGAAAAGTAACGTAACAGTGTTGATATTCACTGAGACTGTAAGTTTTGTGTCGATAACCAATTTTTGTTAACTGTATCGTATCAATAATCAAAGCATTCCACAAATACTTATAGTCACATATAAAGTGAGGCTTGAAAGTACTGAGAACACGTATTCATCCTTTTGTGTAACGATGTATTAAATTATATAGGATTTTGTGCAATTTTCTCATTAATAAAGATCCAAATTAATATTTAATAATATAATTATTTGAAATATTAATACCAAGTCCGGTAATATCTCATTAATTTATTCGTAATTAGAGGAACGAATTTTAATCAATCAGGATAATAAAAACCATCAGCAGCGTTCAAATTTGTGCTGTATAGAACAGAAAGCATTGAAAGAACAAACAGGTTTCCACTGTGATGGACACCATATTGAAGATAGGGCTAACTTGTGGCTAACAGATGAATAAAACACCTGCCTTCAATAAGAACCGATTAGACAATAATGTTATCATGATAGCTCGAGTGATAGACTGTGTTTTAGTACTCAGGATTGATCCCCGCTACTACAGCGGTAAGTCTGCTGATTTACATCGCTAAAATCAGTGATTCGATCGCCCTCGGTGGGCTCAGCAAATAGCCAGATGTGGCTTTGTTATAAGAAAAACACACACACGTACTATTCAGGTGATTAATAGATGAACTCTTGTTTAGGTACATCGGTTTTTCTTTGCTTGTTTTGAATTTCGCGCACAGCTACACAAGGGATACCTGTGCTAGCCGTCCTAAATTTAGGAGTGTAATATTAGCAAGAAAGCAGCTAGTCATCATCGCCCACCACTATCTCTCGAACTACTTTTTTACCAACGAATAGTGGAATTCAGGGCTATATTATAGCACCCCACTGGTTAAAACGGCGAGCATGTTTGGTGCGATCTGGATTCAAACTCGCGACCCTCAGATTATGAATCGAGCACCCTAACCACCTGACCATGCTTTGCCTAGACACATCAGGTCTTGACAATTCAAGTTGATTGTTTGTTTGTTCTGAATTTTGCGCAATGCTACACGAGGGCTATTTGCGCTAGCTGTCTCTAATTTAGCAGTGTAAGACTAGAGGGAAGACATCTAGTCATCACCAACCACCGCCAACTCTTGAGCTACTTTTTTACCAACGAATAGTGGAACTGACCGTCACATTATAACGTCCCCACGGCTGAAAGGGCAAACAAGTTTGGTATGATGGGGATTCGAACCCACGCGAGACCCTCTGATTACGAGTCGAGTGTCTTAACCACCTGGACATTCCGGGCCAGTTTAAGTTGAGAAACGTCTTATAGTGGACTACATCATTTGACAGTTCAAGAATTAAAAATCATAACTGTAATTAAGCTGTCATTCATCAATTCAACAAACACGATCGTAGGCGTAATTAATGCACAATTTACCAGTCTAGTTGAATAAATATAACAATAATTATTGTACGATTCATAAGTTCAGTGTAAAAAATCGAAGCCATAGTTAACATATCATTCATCTGTTCAATAGAAGAAAATGTTGTCATAAGCAGTATGAAATTGGTCAGTTGAGTAGAAGAACTTTCAGCCTTAATGAATGTATAATAACAGTATTCTGTGTGTGTTTTCTTATAGCAAAGCCACACCAGGCCATCTGCTGAACTCACCGAGGGGAATCGAGCCCCTGATTTTAGCGTTGTAAATCCGTAAACTTACCGCTGTACTCGCGGGTGGGCTAAAGAATATATAATTAGTTAGTTTAGTAAAAGAAATTGTAACCCTAATTAATGTTTCATTCATCAGTGCAGTGCAATAAATCATAGTCGCTAACTAGTTTACATAAGCATAGCACGGACCACATCCAACCAAGATATTATATCAATTCCTGACGAGAGTACAGATCTCAAAATAACGAGAATACTCCGTTTGAAATAACAACCTAAATAAAATTCACGTTTACGTATGACTAAAAAATCTGTTTTGGAACTGTTTGTTTGTTTTGGAATTTCGCACAAAGCTACTCGAGGGCTATCTGTGCTAGCCGTCCCTAATTTAGCAGTGTAAGACTAGAGGGAAGACAGCTAGTCATCACCACCCACCGCCAACTTTTGGGCTACTCTTCTACCAACGAATAGTGGGATTGACCGTAAAATTATAACGCTCACACGGCTGAGAGGGCGAGGATGTTTAGCGCGACGCGGGCGTGAACCCGCGACCCTCGTATTGCGAGTCGCACGCCTTGCGCGCTTGGCCATGCCGGGCCGTGTTTTAGAACTGAAATTAATAACTTGAAATAATTGGCTTAAACTTTAACGCTTCATGAAGTTTATTTCTATTCATTTTCGCAACATGTTTTAACGAGTTTCACAAGAAATAAACGTGTTAAATCATTTTGGAATGGTTGCCTTGGCTATTAGATGCAACGGTTGTGTGTGTTCAGTTCATGGATTATTTCGCGTTCCATCAGACGTAAGCATATTCTTCTGATATTTTTGGACCGCATAAAAGTTTATTCGTGAAAAAAAATTACAAAGATTTTTTTAATCAGGAAAGTGATGCAGAATATTATTTGAAGTGAACATTTCGTATTTCTCTTGCTTTCCGTGTTCATCGTTACACGAAAAAAACATATTCGTCCAAAATTATTACAACTTTTCCTATACCAGATGCACTTCCGCATAACCCTCGAAAGTGTTGTGTTTTGAGAGTAAATAAAACCAAAATGAAGAGTGACTATTATTTTTATTTCTTGTTCCTGAAGTTCATATGTCATACTGTGTAGTAGCCTACAGTGTGCAAAATTATTTTGGTTGTTGTTGTTTTGGAATTAAGCACAAAGCTACACAATGGGCTATCTGTGCTCTGCCCACCACGGGTATCGAAACCCGGATTTTAGCGTGTAAGTCCGCAGACATACCGCTGAGACACTGGGGGGCTAATTATTTTGGTGATTCACGACACGTGCACGTTTTACTGACGTCATGACAGTGCAAACTACAATGTTAAGAGTCCATTACATGATGTCATTTTGGTGTCTACTGACTGCCAGACAGACGACACTCTATTGTATAAAGGTGATTGTGTGGTTAAACTTTCGGCTCCTATTCAGGGGAATAACTTTCCGTCACAAATGGCTCTCAACAGTGGTAAAGCCGGGGTACGATACCCATTGTCGACAGAAAACAGATAACCTATTATGTAGCTTTGTGCTCAATTTTAAACAAACCGTAACGAATGATTCTCTTGAAGGAAACTTTATGAAATTATGGATAATGGATGAAAATTACTACTACAGTTTAAATGAACTACGAATCAACGAAACTGACTGTAATAAACCTCACGTAAAATCTGAAGCTGATTATTACATAAAAATTAATGCTTTTGTAGAAAGGTTTTAATTTCAATGCGAAATTAACAACAGAATGGAAATGATGAAAATAGTTCATACAGTTAATGAAGGAACTTGCTCAAACCACGTCTATTGAAAGAGATTTTATTTTCTCGAGATAACGATTCTAAACAAAATGAACTTCATTTCGTTATGACATCACTGTGATCCAGTGCTTATACCTATATTCTGAATCATTCAGTGCAATGTCAGTAAATGAAGTTCCTCGTAAAGACATAGAAAATAAACAACAACAGAAGTCGCTGGAAAGCTTAAGAAAAAATATATAAGCTGAGCTTAATTAGACTCGTGTTATTTTTCAAATAATCTCAAAGAATTGGGAACATTAATGTAAGCATCCAAAAAGTCTGGTAGAAAAAGGAGGTGGCTTGACATAGCCACGTGGTCAAGGCGCTCGACTTGTAATCCCAGGGTCGTAGGTTCGAATCCCTGTTGCACCAAACATGATCGCCTTTCAGCCGTGGAGGCGTTAAAATGTTATGGTCAATCCCGCTATTCACTGGTAAAAGAGTAGCCTAAGAGTTGGTGGCAGGTGATAATGACTAGCTGCCTGCCCTCTAGTTTTACACTGCTAAATTAGTGACAGCTATTGTGGATAGCTCTCGTGTAGCTTTGCACGAAATTCAAAGACAAACAATTTAAGCAATATAAAAGAACGCCTTTATACCCATATTAATATAACAAAATAAATAAATTATATATTAAAACATGTAACATCGCTCTCAACATTCCGATACTCAGTTACACAACCCCTTTCAAACATGTGGTCAGCTTCCGGTCAGTTATCTCTTTCTTTGTAAACCTGACGATGACCAAAGAAGGTCGAAACGTTGTTAGCTCTTCTATGTAAAATATTTTCTCAACCCAAACGAGCCGTTTTTGCATATAAACAATTCAAGCTATTTTAATCCCCCCCTCCCAGGGACATAATGAAGTGTCTGAGGACTTACAACTCTGAAACTGGGTTTCGATATCCACGGTGAGCAGAGCATAGATAACCAATTGTTTAGTTTTTTTTGTTAACTGCAAAGAGATATTTTAAAATGTTACTATTATTTTGAATATTTTGATACATTAATGAGTTTACAGCTAAAATGATCAATTGATCGTTAACAGCAAATTTTCCAACTAATAAGACTATTCTTTCTGATGTTTATAAGTACCAACAGCACAAAGATGTACTTAACTAGCTATTAAGCACAGTCAGTACCGGTTTGCTTTAGATAGGTATCTCTGATTAGTAGATGCCTGACATGTTCAAGTGGTTAGTGTGTTCCACTCGCAAACTGAGAGTCGCAGGTCCGAATACGTTCGCTGTGAGGGCGTTATAAATTAACAGTCAATCTATTTATTTGTTATGACAGAGTAGTCAATGAGTTGGCAGTGGGTGGTAATACCTATCTGCCTTCCCTCTTGTCCTTCACCGCTAAACTAGAGATGGTTGAAGCAAATAGACCTCCTGTAGTTCTACACAAACTTCCAAACAAACAAACTGATTGGAAGTCAGATTAATTTAACACCAATAACTGTATGATATTTGATAAGAAGTAAACCAATAATTTCGTCACCTTTCACGAATGAAACTTGTCCCTAATAATTCTTTTATCTCTATAACCTTGCTATGTAAGATAACAGAGACCAAAATTGTAGTTCCGTTTAGAAATACTTTTTCCCAAGTAGGTTAGAGGTAAGTTTACGTACTTACAAGACTAAAATCGAGGACTCGATTCCCTGCGGTGTATACAACATATAACTCAAGGTGTCTTTGCTCTAATACTAGTAAATTCTGCAAAACATTGACCCTCAGTGGAACAGCGGTTAAGTTGCGGGTTAACATCCGGCGTTCCTTTGTCTGCAGTTGACAACCCACCAATCTTCAGAATATTTCGTTCTAAAACAAGCAGTCACACAAGATTGCAGTAAATATTTCGCTCACTTCGACTGAATACATTTTAAGTACATTTGAAATAATCTTTTCTACACTTCTGTTTTTTATTCGTTTTACTTTCAATTGAATTTCTGCTGGTTTTGTTTTCAGTTCAACAAATTTCTGTTTACTTCGTTTCTTCTTCCTTGTGCAATTGTTACCACGAAATAACTTATTTTTCTAGAGAGCGTAAGCTTTTAAACGGTCTTCTCTTGGAACATTAAAACGAATGAAGAAAGTTTTTTTATTATTGAACTCTGGTTTTCTCCGTTGTCTATCTCCTTTTTCTCTTACGACATTTATTTTTTTGTTTTCATAATGTTGAAGTTTTTCCATACTCTCGAGAAGAACCGTTTGTTAGTAGTTAAAGGGTAAATATAATGCTCTGATTTCAACGACGATCCATCAAATACTTTAGTTTGATTAAACACTGATTCGCTGAAATTCTGCCTTTTTATTTTCTAAATAATTAATCTCAGTGTGTTTTTTGTTAAGATATATTCGTTTAATATTTGTATCTTAAAACTTCTTCTGATGTTTAATGAGTGAAACATTTCGGTTATGTTGATACGTTTTCTAGTCATTTAATATGTTTCTTAAATGGATTCTAAGTGGTGCTTTATGACTGTGATTGTAAATCATCCCATGTTGTCAGGCTATTCCACAATCTTTGTTGAGTTTATAGACTGTTCCTTTTAAACAATAACTTACATTATTTTTCATTAAAGTTTTATCTCTTTAAATTGAGAATTTTGCTTTAATTAAAAGGTACATCATCACTAATATGTGGTTGAATGTCTTACAGCGCAAACCTCAAGTGTTTCAAACTGGTTTATTGTACATAGTGTTTCTTTTATGCGAGACGTTAGAGAGAAGACATTCAAAATATAAGACGGAAAATCCAGATCACGTGTCAGATGACGCAGTTTTGATGCTCGTTGTCATGCCAACGTCCTGACTACCAAGTTCATTACACAGTGAGAAGTGTAGCGTTAAACGTGTACTGATTTCGAGAGAACTTAAGTTTCTACTTAGAAGTCAAATATTCGTAGAAATTAGTTAAGAAATGACAAGTACCAACTCTTTTTTTTTTGGGGGGGGGTCAGATGGAAATAGAAATGGCGGTCTTTAACTGTGATGAAAAAAATTAACTGGGTTTGATGCTGTTCTCACATAATTTTTTAAATAAAAATATGTTGTATTCTACCTAACTGTAGGTCGACAACAATTGAATCTTTGTTTTTTTGGTCTTAGAAATAAGCAGCTAAGACCAAGTACTTACATATTATGGATATTTTATTATTTTACATCTTCAGAAACAGGATTTCCTTTCACACCAGGTTCTTACGTCACTTCTTTTACGCTATTTATTGCTTGTTGATAAATTACAAACTATAATAAATTTAATCATATTCCCGTAACATTTCATCTTGTTTCTGTGTTTAATTCGTTACGTACTTAATTAAGAAGAGGAATACCAGAAGAGGGCGTAAAAATATATTTAATTTGCAAGTTTTTATCATCGACGATCTTCAACAGCGTATGTTAGAAATATGCACCAGTGAATACAAATAAAGCAAATAAATCAAATAGACAAGTTGTGAGCAGAAATTAATGTTAGGATGAATAATAACAGAAGTATTTATAAAAATCAGCGCCATAGAATCAGATGAAATTTTCATTCATGAAATATAAAGGTCTGTACGTAACAGGCTAAACATTGTTCAATGTCTGGGATTCGTTTAAAATCTGTAATTGTTTTGTGGTCAGACGTTGGCAATATCACGATGGTAAGTTGATAACTTGGATGTCATCACGAGACATAGAACAGGATAACAAGTATTTAATCTTTCTACTTCTCAATCTCATAAGCACAGCAAAGGTACTCATAAAATATAGCTAATAACAAAGGGGAAAAACGTTTCATAGATTAATTTACTTTAATCTTGCCTAAAATAATTCAAGCTCCGCTGCTATTGAGAATTCCCTCCTGTTATAAAACGGTTCCGCTGTATAACAGATCACATTTTGCTTTCGAAAATGTTAGGTTTTGTAACTCTTAAATTAGCGGAATTATTTACACACACACACACAAACTTTTATTAAAGTTAAGCACAGCTGGGAGAGTCAGACCGTGATTCATTTTGAATATGTTTGAAGTTTCATAGAACTTTTCAATCCCTGAGGACAGTGCAAATAATCAAGTACTTTGCGCTACGTACAAATGTGGTAAAAATTAACAGCCTTGTAAGCTTAGTATAATATAATCAAAAGTATTTACCTTTCAGGCACTGCCCTTCGCGTGAAAGGATGGTGTTAAAATCCTGGCAACCACACTTAAGTGTCTTGTTATCACAGAACATGGTGGTAATGTTACCGCAATCACTGACAGTGTCACATGGTATGTTGGCATTGAGTATAGCTGTACAACGAAAACAAATAGAGACATTGAATCTTTAATTCACAACACACAGTTTAATAAGAGTAACAATGAAAATTGTTGTATATCTTAAAATAGCAGTTCACCTATATTCGTAATAACAAAGGCAATGTAGTCATTGTTGTATACAGGGTGTCTTTAGAAAGAAAGTTTAATTCAAAACATCTTCTGAAGACTTGCAAAGTTTAAGTTAATTAATATTATTTTTATTACTTACATTATTTATGAATGTATTTTATTACAGCTTTCAGAACTGACTCCGTTTTTCGGTAAAATGATAGCATTTGAAGTGTTCTTCCGACTTAACCCTTAAGGAAACAAAATTTCGTATTCGCGATGCTGTTGTATTTATCCCTACAACTGTGTTGAAAATGTGTTTTAAGAATGTGAATACAGAATTAGATTAATTTTAAAAGTTTTTTTTGTTTTGTTTTTGAACTATGCACAAAGCTACTCGAGGGCTATCTGTGCTAGCCGTCCCTAATTTCGCAGTGTAAGACTAGAGGGAAGGCAGCTAGTCATCACCACCCACCGCCGACTCTTGGGCTACTCTTTTACCAACGAATAGTGGGATTAACCGTAACATTATAACGTCCCCACCGCTAAAAGGGCGAGCAGGTTTGGCGCGACGGGGATGCGAACTCGCGACCCTCCTAGTACGAGTCGCACGCCTTAAGACGCTTAGCCATGCCGGTCCTAAATTGTAACTACTGATGAAAGACATACACAAGTTTACTAATCAACTAAAATAAAATTTATAAGCATTTACAATACATTTTGTTTTGAATTTTTTTGTTATTTTAAATAACAAAGTGTCATTCAACTTTCTTTTTGGTACATGCATTTTGGAACACCTTGAATAAGTTGTTTTAATAATCATACCAACGAATTTTGATTTACAATGTGTTAACTTATGCTATAATAGCGAGCGAACTGTCTGTCAGTAAGCCGATTTTTTTGTCGAGAATTCGATTAGTTTTGAATTTCGCGCGAAGCTAAACCACAGCTAACTGCGCTTGTTGTCCTCGATTTAATGATGGACTAGAGTGAAGGCGGCAGCTGGTCAACACCATCTTGCGGCAAATCTTGAACTACTATTTTTCAAAGAATAGTAGAATATTCACGTCACATCATAACGCTTCTGCGGCTGAAAGGGCGAACATATTCGGTGTGACAGAAATTCGAACTCGCGACCCTTAGATTGCAAGTCTAGCGTCCTAAATATCAGATCACGGTTTAGTCGTGAGAAAAAAACCAATAATTTAAAACTTTTTTGTTTATGAAAGATTAGTTGATTATGCATTTTATCATTGTTTTTAAAGTTCTATGACATGATTCTCATTTCAGTTATCAATAAAAGAAATACATGAAATACACATATATTTTAAGACTATTAATTTTCAGCAAAATATATTTTTCTTTATCAATTTTATTCTTTTAACTCAAAACAAAGCATTTATAATTTTTCCATAAAGTATCGATTTTCTGTTTTGTTAGTATCTCGTATAACAACCAGGAGAAACCGAAATCCCTCAAGTTGAAAAGTGTTTTCCATTGTTTTCAATTGTTAACGTCTTTAAGCATCAAAAGTTTGGTAATTTAAATAAAAAGAAAGTTTACCAACAAATATCGCCTTCGTTTTTGTTTAAAAACACAAAAAAGTTAATTAAATATCCTTTACATTAAGAATTAGAATTTCTCAGCTACAAATGTACATGGTTATTTAGAAATAATTTTTTTTTTCAGATGCGACACGTATTTTACCAAACGAATCTTTACAACCTGCATAAAATAATACACCGGAAATTCAGTGTTAAATTGTAACCATTTTCTCAGAAACAACTTCACATACGCGTAAAAAAAAATAAAAATCCTAATTAACCCTGTAGAATGTGAACGACCGCTGTTACGTAGCATTTAGTAACGGTTTAATCAGTATGATCATTCTCTCAGTGACTTAGAAAGACTATTAAATAAATCTATGTAAGAGATTTAAAAGATTACAACTAGAAAAGTAACAAATCTTACTAAAATATAATTTTAATTGGGTCTGAATTTTCGTTCTAACAGAACATTTCTTCGTAAACGATCATTTCTTTCCACTGGGGGTGTAGAAAGTACACAGAATATTGCAAATCTAACAGGATCATTGTGAAAGACCTAATTATTTGGGAAAAAATAACAACACTGTGTTCTGTATCGATTGTATCTCTTCACATTAAAGTAAAAATGTAATCAAAATGAGTAATAATTACACCACTGGGGGGTGTTGAAACTACACAGAATATTGCAAAATTAACGGGATTATTATGAAAGACCTAATTATTTGGTAAAAAACAACAACACCGTGTTCTATACCAATTATATTTACTAGCTGAGTAAGCAAAAATAGCGTTTACGTTCTGTGCGAATGAAAATAAATTATCAGCAAAACATAATGTCCAAATTATTATTAGATTTATATTGAGGCATATGTTTAAACGACGAAGACATTCAATTAACGAAGTGAAATCCCATCAGTCAAACTTCTGATTTTTAATTACTTAAATACTTTAAATTCGCT
This sequence comes from Carcinoscorpius rotundicauda, assembly GCA_011833715.1. NCBI lineage: Eukaryota > Metazoa > Arthropoda > Merostomata > Xiphosura > Limulidae > Carcinoscorpius > Carcinoscorpius rotundicauda. Next base: position 15,434,882 of record CM022392.1, on the reverse strand, counting down.
TCCAGTTTATTTGTTTATTTTTAAAATTAATCATTTACCTAAGTATTTTTTCATCCATGTAAGTGATGAGGAAACACTAATAAACTTGTGGTTGTCTTTATACTAATAGAAACGTCTTTTTGTTTGTTTTGAATTTCGCGTAAAGCTACTCGATGACTATCTGCGCTAGCCGTCCCTAATTTAGCAGTGTAAGACTAGTGGGAAAGCAGCTAGTCATCACCACCAACCGCCAACTCTTGGGCTACTTTTTTACCAACGAATAGTGGGATTGACCGTCACATAATAACGCCCCCACGGATGAAAGGTTGAGCATGTTTGATGCGACGGGAATGCGAACCCACGACCCTCAGATTACGAGTCGCACGCCGTAACATGCTTCGTCGTACCAGGCCCCAACTTGCAGAAAAATATATTTGTTAAAACGGCTCGTTTGGGTTGAGAAAAAATTTTACGTCGAGAAGTGAACAACGTTTTGACCTTCTTCGAATGTATGTGCGAATATTTTCGTTTCATGGTAGAATCATGTTCATAAACGTAATATCTCGAAAAACATAAGTCACTGTCGGTACAGTTTGACATGCTTTAGTGCATTACATCTTGTGTTGGAACCGTTACACAGTAAAAAACCTTATAATAAATCGACTCACTGGCGCTCGACTCGTCAGCCGTGGAGGCGTTATAAAGTTACGATCAATTCCACTATTCGTTGGCAAAAGAGTAGCCCAATATTTGGCGGTGGATGATAATGACTACCTGCTTTCCCTCTAGCCTTTCTTTGTTAATTTAGTAACGGTTAGCGCAGATAAACCTCGTGTAGCTTTGCGCAAAATTCAGAATAAACAAAATATTTTATGTTTGTTTCAGCGAGTGGAACCTATTTGAGAACATAAATTGCCTTGTATGAGTTGTTTTACGTGGGCACTTTACATGCAAGCACAAATAGATAGTCACTTCGCGGGCTAGTAGTAAACGTACCGACTTTCAGTGCCAAAATACAGGGTTAAGTTCCTTACAATGTACAGTGTGTTTTTGAATTTCACGCAAAGCTACTCGAGGGCTATCTGCGCTAGCCGTCCCTAATTTAGCAATGTAAGACTAGATAGAAGGCAGTTTGTCATCCCCACCCATCGCCAACACTTGGGCTACTCTTTTACTAACGAATACTGGAATTGACCGTAACATTATAGCGCCCCCACTGCTGAATGGGTAAAATGTTTGGTGTGACGAGAATCACGAAGGACAGACCGTAGATAGTCTATTATGTGGCTTTGTCCTAAAATAAACAAAGAAACACAAGCATATATATATTTATATATATGTCGCATTAATTTCATAAAATGTTTCATTTCCAAAAGTGGACCCACTTTATGCAGTTGGGTTTGATTTCATTAAAGAGTCAATATTTTTATCAGTCATCTAAAACGGACAGCCGTCTTTTCCACCTGACGAAATCTGTTACATTTATATCAATTACATAAAAAAAATTAAAAAATCCATTTCATGAGATGGATAAAAATAGTTTGTCCAGACTGTATTAAGACCTCTAGCAAGCTTTTATGGAGATTCTTGCTGAATATATATTTCCGTGTGAATATGTTACATTCATGTATTTTAAAGGTAGATTTTTGAAACTAGCTTACTCCATTACTTCATTGTCTAAATATAAAACATTCAAATGTCAGTCAGACTGCCTTATTAACAACTGCAAACGGTAATAACACAGAGAAACTCAAAGATTTAGAATGGCAAAGAAGGCATAATAAAAGGTTAACTGACATTTTTAAATATGCAGAATAAGCTTGCCATAAGAAAGCTTACATAAAAATTGTTTTAATATTTGTTTTTTCAATTCGGGACAAAAGGTTAAGTCTATATGAAAAGGATCTCATGCAGCAGAAATCGAGTTTAATAAAATAGCAGCGTAAGATAGCACGGCTGAAAGGGTGAGGATGTTTGGTGTGACGAGGATTTGACCTCTCGACTCTTAGTCTAGAAGGCGAGCACTCTATCTGTCCATGCTGGGTCAAGTCAACGAGCGAATCTTGTGGTCGTGTAAAAGTTTAGTTGTGAGTTATATCAGGTTGTAGAAATTTATGTCTAAATCCAAGTATGTTATTTTCTTTATTAGAATATCAGTGACAGTAGGATAAGGGGAAGTATCCGAGTGAAAGCTGAGTAACTGCCCGTTTTCGTGGCCTGGCTTTTCTCTAATGGACTTTGAAATCTTACAGCTTTGCACTAGATGTCACCAACGATGCAGAAATATCTTATCGATAACACAATGAATGACGCCTGAAAACGTATACGTTGTCTATAGCAACGATAAACGAGAGCAAGATATAAAATAGAAATTCGGGTTCTTACGGAGAGGAATGAAAATATTATCGTAAGAAGAAAGATGTTGATTAACACGTTAAAGATATCGTTAATGACACGATTCCACATTCCTTTGTTAATGTTCGCAGTGTAAAGTGATGGTTTGAGTGCCTGTACAAAATGGATAGTGAATGTTTCTATTGTGCTTGACAAATTTCTAACAGTTTATACATAACGATGCATCTTTTTGCGCCTCTTCTCAAGCAGGGATTTATCTTTTACTTAAAATATCTTCTACCTATCGGCCTGATGTAGAACTACAAGTACCAAGAAGTTCTCGTTTACTTAAAGTTAACATACAAGATAAGAAACTGTGTTTATTAAACATGGCAGGACTAAGTGAAAAACTTATCACGCTACTTCAGAATTACACGTGGCATTATATATGCAAAAACGGCTCGTTTGGGTTGAGAAAATATTTTACGAAGAAGAGCGAACAACGTTTCGACCTTCTTCGGCCATCATCAGTTCTCGACGTCACTGATTACACGTGGCATTGTTTGAACAAGACACAAGTTTAATATTCGAAAATATTGAAATTTTTTTGAGCTCCAACAATGAAATATCTCTGTAAAAATTAAATAAGTTGTTTGAGAGTAAAGTCACGTTGTACTTTCTGCTTTATTCTTCACGGGGAATCAAACTTCAAATTTTAGCGTTAGAAGTCCTTAGACTTTCTGATGTGTCACCAGGAGAAAAAAAAGTTAAATACAAGTTATTTTTTTATATTGCACTGTTCAAAAATAAGATGAAATAAGTAAATTAAAAGGCATACGAACAGGAATCTTATCGAATGACCAATTATTTTCATGATGTGTTTGCTTTATCACAAAGAAAAAGCCAACAACTTATTATTTTACCTCTTGTTTATTATTAAAAAAGCATTCTTAATTATTCAATAGATTTTCTATTTGAATGAGAAAAATACTGACAGGCCCAGCATGGCCAAGCATGCGATTCGTAACCTGAGGGTCATGGGTTTGCATCCCGGTCGCGCCAAACATGCTCGCCCTTTAAGCTGTGGGGACGTTATAATGTGACGGTCAAGCCCACTATTCGGTGGTAATAGAGTATCCCAAGAGTTGGCGGTGAGTGGTGATGACTAGCTGCCTTCCCTCTAGTCTTAAAATGCTAAATTAGGGCGGCCTGGCATGGTCTAGCGTGTTAAGGGGTGCACTTCGTAATCTGAGAGTCGCGCTAAACATGCTCGCCCTCCCAGCCGTGGGGGCGTTATAATGTGACGGTAAATTCCACTTTTCGTTGGTAAAAGAGTTGCCCAAGAGTTGGCAGTAGGTGGTGATGACTAGCTGCCTTCCCTCTAGTCTTACACTGCTAAATTAGAGACGGCTAGCACAGATAGACCTCGAGTAGCTTTGTGCGAAATTCAAAACAAACAAATAAGCTAAATTAGGGACGGCTGGCGCAGATAGCTCTCGAGAAGCTTTGCGCTAAATTCAAAAAACAAAACAAACAAACAAAAATACTGAACCGGTTTATTTTTAGCTTCAGGATTCAAACATGGGCAATGTATTGTTACTGTTTTGAATGTCATCATATAATGTGAGCAAAAGCAACTACTCCGATATTCTAAAACAAGTTAGCTAAGCTTAATACAATTCACGTGACGTACAGAACGTAAACAAAAAACAGGGTTTTTGTTTTCACATTTTGGTAAATATAAATCAAAACTAGCCCCCTGCTCGTGCAGCGGTAAGTTTACCGATTTATAACGCTAAAATCAGGGGTTCGATTCCCTCGGTAGGCTCAGCAGATGGACCGATGTGGCTGTGCGATAAGAAAACACATACACACACGTCAAAACTTTAGTAACTGACGGAATCGTTAATACAGCATGCTTCACATACTACAAAAACGTTGGCATAGTTGCACAGTAAAAAAATGAGAAGGGGTAATGAAGAAAATATGATTTATTACCATCTCGAAAAATATTAAAACATTCACACAGTATTTCGTATAATATAATCGAAACCAAAACTTGAAGAATTCGAGCCTCATGTCGTTTTTTATAATACCATTAGGTGAACAAATTTATTATTGTGGAATGATCTAAGTTGATAACTGAACCAAACGTTTAAATTATTGGACACAAAATTAGCGTGATAATAGAGTAATAATATTTGCTTTCTTTGTTTGTATTTTAATTTCGAGCAAAGCCACACGAGGGCTATCTGTGCTAGCTGTCTTTAATTTAGCAAGTGTAAGACTAGAGGGAAGGCAGCCAGTCATCACCACCCACCGCCAACTCTTGGGCTACTTTTATACCAACGAATAGTGGGATTGATCGTCACATTACAATGCCCCCACGGAGGAAAGGGCGAGCATGTTTGGTATGACGGGGAATCGAATTCGTGACTCTCGGATTACATGACGGGCCTGTGAGGGGATTATTAGACCTAAAAATAATAATAAGTATATCATCAATTTTTCTATTGTTCTTCATAGGAAGAAACTATATAATTTCTTCTCACTTTGAATTGTCATTTCTACCCTGATGGACATTTTGGCAACATTGTGAAGTTATGAAGTCTATTATAGAGCAGGAATTGTAAATAAAAAGATGCGTAGAAGAGGCTTCTCTTGTGATATAATAAAAATACATTAAAAATGGATAATTTATTTTCAAATAATTCTGTTGATTACAGTTGTAGCGCCCCGCTAGTACAGCAATATGTCTTCGGATTTACAACGCTAAAATCAGGGGTTCGATTACCCTCGGTGGGCTTAGCAGATAGCCCGATGTGGCTTTGCTACAAGAAAATACACAAATACATATGATTACAGTTGTCAGATATAAATTACAACAGCTGTAAGGATTTTGCGCAGGTTATATTTTTTCTTGCTAAGGTCAGCTTTTAAATTTATTCTATTTTGTTTAGTTGCTAAGGGCAAAGCTACATTAGGGGCTATCTGCGTTATGACCCACCATAAATATCGAAACTTTATTTTTTTTAGCGTGGATGTGCTTTATAATTAAAAAATGTATCCTTCAATGAAATAAAATAACTTGTAAGGAATGCTGAGGACATGTAGAAATAATTAAAAGTTTTTTTGTTTCAGTATTGAAATCATACATTAAGAAATCTGATACTCTTTATATGTGGCGCTTGGAATAACGCATGACTAAGAAATTTACGTAACCACTCTCTTAAAACATTAATTAGTCATTATGCCACATATACGTGACAATACCGTCTTAACCAACAGGAGTCCTTGCACGTGCTTTCGGAATTGTTCATTTGTGTCATCTCTTTAGAAGGAAGTAAATTATCGATTGTTAATGGGCACGAGCGTTTGGTTCCATAGCAACTCTTGGGCTCGTTTCATTATATCCCTAATCGACGAAGGAAAACATATTATGAATAATGATTTGTACAAAACGTCTGACGACAAACATTTCACACAAGTGCATCTGAAAGCTACACCGTAAAATCATAAATCAAGTGATTAGAAAATTATAACTTCTGAAAAATGGTGCTTCATTGTATTGGAAGTGAAAGAAACACAAGAGTTTGTATAGAATACTGGTAGGACAAAATGTATTGCAAGCTTGCAGATATAACATCATATCTACTTGAAAACCATTCTTTATGCAATATTTGTAGTTATCGAAATAGGTTACACACTGAGATAATAATAAATCAGGTCAGTTTAAATCTGAACCAGAAAAAAAAAATATTTTTTTCAAGTTTTTCACCAAAATATATTTCAGAAATGGCTTTCTGTAGTAAAAATTGGAGTTGTTCCTGTACAAATTATAAAAGATGAAATACAGTACTCCTACAAGAAGAGCAAAAGTATTTATTTTCTCATAAATCCGTTAAAGTTGCTCGTATTAACGAAACAAAAACACCAAAATTAAAACACGAGGCCGTCGGTGTTATATTATAAATTTCGTGACATCAGACTGTTGCACAAACTTACAGGGAACTTACATGCAAATTTAAATGGTTGTTTGGTAAAGGTGCTCCAATAATTTATCAGTGGAGCTTCGGATTCACAAGAAATGACAACCTTACAAAAGAACTCTTCGTGTTGCCACATAAGTTTAAATGGTTGTTTGGTAAAGGTGCCCCAATAATCTATCAATAGAACTTTCTTTTTTCCTCATTTAGGGCAAAGTGGTTAAGGCACTCGACCCAGTGATCCTCGGATTACCGTTACATCAAATATGCTAGCCCTTTCAGCTATAGGGGCGTTATTATATACAGTCAATCCCACTATTCGTTGATAAAAGAGTAGCCCAAGAGTTGGCGGTGGGTGGTGATGACTAGCTGCCTTCCCTCTAGTCTTGTACTGCTAAATTTGGGACGGCCAGAACAGATAGCCCTCGAGTAGCTTTGCACGAAATTCAGAACAAACCAAACCCTTTCTGATTTTAAGCATTCAGCGTTGTGTATTTTCGTATGCGACACTAGACAATGATATAAGTTTAAAGACATATCTCCCGGTTCTTGCGAGCGAAGGAATCAACATTTAATCTGAAATATCGTTAAATGTTGTTTTTCCAGGAGACGTTCTATGGAACAAGACCATCTTAAGCGATGCATTTTTGAAAAGAAAACATGATGGTAAGAGAACCATCCATGTTCGTATCTTTGTAGTTTTTTTTTTTTTTTTTAATTTCGCACAAAGCTACTCGAGGGCTATTTGTGCTAGCCGTCCTTAATTTAGCAGTGTAAGACTAGAGGGAAGACAGCTAGTCTTCACCACTCACCGCCAACTTTTGGGCTACTCTTTTAACAACGAATAGTGGGATTGAGTGTCATATTATAACGCCCCCACGGCTGAAAGAGCGAGCATGTTTGGCGCGAAAGGGATGCGAACTCGCGACCCTTAGATTACGAGTCGCACGCCTTAACACGCTCCTCCATGCCGGGCCGCATCTTTGTTGCATTAATTATTGTATCATTTCAGTCTTCACCATTATGATGTGACGGATTAGCTAATGAACCACAAATAAGTTATTGAGCTTGAGATACACGCCTATCAAGTAACAACAGGAGTTAAACTTCCTACAACGCTTTGAGTTTCGTCTCGATTAAATATGCTATTCCTGTGATTCGGTACAACTGTGTAACTTCGTGGAACATTTGAAAGATGGCGCATTAAGATTTAGACTTGTTTTCCAAACTTGTTAGCTTATTAAAACTAAGTTTCAGAACCAGCTGCTTACCCAACAGTCGTTGTGATGCACTTAAAATCTGTCATATGAATTGAATAAACTGCTATCAATCGTATGAACAAACGGAACGAACGTACTATTAACATAAATCATAAAGGGATTCAACGGCACCGTTTCCCTATCTAGATATAGACAATACACTTGTAGATGTAACTAACCCATTCATTATTATGATCCTAACAATAAACTGTTGAATTGCAGGGTATATGGTAAACTACATGTTGTGGAAATGCACGTGCCATCATACAAAAACTGGTACACAGGGAATAAGTGAAATTATACTGGCTTTTCTTTTGTCACATATAGCTTCAGTGTTAATAAACACTATAAAATAAATCTATATTACACTGTATCCTAGAATATCGAGTTCCTAAATACAATTAAACCATATTTTCTGAACATTACGGGTTATGGAATTAAAAGTTCTCTTATTACGGCGCAGTGTACGTGATTCATACGTCTATATAAATATGTTTATATGATAACTTTCTGCATCATTCACTACAAATTCAGATCATTACTTTATGTTCTTAAAAAGAACACGAATAAAAATGCTAATTGTTTGTAAGTAATGTCAAACGTTCACCAGCAAGTGACAAATAAATGACACTTACTGAAACTTTGGATACGGCAATAGTTATACAGAAACTGTACGTAATTATTCTTTAAAACCCAATTTTAATTTTAAGTTCGAAAGCTAACTGACAGAATACATTACGAGACTGGGTACTTTTTTGGAAGTGAAAAAAATGCAATTACTTTTACTTGTCAACTGCCCCCGTCTGTTTCATGAACTCCTCTGTTTTCGGATATCTTCTAAGTCCCGTTTACCATTGTAGAAAGATTACATTGACTCCCTTGTTTATTATTCCAATAACGAAATTTCAAAAAAAGTATTGTGGCATTGAATTCGAGGGCGTTGTGTTTTCAGATACTGTGTTTACTTGATGTTGTATTTTTTGGAAAGTTAAAAATAAACCAAGTTGCGAAACATAATAGGTTAATTATGGCAATTGAGTTATTTTGTCAAAATGAATAAGGTTAATTATGGTGATTAAGCTGTTTCGACGATTAATTAAAAAGTTAGCATTAGTTTCTAAGCGTTAATTGTCGCAACCTATCAAATTTAAATATGAGTACAAATGAAGCAGTTAATGTCCCTGATTGAATACATGCAGAAATATTGCGAAGTATTGACTAGTTCCGGAGTAGTTTTAGAAACTAAGAGTTCAGTTACATTATATGAGATTTTTAGTGACAGACAAAAATTTTTTTTTAAAAATTGAACAAAATTATGGAAATAAAATTCTTCAGAGACTCGAATGGTGATAAAATGCTGCCATAAGTTACAACTTCGTGATAGCTACAGTTAGTCTGATCATGAACAACAAATAGGAATCTGAGACAAACTAATCACCGATGTCCTCATTTCAATATCTGAATAACGATTAGGGTTAGGACGATGTACAAGAATAGAAGGTTTAAAAATGTAACTTGAATAGTTTTTTTAGAGACGCAAGATTATATATGGTCACAAATCAGTCTTAGATTAAGCGGTCACCACCAACGTGGATTCAACTTAAAAGAACGGTTCTAAATTGTCACAAATTAACCTTGGTTTAAGCGGTCCATATTCTCCACCAACGTGGAAGAAACTTAAAAGAATGGTTATAAATGGTCGCAAATCATCCTTAGATTAAGTAATCACCACCAATGTATATGAAACTTAGAAGAATGGTTTTAAATTACCACAAATCAACCATAGATTAAGCGGTCTATAGTCTTGACCAACGTAGACGAAAGTTAAAAGAATGGCTTTAAATGGTCACAACTAATCCTTATAGCATCGGTCTCTACGGTTATAAATGGCCGCATATAATCCTTAGATTAAGCGATCTCACTTCTGATTTGTTTTATTTTCTTTAAATTTCGCGCAAACCTAAACGAGGACTATCTGCGCTAGCCGCCCCTAACTTATCAGTGTAAGACAAGAGAGAAGACACCTAGTAATCACCACCCACCGCCAACTGGTGGGTTACTCTTTTACGAACAAATAGTGGGATTTACCATCACGTTAGAACATCCCGACGGCTGGAAGGGCGAGCATGTTTGGTGTGACGAGGATTCGAATCCGTTACCTTCAATTCTGAGAATATCTGGTGAAATTAGACTATATTACTTCAAAATCTCGAAAATGTAAATAATTATGCAACATTCGTTGAGGAAAGGATATTTGCACCAATTAAACTGTTCATAAGTCTTTAATGTTAAAAAAAAAGGATCATCACTTTGACTAAATATGGTATATGTAATTTATTATTTTCATAATTATCTTCTCCCAGCCCCCCAGTGGCTCAGCGGTATGTCTGCGGACTTACACGCTAAAATCCGGGTTTAGATACCCGTGGTGGGCAGAGCACAGATAGCCCATTGTGTAGCTTTTGTTTTGCATTCAAAACAACAACAAAAAACATTTTACAAAACAGTGTTGGTATTAGCATTCGCGAAATTATTTTTGTTGCATCATCATTGTTACTACTATTAAATCCAACGAATGTTTTGATATTGAGCATGAAAAAAAAATATAAATAATTAAATGTAATTTTGTGGTTTCACTTAATGTGCAAATCTTTGATATTATTTTTAAGAATGTGCAAGTCATCATAGTTATGTCTAGAACATTGCATTTATTGTACACCAAAGTAAATTAACATCAGAGAAATCTACATAAACATAATACTGTCTGTTGTCTGTTCATGTAACAATTTCTCAAGGCACTATTTTAGTGTTTGCGGTTTTTATGATTGTTTTGTTGTTTTTTTTACCACCACTTTGCTCCTATAAATGGATCTTCAAATTTATTGTGTCCATGCGGATGTACGTTTGCACAAATTTTTAGTTTTAAATTCTTCGGCTTTTAGAGACTTTTTTTTCACCAATACTTCATCATCTGTTGATGGATAGTGCGTTATAAGAGTGTCTGTCAAATCCCATTCTCGGTTTGACAAGGGTGATCCCAAGATTATCAGTTTGTGGTGTTAACTATCCGTCTTCCCTCTGGCGTATCGCTTCAAAGTTAAAAATGGTTAGCGTAGATAACTTGTGCGTAGCTTTTATGTAAATTCCAACAAACAAACCGTCAAAATAAAGAAGAGAATTTAATTAGAATGCGTAAAAACATGTGTCTTTGACGCTTAGAGTATAGCATGAGGGGAGGGAGAAAACTCTTCTAACATGACGAAAAAACAACAAGGATATTTTAACATCTACGATCTACGTCAAACGTGAAGTCTAAAGTTTTTGGTACGGATTAGTTAACCCGGCATGGTCAGGTTGGTTAAGCGTTCGACTCGTAATCCGAGGGTCGTGGGAGCATTATAATTTACGGTAAATCCCACTATTCGTTGGTAAAAGAGTAGCCCAAGAGTTAGTGGTGGGTGGTGATGACTAGCTGCCTCCCTTCTAGCTAAATTAGAGACGGCTAGCGCAGATATCCCTCGAGTAGCTTTGCACGAAATTCAAAACAAACAAACAAAAGTGAATTGGTTGCAGTTAGGAAAAGCATTTTGTAAACAACTGTATAAAGCATGACAAACAATAAACAAGCTGTTATTATATCTTTTTTAATAATAAAGGGTAGGCTATGAAATTCTGTTATTGAATTACCAATTCTTCAAAGACTTAGTCGGTCCTGTATGAGACTTTTCAATATTTTTAATTCACTACTTTCTATTGGTTTTGAATACAACTCCGTACATTGTCCAATTCCTACAATACAAGCTTCTCCATTCACCACGTCCGCCTCTGTCGTGTTCTGATTGAAAATCCGCTTTCTCTGTACGAAAGTGTAAGGCCAAAACCTGTCGGAATTCATTTTATAGCGATTTCTGTGATCTATGGAATGTCCAAAGGATAAAATTGGATAACTTTATGGTCACAAATAAAGCACTGGCAATGTAATTTGTACTCAGATTGTATACGATAAAGTAGTTTTTTGCAAGTGTTGGGGTAAAGAAAAATCCAATATAATACTTTCTCTTTTTCGTTTTAATAACTGTGCTATGTTAACATGATAAAATGAAGCTGCTAGATTACCGTAAAAGTAATATAAGTAATAATTAAAAATTTGTAGAAGTTAGTATAGTTAATTCAAATCATTATGAGTAAAAATGAACTTTTAAAAGGTTAGAATGCTTCCAGTAACACAGCACGACATGGCCTGGAGGTTAGGGCGCCTGACTCGTAATCTATGTCAAATCATACATGGTCGCTTTTTTAGTCATGGCGGCGTCATAATGTGACAATAAAAGAGTAGCCCAAGAATTGGCGGTGGGTGGCAATGACTAGCTGCTTTCCTTACAGTTTTACCCTGCTGAACAAGAGACGCCTATTCCAGTTAGACCTCGTGTAGCTTTGTGCGAAATTCAAAACAAACCTTTAAAGCTCTGAATTTTATATTGATGCAACACATTTTGTAGAATGCGGATATAAAGTATTTCATTGTTTTTAATTACAAATACCATCCCAAAAATAACGTTAGGTATTTTGTTTTAGTTGTCTATTGCTACTTGTAAATGACTGTTTCAAAGTATTACGTAGGTTTCATTCAAATTTATAAAAACTATCAATGTTAGTAATGTCCAGGCTCAATACATTTTTACAAAAATATTGTGATAATAACGTAGTTTGTGAAAGTTTTAAAACTGGTTGATGTCTATCGTGATCAAAGTGCATTATATAATTCAGTGAACTAACTTCTGCGTGCAATATTTATATTTTCTGAAGATAGGTTTAACTATCAGTTAGAATTATTGGACTTTTCGTAGTAGTATTTTGATAACATAATTAACTGATGAGAGTGAGAAACCGTATTTATACCTATTGGTGCCGTATAATATTTTTTGTTTCATTAACGGTTGTAACTGGATAATTTCACGAGACAACTATAAAATTCCCGCTCTTCGCTGTTGGGCTCTGAGGCCTCTCGTGATCCATACAGTCCCCAATTTAACCAATAAGATTTTCCATTAGCCCAAATTGCTTCTAAAGCCATCCCGATGCAGATTCGGGTTTCACAATAATGAAAATATTTTATTAGACTACAATCATGGTTGGGAATCCGTTCCTCCATTGGTAGAGGACTACGACATATAGATAAGGACATTTGAAGTCCACTTGTCACTAGTTCATGACCTGTTACAAATACAAACACTTATTAGCAATAAAAAAAAAAATTAAAAGTAGCTCAACATCCATTCAGCTGTTGCTGACAAAATAACAGCTAACTTGTAGAACACGCACGCTCCGTAAAAGAAAGAAAATACTTTATGACACAGATAGGTTTAGTGCTCCTAAATATGGTCTGTATGTTCCTCGTAAAGTCGAAAAAACGAAGTTCTTGTCTATATTGACGACTCCATTCCATTATAAGCTTCTGCGTACACACATAATTATATTTTATTTCTGCCTATGTTCTGCCCATCAGCTCCAATGGAAGGCCATTCGGATTTCAGTCTTCAAGCACTTTCCCACTTATTACTGGTCCAGATCACATTATGTAAACCACTATACTGGGAGGCTAATCGTGAAAAATTCACGTACAGGAAGCAATATGCTTTTCTTCCTACACTGAGACTGTAAACATTGCTTTTCAGGCAGAGAAAAAGTAAGAAATGACTGTGACTCAGGATGTTAAAATTACTTCTCAGTGTCGCCAGTGTTGACCAAGAGCAAGTGTGAGTTTTTTACTCTATAAATCAGAGACTGCTCGTTTGTTTCTATGTTATAAAGCACAAATCTGCGCAATGTGTTATCTGTGCTTTGCTTACCACGAGTATCGAAATCTGAACTTTTTTGCGTTGTCTGCGACAAGACTAACAACTGAACCGACAGGAGCATAAATAAGTAAACTGAATTAATTTTTACATTTCTATTCTGAATAGTTTATCATTTGTTGTTTCTAATTAACCTAACCTGGAAAGCTTCTACCAATAACATAGATCGTTATAATTAAACGTAAGCTGAGGCCATATTACAAACAATAAACAAGTACCGGTGTTTACTGAATTTTAAAAACAAAGTAAAAACTCAATACATTTTTTTTACCTGTTTTCAATTAAGTAAACCAGTGTGTGGCTCAACATTAAGCTTGATGGCTCGTGAAATTATATTTCGAGGTTCGAATCTTGTGCTGTGGACAAGCTTTGCGCTCAACAGAAAAAAAGCATATTTAATACTAACAAGTTATATCGAAACATCAATAAATATATTAAAACGTGAAGAAATCATCTTATGAAAATTTGATCACAATTGCAAAAAAACTATTCTGGCAGACTTTTACTTTGAACTTAGAAAGCTCAGATTTTTCTGAAAACAGAGAAGAAAAAGCTTTGGACGTTAGCAGTTATAGTAGGGGTAAGAAATGTGAACGCTATTAATTGAAATTCTCAGTAGTTCCGAAATTAATGTAGTAATTTATACTCGTGCGTCAACTACTTGGGGCCCGGCATGGCCAGTTAATTAAGGCGCTCGACTCACACCCTGAGGATCACGAGTTCGAATACCCGTCATATCAAACATTCTCGCCCTTTTGGTTCCAGAGGCATTATAAAGTTTGGTCAATCTCGCCTTACGCTGGTAAAAAGAGTAGCGTAAGAGTTGGCGGTGGGTCGTGATAACTATATGCCTTCTTTCTGTCCTAAATAGTTTATATTTTGTTGTTTTTTCTTTACCTATGCTAACAAGCTTCTACCAATGACGTGAAATGTTATAATTAAGCACAAGCTGAGGTCATGTCGTCACCACCACCTCCAACTCCTGGAATACTCTTTACCAACGAATAATGGAATTCACCGTAACTTTACAACGTCCCCACGGCTGAAAGGACAAGCATGTTTGGTGTTGCTAAGCAATACAGTCAACGTAAAGCAATGTAATGAGATAAGTTATCTCATAAGATCTTGTGGTAAAACTAACAGTAAAATGATAATGGAATACTGCATAAACTCCAGTCAAACAAATAATAGAACACTGATACACACAGGAAGTAAAAGGTAGGGTAACATGTTAAATTACTAATACAGAACTGATAAATAAATAATATGTATATACATATATATACTGTATAAAACGTTTATCTCGTCTGTTACGGTACAACACGCAACTTGCACGAAACACGGTTTGTCTGTTTAAGACCCTCCAGCCATTTATATATATATTTAAACGGAAGATGAGCTACTTTAGTCAAATAATTAGATTTGAGGTCAGTTTGGTAGTGGACGTCACGAGTAATAAGAGAGAATGAGGTATAGAAGCCGCCCCACTTTTGATATCTGGCCTACAAATATATTCATTGGCTGAAAATCGCTGTTATATTTGGTTGGTTGTAAAGATGACACATTGTTGCGCAACATCACCAAGTTTTGTTCAATCAGAACCTTTGGCCACAACTCTGTAATAGCCCCATGTTTTACTTTCAGCACATTTCGCTTTTAAAAATGTAAAAACTAAAGCGCTTTTCTTCAGCTCAGCAGGCTAACATGGCCCAAGACCAGGATGAAAGTCCAAAACAAAACAAAAGAAAAAGACCCCGAAATTCGTATTCAAATTCAGCGCCTGTACCATCACAGTTAATAATTAGCAAGGTCATACAGTTGACCGAGTAGGAATACATCTTTGAGAATCAGGTTTATCATGTTCTAATCTAAAAGGATTCATCAAGAAGAAAATTTGAACATAGCTTAAAAGTATACAGAAGTCATTCTTTCTTAACCTAAAGATGACCTGGTAAGATAGAAACATTGTTCTCTTATTTATTTTGAATTTCGCGCAAAGCTACTCGAGGGCTATCTGTGCTAGCCGTCCCTAATTTAGCAGTGTAAGACTAGGGAGAAGGCAGCTAGTCATCACCACCCACCGCCAACTCTTGGGCTACTCCTTTACCAACGATTAGTGGAATTGACCGACACATTATAACGCCCCCACGGCTGAAAGGGCAAGCATGTTTGGTGTGACCGGGATTCGAACCCGTGACCCTCAAATTACGAGTCGAACGCCTTAACCATCTGGCCATGCCGGGTCCCATTGTTCTGTCTTTATCAATAATGTGTTAATACCCATACCAGCTGTTCTGAAATACATTTATACAGAGGTTAAGGTGCCAGTAAAGCAATAGTTGAAGTAGTTGACTTAATTTACATACAAAATGTTGTTTTAGTGAAATACTTTAAATATTACAGTCATTTTCTACACATATACTGTTACTGGATTATGATTAAGTTTTAGAAAACAGGTTTGTAAAATATTTATTTAGATAAAATTTTGATAGGAAAAATTATATATTACTACCCGTAATGTAAAAGAAATTAAACTTGCACATATATGCACTACATGGTCACTTCTAATTTGTGGGTTCGGCTATTTCAGCCACCCTCATTGCTAACAGATGCATAAAGTCAAGCATATAGCCATACAATCTTCATAGACAAACATTGGCAGAAGAATTGGTTGCACTGAAGAGTTCAATGACTTTAAGCATGGCGCGGTCATAGGATGTTGCCTTTGCAACAAGTTAGTTCGTTAAATTTCTGTCCTGCTAGAGCTGCCCTGGTCAATTGTTATTGTAAAGTGGAAACGTCTAGGAGCAACAACAGCTCAGCCACGAAGCGGTAGGTTACACAAGCTGACAGAACGGGACCGCCGAGTGCTAAAGCGCATAAAAATTGTCTGTCCGCAGTTACTACACTCACTACCGGGTTCCAAACTGCCTCTTAAAGCAACGTCAGAACAAGAACTGTTCGTCGCAAGATTCAAGAAATGGGTTTTCATGGCCGATTATCCACACACAAGCCTAAGATCACCATGTGCAACGCCAAACATTGGATGGAGTGGTATGAAACACACCGCCATTGGACACTGGAACATTGGAAACGCGTTCTCTGGAGTGATGGATCACTCTTTACTATCTGGCAGTCTGACGAACAAATCTGGATTTTTCAGATGCCAGGATAACGCTATCTGCCTGAATGTATAGTGCCAACTGTAAAGTTTTGTGGAGGAGGAAAAATGGTCTGGGGATGTTTTTCGTGATTTAGGTTGGGCACTTTAGCTCCACTAAAAGGAAATCTTAATACTACAGCATAGAATTACATTACAGAGAATTGTGTGCTTCCAACTTTGTGGCAAAAGTTTGGGGAAAGCCCTTTTTTGTTTCGACATGACAATGCCCCCGTGCACAAAGCGAAGTCCATAAAGACAGGGTTTGCTGAGGTTGGTGTGAAAAAACTTGACTGGCCTGCACAGAGTCCTGATCTCAACCCCATCGAACATTATTGGGATGAAGTTGAACGCTAGCTGCAAACCAGGCCTTCTCGTCTCACATCAGTGCCCGACTTCACTGATGCTCTTATGGTTGAATAGGAAAGAATCCCCACAGCCATGTTCCAAAATCTAGTGAAATGCCTTCTCAGAAGAGTGGAGATTGTTAGAGCAGTAAAGGGGTGACCAACTCCATATTAATGCCCATGGTTTTTGAATGAGATGTTCAATAAGGACATATTAGTGTGATGGTCAGGTGTCCGCATACTTTTGGCCATGCAGTATATATATTTATATAGACACCATGAAGTATAATAACATGCCAGAAAAGTAATAAGACACTGATATGTAAATGTATATCTATCTCTATAGTTGCCATAAAGTACAATATGTCAAATGTGTAATAGAGCACTGATATATATATTTATATAACAGTACTATGATAAATAACTAAAGTAAACGTTGAACAGTATAGAGAAAATAGAGCATATCACACACTTATCTATGTCGATGCTTCGAATATACTATAAAAACTTTGTCGTTGTTAAGCAGGGTTAATAGTTAAATAACATTTGTGTAAGCAGGCCGGTCTGTTTGGAAGATTCATTTTCACAGTCTTGCAGTGAAAATAAATAAAAAATCTCACACTGTGTTTGATGAGATTGTTTGTTTGTTTGTTTTGAATTTTGTGCAAACCTACACGAGAACTATCTGTGCTAGCCGTCCCTAATTTTGCAGTGTAAGACTAAAGGGAAGGCAGCTAGTAATCATCGCCCACCGCCAACTATTGGGCTGTTCTTTTACCAACGAACAGTGAGATTCACCGTAACATTATAACGTACCTTCGTCTGAAAGAGCGAGCATTTTCGATATAACGACGATTTGAACCGTGAACCTGAGATTACGAGTCCTAACCATCTGGACATGCCGGGCCTTATTTGATGAGAAGACGTTCTTTCTCAACAAACAAATTCAAAATTCTTGTGAATGTTAAGACAGTTTGAATAATTGGTATTGAAAATACTAAACTAAAGTTATCTTTAACATAGATTTGATGATTAAAAGAAGGGAAACTAGTCTGTAACACTTGCCATCTCTCCGGCAATTCTTCATCATTTTTCTTTCTCTGTAACGAGCACATTATTTGTAGCTGAAGATGGTTCCATTTAGATGGAGGTTTTTCTTTTACACGAGCAAAACATACAGCTTTAGTAGGCATTGTTTATTTAAGACATCATAGACCAAGAAGACTCAAAAGTGAAATAATCTTTTTGCAATACGCTGTATTTTGGTAATTTAATATATATTTCATTTCAAGCGAAGACTTCAGAACACGTAACAAGAAAGTTCGTATTTTATTATTAAAATTTCTTGTCAACGCATATTCGCTTTAAGACTTCAGTGAAGAAAAACGATCGTAAAATGGCCTGTCTCATCTTTACTTAAGTTCTAATACATTTCGACCTTTATACAAACAATTAATTTATTGCAAGTTCCTCCTCAGCTGTAAATATTAGGTTCGTTTTTTTTAATTTTCTTTATATTTAGTGAATTTCGATTTAGTATTCTTGCCTATTTCAGTTGTTTTTTTTAACTTTTAAAGACAGCGTTAAGTATTCTATTGGCAGAAGTTCTTTAAGCACTTGCTCATATCGATAGGGCCGGGCGAGGCCTAGTCGCGGGAATGCTTGGACTATGAATCAGATGATTTAAGATTCATGTCCCGCTGATTATAAAATACGATCAACATTCTGCGACTGTTAATGGGCTATGCAAATGATGATCAAGTGCCAAAGTTCGGTCAAACAAGAGTAGCCCATGAATTTGTGGTTGACACTGTTGATTATATACTTTCTTTTCAGACTATCAGTTCAATATAATGTGCAAATTACCCTGTGTGTAGCCTTATTTCTTATTACGCACTACCTTGTTTTTTCTTAAAGTGTGACAAGCATCATGCAACTTATCTTAATATAAACCTCGCTTCTGTTTCTTATTGAACCAAGTATTGTGAGAGACCTCCCTAATTAACACTTCCTAATAGCAGTTCTAGAACTTTCCATGGTAAAGAATACTACCTTGAGCCGAAGACTCGGAAGAAGACATCGGCATTGGTCCAGCGTCAGTCCGATGCTCAGGTGACAAGAGCAGCCATCCCACTAGAAGCGTTGTCAGAAAATTCGGTAGCATGACTTATCTTTTCTAAAACTAAATCACAAATTCCGAATTAGGAAAAACAATATACTTTCAGCTCACATTAGTCTGAAAAACAAACGAACAACAACAGACAATAAAACTTGTTTACTCTTTGATTACACGATTTTCGTCTACGTTTTCCCTACTCAGAAGGCGTAACTACCGTACAGGTAGAACTAAGCAGGTTAAAAATTCTACCTTCAGCCGCAGCTCAGTTAGAAAGGTGACTAACGCTCAATCCTCTACTAAACGTTTTAAATCTCCGTTACTTGTTTCGCTCTCTGTCGGTAGCAATGAGAACTACCGAATCACAGACAGCACGACTGGAATAATTTCTCCGCACTATAAATATTAAATATTTCTAAATGAATGACGAAACAAGAGTGTTTGGATCACCACGGTTTACATGGTTCTTAGCCACTTGGACTGCACGAGCTAAGTGCGTTTGTTATTACATGTTAACTGTTTAGGTTCAGGCTGACATACTTTTCCTTTTTTTTGCAATTTTTTTTTTCACAGACGATTGGTTTCTGATTTCCATAAATGACGAACCTCTCGACCGGTTGTCACCAAACCTGGTATGTACAGTTAAAGCTCCTCGGAGAGAAAGTAAAGGAAATAATCTTTCTGATCCGCCCCATTTATGTTACCCCCGGGGTCTCTCTGTTTTACCCGTGAGTTGAACGGTTTCTTTAACTATTACGCATTATAAGATGTTCGGTACCTTTGTATTAATAGAATACTTTCAGCTGTAAGTGTGTACAATCAAGAATTATGTTACTAATATCTAATTGTTAGTTTCTAAGCAATGTGTTAACAAAGCAACAAAGTTCAATATTAACAAATAGAATATCAGACAGAAAAAAAGTAATTGATAGAGTTAATATAACGCATGGAATACAGTGTGGTAAAATAGAGAATCGTACGAAACTTTAATAGATGTGTTATACCACTATTAAACATATTAAAACGGTTATTACTTAAAAGTATGTACTTTTAATTATTACTTGATAATAATAAAAGCCTTTTAAAGTATGTATTTCGTCTGGTAAAGACCAGGGAAGAGTAGATAATGTCTCCTTATTTCCACAGCAACAATAATACTTTGTTCATCTATTATATACAGTTTATTACGATTACCTTTATGATCATAAGAATAAGATGCCTTCGTCAGAGCTTCTTATTTCCATCACTTCCGAGCAACCTTCTTTGCCGGCAGTCAGAAGTTTGCGGGCTTACAACAGTAAAATTCGAGTTTCGATTCCCTGTGGTGGGCTCAGTAGATAGCCAAATGTGGCTAAGCTCTAAAAGAAAATCTTGTTTATCGTCACAACGATGATGGCACATTGTTCAAAACATATTGGTTCTACTTCCAACCATGCGAAAAATCGTCAGGAAGGTTTTTAATATGCTAAGTTTACTAATATTCTTCAGACCATACCAATCCACGACCCTCGGATTACGAGTCACACGCCATACGCGCTTAGCCATGCCAGGCCAATTTGAAGGAAAATACAAATACACACAGTTCAAGAGTAGGATAAAGCTGATCAAAGAACAAAATGTTTAGAATAAAAATCTTTTTTATGCTTCAGATATGATTCACCAGCTGGTTAAGGCACTTGGCTCGTAATCTGAGGGGCGCAGGTTCGAATACCCTTCATACCAAACATGCTCGCCCTTTCAGCCGTAGGGCCATTATAATGTGACAGTTAATCCCACTATTCGTTGGTAAAAGAGTAGCCCAAGAGTTGAAGGTGGGTAATGACGACTAGCTGCTCTCCCTCTAGTCTTACACTGCTAAATTAGGGACGGATAGCGCAGATAGCCCTTGTGTAGCTTTGCGCAAAATTCTAAATAAACAAACAAACTTATTTCTAGCCTGACACATTGACAACTAGGCCACGTACTACACAAAATAATCATTTTAATAGATGAGTACGACAAAATTCAATATAATTAAAAGAAAAAATAACTTCACATATTTTAATTAAAGGTAAGTTGTAAAACTGTGTTGTCTTCTTTTGGCGGGTAGGTAAATAACTTTTATTCAATGAAATTGGTTAATTCTAAGCTAGAAATTGTGTTGAGGAAGCGAGTTTACATTTTACTTCTCGTTTGCCAACTCAACTTCACAAGTAACTCTAGTAAAAACACAGATATTAAATTAAATTTAAACTATTTAAAATTCTTGGAGTATTTTGGATCTGATGGAATTTTGTAATGGTAAAATTTAAATCATTTTCAAAACAGTTCTATTACGATTTCCAGGTACCTGAGGGGGAAAAAAATATTATCTCTACCACCGTTTGTGTTAAACAGAGCAATTCTAAACGAAATTTATTTCTGGCATCTCAGACTATTTGACGAAAATTGCTTACTTACTATTTCCGCATGTGGACCACTATTATATACACTATTATATATACTATTATATACACCTGGCACAGTTCCTTTCTAGTGAGTTATCATGGTCGATTGTTTTTATAAACGGACTTAAAAATTGGAATCCAGCGATCTCGTGCTTTAAGAGGGGCAACAACTGATAATATGTGAAATAATCGAAACCAGTTGTGGAAATATTAAACTCTCTTTCAAGTCTCTGGAGGGAAGCAAACCACTTGTTCAACACAGCTCTAAGTAGTTGTATTGTATTAAACTTGCATTCCAGATTATTAATATTGAACTTAATTTAGTCAAAATATTCCATTTAGTTACGTTTTTTTTCCTATTTCAAATTACTTTCAAGCCAACTCATTATTATACGAGCCTAGAAAGTCATAAGTTATTTATCAAAACAGTTTGCTTGTTTTTTGAATTTCGCACAAAGCTACTCGAGGGCTATCTGTCCTAGCCGTTCCTAAGCTAGCTAATCATCATCACCCACCGCCAACTCTTTGGCTGCTATTTTACCAACAAATAGTGGGATTGACTGAAACATTATAACGTCCCTATGGCTGGGAGGGCGAGCATGTTTGGCGCGACGGGAATGCGAACCCGCGACCCTCAGATTACGAGTCGCACGCCTTAACACGCTTGGCCATGCCGGGTCCTATTTATCAAAACAGATACGGTTATAATTGTCAATTAAAGGCAAGACAGAAATAACCACAGACCTGAAATAGGCTGTGTCTTTGAAACACCATAAGAACGTTCTTTCGATGACAAAACATGTCAGCTGGTCTTTCACCAGCGAACTTTTATATACAATGTTTTTTTTTATACGGCAGTAACAACCCATGAATGCTAATATATAAATCGTATAAACTGGGGAAGCGAGAAAGCTTTAGATTTATTTGTAATCCAAAAAAAAAAACCCATCAAATTTTAATGAATTCATTTATTTTAAATTCCTCGTAGCACGTATTAAAAAATAAAACCAATATGCTAGTTTTATACTCGTATGGTTTCAAGGTATGCAATGGATAAACTAAAAGGACCTTGATAAACGTATATATAGCCAAACACGATGTTTCTTAAAATTTAGTAAACGCCCCTCGATTTTCTCTTCGTCAATTTGTGCATTTTACACTCAAATTAGATTATTAGTACCGTATACGAATGCAGTTTTTGTCATATTTTAACATACAATCAGTCTAAATATTGATGTCTGGTACAAAGCATTGCCGTACTGTTAATTGCAGCTGATAAAAAATTAAATTGAAATGTTATACTTGCACATTAATAATTAATTAATAACGACATGATTATTAAAATCAAATTATAACTTCAGATGTTTCTTCTAATCAGGAGGGATCTAAGGGTCTTCTTTTCTTGATTACCTAAAATATCTTATGTTTCACTTTTTAAATATTCAAAATACAGGGTAGACAGAAAAAAGTGTCTCCTCTTGAAAATGTTAAGTTGTTATGTCTTAAATTAGATGACAAACTAATAAACAAAACTATTTTTTTTCAGAACGATCACATCGACATCTGTTCAAATATGTTCAAATCGTACAGGGCGGGAATGGCCGAGTGTGTTAAGGCGTTTGACTCGTAATTCAAGGGTCGCGGGTTTGAATCCTGGTCGTACCTAACATGCTCGCCCTCTCAGCCGTGAGGGCGTTATAATGTGACGGTCAATCCACTATCCCTCTCTGGTCTTACTCTGCGAAATTAGGGACGGCTAGCGCAGATAGCCCTCGAGTAGCTTTGCGCGAAATTCAAAACAAACATTCTCAAATCGTAATTTTAACACTGGCTTTTGAAAGTACCTGAACTTTTTATTATTTTAGTTACATTTACTTATAAAACTTGTGTACAGCAGCTGTAGTTTATTATATTTTCTTATTTCAACAACAAGATTCTCTGGAATAATAACACCTACCAATGAAACTCAAAATAACACAAACCAGTTTCACAAGTTAATATTTAGTCAACATTCCCTCGTATTTCAGTACTGCTTCACATCAACGTGGTCTGCTTTCAATAAGTTTGTACAGATATTCCTGCATTATTGACTACCATTTTCTTTGATTACTACAAGAAATGTTCATCTTCCGTATTTGGCTTGTGATCTTTCCTTAATCGGTTTAACTCAGCCAATAAATTTTCAGCCAAACAATACTGGGTGATTCACCTGGCCAATCAATAACTCTTATTTCTCATATATATTTTTAACAATTGCAGAGATACTTGTTTGATCATTTTGTAGGTTAATTGGAATAAGAAGATGTAAAAAATTAAAATTACGATTTGAAATCATATTCGAACAAATCTCGTCGATTGCGTTCTAAATACATATAGTTTTAGATATGTTTCTGTTATCTAATAAAAGATATAATAAATTAACGTTTTCAAGGAGAGCCACGTTTTTGTCCACTCCTTGTAAATATGAAAAAATATATTTTGTGTGAAAACTAAAAATAACGTTTTTCAACCATTTTTTTTAAAGTAAATGGACATACAAAGTTCACTGTATGCTTATTTGTTAGCTCTTAAAACAAAATTTTACAACTAGCTATACGTGTTCTGCTTACCGCGGGTATCGAAAACCAGTTTTTTGCGTCATAAGACCTCAAAGTTACAGCCGAACAACCCGTGGGCTATCATACGCTACATCTTGTAAAACTTATTTCCTTGTTCTAAACCGTTATGTTTTAATTTTTGTGCTACTGGAGCTCAAACAACTCGAATATCTTTGGATTACAACACATAAGCTCGTGTATGTTTAAATCGGCTGTCCGCCTTATCTGTACAAGCCTTCATGTATGTCACTAAGATATCCCTGGAGTATTTTAATACATATATCTAGCGAATGTTTCTAATCTTATCGTGTATTGTTTCATTATTCTTCTAACAATTTTCACAACTTACAATGAGTTAACAATCGAAGGCACACCTTAAATCTTATAGAGTGAATGTACAACATACAAAATCTTCATTAGTGCATCCAGTTGTCCAACATCTGTCGCTTACCCAAGTAACAGACAGCGACCCTACGTGGGAAACGCAAGTATGCATACAAAGGTATTTCCCATCATATCTAATATTAACGATATTTTTCAGCCCTAATTCATTTTTTTTAGCCTAAGAAAAGTGGTACTCAATCGTTTGAGTATATAAATCCAATCAGTTCGAAATAACATTGGTTTTTGCAAAGTTAATTCCTTCGTGGGTTTCTCCGAGACGCCATCTAATGGTCAAATTTGATTTTCTCAAAAGTTTTCTGTTTCGAATCTTTCAGCGTTTTGCAGTTATCAGAAAAGGATACTATATTTGCATACTGTTCACAATTCTGATGTGTACCTTACTATTGGAGTTTTTAAATTTACCTTAGAATGTTACGCAACTACTTTGACGCTAAGTGTTAACTGTACCTTATCTGATAGATTTAGATAAGCTAATATATGACATGATGCCGCAGGTGTGATCTATGATCGACATGCTCAGTATCTATATATATATAAGGGTTCACAACGAATTTATGACCATTTGAGAGTGTAATGCAGTTACGACATTATTATGTATGAATAATATAAAAAAGTATTTCCAACGAAAAATATTCATACACTGAGATTGTTAACGTTAAAAAAACGTTGTAGAGCCAAAAGACACGACACATTAAGGAAAGAAGCTATCAACTATCTTCATGGAGACAGAAAAACTAACACAGCAGAGAATTTAAGACTGGAGTGAATGCCAAATCCGTACTTTAACCCAAGCTGGAGTAACACTCGCATCCGTCAAGTGGAGGGTATCGTTACGAAACAAAATCCTTCAGCTCAGAAAACACCATAATTAAATTAAACACATCTGTCGAAACACTTAATAAGATAACAAACAGAGGTTAAAAGTTGGAAAAGTGTCACGTTTACAGTTTTACAGATTCTCAAACCAGTGGTGTTTTTTATCAGAAATTATTTTAAAAATTAAATTACAACAAGTTCCTTAGTGAAGTCTCACAAGGTTTTGTGTTTTGATCTTCAAAGACACTATCTGAGAAGACAACAAACATTTACAGAAAGTTTGTCAAGAAGTGTTGTTTGTAATTGAGCTCAGTATCGTTTGCAGTAGCTAATCTATCTGTATTTACATATTAAAAGCACTTTATGTTCGGAATGATCCCTGTGGCGTTAACCCTAAACTTTATCTTAATAATGGTCAAATTGGCTTATTAGCTTGTCTCAAGTGAAATTCTTGAGTTCAAATTCCAATCAGGTGAAGATTTAAAATTATTTATTAATTCAGCATGTTTAAAACACGATATTATTATATTAGAAAAAAAACACAGTAACCTGCTAGTGCATATTACGGATTTAATAGTTTGTTAAATATTTGGTTATAGTGATTATGGTGCTTGACAACCATATGGAAGTATCGAATCCCAGTGCCGTTGGGGTTTTATGTTGTTTGTGTTTGTTTATTTTTTACAGATTTATAATTATATTACGTGTATATCACGGATTTAATAGTTTGTTAAATATTTGTTATAGTGATTATGGTGCTTGACAACCATATGGAAGTATCGAATCCCAGTGCCGTTGGGGTTTTATGTTGTTTGTGTTTGTTTATTTTTTACAGATTTATAATTATATTTACAATATACTCTTTGAATATTCGGGAAAATGTAATTTAAATTATAGATTAAATGAGAAATAATATCAAATTACATAATAAAAACAAATGACTATATATGTAAAAAACAAATTAAGTATCTTTTCAATCCAATAGGTGTCACTACAAAACATTATTATTTATGTTTTCACAATCAGTAAGAGGTTTTTAAAATTTTAGACAAAAAAATCCAAAAGCAATGTTAAATATTTTTTTTTTATTTTCGTGTATTTGCTTTACCAAATAATATTTATTCTTTTTGCTGTTATAATTAAAAATTAATTAAAGTAATTAAAGCAGGTTCAGACATTTCAGTATGTACTAACATTTCTTTGTGAACCGCATAGTATAGAAATATACACAAGTCAAAATGCTAAAAAAGGGGCCACTTAAAGTGACTAAATATTAAAAATATGTTGTTTTTGTGAATTACTAGAAAAAGGATAAACATCCTTTACACGTACTCTAATATAATTCATTTTTAGAAAGCATGCGCATAACTGATATATTTAGATTCAACATTAGTATTTTTAAAGAGAAAGTCCTCAATAGCTGCGGCTGTAATTAGATCTGAAATCGATCAAAAAAGGAGCCTTAACCTAAAAGGTTTTACTTGAAAAAAACAAACCAACAGCAACTAAGAGACAATCTGTGAAATGTTATGCAGCGTGCGTCTGAAAATAAGAAAATGTAGACGTTTTTAAAAACTCCCCTTTCTCCCCTATTAGCACATCAACATGAGGGGAAAATGATGAATTTCTTCAAATACCAATACAGTAAGGAAATTTGAAAATAACTACAACTTTATACAAGAAACAAATTATCATTAGAAGCTGCATCCTTGTTTGTAGAACATTGTGAAACCCCAAAAGGTATAAAACTAGTAGATAAATATCACTTTAGAAAAAAACAACAACCTCTATTTCCTTTTATTTGAGCCTGGCCTGCAAAAGGACTTCAGACGTTTCACGAAAAAAGCTATCTTCGCAGAAATGTCACTGATTTGGTTTTTAAAAAGTGGATGAAAAGCAGCTAGTCAACAGTAATCACTCTATGAACTCTCTTTAGAGTTCATCTGGACGAATAGTGGTATTTGATCGTCATACTTATAGCGTACCAAGATACCCAATGTGTGTACAGTTTTATTGATGCAAAGGGACACGAACCATAAATTATTGGATTTACAATTCGGATTCTCTAATTACAATACCCAATTTTTAAACTGCATTTCAGAATATTAAAAAAATTACCTAAAAACGAGCCAGTTATTAGGGCACTCTGAAAGATAAAAAAATGGAGCTGAAGATGGTCGTCCTTTCACTTTAAAGGACTTTATAATTGTTTGACTTTTATATCGTTAAATATTACACAACGTTATTCCAGAGCTATTTGTTTTAACAGTCCCAATTCCGAAGTGATAGACTCTGAAGAGATTGCAGTTAGTCGACACCACCCACAAGCAACTCTTGAACTACTATTTGTCGACGAGTAATGGGATCGACTGTAACATTCTAACGCTTCACAAATGAAAGAGTGAACATGTTCGATGACAAGTTTCAATTTCGTGATTAGCAGGTTGTGAATCAAGCGCCCTAAACTAAACTGAGAATAGTGGCAGGTATTCTGATTTAACACTTAACATCTCAAGAAGAGACGCAAGGCAACTGAGGTCGCTCAGAAGAGACCTTTTCTTCGCCCTGCTCATGAAGTTAAATTTAACTGGGCTAGTGATTAATGACTAAACCGACAAGATTTAAAGTTAACGAGATTATGCTGCCATCTGGTGGCGAGAGGTTAAATATTGACCTTATAAAAACAAGGATCTGTGGTGTTTGGATCTACAGATCTACCCGATCAGGACGCCAAAAAAACTACCCTGACCATGCCCGGAAGTTGCTGAAAAGGAAATTATGGTTAGCAAAGCTTTAAAGAAACCCAACAAAAACATGTCCAACGGTAAAACATGAGTTAAGTCAATTTCATCTGTATCGATGAGTCGTTCAATTTCTGTCCGGAACAATTTGTGTCTTGTTATGAATCTGGTTTGTGTCTTCTTGCTGTTGATGTTGACGTCTGTAGTCACAACGTGCATGGGTTGAGTCTGGCATGAAGTTTTCTTCTTTGGTTTGGGTCACTGCTGGAGAGTAACGTCAGCGTTGGTCAGAGTATTCTTCAAGCGCCCTAGCTACCAGCTCCCTGCCTTATTAGGTGTTAATACGCCCTCTATCTGTTGGTAAAAATGAATCTCCAAAATGGCGTTGAGTTCTTCAATCCGGTTGCTTTTCCTTGTTTCCTTTGTGACGATTAGGGCGGTGCGTATAGGAGGCTTAGTCTCCCGAACTGGTTAAGACAGTTCATCTCTGACAATCCTCTTTTGAATACTTGTTCGTGAACGAATAAACAACCATCCCAAATAAAATGTTCCTTACAGAGCATTATTCTCCCCATTTCAAAAATTTGATAAATATGTTTCACGACAGTCTATACATATACAAGATTCACGCACCAGTTATGTGGACAATAACAGTTAGCCTTGATAGCTTTTTAATAAAACAAACAACAACAAAACGAAACACTGAGAATTACTAACTAACAAAATTTTGTTTTATAATAGTTTCACAACAATGAAAGTAATCAGATTTTTAGTAATGTAATATTTTATTGGTTTTTTCTTAGTTTTTGAATTTCACGAAAAGCTACACAAGGGCTATCTGTACCTAATTTAGCAGTGTAAGACTAGAGGAAGGGCAGCTATTCATCACCACCCATTGCCAACTCTTCTACCAACAAAGAGTGGGATTGACTGTAACATTATAACGTCCCCACGGCTAAAATAGCGACTATGTTTGGTGTGAGGAGGATTTGAGCCCGCAATTCTTGGATTACGAGTAGATTGCCCATACTGGCCCCTTTTGTACTTCTCAAGAACATTTAAGATAGTACTAGAAAAAAATGATATGCATAATATAAATAATACCAGCTTTATAATAAAATGTTGAATGATTTGTATAACCGTTATTTTCCTCGGTATTTCAATAAAATATGGAAAGCCAATATTATAGAGTTGATTTATGAACGGAAATTTCCCAGATTGACTGTCCTGCACATGTTATCAATATTCTAACAGGATGTCTTGCTTGTGAAGTTCCTAACGTTCTATAATTTTGTGTATCTTTTAAATGAGGATCTGTCGTCAGAGTTTCTACAAAAAGAATTTTCAAACCTAGTATTTTTCAGCGAATATTTTTAAAAACGAATGTTGAAAAAAATAAATTCAAAACCTGTTTTATCTAAAAACGTTTTAAATTATAATTCGCACATAAAAAAATTCAACATTTTTAAAAATCCCGGGAAATGTATTAAGTACGGTTGGCCATCACGCTGAACGATTTGGTTTATATGAAAGGTAAGAATATTGTGCGTAAAAGAACAGAGTCGAGTTACTAGTTGGGACTACAAAATATGTAAATTTATAAAACTACTGTGTTTACGGTGTATATATATATATATAAAACTATTTAAGCTTTGTCCCCACTAGTACAGCGTCAAGTCTATGGATTTGCAACGCTTAAATCAGGCGTTCGATTCCCCTTGCTGGACTCAGCAGATAGTCTGATGTGGCTTTGCAGTAAGAAAAAACAAACACATTTAAGCCACAGTTGTGGCCACTATGAAAAATAAGCTGCCCACCCTTGTCCTGTAGAAATGAATTATCAATTATAGAGCATTTAGTCTAATACGCTACAAACCATAATTTTATCCCGATGTTTATTAGCAATAATACATCGAAAAACTTTGATTTAATCGAAACTTCACTATCTAAATGTACAAAATTGGATTCTAGTATAAATCGAAGAGATCCTGTATTTTTAACTGTGTTAGAACAAACATAAAATTGGAATGCTGTCTTTACACATCTTTAATTTGGAAACCATGAAGAATTGATTAATAACATGATTATGAATAGCAAGTTGTAACGTCAGGTGTTTCATCTGTTTAGAAAAGAGCTAAAGGCTTTATTTCTTGATTACCTGAAACGTTTTGCAAGTTAGAAGAAAAAAAAGCCCCCCAGTGGCTCAGCGGTATGTCTGCGGACTTGTACGCTAAAATCCGGGTTTCGATACCCGTGGTGGGCAGAGCACAGATAGCCCATTGTGTAGCTTTGTGCTTAATTAAAAACAACAAGAAAAAAAAAATCTTTTTTTTTTGTATAGGAACGGAAGTTAATTTCTCAAATATTTTCTTTCAAAATAAACAAACTTGTGAAGCATAATCGTGTACCTTTTTTTGCTGTTGATGTAAAATTATACAATATCTTTGCCCTGCCCAATGCGGGTATTGAAACCCGATTTTTTGAACGGAGACACTGGGAGTATATGATATGTTATGGTCTGCAAGTCTTACGTGTTTTAAACTATATTTCATTTTTTGTTACTAAAACATGAAAAACTTGAATATTCTTTAGCTACAGTATATTAGGTAGTTTGTATTTTAGTGGACTGAAAATTAAAACGTTGTTAAAATAAACCCATATATTCTGCTGTCTGAGCTTTTCCCACCGTGGGTATCTAAATCTGATATTTAGCATTATAAGCCTTCATACTTTGCCATTGTGGGAGGGAGAAGTTTATCAAAGGTGGGATTAAAAGATGACACGATAAACTTGTGCAATTTACCTTTTCAACAAACGATTTTATGCAAATAAGTTTCTATTTTTGAAAGTACAGAACGTATTCTAAGCAGTATGAATTTTCTTATGCTTGACTGAAACATGATTTATTAATTAAAGTGTAATCAGTGAACAGTTAACGACATCATTTTCAAAATATAAATTGCAAAAGATTAAAATGTTCAGAAAACAGCTAAAAATGGGAGAAAAAACAACGTTTTTTCACGATTAAATTTGCATCATTTAGGTGTTTTCTGAATTTTAAAACGTTGTGTGTTGGATAATCCACGCATCTATACACAACAGCCATTTTTTCATCATGACAAAGTTTTATTGAAAGGTCCTACTTTATAATAACCAGTTTATTTAAATATTGTTGAATATACATATCTGTGATACATCTAAGACTAAAATGTCTTTTATGTCACAAAAACTTAGAAGAAATTATGAAATACTTTACACTTTTATATTTAAAAAAGTATCTACATTAAGAACTTCCATATATAAATATCTATCTATAATCATGAGTACAATGTTCCAGAAAACTCTAGCTAAAACAAAAAAAATCTAAGATAACATCCTAGGCTCCATCTATTTTGCACATATACACATACAAATTTGCAACTCGTTTACAATCTATTACATGTATTATCACCATAATATAGGTTTTCAAATGTAACATCAGGATCTCTCTCAAGACACATTCAACATATATTAAAACATGTTAGTACAATCCTCAGTATGAGGAAACTAACAAAAATAGGGATGGCCTATTCTTTTATAACCTATCTAACCTTCATCATACGTATTGACTTTAATTATTCATGAAAATCATAGTTGAAAACTTAAGTATTCTTTAATATACTTTAAACACTAGCAAATAAAAATCAACATAGTTCAGTTTGTACTCAATACTTCATTATACATTTTCAAACAAGAAAATTGTAACCATGTGCAACTGTTTATATTAATTACAATAATTGGTTAAAAAACACCACATCTGTATTTTTTCTTAAAGTTTATATTTCCATGTATTTAAAGGTTTTGTTCGATCAGTTGTCTTGTATAACATGGAATTTTGGTTATTTTCATTCCAATCAAAGCAATAAAAAATTATTGTTTTCACTTAGAAATTTAAATTGCATTTAATACATGCTATCAAAAGATTTGTTTCAGAATTTTCATGCAGAGCTGCACAAAAGATTATTCATACATAACCCTTCCTAATTTTGACGTAACAAACTAGAGAAAGACACCTGGTTATGAAAAGTCATTACCAACTCTCCTGGGCTCTTATCTAACCAATTATTGCGAGTTTACTTTCACTTTATATAACAAGCTCATGACCTTAAAGTGTAGATCTAATGTATCTGGTAACAGACCACACACCACGAACTACAAGATTCATGGTAAGAGTGTGTCAACCATAAAGAATCTGGCCCAAATAAGAAAGGATGCTCTGGTTAAGCACAATATCATGGATTTATACAATATTATGACCCATGTGAATACTTGTTTCTGGTCTTGGTTGATTAAATATTAGATAAATAATTTACAGCTAAGTCAGTAACAGTATACACAATAATAATTAACTTCACGTGTTGAATCAAGTTGTTACCTCTTGCACATACATCAGTTTTATTATATTGTATGTGCATTAGTTTTGGTAGTTATCATGGGTTTTTGTATTCAGAAAATTGATGCATTTTTCTCAATTCACAAAGCTGGGAATAAGCTTTCATGGATAGTTACAAATGTTGGATACTGGTATTTGAAACTGAAATAAATATTCATAGGGGAACATAAATTCATTATGGCAGCACTTTCCTAGAGAAATGTTGCACTGAATGTAACACATGATACCTGAAAGATATTTGGAGTTCAAGGTTGTTTTAGTAACCCTTTTGCTATGGGCTTAGTATAATATACACAAGTCCATATACACATTATGTACTTGCACAATAACTTTTGGTACAGCATGTGTATCTTCACAAAATTTGGTAAAACTTTAGTAAACAGTACAAGCTTTTTGTACATAAAAAAATGAGTTTTTTAATAAAATATTTTCACTAAAGACTTGTTTGTGAAAATAGTCTGTTTTGTTACTGTTCTGAGTGCAAAGTGATTTCTTGTTATGATTAAAAAAACTATTCTTCATTCCTAAAATTTCAAATATTATCTGTGTAGTCTCTAAAACCTCCTAACTACATTTCAGTTGTTTGTTTCCAGTGAGACTATATTTTCTCTACCACAACTGTGTGGGGTCTGTCACTTGACCAACCTTGTAACAATCATAAAAAAAATTACAATTATGCTTTTTTCATACTAGAACGACTACATATTTTAGCATAAAGCTATATAATTATCAGTGATGATGAGAAAACCCACTAGAGAAAAATATGTATGTAAAACGGCTGGTTTGGGTTGAGAAATTTTTTTATGCAGAGGAGCGAACAACGTTTTGACCTTCTTGTGAACCTGACGATGATCAAAGAAGGTTGAAATATTGTTCGCTCCTCTGCATAAAAATTTTTCTCAACCAAAACCAACTGTTTTACACATATATAATTATGTGTATATTTATTATTTTTTTTATTATACTGACCTTCCGGTCATTCATAGCTAACATTACATAGTTTGCATTGACATGGTGCACTCGTGTTACTTGTGCAATAATTTAAAACTGACCTATAGTCTTTCCTGTCTTGGCTGTGTTTTGGTGGATTTTTGTAATATATTTTAATAATTACACACTATATATGTACACAGATTATTACTATTTAGAATATTATTAAATTTATTTTTCTTAAAATATAGAACAATAAATCCAGAAATAAAGCTAACAGTTATCTCTTCTTGCTGTGACCTCTGAACTAGGTTACTGCTGGGCATACATAAATAAGCCTTTTAAAATTTCCCACATGGGGGGTACCAAACAATTATTTTTTTTAAGGTTTTATATATTCTCTTGAATAATAAAAACAAATAATATAACAGACTAAAGACTAAACCTACTTTCATGAAATATTGGTTCAAAAAAACATGGTAGTCTTTCCACAGATTAAAACAGTTGAGAAAATCATAAAAGGAACATTCTAAGCTGTTGATTGATTATTCATATGTAATACACTGTAGTAAGAGTATATAAGGGATCGTTTCAAAAAATGGAAAGAGTTTGATTTGCAAACTTATTGACATACATTTGTAAAATGGTAGTTCAACACATTATACTGAATGCAAGTCAACAAACTCAATAACATGGCCTGTCATGAAAGGGTTACCAATACATTCAATAAATGCAGACGTTTTGATCTGCTGCCAAAAAGTAAAATTCTACCCCAATAGCACATTAAACGTCAGATGAAAAAAGGAATAACATTTTCAGACAGAAGTCTGATAAGAAATCATTACTGAAATACAAACTATTTTTCTCTATGTTTCCTTATGTACCTGAACATTTTTATCACATTTCAATAACAGATGTTTAAGTATTTATAATTAAGGAAAAGATACTAAGACTCTGTTAGTTTCAAGCTTCTGACCAGAAGGAAAGCAGTCACCCAGCAGCACCCTACCACCCACACTGAGATTGACTGCCACTCTGATAATGCATCCATAACTTACTATGCAAGGGACATTTTGCAATATCATACAGTTTTAAACCCTGTTTGCTGGCTATGAGATCCAGAGTCCTGTAATGTGACCATCCCTTCCCTTAAACCAAAATATTTTAAAATATCAAGAGTGGTACAGTTTGAAAAACAAGTAATTTAGTACTGATTATGCATCTCCTGTTATATTAATCTTAATTTACAAAGGCCAAGGGGTTCTTAATATGTCTAATTAATAAAGAATGCTCCATCTGTTTTGAAAATTTTATTTAATTTTAAACAATTAAATAAAAATACCTGTATGTAACTGCATTTCCACAGTATCATGTTTAGAAATCACTTTCATGCATTAGAATGTCTCTTCATGAAAGTTGGCACTTTGCCCTATAATCCACACATCAGTAAAGACATCACTCATAGAGATAATTGGCGAGGACCAGGTTCTTAGCCAGTCACCACAACTAGGATCCATCTATCCTTGGCCTCACCATCCATCACTGATTCTTGGTTAGGGATTTTTTTTTTATATTGTTATAATCCATCAACCACTCTTCAACATAAAGTTGCCAATATGAGAACAGTTCTACAATGATGCAATAACCAAAACAGTTACTACAGCGACATTGCTAGTACTATTCCAGAAACCAGTAAAAGGCACTTGCACAATACATTACAAACTGTTCTAAAAACAGTACTGTACAAAAGGACAAGAGAATATTTTGTCATTCTTTCCATTCTATGAGGCTAATTCTTCCATGCCATTACAGAATGTAAATTTTAACACTATGATATTGCATCACTGATCCCTGTTGACAACCAAATGAGCCAAGGTGAGAATATGTATTAATCTTTAGAATGCCCATCTACTTGTACTAAGGGTTTGTCATATACTGATCACGGTTATGGTCTGAAATAATTGTCATGGTACCACATGCTGGGCCTTAACTACATATAAAAGAGCTATCAAGGAACTGGTAATATGGTACCAGTGTATGTCAGAAAAAAATCAGACTTCACAAATAAACCTTGATAAAAACTGTGTATAATTATTTAACACTTGGTCTATATAAATATTCTTTAAATCAATATAAATTGCATGCTTTGAAAATTTGTTTAGTATTATTAAACTCTCAAAACTATCACATGAAATACCTAGGAACAAACATCATGCAATGCCCTATTTAGTTGCTTCATTTGGCTTACGAAAATAAAACAGATAATGTTACAAGTAATGAAAAGAATGTCAAACAGTAAGATTGTGATAATAACTGGATCACACTGTTGAAGAACTGAAAAACACAAAACAAAAAAAACAGTTGTCTTTGGTTAGGTGAAGAAGTGATGTAGTAGTGAATGGTGTGTGTGTATTATAATGAAGTATCTCAGGCCATAATTAAATAACCAAAGCTTGTATCATAAATGAACAAAATAAAACTTGATAACTTCAACACCTTGAAGGTGGATCAAAAGTAACCAAGTTCTCTATTTCAGCTAACTGTACTGTTGCTCTCAGTCTTCTTTAGAGAAGTCTGAATGTTTATTTGACCATCTCTACAAGTTTTAGTGCCTGCATTAACTTCAACTAACAAAACGTACGTAGGTGCATCAACAAGCATACAAAAAAATAACAATGTCTACTTATTCCACATATACATCACCCTAAAGTCTGTGTAGCCATATTATTTGACTTATGCAAGGGCTTTCAAACCTCCTCTTGGCTAACCACACACCCAATCCGGAGTATCAAAGAAGACTAAATCGACAAATAAGTTAAGAGGAAAAATATATTTACATACTAAATGTTTACAGAGAAAATAAAAAGGGTACATAAAAAAAAACTAATCAAAGAGGAAAAAAGAAGTGATTAACGTCAAACCTTCACATTTTAATAATGAAAAGCATAGTATCTGATGTATTTAATGAAATAAGATATCATAAGGCACCAATAGGAAGCACAAGACATTGAAAAATTTTATTCTTGTATTTAAACGTCATTCTGGAAAATGAAATATATCAGCCATTTTCTTTTTTGTCATGAACCAACTAATCAGATCTGCTAAATTCAAAACAACATTCTTTCTGACAGCATGATTGGCTAGTTAACAATACTAGACACACCATATAGCTTTTCCTCTTGTCCTGGAACATTTCATATAGAAAGTATAAAATGGACAGAATGAACTTTTCTTGCTGCTCTTCCATCAATAGTTCAAATGCAGAATGAAAAGCATCTATCTATATCTGTACATCAATGAGCCTGAACTCCATGGTGGACATTATTATGCTGTCGGAAGAAAGACTTACCAAATTCAAAGATGCTAATCATGATGGCACAGGCTGGAGCAATCTTCACAACTCTTGGAACAATACCTGATGCAAAAAAATAAATCATTTCAAACCAGTACAAATACAAAATTCAAACCTTTAAGTATTCTATTCCATTTTTTTAATATATCCAGCTAAGATACTACAATATATATATATTTTTTGTACAAAGTACCGTGAATTTACAAGTCATTCCAGTTTGTCAAATTCTGTTGATCAAGTTTTTAAATAGCACTGCTAATAAAACAGCTGAACTTGAAGTTACTTAGTTATAATAAAGGAAACAGAACTAACAAACTCACCTGCAAATAATGCTTTGAAACCCCTTTGACAATAAAGGTTCCTCAGTATACTGTATGTGCTAGTCAGTTGCTTGTTATTGTTCTCTGAAATATAAAATATTTTATTCATTAATACCTGTAACATAATCTAGCTAATACATAAAATCTGGTGGATAAGTAGTTTCTACAAAAAAGATGTTATCAATATAAAGTTTTCATATCAGAACTTCAAAATATGTTTAACAAAAATCCAAATACATTTCTTATTATGTACTGAATGAAAGAATATATTTTCTACATCCACATAAACAATCTGTTTATGTCAGAGTAACACAGTAATTTCTGGCATCTAAAAAGTGTGTAATATAAATTGTGGATTAAATCTAACAGTTTTGAAAATGTGATAATGTATTCCAATTTATAAAAATACAGTACACAAAGGAAATTTATGACAGTTCTTGTTTTCCAGGCTTTCAGATGAATTGAGTATTTTATTCATTGATGGATGACTCGCAGACTAATTAAAACAAAAAAAATTGTTCATTTATTAAAAACCATCAAATGATAATTTAATTGCTGTTTGATACCACAGTTTGATACCTTATCAAATTTAACTTCTTCACATTGGAACAACAATTTTATTAAAAATTAAATCACAATTCTAAATTTTTGTGCAAACTGTGTAATAATCTTGTATAACTTTCTTTATTTGTAGTCCTAAACTTGAATTTGCATCAAAAACAGTATCTTAATTCACTAAGCCTAAATTACATTGAACAGCAGTTATTTCTTTTGTATCCTTCACAGCAACTTAAGTCACTAGACTAAACTATAACTGAACAGTTATTGCTTATTTTGCATTTTTCACAAAGACTACAACACAATCCACCATGTTTATCTGTCTAAGTAACTGTACACTAATACTTTGTTTCTTTACAGAATTCCTTAATTAGACTAGTGTTTTAGAAGAGTCCTCAAACTATCCAAAAATGATATACAGTGTTATCCATTATAAAACTGCCTATAGATCTTTTATACAATAAATATTATTGTTGCCAACTGCAGAGAAACATGAAAGTGATGTGCAGTAATATGAAAATTGAAATGTTTGATGAAAACACAAATTCTCCATACTTTAAACACACAAGTAAACTGTAATATTGTTACAAAGTGAAAATGTCACACTTAGTTTAAAAGCAAATTAATTACGCACTAGATTGTTATAATTTTCCAAAACAAAAATGTATTTCTGATAGATATTTTCCTCCTTCTCTCAAGATTAGCTTTTCTCATTTTATGCTGCTTTCAGTATGCAAACTTTTTCAGAAATGCATGCCACAAGCCTTTATCATCTCTTTGTTGGAATCCAAATTCAACATGTGCCATCTCTCTTCCAAAATGAGAGCACTACTATCACATGACTCCTTTTATGTGCCATTACTGAACCATCACTTTGAAGTTTAGTAGGAGATGCAAACACTAAAAGACTGAAGGAGGGAGAGGTGGGAAGTGTAAGCAGAGGGAAGTACTTAAATGAAATACATTTTCATTTTGGAAAATAGCTTCCAAAAATACTCTCATTCTTCTCACAATATTAGCTTGAACCCCATACTGAGGAGGAACCAATGCAACAGACATATCCTCTGGAAGTTTGCAAAGAACACCCTAAAAATGGGAGAAATAGATCACATGATATGAGGAGAGGCACTGCATCACATCTGAGCCAGGTATTTCTTTGACAGGAACACTGACACGATGTGGAAAATCAGACATTGCAAAACTTGAAAGGAGCATATCCAAGTTTGAGAAGATAATTTAGCAACAAGATATTGAACAGAAAGCAGGATCACTCAATCCCATGACAGAAAGTTGGCAAGTGAGGATGTGTCCCATGATGTAGAATGGCAATTGCACAATAGACTGTACTTGGTAGGTCAATTACATCCAAAACCTCACTCCCTGGGTACTGGCATCCTTAGGTGGGATGAGTGTCATACTATCTTCACACCTCAAGTCCCAGAGTCAACAGTGAACTTAACATTCAACTCCAGAATTTCAGGGAAAATTCAGGACAGAACTGGAAATAGGCTCATGTAGATCTTCTGCAACTTACAACACAAAAGAGGATAAGATAAACATTCCAAAATATGTGTGAAGACTTGTATAATTTGTTCACTTGAGCTCCAAAACCTTACTTGCTGGGTACAAACATTCATGCAAGGGTAGAAGGTCACCCAAATAAATGGGTGAACTGCATTTAGGTACTTCAACTCCAAGAATTTGTTACTCATCTAGAGAACCTTATAACTCCCTCTATACTGATAAAACATCATTACCCTGTTCTGAGCTGAATAGTTATATATATTGTTGTGGAACCCATCCAGAAGGTTGCCTTCATGATCAACCATTCAAATAACTTGAAACTTGTAAGTAGTAAGGATTCCTGTACTCCAATAGAAGAAAGGGGGAAAAAGTGCAGTAGAAAGTCTGGAGATACCACATGAAAGCAGAAACAAAGTGATGTGGTGAAGATAGTGGGAGATGAACATGTGCAGAGTTATCCATATGCCAATCTTAGAATTTCCTCTAATGGCTGACAAAAACAAGACATTAGGTGGTAGATTTGATGTGACAAAATGTAAGAGAGATTATGCTGGAAAGGAGACAAGGACAAATAGGCCAACTGGGTCAAATGTCAAGCCCAATTGTTCAGGGAAATATTACAGGAAGAGGAAGGTTACCAAGGGAGAAAAAGCTGGAAATGAGGACTCTGGAAGTAAACCATGCAAGCAATATAACAACAAAGGACATAGACAGGACAGAGAAGTCTACCCAAAGAGTAGAAATGAGAATTAGAGTGCAGGCAGACAGGAAAAAGGAGGACTGACCTTCATGAGCTGCAGATGTCTTAAGGAAGGTAAGCATGATCCAGATAAAAAGTAGGAGAAATAGTACAATGTCTTGGAAATATTGAGGATGAAATCATCTGACCATGATGTCCACAAGACAGGAGAAGGGTAAAAAATGTCTTTAAAGAGAGGTAAAACAGGAAACACAGAGGTAAAGTGAGGACATAAACCACTAAGTTAATGCCACAGTTCAAGAGCTCTGTCACCTTGGTGGCTGATGTAGCCTAAAAAAAATGGATCAGCATGGAGGAGAGAGGGGAAGCAAACACCATGCAGAAATGGGAAAAAACAGAAGAATTGTGATAATGCCATTCAAAATCCTGAGAGTGAAAAGACTAAAAATCCTCTCTGAAAGAGCTTAGTGAGAAACTTAGAGACAGAAGCATCCACTGGATGAGAAGCCTGGAAAGACCGGGAATAATAAATGCTAAATTTGATTGATGGCTAAAGAAAAATGGTGAATGGAATGGGCTAAATGTCATACTATTCCAAAAAAGAAACTAACTACTCACCAAAGACCTGACAAAACCCAGGCATGCAGACAAGGAATGAATAATATGAAATAGAGCACTGGTGATTCGAGTTGATGGAGCAGGTCAGGACAGAAGGGAATAGGAAAGAGAATGACCACCTGCACTTGGAACTATTGAGGGAACTTAGGTTTAGTGGGGCAGTAAGGAGCAATCAGAAGGATGAGAGAGACTACCCAATGCAATGATGTAAATGTATAGGAGGATAAACATAAAGGAACAGATGAGGCCCATCTTGGCTGAAGGCACTGAAAACCAATGCTTGAAAATGGAGAATCAAGGAGTAAAACTGAGGTCACCACAATAGAACTGCTGGAATGGACAAAGGCTAGCAAGACAAAGAAAATGATCTAAAGCCCAATGAACAGCCCAGAGTTTGAGAATGTTGACATGAAGAAAAACTTTCCTCAAAATAACAACTCCAAATCTCCTGGTGATCCCTCTTGGCACCCAAGCTTTGGAAAGATGCATCTGTGAACAGATGAAAATCTGCCCACATAAAAGGATACAAGACCCCCATTGATAGGTGGGACCTGTTTAACTACCAATCAAGGTTGTCTACAAAAGACAATGGAAGAAATATAAAAGTATACAAGGAATGCTGGGTAATTAATCAAGAATAATCAACTATAAAAACTACATATGAGCCCTACCCAGGTGTATGAGTAGTCATGGAAAACCAAACTGACCAACCAGCTCACATGCACAACTCTGGCCAACAGCTGATGAAAGTGAAAGGATGACTTCAATCTGGTACAAGTAAAAAATCAGTCATCCATATAAACATGGGAGCTTAACCCCATGGCATAAATATGTCCAGCAAAGTTGCAAACCATATGACATAACATATATAGTGCTAAGGATAAGCCAAAAGGTAAGGTGAGGATTAGGTACATAACTCCCTGATGTATAAACCAAAGATATGGATGTGAATGCTCTGCCACAGAAGTGTATAGTTAAGTGCTGGATTTGTACATCTTGATCATATAAAGACCTGGAAAAATGCCCATGAGAAAGGTATGTCATAATGGTAAAACAAGAAGTGGGAACATACTGAGTGTGACAGAATAAATTAATTACAGAATGCCAGTCCTCAATCTTCTTGAGAACCACAAACAGGTGGGAGTAAAACCTCCTTAAAGCCTGATTAGGTAGCCTGCTGTGTGACAAGGTCTAAAACTGCTTCTGACAAATGCTAGCATGTAAAGAGATTCCTAGGAAAAGGGAAGGTAATGGGAAACTGGATAATGGAGTATGGGAGAGAAAGGGGAAAAAGTATCTCACAGAGAGCATTATGTAAACTCAAGCACTGGTAAAAAAAGGTTCTCACCAACAAACAAGATTCAAAATACAAGTCCACACTGGGTTTTAACTGACTACAGAATCACAAGTACTGCAATTAGCAGATTATGCATCTCCAAGTAAATCATTAAACTGTGACACAGCAGGAGGATGGGACATGAAAACGTTGGGAAAGAGAAGGTTGGCCCAGACTACAACAAACAAGCTACCAAATTAGTAAGGATACAATGTTGATGGACTTAGGCCACTCAAAACCTCAAATACCTGAACACATACTACTATAAAAACAGTGCCAAGTACAGGTCTTCCAAATCAGGAAGCCTGTAAACAGGTCAACAGCAAAACTGCATTATAGCCCAAAACATCTCAACAACAAATCACACTGAAGTATGAGAACCAAAGACAAGTGAGGAGTCAAAAAAGAAATAGAAATGTAGAGGATTTCAGCAGAAAATCCCTCAGGATTCCTACGAAGAGCTTCTGACAGAAGGTGATGGAAGGAAAGGTACTTTAACATGGTTGTGAAGGAAAGACAAAGGTGAGAAAACTAGTCTCAAGTAAGTTGGAGATGGTAATCTGGGTTTACTTCCCAAACCAACACAACCATCCCTAGCAACTGTTCATAAAGAAAGGGAAAGTCTACCAGAGGATAAGCACACACAGATTGATCTGAAGTTTATGGTGGATAAGGCATACTAACACCCTGTCCCAGTTGAAAGGCAAATCAGTTTGCATGAATATAAATACTGGAAGATGGGGAAAAGACTAAATAGGGTCAGGAAGTTGTTTAATGTCAGAGGAAAAGTCTAGAGTAATAGGAAACAGGTATAAGACACAAAACATGACATACCTGAAAAAAACAAAGATGGATGAGCCGATTCATCATCTAGTATATGGGATGGCACAACAAAAGCTCATGAGGAAGCGGAATAGAATCAAGTAAGAAGTAGGTTCATTTGAAGCTCAATATCCTGATGAATTAGTGATATTATATCCCATGCCACAGTACCCAAAATGGTAACTGTAACTTTGGAAGGCATTTTTGAGAACATTAATATACAGTAGGCAGCACAAAAAAGGAAAAGCCAATCTTGTGAAAAGAGGTGCAGTACCTTATTAGAAAATTCTCATAAAAACACATCTTGTAGAACCAAATACAGGTACGCACATACCAAAATAAAAAGCATATTTGCAAATTTTTGGAAGAAACATAATTTTTAGGTTGTGAATAATTTAAGCGTGCATCATAAGAAAGTTTAAATGTTTGGATTATTTTATTTAAAGTTACTTACAACATGTGAAAATGGAAACAATATTAAAAAGTAGAACCACAATCAATGTGCAAGTACAAAAGAAAGTCATTTTAGATAGTCCAAACTTGTAACATTACACTTACTAGCAAGAATTTCCATTTCTCCAAGTTCTATCTGTCGATGCGTTTTCACCACATCAAAGGGAAGAGTCAATACAGCTGCTATCTATAAATGTAAAGATAATCAAAATAAGGATGATCCTCAAAGACTAATATTTTACCATCCAGTTTATAATGTAATGAAACTAAATTTGGTGAACTACAAAGTATGGTCACAGATTTTGGTAAAGTAAAATAAGAAAAAAAAATTGATAAAAAACACAGCATGGTAACTGTCAAAAGAAGATAGCTATCAACAATATTTGGCCACCAATATGTGGAGTATATTCTTTGCGTATAAAACTGTAGAACTTTATGTTCTGGCAGGTACTGCACTTTGTAGCTTGTTTGCTTTTGAATTTCATGCAAAGCTACACGAGGACAAGTATAGACAGCTAATTTTGCAGTGCAAGACTAGAGGGAAAGCAGCTAAGTCATCACCACCAACTGCTAAATCTTTGGCTACTCTTTTACCAACGAATAGTGGGATTGACTGTCACAATATAATGCCATCACAGTTGGAAGGATGAGCATGTTTGGTGCAATGGGAATTCAAACCCACAACTTTCAGATTACGAGTCGAATGCTTTAACCCACTTGGCCATGCCAGGCCTCACTTTGTAGCAGCAGCTTAGTTTATTGAAATTTCCTTGACCATATTTAGTCACAGAATTTGAGAAAAACATGGAGAAACTGGTTTTACAGTGGGTGCCCATCATTTTTTGTTATAAGGTAAAAAAAAAAACTACTTGTTTTTAAAATAATATAAATACAAAATTCTTTACACTCCAGTAATCAGTTGTATCTCAAACATTGTATAATTCTCTTTGTGTCAAAAGTCCTTTTCAGCTAATTCAACTACTACAGAATTTAGTTGACAAATTATTGTTTTTCTCTCTATTTCTATCGCAGTAGCATTTTCTTATAGTTCACTTATGTTGCTATTGAGTAA
Source organism: Carcinoscorpius rotundicauda (assembly GCA_011833715.1). Classification (NCBI taxonomy): domain Eukaryota; kingdom Metazoa; phylum Arthropoda; class Merostomata; order Xiphosura; family Limulidae; genus Carcinoscorpius; species Carcinoscorpius rotundicauda. Next base: position 15,390,744 of record CM022392.1, on the reverse strand, counting down.
GCACTGTTGTATCATGTACTTCAAAAATTGGCTGTTCGTTTTTTTGCACTTTCAAGAATTGTCTGTCTTTTGTCACAGACAAAATTGGTTAAATTACTTTAGAGCACCCTTTGGTGAAACAATTTATTCTCCCTTCATCTTATAAAATTGTTAATTTTAATAATCTAGCATATCAACCATTAGGTTTTTCATTCCCACAAAGATTTACTTTGCATTTAACTTTTCACTGACCAAACTTCTCCTTCCCATGACACTACTCTCTTTTGCTTTTATTTTTTTATCTGCTTTCCAACATTTGTTTGTCAGAGGCTTTTTAGAAATCTCTGTATCCTTAACATCAGTGGATTGCAAGCAATCTTCGATAGACTCAACATCAATTAATTATAAAGATAAATACAATTCTTACCAAGTGACATATCCAAACTTGTCATAACTACCACCTTTAAAATAATTACTTTTAATTTATTTGTTATGAAAAAAACTAAACAAACTTTTATACCTAACTTTAGCCCCTCTTCAAGTGAAATATTTAATACTTTTTTCACTATACACAAAAAATGATTTCAGCTCACAAACTAAATCTTCTCACACAGTCTACATCAAGAATTACAGTTTCTTAGTCTGTTTCTCCTAATACAGTCTCTAATGGGGCTTCTGCTTGATCGGAACCCTTGTTGTCATCTTGATCTTGTGTTTCCTGGGATCCATCTTTCCTGATATACTGATTCAGTAAATTTTGTTCCTCTTTCTTTTTCATACCAGTCAGTTCTTCACTTGTGTTGATGTCTCCTCTAAACTCAGTGCTTATCTACTGTAACAAAGTCACTGTACCTCAGTAGTTGCATCTGTCAGGTTTTCTTGAAGTATCTCTTTAACTGACTGATATGACAGACCATAGATGCCTATCAAATTTCACCTTTTACTACATTCTGCTTACCACATCCTGTTCCATAAAATGTCCACTACTGGGTGAGTCTGTTGTTGTTGGTAGGTAGCAGAACGAAAACCTTCTGTTTAACCTTAAAATGTCAATCCTTGATCTTGTCACAGAAGTGTTTCTGACTGTCTTTGGGTCTGGTTTCCCCAGTAGAACAGCTTTGATAGGTCCAGTTCAGTATTCCTTTCTGGTCCACTGTTTTGTAAATTTCATTTTGTATTGTGCTTGACTTTCTCTCAGGTACTGTTCCAAAGTTTCTGTTGTGGACAGTGGTGGAAACAGGATTTTTTTGGTGGTGGTGAGTGATCAACTAAGTAACAGTGACTTAAACCCGACCCCAAGTAAACTTTTCCTTATTACAACAACTTAAATTTGGGGAATTAATTTAGAAACAAAAAAAAAGAAACATATATGACTATGAACTCTCACTTATTGATTTTATTCTAAAATTTCAAGTTACAAGTAATTGTAGAGCACGATACTGAATTACACAATATAGTGCATGTGACAATAAACTTTCATATATTCCTAAATAATATGTTACAAATAAACATAAGCAAAAAATATTCTAATTGAGACGATCAGTACTTTATGTTTCTGATTTCCCATTAACCTACACACCCTTCAACTTTCTACTATCTGGTATGTTTCTTATCAACAAGTTGTACATTGATTCCTTGATACTAAAGACATCAAGGTTTCCTACATAATATGGAATATCCACTTTTATGAGAAATGTTCTCACCAATTAATACATCACTACTTTTTTGTCTTCAACACAGCTTTTATATAATTATAATATGTTGGCACCTATTAATATTTATAACATATTCCAACCACTATTGGTACTGTTGGTCCATTTCTTAACTTGAACCAACCATTAATGATGCATTGGTGAATCGCACATTCTTCACATATTGAATCTAAAAAGCTGTCTTGATTTTCTTTCTTATGATAGCAGCATCAATAGTGTCAGTCACTCTTTTCTTATTTCTTACTAACATCTTCTTTATATATAACTACAGATGCTTTATGTTGATATTTCTTCTGTTGCTTGCTGGTAATGGCCTTCCACTCCTTTGAAATGTGTCCAATTTTAAAACAAACGTAGCAACTCTTCTCCCTTCTGTCACCATTGGTAGATTCTTGCTTCTAGTCAGCAATCACTGTTTTTAAGTCAAACTGGATGTGTTGAGACTTGCCAGTGATACTTCCTCTATGAGCTTCCATATAGTGTTCTGCCAGAATGATCAGTTCATTTACATCTTTTGATGCTCTTTCCTTTAGAAACAGTGGCATGTCATCTGAACACACAATCATGACCTGTTCTTATATTAGTAGATGTGCCAGTTGCTCAAAACTATTTTCATGCCTGGCCATCTCAGTCTATATGGTGCAGTATTACTGTAGATGCACCACAAACTGACATAGTTTCTTCAGTGTCAGGTTTGATTTCTCTAAACTTCTGGTGAAAACCTTCTTTAGTAAGTTCACATAATTTCATTAATGCCACTTTTAACTTGTCAGAGACCATGATATCTTCTAATGTCATGGCTGCACATACTTGTATTTTTTTTCCTCTGAGTATCCAATTGAAAATTTTACACTATGGAATCCATAATTGTATCCTAAATACTAAACAATTCTCTTCATCTTGCCAAAAATCCACTTTGACCAAATCAACTGCTTTAGAAGTCAGTTTAGAAATTTATCTATTTTTATCTATATTTCCATTGCAATAGCAATTGTGTATAGTTTATCTCATATTGTCATTAGTTATCATGGTTGTATCCTGCACTTCAAAAATAATTTGTTCTTTTTTTCATATTTTCAAGAATTTTCAGCCTTTTGAAGTCCACTGAAGCTGGTTCAATTTTTTTAGAGCACCCTTTGATGACACGACTCATTCTCCTTATCTCTTACAAAATTACTAATCTCACTCTAGCATATCAACGGTTCGGCTTTTCACTCTCATGAATATTAACTTTGCATTTAATTTATCTCTAACCAAACTTTTTCTTCCAATATTTTTGCTCTCTTCTGCTCTTTTCTTTGTCTGTTTGCCACTATTTATATATCTGCCACTTAGGCCCTCTTGAGCTCTCTAAATTTTCAACATCAACAGATCGCACATGACATGATCGCCTCTACATCAATGAACTATAACACAATGTACAGTTCACAATGAGTAGCATAAACAAACTTGTCATAACTACTGCCTTTAACTCTGCTGTTCATTTTTTTTAATTTTGCAGTGCAAGATTAGAGGGAAGGCAGTTAGTCATCACCACCCACTGCCTACTCTTAAGCCGTTCTTTTACAAATGATTAGTGGGATTGACTGTAACATTATAACATCCCAACAGTTGAAAGGGCAAGCATATTTGGTATGATGGGGTTTTGAAGCTGTGACCCTCAAATTATGAGTTGAGTGCCTTGACCACCTGGCCATGCCAGACCAACTCTTTTGTTATGGGGGGGGGAAACCAAAAAACTGAAAAATAATGAAATACTCACTTACAAAATAAATGAATAAATAATACCTACACGACTCAGTCTTATACTGACAATATGCAGCCACGACCTAGGACTACGAGTTTTACTCCACATACCCTGTAACTTGATATGAATTTGCCCATACTAATGGACAATTCAGATTCTAGATATTGCAAGAAGTTCAAATATATCTATTCAGAATTTTAAAAAAGAGAGTATCACAAAGTCTGTTTGAAAATTAACATATCTCCCTAATTCTCAGATTGGGTGTTACACAATTACAAAACAGGATCATAAAGTTTAAGATCTAAACAACTGTTTTCCATTAACAAGGCCAAACTAACATGAATGTTAAATGCATGAAAATATATTAAAATACAAAATAAGAGCATTAAAGCTAATGGTTAAAACTTTATAAAGGTTACATGCTTATAATTAAAACATTAATGCATGTTACTGTTTTAAGCACTGAAATCTTCTTTGAACTTCATATACATTTGAGTCTCTTCTAAACTGGATTTATTTCATAGAGTAATAATAAAGAAGCAGTGTCTCCCAAGTCCTTTTTGCACTCTAGGCTTTTTTTCCACCAATATTACATGTAAAATTCTTTGCTTTAGATACTGCACTTAGTTTATCTTAGTCATTAAAATATTAGAAACATCCTTTAGATAGCCAATCATGTCTCAAACTTGAATAACTCTGAATTCAAAAACAAGCATTACATTCAGAGTAAAGGTAACTTTCAATTTGGGTAACACATTCATGAACAATGTTTAAAACAAATCTCAGAGAAGACCACTGAAATGTTTTACTAGTAATTTCTTTATTTGAACCATCGATACTCTATCTCTCAAAACTTAGTTTTGCATATTATCTCCTTACAAAAAAACTGTCATGATTATTTTCATTACTATTCCTTTCTTACCTCCACACACACACACTTTTTTGATGTAATTATATCTATGAATGATAATGATGATATTCTACACACTTGCACAGTAAAAAATCAACAGATAAGCTATCATATCTTAATTAGAAAATGTTGCCTTCCCAATTTTATTCAAACTCTACGCCTTGTGAAAGTTTAAGCTGACAACGAAAATTACACATACATACAAAAGTAATACAACAGGCCACAATACCACAAGTTTATAAGAGCTCTGATGTTAATAAACAGATTTGAATAGCTTGCAACATTTAACAAAAAGCTATGCTTACAACATAAAAACTAAAGTATCTAACAGAACTCTTTTAGTTACATTCTATTGAAACTCAAGAACTCTTACCAATAAAACATTTTCATTTACTTCAGTTTAACGCCTGTGTAAAATATGTTCTGGAAACTTCCCGTTATTTCTCTCAAATACAAAAGTGGAAAAATATGAAAACTATTCCAGTTCACAATACAACAGACATTTCCACAGAAGGCCTGGTGATCTTGAAATAAAGTTCAATATCAGACTAGCAGCTCATGAAAACTATAATGATTTTCTCTACCAAACAGAAGTAAAAACATTAATGTCATGGCAGAGATCAAAAGTGGCTTCATGATGAAAGAAGGACAGAAGAAAAAAAATATCACTTGTATTCTGATATTAGCCTCAGTTATATCATCAATGACCATTCACCATTAATGTCTTCTCTGTCAGTTAAGCATCTTGTGGCTTTTCTGTTCACTTGCTTTATATTTATTATATTTATAACAAATTTCAAGTGTTTCACTTACTTCTTAGTTTTAAGAATCCTTTTATATTTAAGCATTATTTCTCTTTCTGGAGTATACAAAAATTATTATTTTTTTTTTAAATTATCCTCTGTCTGATCATGTTCATTTTTTAATCTTCCATTTTTCATATTGAGGAAAACAAATGATACACATAAATAAAACAAATATAGAATTAGCAAGTTCTACATTTTAATAAAAACACTTTACAGTACTGTATAAGCAAGCAAGGTTATAGACCTACAAGCAATTTTGAGGTTAACTGTTCAAAAATCCTTATTTAAAAAAGCCACTTGGATCCATTAAAACCACACTGCTAACTCTAAGGTTAATATAAAAATATGATGTTTAGGATGATAACCAATAAACGACCACAAGTGAGAAGTTAGATGAAGTAGTTTTCAGTAAAATTAAATTTATGAAAGTAAATAAACATAGAAATATATTTCATATGCATCAAGACAACTAAGAACTTCACTTGTACATACACTGATCGATATATCAGCATGTCCTGCTTTTAAAATGAAAAGTGACGTTTCTTTTGCAAAAACTCCTTGTTTCAAAGTTAGTACATTGCACACAATGTTTTGGTGCATAAATGGTTGAATGAAAAATATATTTACTGTAGTATACAATATGCTATCTGCTGTAAATGTGTCTCAAAAACAGCGAGGTTTTGAATTTTTAAAAATGTCTGAAAACTAGAAGCTGCTTGCAAGTTATGTGCTGTAAATATTTAACAGGGAGGCAAAACTGGTGAAGATTTCAACATGCAACATTCAATACACCCACTCTAAGATACATCATCACACTATATACAATGAATTTCTAAAGGTATGTAAGGGACAGAATGAGACAAAAAAATTATAGATCATCCAAAAACATTAAAATTTTTACAGAAATTTGTTCATGAAGATTCTAGGACAAAATAATAACCAACTATTTAATTGGTTTTATAGCTCTGGATGAAAAAGTTGGTTACTTGTTATTGGCTTTTATCACCAATCCTACAATTACACCAATTTCTGTTTTGGGTATTTTTCACCTTGGTATTTGATCTGCAGTGCATACAAATGTAGTTGTATGATGCTTTCAAGCCATACCAGTTGTTCTCTGAAGTTACAAAGTTACTAGTTTGAATTTAATAAAATATATTCAATGGTTCTACATTAAAATTTTGGTGGTGAACTTATCTTTATATTTACATTCACTCATATAAAGTTTCTTCCCTAAATTAACAAAAATCATAATTTCAAAGTTAAAATACATCTTCATTTTGGTGAGTGAAACTTGAAGCACTAATGCAGCATACTTTTGTTTAATTTTATATGAATGCTATTTTGTAAATTCACTATTTGAATGAAATGCACCAAATAAATACTATTTATACATTTTGATAAATCCAGCTAAAAACTTTTCTAAATTTCATTATCCAGGTCACAAAAGCAATTAACCTATTTTCTATGTAAAAACAAGCAGATTTTCACATTTACATAAGGTCTGAATAATGCAACATATGAATCAAGATTTACATGTATTTATACTAAAGTTATACAAAAGTGTTTAGAAGTGAGTGGCTTTTCAAGATTTGCAACTGTAATGTAAACCACTTTCACATACCAGCCCCCAAATATAGTCTCCCATCATGTTTTTGTTATATGCTCCAAGGTCACAAAAGCAAAGTTTGAAGAAAAAATAGGTCTTTTCCATTTACTTCACACATAAATAATTGGGAAATAACACTTTCTGTCCAGGAGCAAGAAAAGTAAAAATTTTGTTACATAGTGTAATGATATTAGCAAAAAAATAGACAAGAAAATATTAATTGATGCACTTCTACCAAAGAAATTTATTTTAAAATACATACTACTATATGTGCCCTATTGCACAACAAACTGGTTTGAATACTTAATTTACTAAAGTGTAAGAAACAGTAATATAAATTATTAGATCTTTTTTCCCTAGGTTAAAATAATATAAATTGTTAGATCTTTTTTCCCTAGGTTAAAATTAGATTACTAGACAAGCAACTGTATATCAAACAATAATATAATGTTTATTTCAAGTAATAGTTTTGAAAACAACTAGAAACTAAGCAACAAAGAAGAAAAACTTTTGTTTTGTTGCTATATTGTTACTGTTTCTTACTTGTTAAAAACTCCTTATGTTTCAAGCATTAAGCATTAATTTTCTTCCAGGGAACAAGGTATATTAAACTTTATGAAAATAAACTCCTAATCTGACGCTTAGTTTCTTATTTCTTGTTGTCAAACTGTTATTTCCAATGTTACCATTCACTCAGTAATGTAATATAATATAAAACCATGGAAATAAATGTATAAAAGTTCCAGCTTACAGTTCCAGCAGTTGCTCCAGCACTGAAACTGAACCAAAATCCAGGTTGTTCCCTTTGAAATCTTATCTTTATTTGTTCATAACTAGCCCAGTAAATAGCTGAAAAAAAAAATTGTTATGTACCTTACAAAGTGATTTATTCAAATAATGACTCTGTGAATGTTTCATTACTTTTTCACGTAAAAAATAGTCAAGAGTAAATATTCTTTCAGAAAATATAAGAATGATTGAGGTTTCTCATATTGAGGAAAAATTTTGGGTCATTGTGAAAGGAAAAGGAAAAACAATTACTCAAAGAGGGAAAGCATAATAATAAGATAAATAAGAAATAAATAAATTGGGACAAAACAAAAACTGTAGACTTGGTATTGGGATTTGTTGCTTAAGCTGTGCTGCTATAGCATTGTTGTCAACTAATTATACATACTGAAAAATCAAAGCAGAATTTTAGGAACCTTGATTTAGGGTAGAAGTAACACAAACTATGAAAGAAAATGTTATGTTTCAAAGCACTTACATGAAAATGGTACATCACGAAGAATAGTCGATTCAAGGCCTCTCCAAAGGGACAAATAGCCTTGAACTTGTACTAAATTACGGACAACTTTTCCAATTTCTAATGTATAGGAAAGAATTAATTATAAATTTGAATTTATTAATGCTGCAGTAAAAATCAACTGACAGAATCATATCGTAATTAAACACAGTTCATGATTAACATTTTAATAAAACAAAACTGCAAACTCTGAAAACACAAATAATACAACACTTTTAAATAACTTTTACTCTTTCATAAATCACATTTAGTAATAACACGTAGAGTAAATAAAACGAAAGATTATTACTTTACACAAACACATCTCCAACTTTTCCTTTGAAAACAAATCAAGTTGTATTAAATATACTGTTTTTAGCAATGTTTATGCTTTATTTAATAAATAAATACAGGTTAACTTGAAATAAAACAACAGGCAGATTGACTTAATTATCATGGCATCTGTGGTTATTAGCATCTTTATAACAGATGCCATGACCAAGCTATATCTACAAATGTTAAACCAAGCACACACACTTGGTAAATTATGTTTGTTTTGAAATAGTCCAGTATAGAATGTTAACTGTCAAACTATACAAGCAAGCCAGTTATTTGTCTTTGGTTTATTTGAAATGTCATTTCTTAGAACAGTATATCAAAACTAAAACCAAATTTTAAAGTTATAATAGTTATGATTTTCAATTATGTAAATTATAGCATTAACCAATATTTTAATCTCCAAGTATCTGCACTTAATCCTTTAAAAACACATGCAAAACATGTTATAATTTAACAGAGTCATTTGTTATGACTTTTATTTTTATAATTTATATCCAGCAGTTATTTGTTCTTTTACAAATAGATTAGTATTACTTATTTCTTTTTAATGTTAGTTTTACCCTCTAAACATTTGTTCAAAACTCAAAGTTTTTTGTGTGCCTGAAAACGGTGTACAAAAGGTTAAACTTAAAAACAACTGATCATCTAAAAATAACTTCAGGGGTCACTTGAATTTACTTTTGAATATTCCCATACGTAACCAACTAAAATGATTGAGAACAAATGAGGCCTAATAGAAGCTTATAAAAATCTGTCCAATCAGGAGTGTCAGAAGCAGGATGAGGTGTTTATCAATGAAACAATATTGCATGATTTTTCCTACATTGATAAGAAAAAAATATTTTACTTATTATTTAATGCACACGATAATTGTTTTGAAGAAACATAATATATATATATATATTAGGTGATGACAAAAAATACAAAATAAAGCCAAGTAATTGTGTGTGTGTGCATATATCAATTGTTCAACATAGCAAGTGTGAAATACTAATATTACAGCCTAATTTATACACATGGTCTTTGAGCACTTCTAGCCTGAGATACTGAAACAACTTATACAAAATGAGTATGACTGGTTCATGGGCATTTTATGGCACAAAACGACTAGACTATCCGTGCCAAACAGCCAGTAAAATATTAAAGATAAAGTAAAATTTGTAAAAAAGAAATCATATTAAAACAAAACAAAGTCCAATTTTTCAATTAAAAACTTAAATAGCATTAAAAAGACCAATAGCCCTTAAGAAAATAAAAAAACAACATTTGTAAGGTGAACAGTGTCACCAACACTTGTGAAACTATTCAGTGTCATAGGTAAATCTGTGGACAAAACATGTTTAAAATGGTGCCATCATTCAGAGTCATAACAATGGCACAACAGTAAAATATGACTTGAGTGTCACACAAACCACAAACTGGTGCATCAGTCTTCGATAAAAGAAATTGATGAGTTGATGACTTTAAAAAACTGTGACCAATGTATAGTCTGATAAGGACAACTTCCTCCTACCCATCCTTACAGAAACAAAACAACCAAAGTCAAATCAAGGGTTTTATCTGGAAAAGCTTGTTTTCACATTGCTTACTCCAATTCAACTGCCAACTGATACAGAGCTGATCCTTGAATACAGAACCGTAGTCTATGTTGGAAACAGGCATAACAGTGACAGCACCAGAGCAGACAGACTTAGTTGTGGTGTCAGTGAGTTCATTCCCACAAACACCAACACATGCTGGCATGCAGAAGAACTGTATAAGAGTAGATGTTAAACAAAAGTGGGCTGTTCAGTTTTAAATATCAGCAAGAACATGATGAGAACTAACATGAAGCAATTATAAGGCTAATAGAGAGCTAAGCAACTCAGCATAAGTAGAACAATTCATGTACTGCTTAGCTTCTGTGTAATGTAGGGCCAGAGAAATGGAATATAAATTGGTAGTAAACATAGAAACTGTACATGGGATTTTGAGGGCAACCTACAAAACCACAACAAACCAAAGCAAAGCCTACACAGCCACTTGATTTAAAACCACTGTATAAATAGGAATGAAAGAATGGTTTGAGAAAAATTTGACAAATAGAAGCTGGTACTTCCAATCTGGGGTATCTGCCTTTCTCAGATGACTCAAAAAACGTTAGACTTGGGGATTGTAATAAGCCATAATGGGATAGGTTGACATCTAAGGAGAGACCCAATTCACCCAAGTGTGTCAAGATACAAAGGCCAAAAGGAACAATGGCAGATCTTCTATTCTGAAAAAGCATGGCCCACTGAGGAAGGAAAACACAACCCCAGGTAGGATGCTGTGTTAAGTATTGGAGTTTTGAAGCATACAGTAATGACAGTTGCAAATGCCAGAGGTGAAAAGAAGGTTCATGAGACTATGTATAAGCTATGAACTGGGGAAGTTAGGAAAGTCCCCATGCAGAGCCAAAGAACCTGATGATAAACGAGGTCCAGCACCAAGGCTGAAGTCCTGGCACAGCCATAGACCAGAGACCCATAGTTCAGTTTTGATCAAATGAGGGCACAATAGATCTTTAGCAAAGAATATCAATCCTCTCCCTAAGAGATGGAAGAGAGAACACAGAGGATGTTCAGTTCTCTTGTATATTTGACCTGTAGCTGCTTGATGTGTGGTATAAAGGGCAACTTACAGTCAAAGATAAACCTCAAGAACTTTGCCTCAGGGGCCACTGAAAGCACAACTTCACTAGCACAGAGTTCAAGATCAAGGTGATTACCCTATTGACAGCAAAAGTGTACACAAACAGTTTTAGAGACAGAAATGGTAAAACCCACTTGCTGTGGTCCATTTTAGAAAATGACTGAGGGCATTCTGTAGCTGCTGTTCCATAAACCTCATGTTCGACAACTGAGACAAGATGTGGAAGTCATTGAAATAGAGCCCTTTTTTGCAACCGTAGGAAAGAATTGCCAGTGATGTCATTAATCTTTATACTGAAAAGTGTGACACCTCAAGACATAGCCCTAAGGGACTCCAAGTTTCTGCAAGAAAGAACAGGAAAGTGTTGAGTCCACACAATCTTGATATCACTTGTCCATTAAAAATGTTCTATAAAAATGGGCAAATGGCAATGCAATCCATATGAGTGGAGGTCTCAAAAATCCCATATCTCCATATTATATCATTAGCCTTTTCAAGGTTAAAGAATACTGGCATAAGATGTCACTTGAGAAAGGCTTCTGTGACTGATGTTTCAAGTCAAATCAGGTGGTTTACAGTGGAGCAATGTTGTTGGAACCACAACATCTCCAATCAACAATGGACCCCACTGGGAATATATATTTGGAGGAACATCCCAGCAGGAGGGAAAAACTGTAATTTCAGATATATATATCTTTGCAACATAGTGGAATACTTCAACCAAAACCCAAAGGAATCTGGCACTCTTCGTCAGGTCCACGGTAGTAATAGTATCACACCACCTACACAATAGGGCCGTTTACAATGAAAACCAGACCCTTTGGAAATGTGCATCTGAAGAATGGTAGGAAAGCCACAGTAATAAAAAACAAAACAAGCAGTCAGATATACAGACAAGCATATTGTGTAGTGCTTCAACCAAAACTAGGGGGCACCTGAAATTGCACATCAGATTCCAAGTAGGAAGAGATTCAACATCATGGAGCAATAGAGATGAGCAGATTTCTCTATTTGCTGAATTCCAATTATTCCACAAGTGTATGGACAAACATTTATGAATCACAAAACCACTAGAGAGACCTATTAGCAGTGTACCAGAACATCCCATCTCTATGACGTGCATAACTCAAACTTGTGACATAATTGTTTATTCATAGATAACAATAAAATGAAGACATACAACAAACATTTGGCAGCATCTTGAATTGTACATTAGTCCATGGTAGGAAAAGTTACATCATAACTGACATCAAATACAGTCGAAGGATGGATAATGAAAATTAAAAAAAAATGGTTAGGCACCATTTGCCACAGAGTGCAACACACAATTAAATATCAGGAGTTCCCCAAAAATGTCATGAACTTTTGAAAGAAAAAAAAGCAATCTTTAACCATTACAAATTGCAAACATTCACATAAACAAGAAAGAAATACTAAGTCAGTTGTATAATGGAAAATGTCAACAAATCTATGAACAAAAACTATCCAATTTGTACAGTAATATTACCAATGAATAAGTGATTTGTAAGTGCAGATGTGAAAAGGGTACTGGTTATGATAGATGTGGTCTCACACTCCCATTGGTGGAGATCTATTGAATGATAATTGGCAGGTGGATATGCAGAAGCAGGAAATTGGTTGGTTGAATTGGTGTTTTATGGCACAAAGTAGCTACGCTATCTGTACTAAACATCTGATAAAAAAGTAAAATTAAATTAAGTAAAATTCATAAAAGGAAATAAAGGTGAAGTAAAACAAAGTTTGAAAAAAACAACATAAATAGTATCAAACCAATGTTTACATCTAGTCTACAGCAGTAAGAGAAAACTACAGTAATACATGTTGTAAACGACTTTCTGTAGCATAATTGCAATTATCACAACTCACCAGGAAGACTAACAGGTAAGTACAAAAACCACTGCCAGTACTGGTTCTGAGTTATTTGATGTTATGGCAATTTTCAAAAAGTAAAGTAATAAGAGAGTTAAAAGACTTGTAGCAAAATTTTAATAATAATTCACCAAGATGACTAAAGAACGGGTAGTTCAAACAGCAGCGTTAGTCACCTGAAGTTGGCCTTTACAGTCCTGCTTTCGAGTTATTTGATGTTACAGCCACCTTCTAATTTCAAATCAAATGAGATGAACTTTGATTCTTAAAAGGAAATTACATTAAAAATGATCAAATGAACCAATTAAAAACTTAAATGGTATTAAAAAAACTAATGGCCTTTAAAAAACTAAAATCATTTACAAGGTGGGCAGTGTTACTATCACAGATAATACTGTTTAACATTATGGACAAACCTTGAAACAGAACATGTTCAAAATGGTGCTGTCTTTGAGAGTCATAACAATAGCAAAAAAGTAATATGTGGCTTATTGTGACCTGAGTGTCACACAGACTACATATTGGTTCATCAGTTCCAGATAAAAGAAAACAATGAGTTAATAACTGTGACCAACGTGTAGTCTAGTCAGAGGAACTTCCTTTTTCTGATCCTTTTGGAAGCAAGATAGCCAAAGTCCAAAATAGGGTTTCATTTGGAAAAGCTTGTTTTCACATTGCTAAATTGACTGCCAGCTGGCATAAAGCTGAGCCTTGAATACAGGACTACAGTACATGTATGGAACAGGCACAGTGGTGATAGTGCCATAGCAGAGAGATTTAGCTGCATTGTTGGCAAGATCGTTCCCATTACTATCAATGTGGCCCAGTATCCAGAAAAACTGGAGAAAAGCAGATGTTAAAGAGAAATGGGCCAACTAACATGAAGTAATTCCATGGTTAGTAGGGAACTAAGCGAGTCAGTATAAATAGTACAGTTTTAGCACTGCTAAAGTTCCTATGTGATCCAGAGCAAGAGAAATTGCATACAGTTCTGCAATGAACACAGAAGCTGTAAAGGGGATTCTGTGCACAAATATCGAACCACAACAAACCATGGCAAAGCCCACACAGTCACCTGATTTCGAACCATCTGTGTAAATAGGAATAGAAGGATGGTTTAAAATATGTTCAGCAAATAACAAACAGTATTTCCAATCAGAAGTGTCTGCTTTTCTCAAATGACTTAAGATAAGTCACACTTGGTGATTGTAAAAAGCCATGGTGGGATTGGTTAAGTAGTGGATACAGCAATGTCATCCAAAAGCAGACCTAATTTGTCCAACTGTGCCTGGATACATAGGCCAAAAGGAGCAATGACAGATTGTCTGTTCTGAAACACTATGGCCTACCAAGGAGAGAAAACACAACCCCAGGTGGGATGCTCTGGTAAAAGAATGAAATTTTGAAACATATAGTAAAGACAGTTGCAAATGCCAGAAGTGCAAAGAAGGTTCATGAGACTATGTATAAGCTATGAACTGAGGAAGTGCAGAAGGTCCCAGTGCAGAGCTGAAGTCCTTGATGATGGATTGGGTCCAGCATTTTTAATGCTGAGGTCCTGGTAGAGCCAAAGACCAGTGATCCATAGTTGAGTTTCGATCAAATATGAGAACAACATATCTTTAGCACAGAACATTGATCTGTTCCTCAAATGGTGGAAGAGAGGGCATGCAGATTGTTTAGTCCTCCGCTACATTTAACCCATAGCTGTTTGATGTGTGGTGTAAAGGTCACCTTATAGCCAAAGATAAGCTTCATTTACTTTGTCTCAGGGACAACAGACAGCACAACTTCACCAATACGGAGTTCAGGATCAAGGTGAATACCCCATTGGCAGCAAAAGTGCATGCAAACAGTTTCAGAGAGAGAGAGAGAAGTTAAAGCTGTTTGTCAGTAAACAATTGAGGGCAGTCTGTAGATGCTGCTCAATATATCTCCTGTTCAACGACTGACATAAGATGTGAAAGTTGTCGACAAAAGCCCATTTGCAACAGTGAGAGGAAGTTGTTCAGTGATGGCATTAATCTTTATACTGAAAAATGTGACATTCAAAACATAGCCCTGAAGGACTCCAAGTTCCTGTAAAAAAGAATGGGAAAGTGTTGAACCCACACAAACTTGGAATCTCTTGTCCATTAAAATTTTTTAATAAAAATGGGCAAATGGCCACGTAACCCATGTACATGGAGGTCTCTCAAAATGCCACACCTCAATGTTGTATCATAAGCCTTTTCAATGTCAAAGAATATTGATACAAGATGTTTTCATTTGAGAAACACTTCTCTAACATTTCAAGTTAAATCAGGTGGCGCATGGTAGAGCCCTGTCTTTGGAACCCACACTGGGTGGGTGAGAGGAGGTTGGTTCTTGAAACCAAACAAGATGAGCATTAATCATCCTCTTAAGTTTTACAGAAAAAGCATGTGAAGGCAACTGGATGGTAATTTTAAGGAATCTTGGGAACCTTCCCAGCCTTGGAGAAATGCAGGATAAAAGCTTGGCATCAGGCAACAGGAAAAACATTCTCCTGCAAGATCTGGATAAAAACAATTAGAAGAATAGCAAGAAAAGCAGGAGATAGATGGTGCAGCATTTCATAGTGTACATCATCAGATCCAACTGGCGTACTGCCAGACCAATGAAGGGCCAGTTTGAGTTCTACCAGTATAAAGTGATGATTATAGTCATAGAGACAATCAGCTCAAAAAGAAAGAGGTGACTGTTCTGCCCGAGTCTTGATGGCTAAGAAGATGAAGGAAGAAGCAGAAATGCTAGATACCTGGGAAAACTTTCACCCAGACTACTGGCAATGTTTCAGGTATCAGGGACTTCCTAGCCAACAGAGAGCAAGATCGAGAGGGAGACAGAATTATATTGCCTACTGACCTTTTGAATCATGTCCCATATGACTTTGGAATTGGTAGTAGAAAATATTCCCGATTTGAACTTAATCCAAGAGTCCTTCTGGCTTTGACATCTTACCCACTGAGCATGTGCTCAGGCCTGCTGGAAAGAGATGCCATGCAAAAATATGGAATACCTACAAAAATGTATCCTAAACCCATTTTTGTGCCTTCTGTGCCATGAGGCAGGCAGGATTCCACCATGGACAAAGATGGCATGGAAAACGTGTTGAGGTTTAAGGAATACGTTGAGCAGCTGCTTGTATAATACAGTAAGTTACTGCTGCCACAAATTCACATTCATCTACTGATGGCTTACAAATGATGGCAGGTTCAAGTTCTACAAGAGCAGTGAAAGAGGGACAGTTTACTTGATCCAGCTTCCACCAGGACACACAGGTGGAATACAACCAGTTTCTCTCAAAATTATAGGAAAATTATCACTGTCTTGTGGATTATTGTCAACCCTCCATGAAAAAAGGAGAATAATGAAGGGGAGTGAATTGAGAGATCAATAGCAGTAAAGGATTGACTAGGTGCATGAAAATAAGTAGAAGAACCAATATTCAAAAGAGGTAGGTTGTGATCAGAGAGCATACGCTCTACAGAGCAATCCCTCCAATCAATATCAACACTTCCCCAGAGTGGATGATGTCCATTAAAGTTCCCCAAGATTAAAAAGAGAGATGGCAACTGTTCAAATAGAGCATCAAGCTCTGATTGATCATGTGTCTCTCCAAGAGACACATAGAGGGAACAAACAGTGATGGTACAATCCAAGGAAACACGGATGGCTTTGGCCTCTGAGAATGTGTCGAATGATAAAGACAGGGTAGGCACATGCTGATCAACCAACAGTGTTACTCCTCCATGCACTCCTCCATCACACAGCCTGTCATTTCTGTACAAAGAAAACTGCCAAAAGGTGACTGTATCAGCAAGTTTCAGAAATGTTTCCTGTAATGAAAGACATAGGATGGTAGGAAGCAATCAATGTTTTGATGTCATTCAGATTAGAACGTAAACCTTGACAGTTCTATTGTATCAAAGTGGCCACTTTTATTTATGTGTAGGCAAATTGGGTGAAAAACCCTTCTGTTTATGACCATATCTTTTTTCTTTACTGTCTTTATTCGAGGGAAGTCTATCAATCTCCATGGATTCTGCCCTGAGTCAGTTGGGCAGGTCGTTGCTGTTGGAAGAGGATTCCAGCAATTGAAAATGTGAATGAACGATCGTTTTGCATCTTGAGGTGGGAGAAAAAAATGTATCTGAGGTAGTGCCTGTTCCTGGAAGCAAAGGATGTGGATCTTGGGGTTTGTTGGAATGTATGTAATGGACAGAGATGGATGTTGAACTTGATTCATTAACTTTTTTAACCATGGAGGTCAAAACACTTTCCATTTGGTCTGAGAACAATTCTTTTCGAGTCACAGAGAGATCTGTCTGCACTCCCACTGTAGTAGTTGAATGAAGTGCAGTAGCATAGTCCAAGATGAAGTGGCAGACAGCAACTTTCGAGCCTCAGGATAAGTAATGTTATGAATTGTTTTCAAATGTTGCACCTCTTTTTCTTCCAACCATTTCAGATAAAAACAAAGGTAGGATGGGTGAAAAACATTACAATTGATGCAATGAGGGTCTGTTTCACACTTATATGCATCATGGTCCTTGCCACCACAATAAGCATATGTCAAGAAACCATGACATGACATTTTCGAGTGGCCAAATCACTAACACTGGAAACAGCTGAGAGGGTTTGGAAATTATGGCCATATCCTGCAATTGAGATAACCTACCTTGATGGTGGCAGGTGGATGTGATGATGTAAATGTCAGAATGAGAACACTGGTCGACATCATAATTCCATCGTTATGAGTGGAGACACGCCTCACTGCAGAAACTCCTTGGGTGGAGAAACCAATGAGAATCTTCGACTGGGGGATATTCTTCAAATCCATCTCAACAATAACTCCTAATGATGAATTCAGAGTAGCATGAGGTATAACCTCAATAGGTATATCCCCAATTGCCTTTTAATGCAAGAGAAGTTCACTGTGTTGAAATGTAATATTTCCACCAATATATCACCAAATCGAAGCTTCTTTACTGACTTTGGAGAGCCAGCAAGTCCTTCTAGTCCCTTCTAAATGAAAAATGCAGACATTTGCCCTGAAGGTTTGCATGAAAGAGAATGTAGTATAAGAAAATGAGGTACAAAAGGTGTTACAAATGTGAAGATTGCTGCTCAGAATCTTCAAGAAGGTCATTTACCTATAGACTGTTTTTTCATTATTTTATTTAAGTTTTTAGTTGGAGGATTTATAATAAAAAAAAGGAATATTTCAGTGCCCACTGACCCCACCCACCATGGTGCCCAACGAGGGGATGGACTACGATACCGAACAAGGACACTGCAGCAATGCCATGGTTTCGTAAGCACCATACCCAAACACCAGCATCAGATACAATGTCCACAACACCTTCTGAGAACATCCAACACTGGTACTTGGCTGACCCTAGCCTAAGTGGAACAACCAACTGACCCAAGAGGAGCCACCCCAAGGCTGCCTGTCTAGAGGAATTTAAGGCCAAAGTGGTGTTGTAGGGATGGATCCCTCTACCAACGGGATCCTCTCCTCCCTTTCACAGATCACCATGCTCAGCAAACACATAGGTGGATGTTTAGATCCTAGAGGAGTTAAACTGAAAGAACAGAATCTTCAGTGGGAAGTTCCCCTCACCATGTAGAAAAATCTACACAGAGGGGAAGCAAGAGATAAAAAAGTAGTGGGATGCATTGAAAATTTGCACCAATAGAGGGCAATGCCAGTTAAGAAAAGGTATTTTTTGGAGAAGTAAGATATTGTATTGGAATTTAAATAACATAAACCTAAAAATAGAAAGAAAATGCAACAGTTTTAATTTGAAAATTTTTTGCAAGTCTAGTTATGATAACTACATTAAGTGAGATTCAAACAATTGAAACGTTATGGTACATTTACAACACAGCAATTATATTTATATACTGCTGGCCAAAATTTTAAGGCCAATAAATATAAAGAAAAAATATTCAATTTGCATTGTTGGACTCTACCACTTATATGAGCAGAGCTTCGAGAGATGAAAATAGGAAAAGGGAAAATATGAACACTATGAAATTAGCCTAAATACGAGCTGGTCAAAATTTTAAAACCATACTGAAATGAAGCGTTAATCAGTAAACACATAACAAAATTTAATCATTTGTGTTCAAGCATTAGCATTGTCAACATCTCCCACTGACATCTCCTGTCATACATTGAGTAAAACATGGCAAAGGCTAAAAGGTCGACATAATTTGAACATGGCAGAATTGTCGAGCTGCAAAAGCAAGGTCTCTATCAACGTGCTATTGCTGGTGAGATTGGGCGCAGTAAAACTGCTGTTGCAAATTTCTTAACAGTCCTACGAAAATTGGGGCCTAATAGGCCCCAGAGCAACTTGAAAGGTTATTAATATTAGGCTAATAATTTTGTATTTAAAAGAAATTGCCATTAACTCACCCTATCCCTTTATATTTTAAAGAGCAATAATGTTGACTTTTCAGACATTTGCAAAATAATATTTAATTTTTTTTAAAACATCCACTAAGGGTATCACTATAGTGGATGTAAATATTTTTTTCATAAGAGTGTTAAAAGACACTATGGGATACGGAATGAGAACTTCAAGTGGTTTGCCCTAGAATATTTCACCAGGGTTAAGCAGGAGGATTCGACATGTTGTCCGGCAAGACACCAGCCGATCATCAAACAAGATTAAAGCTCTTACGAATGCAGAATGGAGCTCAAGAACAATAATAAGACATCTACGAGAGAAAAGCTTTAAAAACGGTAAACTTCTTCAAATGCCACACCTTCTTTCACACCATGAAAGATCTCGGTTAAACTTTGCTGAGAAGCACCAAAGTTTAACCAGGAAGTAGAACAGTGGACGAAGGTTTTATTCTTTGATCAGAAAAAATTCACCTGGATAGTCCTGATGGCTTGCAACGTTACTGGCACGATAAGGATATCCCACCGGTGACATTTTCTACAGGACACAGTGGAGGAGGTTTCATCATGATCTGGGGTACTTTCTCCTTTCATGGAACAATGGACCTCAGGTTATACAGGAGCATCAAACAGCAGCTGGCAACATTGGTATGTTGGAGAGAGCATCCTTTTTGACTAAAGGCTCTCACTTGTGCAGTAATGACTGGATCTTTCAGCAGGACAACGCTGCAATCCACAATGCCCAGAAAACAAACAACTTTTTTATGGCAAATAACATGATTCTTTTGGACCATCCAGCGTGTTTGCCCAAACTGAACCCTACTGAAATTGTTTGGGGGTGGATGGTAAGGGAAGTCTATAGAAATGGATGTCAATTCCAAACAGTGCATGATCTTCGAAAAGTCTTTGTTTGTTTGTTTGTTTCTGAATTTCGCACAAAGCTACTCAAGGGCTATCTGTGCTAGCCAACTCTAATTTAACAGTGTAAGACTAGAGGGAAGGTAGCTAGTCATCACCACGTGCCGCCAACTCTTGGGCTACTCTTTTACCAAGGAATAGTGGGATTGACCGTCACATTATAACGCCTCCATGACTGAAAGGGCGAGCATGTTTGGCGCAAAGAGGATGCAAACACACGACCCTTAGATTATGAGTCACATGCCTTTACACGCTTGGCCATGCCAGGCCAACTTTGTGAAGTCATCTTCACCACTTGGAATAACATTAAAGCCACCCTTCTGCAAACGCTTATATTGACCATGCCAAAGTGAATGTTTGCAATTATTTGAAATGATGACCATGTAACTCACTACTGAGACCTCTTGTTGGGATTTTCTACCCTGTTTAGAACTTCTCTCTGGTAAGACCTTAAACTTTTGACCAGCTAGTATTTAGGCTAATATCTTAGTGTTCACATTTTCCCTATTAAATTCTAAAAAGTTTTTTTTTAAATTTTACTTTTTCTTATTTTCATCTTTTGAAGCTCTACTCAAATAAGCAGTTGATACTAACAATAAAAAATTCATATTATTTTTCTTTATGTTCATTAGCCTTAAAATTTTGGCCAACAGCGTGTGTGTGTGTATGCATAAGTGGAACACCTCTAAGAGGTCACTACTCAGATTCGGTCACCCCTTGAAAGTGGTCATTCAATCACAGTCCCTTTTTTGTTCACATAATCCCTAATTATGTACAGTGGAACCCCTCTAATCAGGCCAGTTTGTTTCAATCCCAAATGTGGCTACTTTAAAGAGGTTCCACTGTACATATCTTATGACAATAATCTGCAACATAGAACCACAATAAACATTTGATACATATATTCACAAATGTCACTTCCATGTACACATTACCTGTAGAACCCAAGCCAGATATAAAAACAAACTCAATAACAGAAAAAAAGGAAGAATAAACAACATAAGCTCCATGAAGGAAACAAAATGCACAAACATACTAATAGGTGTTTTACCATATCATTGCTATGTGGCCAAATATACCATAAATATTTGGAAACATATCGTACAAAAATACAATAGAAGGAGTAAACTTATTTTTATTCAAAAACCAAACATTTAAATCAAAGCACAAGTATCACCCTTTATCTTTTTCAAATGGAACAAAATGCTTGAACAACACTTCACACCACAGAAATCAGTTTCATGATGATGGCCACGAGTTATCGAAACATTACAATAAAGTCAAACAATTCACTCTAAAGTATACATATGAGCTTTATTTAAGGTTGAGAGTTATCAAAAGTTAAACTTGGTAATCTGATGTCATAGTTTCTTTGAAGGTATAAAAATTCACAATGTGTATCAACTGCATAAGTAATTCTTTTATGTCTCATTTTAGCTTGTTCTTTTTAATCTATTTCTAACATTTATGCATATCTCCAAATTTTTAAAAACAAATTTCAAATCATCCATATACAAGGTAAACTAACAAACTTAAATTCACAATCTTCAACTCGTTTTACAATAACCGAATTGTCTTTCTTGTTTCACATCTTCTTTTACAAAAACTTTATAATTAATTGACCACAAAGAGAAATTATCTTGCTATTTCAGCAATAAATTTATTTGAACTGTTTTCTTATGCCAACATAAAAGAAATGTTTGTTTATTTTAAATTTTGCACAAACTACACAAGGGCTATCTACTCTAACAATTCCTAATTTAGCAGACTAAGACTACAGGTAAGGCAGCTACTCATAATCACTACCTTTTCCTACTGCCCAATCTTGGACTCCTTTTACCAACAAGTAATGGGAGGATTGACCATCTCATAACAATGCCTGCATGGCTGAAAGGGTGAGCATGCTTCATTTAAAAGAGATTCAAACAGGGACCCTCAGATTAAAGGTTAAGCAACCTAATCACTAACATAAGAACCAATGATGAGAAATACAAGTAATACTTACCAAAATAACTTAGTTTTTTAGACTGCATTTTTGTTCTAATTAGTTCCAGTGGACTTATCACAGTGACACTAATAACTGTGAAAAGTAAAGAGTATGTTACTGATGTGCATGTGTGATCTTTCAGGTTTTTTTCAAAACTCTTTTAAGAAATTAGAAAAAACAGAAAATGCAAGATACATAAACACAGATTTGAAAACAGTTTAGATAAAAATTTATTTTTTATAGCATACCTCAATTTAATTGACACAAGTATTCAAAATAATTAAGAGCCTTTTACAGAAAATATAAAATTCATCCACATAATTAAAAATGAAACTTGCAAGCATTTAGAACTAACTTAAATATAGTAAACTTGTTGAACTTTAAAATATATCAGTGAGATTACAACTGATAATAACAGTAACGGTGAGGTTACCAAACAGATAAATATTATAATGTTTATGTGTGAAAACATATTTTGTTAATCATACTGCTTACAAGGTATATTTTTACTTTTGTTTTAATGACATATCCTGCTCTGATGGAAAGTTAATATTTAGTCTACTTATGTGTACACATATGTATGAATTTACTAATACTGTTTTTCATGTTTAAATGAACCTAACTTGAATTTTTATACATTATTCATAGTCTATGTACATGTACATATTTAACAATATTGGTTTTTGTGTTTATGGTAACCTAATTTCATGTAACACATATTCTTATATCTCGAATATATTTATACAACCTAAAAAAAACTCACACAAGTAAAACAAATCTACTCTTAGTATAAAACTGGTATTTCTAATGCATTAAATTCCAGTTAATTGAATCACGGTTGTTCATGAAATATGTAAATTATGTATAAAAGCACTACACCCTTCTTAACAACACCCACAACAATGGAGAAACTGAATGACACATTTCTAATGTAAAATACAGAAGTTATTTGTACCTCTTGCAGTTGCTCCAGATAGCATAGGAACCCATACTGGTTGATTTGGAGCTGTGAAGTTGCGTACAAGATAATCACGAAATTGGTCATATAAGGTGAAGTAAATCACAGTGGCTGGAACAGCCATAACTCTTTTAAGGAAAAAAGGAACACATGTATTGTTAACACTAAAAAACCAGATGTTTCATGAATTCCATGACATAAATATTGAAAATATGTGTGTTTGTTTGCAACTAGCAAGTATCTTATCTGAATCTGGACTTAATAGCCAACACATTAAAATAGGGTATCATCTAATTTTCCCAACAAATACCAGTTACATGGCAATGGCACATGAGCTGAACACATTTATAAAAATGATATATTTATGTTTTTGAAAAATTGTTAAATAACAGTTATAACCAAAAACCAATTTTTCACCTAAGAGAATTCACTCTTATTATAAAATGTTTCATAATAAAAATTTGTTGAGAGAAAAAATATTCTAATATTTATTTGTGTTGCTTTGAAGGCTGCGTATATAATGTTTAAAAATAATGTAAAGGTTTACAATGTAGCAAAAGTTCAGTAGGCTTAGAAATTACAAAACATTTGTGTGAATTAACTGAAAAATGCAAGATAATGAACATGAAATTACAAAGTATTTTCCTAACTATACATTAAAAACCAAATTTATTGTAAATTCACGCCTCAGCTGTTTGTTTAGCACAAGGACTTACTCATTTATAAAAGATAAATTTCCACAGTTTACAAACTAAGATTTCACACTTGCAGTATTTTTTTTAAATAAACAGAATATACACTAGTGTATATGTTAGGGACATATGAAGAGAATGATGCATACTAAAGTGTATGAAAATATATTAAAAAGAGTTTTATCAAATATAGTTTTGAAAGAAATAACCTAAAAAACATAAGAATTTAGTAAAATACTTAAACATAACAGTGATAAGAAAAAAATAGGTTAGAATAAATTGCAAATATTTAAACACTCAAACACCGGAAAAAATTTTGACAAAATTAAAATTAATCAGTGTTTACTTCTTCTGAGGTACACAGTAAAAAATGTCAAAAGCATACTTGTATAAATATTACGCATGCAAAAATACACCTACATCAGTTCTCTTAACTTTTTTTTTATACACATTTAATACTCAATAAGTATTCCTACTAACTGTTTTTAAAGTCAAAATCATGGATAATATCTGACAATTAAGTATTATTGACCAACAATTATGTGAAAGTTAAAATAAAACCAATAAATAAAATGTAACGTTAACTTGGTTGGCAATAAGAACATTTATTGAGACCACTGAAGTAAAAAATGTATTCTCAATACTTTATTTTAATTAAAATACTAATATGCATATCAGCCATCTTGAGAATACATTTACCAAAACCCTCAAAAGCCTCCACTTAAAAGTCACTCTAGTATTTCAAAAGTATTTTTTCATCCTCAAGTGTAAAGCTTATCAATTATAAATTTATTTTAAAATACAATTTATTATGATAAATTCGCATATTAATAAGATCAAATTAAGCTCAGGTGTACATTTACAGTTGTGACACATACAGTATTACAATGTTATTTAGGCTTAATTCAAATCCTATATAAAAAGAATCAACTTGTGAAACTGAATTTGCTTTAAAATAATTTTAAAAAATACAGTACAGAAAGCATTTATTGGATGATTTTACTGTTTAGATTTTTTTTTTTTACACAACACCATACAACAAATTTACTCTAAAGAAATTAAATTCTAAAAAAGTAAAAAATATATCTTACAAAGTAGGTGGAAGCCCACTCCATAAAGAACCTAATCCTTCTGTTCTGGTAATTTTGATAAATGCATCCTTATCAATAGATTGAAAAAAATATAAAATATTATATTCCAAGTTTCTTAAGATATTAAAATTACAGAAGTTAAATTGTAACAGCAAAAGTTTTATATCATAGGTGAATCCATATAAAAGTAGATGAATACACAAATTGTTTAAGATAGTTGTTTGATAAAAATAGAAGTTTTTATCAAGATACTGATGTCTCTGGATAAAAATGCTGATTGCCTCTTGAAAAAAAAAGTCCAAAACTGGAAAAAAAGGACATGCACCTTAAAAGACATCCATGTACACTTTAACAATACATAAAACTCAAACAAACAAAAGTAAACAAGCATGTAAAATAACAGTTTATATAGACTTTGCAAAAGAAAACTCTCAGATTTCCAGGACTTACAAATTTTGCCTTGGATTGAATTTGTATTTTTGTCCATAAAATGAGTTCACTAGCAAAAACTGTAACTGTATTGTGTCTCCCAACTTACGAGACTTACAACGACTAAAAAAAAGCATAGTTAAAGCTGATATATATTATTTATTTCAAAAAATAAGTGGATAATTTCATAAAGAAGTTGTCTATAATTGAAACTGCAATTTCAGGACTTCTTCAAGACCAACATTCAAAGCTATTTTTCCATGACATTCCAAGATTTCAAAGTCCCGTAAAACCTTAAAGAAATCGCACCCAAATAACAGTCACGAGTTGTACTATTAACCACATGCACAATTTGACACTAATTTAATTAGTAATAGTCTACAACAGAACACACAAAGCAGATTGTTTTAGTCAGTCTACTCGATCTTAACTTGGAATGAATAAATTTAATGGAGTTACAGTAAGAAATACTGTAACTAAATGTTGTTTCTAACTACTTTTTTTTCACATTAGATGGCATTTAAATAAAATTTCACATTAGTGTGTGTAAGTGCTCAACTCCCCCCCCACACACAAAGTGCTGTGACACTATCATTTTAACAGCAGATACAAAATTAAAATAATAAGTTGATGCAATTGGAAATAAAAGGAAACTGAAAAACTAGTGGCATTCAAAACTAAGGTTTCTGTTTGAAAAACATTTATCAGCATTGTATCCACTGTTATAATTGTAAAATTAATCAACTGATTATACTGTTCTTTACAATGTATACAAGTTCATTTAAAATTAGATTATACATATATATTGGGTGTTCATTAGCATAAAAAAAAGGTAAATTGAGCACCATCTATGGAAAATATTGAACATATATACAAACAATAAACAAAGATACACAACATTTCATTTTATGCTCAAACAGTGCAAGTTTTGTCTCAATGCTATTGATAGCAATATTATTCAATACATGTTCATACATGGGGTCAAGTTTGAACAAAGTTTGGTTTATAAAAAGATTGTATTTATCATCAGAGGAGTTCCAAAACATGCTGGAATGTAATTTATGTGTATGTGTTCGTGCATGCTTCATTATTTAATTATGTTATTTTTAATTGAAAACAATAAATATTTATATGTATAACAAACCAAACTTGTAAAAACATAAAAAAAATCAGTTACCAAAGTTCCAGTAAAATGACCAGGTCTTCTATACCAGTACGGTGAAGTTACTGGTCCATTTCCATTGGAATTTCCATTTACACAAATACACAAGTGTTCCATCAAACCATTGCAATACAGGAAACATTTATTCCGCATGAATTCCTTTTGTTGAGCTTGGAGTCGAATTTTCACAACGTCAAGAGGAGTAACTAAATTAAAAATGAAAATTAATATTGTCCTCCAGGTTTATGTTGTTTTGTAAGCTCACACACAAAAACAGAACAAAGATACGATGAATGAGATATTTCAACTTATGTAGGCATGAAATAAGGAAAACATAAATTAAAAAAATTCTGTTATTTCCATGCCATAAGAAATTTCCTGATATCCAACAAATAAGTACATATAAAAGTACTACACGTGCATATTATTATATAATGGATCAAAGAGACAACCCTTCATAAAGAAACTGTTTTGGTTAAATTCCACTTGAGCTATGTATTAAGCAATTTAGATCCAGAAACAAATATAAAGTACACTTCATTGTGTATAATGATATGCTTCTCATTCATTATTTATCTGCTCATAAAAAATGCAACTTGTAAAACCTAAACAAGCAGTCAAATCTAGGAAGCACAATGCTTTATCACAGTAACAATTTTTGTTTTGTATGAAATAGTAAAAGCTATGATACAGCTTGGAATGTTATTACTAGCTTGATTGAGCTAAATGAAAAAGAATTTCTTACTTTTAAAATCTGGTGTTCAACCAAAAGTCCTCTCTCAAACAGGCAATTAGAGAACTAGTTATAAGGAAAATACCAAGTTTGCAAAAAAACCAAAACAAAATTTACCAATCAAATAAGTGATGCCAGAGTTTAACAAACTACAAAACAAATGAAGTAGAAAGACATTGCTGCTTCAGATACATGTGAGAGGGATTACGAACCTCTTTACTGACAACATTAAATTTGATTTCAAGTTTTCTGTGCTCACATTAGCTCCTACACGATACTCAAATAGTCAAAGATAATAAATACTCTTTTCAGAGACGTCAAAATAAAACAAACCAACCTGAAAATGACAAAGTCAAAGCATTAAGCAGCTTTGTTACCAATATCTTTAGCACTAAAGAAAAGATTACTGAGTAATTTAATTTGTCTTTAAAATTAAGAAGAATTATGCCTTCTCTTCTTGTGATTTCTAGCAAATAAACCC
Organism: Carcinoscorpius rotundicauda; assembly: GCA_011833715.1. Taxonomy (NCBI): domain Eukaryota; kingdom Metazoa; phylum Arthropoda; class Merostomata; order Xiphosura; family Limulidae; genus Carcinoscorpius; species Carcinoscorpius rotundicauda. The sequence goes on along the minus strand of CM022392.1, from coordinate 15,362,904 downwards.
ATATTATGAAAGCTCAAAAAACATGTATAATATCTAGAGTAAAAATATCACATTGTATGATGTGTATATTAAAACACATTGTCAGAGAAAACCATGATCCATGCTTTGTCAAGAAAACCGTGATTATATCATCTAAGTAAGGTGCTTATACACAGTACCAAGTCAAAAGGGAACATTGACAAGGGTGAAGAATTCATAAATTAGATATTACCAAGGACATTTAAGGTAGGGGGGAGGGTATAAAAGACTGGAGAATACGAGACCAATGTGCTAAGATGGGCAAAGTCAATCTTGAAAAATAGCTATAAATGTCAGCAGATAGCATGTTCCTGAGCACCTTTCACCACTGTTTCTATCACTAATAGAGCAGTCACAAACTATACAAAAACACTGTTGAGAAGCACAAGCTTTCCATAGCCACTGTTCATATGGTCAACTTAAAAATGTCTTTCTCCACACTACTTCCAACAACATTTGTTTTTCACAGATAAATCAGCGAAGGTCATACTATCTCTATGTTTCAAAAAAATTGGAATGAAAAATTTTCATCATGCAGTGAACAATAAAGTGGATATGGAATAGGACAATAAATAAAAATTAAGAGAAAGTGTTTACCATCTACTAGTGCATTATAAAACTAAAAATAACTGCTTTATATAATTCATACATTATACAACATCCCTCATAAGTTTCCATGATTTCTCCAAGATTCATAAGACAAAAAATTATTAAAAACAGTATAATCTCACACACTGTATAAATATGGTTTAAAAACAGTATATCTAATTAACTACATTCAATACCAAGTTGCTTTTTAGTTTTATTCTAAGAAAACAACTTGCTATAAACAAAAGTTTACATCAATTACTTTAAAATATTTTTAAAATTATTAATAGTAGCCAGACTTGTTCTTATGTGAAATTATTCCTCTAGCTAGTTTTGGTTTGCAAATTACATAACCTTATGAACTGGTAAATACCAGTACTTAAAATTTTATAGTTTTCTATGAAAGAGGTACTTAGAGGTGTAAAGTTACAATAGTGGTGATTGTTTTTTTCTGGTTTGGAGGTTTAGGATACACTTGATTAATTGCACTGTATTCTAATAACTTGTGATATTATATTCCACTCATCTTCCTAAGCCAAAAAATACATGTAGTCAAGAAAGTTAAAAAAAATCAAGATAACATAACCTTGACTATTCATTGTAATACATTTGTGGTGTAGCCAAAATACTGATATAATTATATAAAAGGGTAATGATGAAGGTCAGGCTATTGTAGGTAGAATTTTTCAAGTGTTAGTAAGTATTACATTTTTAAGTTATCAGAATGTTAAACCATCTGCAGTACCTGGTCTAATTTTTGTTATAGTTCACATTCTCAGTTTTTTTTACATTTACCACAACAGTATTTACCCGTTTCTCAAGACAGCTGGTGTGGGTATTAAAACTTTTATTAAAATAAAGTGGAGAACAACATTTTAATCTAAAAAGGTCAAAACACTGCCCTCTACATTATATTTTGATAAAAGTTTGAATACTGGTACCAGCAGTCTTGAGATACATTTTTACTTCAAGTGGGTTTCTCGTCATCACATATTTACCTATTTGTCAAACTTTCATCTTATATGATTTGATACTGGAATATAATTTATATATATCACAATTCAAATATATAAATGTCAGCTTTAATAGTAACTTAAATCATTACAGCAACACTGCTAAGCATGATCATATATCAATATTTTAGCACAGTACTTTGTTTATAATGTTTTCATTGAAAGACTTGAGCTTTGAAGTAGCAACAAACATGAATGTGGTAATGTTCATATGAATATAGTTATGAAAATACGACTGATTTTATGACATATTTACAATATGTAACAAAAAGAGCAAGTTAAATCTATAGTTATTATAATGTATATAAGAAATATGAAATGTGGATTTTTTCAAGCATTACAAATGTAAACTTACATAATACAGTAGATTACATTGAATAGTTTACCTATTTGTACAAGTTTTGTCACCAATTGTCTTTTAATTTAGAATTTATTTTAAGACCACCTAACTTAAATTTTGTAAACAAACTCCAGGTGGGAACATTTACTCAAATTCATAAAACTTAAATAAGCAACTTTTACATCATTAATATACGATAATTACAAGAAAGTGTAAAACAGAACATCAACATCAGAAATAGTAGAACATATTCTGAACATTTTTTAGTTATCCAAACTGTAATGTCACAATTCTGTGATACATCGTTTTAAATATCTCAATTTTTAGAAATACAGTTTTTTGAAGTACGGTAAATTATTACGATCGTTTTGAAATTACTTATAACAGAATATTATAAACTATACCCAAACACAGATTTAAGGTAGAAGTTACCAAATAAAGAGGTTATAACAGCTCCTGAACAAGACGATATCATCCGTTGTAGTGGAGTTAGGCCGTTGCTGAGGTTAATATCAGCGTCATCGGCATCACGAAGATCAACTCGATTTTCCGGGTTCACTGACATCTTAAATTTTTTTAGTTAAAAAGTACCAGAGGCGCTAAACAATTCTGGGAGCTGAAACCACAGAACCTAAAATATGAAAACATAATAAAAAGATCAAATTTGGTTTTGAATTCTGATACAACGGCTAGATCATTAATTCACATGCAACTTAAACTTCCATTTCAACATTCACTTCAATAGTTATTACACGTGTTTATTAGTCATATTACTTTCCCTTTAAACTTCTACTAAAAACTAGCAGTATTTAATATTTTTAATTTATATTTACATATATGTGTAAAAACTAAAACTAATGTGGTCATTGTACACCATCCATAAGCATTCAATTATTATACAAAATAACATTTTATCATACACACCACTTGCTCTAGACACTTCGAAGAGGGCGTTAAAATAAATTTTATGTATTATCACTGAAACTCCAAACACTTTTATAATTTGTGAATTTATATAATATTCCAATATTAAAATAGAAATAAATAAAAATCAGTTGAGACTAAATGAAGTAATAAGAAATAAAACATTGTGAAAACTATGTAAAAAATTTCAAAATCAATTAATAGCAACATTAGACTCTCACATTAATTAAATCTATCGCACCCTTGTATGTCAGTGAAAAGTTAAAGAACATAAAACAGGAATATTCAGGATTGAGTCCTGGACCTGACAGTATTAGTAATCAAGTTCTTAAAACCATGACTGATACTAACCTTAATCACCTGGTCTCAATATTCAGTCTTTTTCTATTCTCACGATACTACCCAAACTTATGGAAAACCGCGTTAATTAAAGTCATATTCAAAAAGGATAAAAGTCTTTGTAACCAAAATAATAACAGACCGATTAGTCTTCTAAATACCCTTGGCAAACTTTTGGACAAATCTATCACCAGTAGAATTACTTGCTTCCTCGAGACCAACAATCTAATCAACAAAAACCAAAACGCTGGTAGGAAAAAAGAGACAAACCGCTGACCATCTCGCTCGCCTCACAGAATCAGAATTTAAAGGATTTAACCTGAAACAAACAACCGTCGCTACCTTTATAGATGTCCAAAAAGCATTTCACTCTGTCTAGCATGATGGCCTACCCCACAAAATTTTAACCATTGGCATCCCTGATATTCTCGTCCGTTGGATATCCAGCTTCCTCACTAACCGTAAGGCAAGTGTTAAGATAAATAACTCGGTCACACACCCATTTAGCTTAAACGCAGGCGTTCCCCAAGGTTCTGTACTCAGCCCAATACTTTACAATATATATGTTAATGACATACCTTTTCCCTCACTGAACTTGACCCTCATCTCCCAATATGTGGATGATATCGCTATTTGGAGCACCTCGTGCAACCCACATACTACAACCTCACGAGTTCAAGCAGACCTTGACGCAGTATTTCAATGGTGCAATAAATGGCGTGTCGTCTTAAATCCCACAAAGTCACAAGCTATTGCCTTCCACAGAAAAGTTAATAAATTTAGGAAAAAATTCAAAAACGTTAAACTTAACCTCAATAAAACTGACATCATTTTCAAAAAGTCTATAACCTTTCTAAGCCTTATCTCAACTCATAATCTTTCCTGGACACCACACTTCCAGAAAGTCGCTACCCGGGCAAGTAATAGAACCTTCTTTCTAAAACGTATTAGCGGCTCCAAAAAAGGCTGTTCTCCCAAAACCTTTCTCGCAATATATAAAGCATTCATTAGACCAGTGTTCGAATATGGTAATGCAGCCACATGTAACATCACTGAAAGACAATACTCAATATTACAAAACCTGCAAAACTGCACCATAAAAATTACTTACCGCCTCCTTAACTACACTCCCGCAACATATTTCAACTCTTACTAATTAAGGATGGATTCATCAAACTTACCAAACATTATTATACTAAAGCTCCTGATAGAAACCTCCAAACTCACCAATTATTCCGAATGGCAGATACCCCTCGTACCTGGACAAAGTATACTTCACCATTAAACTGGACTACTAACCACAGTGACCAATACCAACCATTAATGTTAGAACAAACAACAGAGTGTTACCCATTTATATGTCATTAATGTATTTTACATTCTAGGTTGGAAATTGGGTGGGTATTTATTTTTTTGGCGCCCATCCAATGATAGTGGTTTTCTCCGGGTTCTCGGTTTCCCCAACATCTAATTTCTCGCCATTGGATTTATAGATCTCCGGCACCCTGGCCCTGAAAGAATCTTCTGTCTCTACTGCTATCTCTCTCCACTTCTCCTATCCTCTCTCTTTTTCCTCTCTCTCTTTCTCTACCCCTGTCCCATCTTTGTCACCGGTCCCCTGAAGAATGTGTGACCCGCTGCAGCCTTGGTCTCCCTGCTCGTGATCATGATTATTTCCGTCTAATGCAATCTAGTCCAGCTCTCCCGTTCCTCAACTTCCATATTTTATAGCTATATTCGGTCATACACCAGTCAGTTCGTTTTTTCTTTTTTCACGACACGACTCACCTTATACACGTGTGGGGCTGAAGAGAAACAAAAGTTTCTGAGCGCCCCGGTTTTGCCTTAGGGGTCTTCCTGAGGTCTTTAAAACCTAAAATACTACCAAGTCTAAAATAAAATAAAATAATTGAGTTCGGAATATTCAATAACAAGGATAGTTTGTTTTTTAATTTCGCGCAAAGCCACACGAGAGCTATTTGTACTAGTCGTTCCCAATTTAGCAGTGAAAGACTTGAGGGGAGGCAGCTAATCATCAACACCTACCGTCAACTCTTGTACTACTCATTTTACAAATGAATAGCGAGATTGATCGTTACATTATAACGCCCCCACAGATGAAAGGGCAGACATATTTGGTGTGACGGAAATTCGAACCCGCGACCCTTGTATTACGAGTCAAGTGCCTTACCCCACCTGGTCATGCCATGCCCTGTAGATGGAGCGCAAAGAGGCTAGTAATTCTGAGTTGAAAGAAACATACACACACGTACAGTAGATCGTTCAACTAAAATAAAAGGTATTTGATTTGGCGCTGGCTTGTATAGATTACCAATATAATCTTATATAAACGTTCGCTGTTAATTTTGCTACACAAGAAAGCAGTTGTAGCCATTCAACTTGTCGTGAACGGGTAAAAATTCTTCGTTCTGAGCTTCGTTTGCTTAATCGAAGTTGAGCACAAAGATACACAAAGGGCTATCTGTTCTCTGCCCACCACGAGTGTAGAAACCCGGTTTCTAGCATTGTTAATCCGTTGCGCCACCACCGTCTTACTTGGAGGGGGTCTGGGAATCAATTTAAACTAATCGATACTTCAAGAAAATCACATCTGCACACATTTGTCTGCTTCCTGTCGGCCGAAAGTTCATGTTTTATTAACAAAAGATAATTGTGATTTACGCACTTCTGGCAGGTTTTGTCAAATGCTGTTACAATATTCTTAGGTTTTGAGAGGGAAAGAAAGAAGAGTTGGAGAAAGTAGCAAATTTCGAAGAGTGGAGTGAAAGATTAAATAAGGAATTGATGTTCTGGTTTACTTTTAAAGGGAGTCCTCAGTACGTGAAGAAAAACTGAGAAGAAACAGTTTGTTTATTTCTGTTTTATAAACAAAAAAGCACTCTGAAAGTCACAAATTTCAAGTTCAAACATTATTGGTGTGTAGGGCAACGTACCAAGGGTTCGGGTTTCGAGATATTATGTTATTAAATACGTTGTGTACTTTCAGTTGCAGACGCGCAATAGAAATTATAAAGCTCTTGAAGCAGGTACTACAGACTGGCTGCCTTTCTTCTGGTTAGTAGTTCAAGCCTGAGTCTTTCAGAACTTCCAATATTTTCAAATTTACTCATTTATCTGTTGTGCTTGCCATCTACTGTTAGGACCTTTTGCATGACTTGTATAGCTACAAGTTTGTGATCTTGCTTCATTTAATTCAATATATTAGACTGTGTCTGCATTTTTCATTGGTGCAAGAAAGGGTTGCCAAGTCGGGTGCTTGTCCAGACAAGCAGAGTTCACAATGAGAGATTAAAACTGTAAGGAGATGTTAAAAGCACTTGCCTTGATGCTAAAGGAATCTCAATCTATGTGGTCTGGGGGCATGCCTCCCAGAAAACTAATATAACAATATAATTTACAGTTGTTACATGAATCATTTAAAAGTGACGATGATACAGAACCTCGGTTCCAACACTTCTGACATTTGTAGTTAAAACGGCTTAAGATTCTATCTCATAGCATTAAATTTTCAAAACATTTTTGGGGTATGTTCCACAAGAAGTGGTAATGACCTGACCACTACAAAATCGCTCCATGTGGCAACAGTTCTAGAATGAAAATATTTTAATTTTTATATTTCTAAGAACTTAAAAATGAAAATGAAGAGAATTGTATAATAATATGTTAGTTACAATACGTTATATTCAGTGCTGACAAGGTCTTTGGTTAAAACAAGAATTCGTCACGCACGCTCAGATACAATAAATACAGATGTGGTCTAAACTCTATTTATATTATAAAATTGCACGAAAATAACATAGATGGCGCTACTTGACTAAAATATGATTTGATTAGAATTTCGCGCAAAGCTACACGAGGGCTATCTGCACTAGCCGTCCCAAATTTAGCAGTGCAAGAATATAGGGAAGGCAGCTAATCATCACCACCCATCGCCAACTCTTGGGCTACTCTTTTACTAACGAATAGTTGGATTGACTGTAACATTATAACGCCCCCACTATTGAAAGGGTGAGCATGTTTGGTTTAAAATACGCATGTACATGATTCAATGAAATGATACTTCAGTTAGTGTTTTTATCATTATATTTTTAATTAGAAATGAAAAAGATTGCTCAAATATGGTTCCAAATTTTAGGTATCTCTAAGCATTGCTGGCACAGGAAGCGAGTGCCACATTTCTATTTAACAGTGCCCGTAAGTCCCCAATTGGCGTTTTGAAATATCATAATAGAAAAATCATGACTGGTGTAATAACGAAATGGCGAAAATCCCCACGTATATGATACTGAGCCTTCAATCTTTTGATCTCCTATCCTCTGATCTGATTAAAGCTCAGTCAATACTTTGTAAACTGGTGAAGTTATCACAAATAGATGAACCAAACTTACGAAAATTTTTACTGAATCTTCATAACCTACAATATGGAGATCGCGTGGCTCGTCTTCAGTTTGTGATGTATATACTAAATAGGTTTCCACGCTCACACTGTCTCTTAAAAAAAGTTTGTTACTGATCAAAAATACGCAACTTTTTTCAGGTTAAGTAGACCAAGAACAATGTATTAAATATTAAAAAGTCGACATGCTTACAGCGAGAAATAATTATTATTTGTAATACGAAAAAGAAGGAAAAAAGAGAAAAACACGACTAACAACAAACTTTATAATTTCTCAAAGTTTTATTTTTTCTTTGTATTTAAAACACTTCAGACACAAAACATATGATGCCCACCTGAACTACTTTATAAGCATTGTCCTACTATCAGAATGTAATAAAATACCAACAAATAAGAACTTATCAAATCTATAGTTTTACAGGTAGATCGTGTCCAAATAGTTAGCATGTGGGGTTGCTTACCAGAGAGGTCCAAGATTCGAGCCACAATATTCAGTTGAAAACTTCATATGTTTAGTCGTTGAAGCGTTATAACCGTGACAGTCAGTCATGTTTCTGAGATAAGAGTAAATTCATGTATGGTGGATAATGTCTTTCTCTGCAGCTTTAAGTTAAGAACATACTTGAACCTTAGAAATCTCTATAAACCTGGCTATTCACTTCGTGTGTCAAATATTGCATCGTTCTGTTTTTGTAGTAATATAGTATTAGGATTGTATGTAGATAGATTCAGAGTAATATTTTGACTAGACGTGTTTTGATTGAACTTTAGAAAAGCAAGCTTTAAAAATATTTCTTTTTAAACAATAGAGAAGCAAATACAATATCACCGATGTAACAAAACAGATAAAGTTTGAATAATGCATAATGTGATAAATAAAATTACTTTTAAAATTCAAGAAAATATCACTTGTGGAAATTGATAGTAACATTCTATTTAGTTGCAGATTGAAGCGGACTTAAGGAACCATAATGTCCTAACGCCAACTGATTCATATTATTTCTGAATCAAATATTCATCAGATAAATAATAGAAAAATACCAATAGGATTTGTTACTGATTTTTTTTAGTGCAAAGCTACACCGGAGGTTATTTCAAGACCGTATTGTCACTTTATTATTTATTATTACTACATTTGCTATTTGTGCTACGTTCATTACGAGAAGTGTGTATGTTTTATTATAGCAAAGCCATATTGGGCTATCTGCTGGCTCTACCGAGAGGAATCGAACCCCTGATTATAAATCCGTAGACTTACCGCTGTACTAGCGGAGAGCCGATTACAAGGAATCTAAACTTGAGTCTGGATTTTGTAAGTTTGTAAAGTTACCACTAACTTATTGGGATCTCGTTGACAGAAATGATACGAACCGAATTATTTTCATTTTGTTCTATAACTAAATATTCTTAAGTTGATTAGCGTTTTTAAAAGCAATTTTTAATTAAAAGAGTACAATCAGATAATTATTCACAGTAATGAAAACAATTCATACACTAACCATTGATAAAAATAAACACAATGGTTAAACACAATCTACTTTAAATGAGATTAAAATAAAAAATATTTTAAATTGGATTTTATAAATCTTTATACACAGTAGTTTGTTTTGTGTTTGAATTTCGCACAAAGCTACGCGAGTGCTGACCGTCTCTAATTTAGCAGTGTAAGACTAGAGGGAAGGCAGCTAGTCGTCATCATCCACCGCCAAATCTTAGACTACTCTTTTACCAACGAATAGTGGGATTGACCGTTACTTTGTAACGTCCCCACGACTGAAAGGACGAGCATGTTTGGTGTGACATCTCAGATCTGTGTGTTTATATGTACTATAATAATAAACTGATTTATACTAGCTGTTCAGATGTCTTTTTAAATGTAAGTTGCTATATTAAAATGTGTGTTTGTGTATGTTTTCGAACCCCTGATTTTAGTGTTCTAAATCCAAAGACTCACCGCTGTACCAGCGGGGGACTATGTTAAAGTAACTTACATCTTTTGTTGCTGTTGTTTTCTTACAGATGTTATCATCAATTAATATTCTTATTTTTATTGGTGTTATATTTCAATTCACCATCAAGGGTATCAACTGTAAAAGGCAGAAAAAGAAATAACTTCTTCCCCCTCAATAAATGAAAGAAACATGGCGATAAATATCCAGTTTTATGCCCTTACAACATCTGTTGAAAAATACGTTATCATCCAATGACAGGCAACGTATTATTGCATTTTCAGTCTAAACAAATCTAAGAGCTTTTAGGACAGCAAGTGGACTTCAGGAAGGATTTATCCCCTTCCTTAGTGTGAATTATCAGGTGACTTTAGTGGTCGTGAATGATCGGATGTTTGTGAATGTTAAGACATTGCGATGATTGATGTATCTTACTCCACTAAAACCTTTTAATATGAAGTAATAACAACTGTGTTTTTCACAGCACAAAATAAAGAGATACATCAAAGTAGGAAATGTGGGATTGTTACAGTATTTTTATATTTTATTTTCACTGAAAAAACAAATAACAGACTAGAGTCACTTGATTGTTTCATAATTTATTATAGCTTCTATGGAATTTTTTGCATAATAATACTTTGTTCTTCAATATTAAATAAATATACATATATATCGAGAAAAGACTCGTGATCATGATGTTTACCAATTTCTGGTCGAAAATGGCTCTGTTTACATATCCACCAAAGTGATGAACAAAGCGTAGAGATTGTTCTCAGCTTTGTTTGGCAGGCTCAAGTAGATTAAATGGTGGACGTACAGCAATGTTCAGGAAATAAAAACAAACTTCTCGCCTCTCTTTATCGTGGAAACCGGTATTATCGTTCTGAGATAACGCACGAGGAACGATGTTGTTTCTCACGTGGGAAAAACGTGGGAGTTTGTGTTGTGAAGAAAGAACCTTACTAAGCAAAAATAGCGAAATTGGGAGCTGTAGAAATTGGATTACCACATGAGTAAGATTAAAGGATATATACTGTGGATATATTTTGTTTTCCTTTAATTTTTATGGCACTGTTAATTTTTTTTATCCAAATTATTTCATGGCATTATGTACCTAACAAAGTAAAACAAAAAATGGCCGAGCGCGTTAAGGCGTGCTCTCGTAATCCGAGGGTCGCGGGTTCGCGCCCACGTCGCGCTAAACATGCTCGCCCTCCCAGCCGTGGGGGTGTATAATGTGACGATCAATCCCACTATTCGTTGGTAAAAGAGTAGTCGAAGAGTTGGCGGTGGGTGGTGATGACTAGCTGCCTTCCCTCTAGTCTTACACTGCTAAATTAGGAACGGCTAGCACAGATAGCCCTCGAGTAGCTTTGTGCGAAATTCCAAAACAAACAAACAAACAAACAAAAAATAAATAGGCCAGGAATTTTTAAACCATATTGTACTTATACACTGTCGCAATCATTATAAAGGAGTAAGTCATAATGAGAGTCCCCCGTTGGTACAGCGTTAACTCAACGGATTTACAACGCTAAAATAAAGAGTTCGATTTTCCTCGGTAAACTCAGCAGATAGCCCAATGTGGCTTTGCTCTAAGGAAAACACAAACAATTGTTTGTGCTTAAACACAAATGACTAACTTTCGTTACGTGTTTACCGATTAACGCTTCGTTTCAGTATGGTCTTAAACTTTTGACCAGCTAGTATTTAGGGTAATTTCATAGCGTTCACATTTTCCCTATCAAATGCTAAAAAGTATTTTTTATTTTCCTTTTTCTTATTTCCATCTTTCGATGCTCTACTCAAATAAGTGGTTGAGTCTAACATTGCAAAATGCATATTTTTGTTTGTGTTCATTGCCAATGTGTATATATATATAATGTATACTTACAGTCTTTCATTCCAATGACAATTACCTTTAATTTTTTGTTTCTTTAGTTTAAGCGTAGAGATTTTAGTTTAGGATTCAAACAGAGTGTTCAGTATGTTATGTTAAAACCATTCTAAATATTCGACTCATCAAATTTCATGACAACATCCTGTATAAATCTGTAGCATGGCATATAATAGGACCAAAATGAAAATATGTCCTGTGTGGTTACTTCTTTTAGATAACAAACGAATATGGATCAGTTTGGGTTACAGGATTATCTACAAAGAGATCTGAAACAAGTCGTATCTCAAAAACTTTAACACAGATTTTTTACAAATGAAAATCAAAGAATACAAAAGACAATGTTCCTCAGGTGTCACTACGTAACATAATCAAAAAGAATTTCCGTCTAGAAAAGCAACACGAGTTACTTTCACAACATATCATTTCAACTGTCACAAGCTTCAAATAACTGCATCATGAAACGGGTACTCATACTATTTAATATAAAAGATAACGGCCTAGTTGCCTGAGAATTTTACTGTTATCAAACAACTGAAACAGTGGCTGAGAAACTGTCATTCAAGTACACTAGAAAGCTTATACAGAAACTGCATGGAAAAAAAAGTAAACTGGACCAAAAAGACTTACGACGGAGCTTTTCACAATAAAGAGTACGTTGCAGATCTATTGTCTAATTCATCCTATAGTTCATCCATAGTACCATATCTCCGAAGACGTTTTTGCTACAACGGTTCGCGAAAAGAGAATTCGAAGATTCATAGTACAAGTAATCTGACCAGTAGGTCATGCAAGCTCTCTCACTCTTTTGCCCTTGTGGTGCATGCGTTTGATGGAAATAAAAATTGAACGAGCAGTCCTAAAAGTTGTAGATTTGTGGAGTGGTTAGATTTGATGCAGAAGTGTGACAGAGTATGACTGGACATAGCAACATGGACTTTAACGACGAGATGAGACTTCAAAATCGCTTTATTATAATGCATACAGTGTCTGTAAGCCTTCACATTTACCACTGTACCATCCAGAGGGCACATTTTCAGATATTCTTTATAGTGTTTATCCTTCCTCAGAATAGATACAGTAATATTTTATTTTGAAGCACCGTTATCAAAATGTTTCGCTTCTGGAAGAAATCAAACTTTCCAACATTGTCTTTACTAAATTATTGTGGTAAATAATACAAATATGTGATGGTTTTATTGTCTTAACATTTTACATGTTCTACGGTAATTCCTGTGTGTTGAACTGAGAAATGAAGTTTCTTTTTCTCCATTACGTGTAGATATTTACGAAATGCCAACTAAACATTTACGGAAGTGAATCATTTTCATTAAACTCGGGTCACATTTTGTTATGCTTAATATATTGACAACCACTGAATATAAATTTCTCTAGACCAATCGCGACGTGAGAGTCTTATCGATCGTTTTGGAGTCTAAACATAATAATAAGAAATACTCATTTCGATAAAGGAAATGATAATTTGATCAAAGCAGGATTTTTTTCTTCCCGATTTGTAAAAAAAATATTCCTTACGTTCGTTCCTCGGTTAATATTTAAAATATAGTGAAAAGGATATTTCACTGCATCATAAACCTGACATTACACAGTTAGATTCACATGAAAAATAGGATCTGCGTTACAACAGTTTTAGCAAGGTTTCTTTCAGCATTTGTGTTCTAAAGAGTTAATCACCAGCATATATAAATATGAGATATATGATTTGGAAAAATAAGGTGACATTAAGTTATATCTCCAAATTCATTAATCAGAGGAAGCTTGATAGTTTTAAGCTTAACAATATATTATGCATATAAGTTAAACAGACAGATGAGGGACAGCCCATGGTTAAGATATAGCCTGTCCTTATTTTAAAGTATTAACTGAAGGAAAGGCAACCAGCCAAACAGTATCCATCCCCACAAATATAGTTATTGCCATGAGAACTTCTGATTAGCAACCTGGCATATAAACCATGAGGCCCCGCTTCGTCCATTAAGATAACTACTTCGTTGTCTTTGATATTGATGAGAATAGAACTCAAGAGAAGACTTAAATTCCTTGGATCGCATCGCAAGATGCCTCATCGTTCACGTCTAAGTTGCTTTCGAATGCGCTGTCATTTTTCAAAAGGCGATGTTTATGACTTTGCTACTGATTCGAAAAACGTTTCGTCACAGTTCACAAATACCTACAGACAACAGTCAAGTTCCACAGTGAATGTACTGGGATGATGCTTTGTTTGTGATAATGCATATTTGCATTTGTCTTCTTAAAGTGATTGCTGGTACTGTACAATACGTAACAAAGCGCATATGTAACTGCAAATCATGAAATAGTTATTTTTTTCCCAAGACAGCAATTCTAAAAATCAAAGTAAAATATTTAAGCATTCTAGACGAGTGTACTAAAGAAACATGGCACAACACCAGTAAAACTTAATATGAACAGTCTACCTATTTCTTACAGAAGTAGGAGTACCATTAGGAAATAACTTCAGTCTGCCAAGAATGATTAACCTGGAAAACTAGAGGAAAGAATGTTGTTACATAACAACAAGGAAATTCGTTTGTTTGTTTGTTTTAAAATTTCGCACAAAGCTACTCGAAGGCTATCTGTGCTAGCTGTCCCTAATTTAGTTGTGTAAGACTAGAGGGAAGGCCACCGCCAACTCTTGGGCTACTCTTTTACCAATGAGTAGTGGGATTGACCTGCACATTATTACGCCCCCATGGCTGGAAGGGCGAGCATGTTTAGCGCGACTAGGGCGCGAACCCGCGACCCTCGGATTACGAGTCGCACGCCTTACGCGCTTGGCCATGCCAGGCCAACAACAAGGAAAATTTATTATTTAGAGAATATCATTGTGGACGAATAATGGCAAGAAAAAAGTAGTTTTGAAAAACTCAAAACTAAGCTTGCAGACAACTGATGATTGGTTAGAATAAGGATTTGTGATTTTCGTAAAATAAGGGGCCCGTCATGGCCAGGTGGCTTAAGGCGCTCGACTCGTAATCCGAAGATCGCAAGTTCGAATTCCCGTCACACCAAACATGCTTGCCCTTTCAGCCGTGGGGGCGTTATTACGTGACGTACAATCCATCTATTCATTGGTAAGAGACTAGCCCAAGAGTTGGCGGTGGGTGATGATGACTAGCTGCCTTCACTCTAGTCTTACGCTGTTAAATTAGAGACGGCTAGCGCAGATAGCCCTCGAGTAGCTTTGCGCGAAATTCAAAAACAAAGTAAATGAAGATGGCTTTTCCGCAACTCATTTTCTAATTTCGTTGCAAACTTGCTGTTCGTTTATCACTCTTTCAGCTTCGGACTGGTATATAACTAGCAAAAAAGCTAATCTAATTAAAAGTTGGTCAACAAGAAAGTTCCGGCATTACTTCATTGTAGTTTGCACTTTATTTGGCAGCTTAAAAATATTCTAATTGTACAATGATTCCGGAAACTGGATCTATAGAAAATAGTCATACAAAAGCTAAAAATTATTCTTGTGGCTCGTTATATAAAAGCACAAAGCATTGAAAATGTATCTCAAATTTGTCCACAGATTGATATAAGTATAGATATATATGTATATATATAATGATAATTACTTGTTACAACTGTGTAAAAATATGAGTATTTTATAAAACTTCAGTTTCCAATATTATTCTTATATCGATATGATTACATATATATGTAAAAAAACGGCTCAGGTGTGAACCTGACGATGACCGAAGGTCGAAACGTTTTTCGCTCCTTTACATAAAATATTGTCTCATCCCAAACGAGCCATTTTTACATATATATTTTAAATTTAGGATCATTAAGCCACTTTTGTGACAAATGACGTTTCTGTTCGTAACTAGGCTTATGCAGACTTACTTCCTTCTTGACTTAATGTGTTATATCTATTAACTAGGTAGTGAAGAATGAAAAAGAAATTATGAATCAAAACCCAAGAATAAAATCCAGTTATGCTTTGGGCTAAGTTTTGAAGTACATGTGTTTGAGCCAATGCTTGTATTTAAGGGAAGACAAACGAAGAATAATTAATAAATATTAGTTAATAATATGATATTTAATGCGGGTTCGAGGGAGACCGAATTTGTAGGAAATAATAGAGTATATTTACATTTGAATAAAATGGATGTACTTTAATGTTAAAACTTCCTTTTTATATCCTTTATGTTTTGTTTGTGTCTCATAAGGTGTTTCTCAGGTTGAGATTATCAAACACCTGATTACCGTTTGACATCAGTTTTACTTTTTCACGGTTTTTTTCTCTACAAGTGGGTTTTCTCGGCATCACTGGTATGATTACATATATAACATCACTATTTATGACAGTTAGTTGGAAAGCTATGTACTTCACGAAGAGAAATATATCTAAATATTTCTAAATTGCAAAATGCACCCGATGACAGAGCAGTATATCTGCGGACTCACACCTCTATAAACTTGGTTTTGATACCCGTGGTGGACAGAGCCCAGATAGCCCATTGTGTAGATTTGTGCTTAATTCTAAACAAACTAAACACCAGCTTCAGTTGTTTTTTTTTCCCGTATTTGTGATGTTTGCTGTGGCTAAAGTTGCTATGTAAAAAAAAAAAAAGTTTCTTTTTTCTCTTTCGAACAAAATGTTTTTATTTTTTTTATTTTAGTACAATGGTTCTCGAAGTGTGGTTCATAGCTTAGTGGTCTGCGGGCTGGTCAAAAGTTTAAGACCATACCGAAAAGAAGTCCTAAACAAGGTATGAAATGTCCGACAAGAGGTCACCAGTAGTGAGTTGCACGGCCGTCATTGCGAATAACTGCAAACATTCGCTTTGGCATGGTCGATATAAGCGTTTGCAGAAGGCTGGCTTGAATGTTATTCCAAGTGGTGAAGATGATATCACGAAGTTGACCCGGCATGGTCAAGCGTGTTAAGGCGTGCAACTCGTAATCTAATGGTCGAGCGTTCGCATCCACGTCGCCCCAAATATGCTTGCCCTTTCAGCCGTGGGGGCATTATAATTTACAGTCAATCCCACTATTCGTTGGTAAAAGAGTAGCCCAAGAGTTGGCGGTGGCCTTCCCTCTAGTCTCCCACTACTAAATTAGGGACGGCTAGCACAGAAAGCCCTCGAGTAACTTTGTGCGAAGTTCAAAAACAAACAAACAAAGACTTTTCGAAGATCATGCACTGTTTAGAATTGACATCCATTTCTATAGACTTCCCTTACCATCCACCACCAAACATTATCAATAGGGTTCAGTTTGGGCGAACACGCTGGAAGGTCCGAATGAATCACGTTATTCGCCATGAAAAAGTTCTTTGTTTTGCAGGCATTGTGGATTGCAGCATTGACCAGCTGAAAGATCCAGTCATTTTCACATAAGAAGGGTCTCCGGTCAAAAAGGATGCTCTCTCCAACATGCCAATGTAGCCAGCTGCTGTTTGACGCTCCTGTATTACCTGAGCCCCATTGCTCCATGGAAGGAGAAAGCACCACAGGTCATGATGGAACCTCCTCCACTGTGTCGTGTAGAAAATGTCACGGGTGGGATATCCTTGTCATGCCAGTAACGTTGAAAGCTATCATGACCATCCAGGTTAATTTTTTTCTCATGAGAGAACAAATTCTTCGTCTATTTTTCTACGTCCCGCATTTGGTTCTTTTAAGCAAAGTTTAACCGAGATTTTTCATGGTGTGGAAGGAGGCGTGGTCTTTAAAAACGTTTACGGATTTTAAAGTCTTTCTCTCGTAGTTGTCTTATTATTGTTCTTCAGCTGCATTCTGCGTCCGTAAGGGCCTTAATCTCGTTTGACGATCGGCTAGTGTCTTGCCGGACAACCCTTCTAATCCTTCTGCTTAACGCTGGCGAATTTTTTTTTGGCAAACCACTTGAAATTCTTGTTCCGTCTCCCTCAGAGTCTTTTAAGAAGGTTGCAACAGCAATTTTACTACGTCCAATCTCACCAGCAAAGGCACGTTGAGAGAGATCTTGTTTTTGCAGCTCGACAATTCTGCCACGTTCAAACTATGTCGACCTTTTAGCCTTTGCCATGTTTTTACTTAATGTAACTCAGGAGATGTCAGTGGAAGATATTAACAACGCTAATGCTTAAACACAAATGACTAACTTTCGTTACGTGTTTACCGATTAACGCTTCGTTTCAGTATGGTCTTAAACTTTTGACCAGCTAGTATTTAGGGTAATTTCATAGCGTTCACATTTTCCCTATTAAATGCTAAAAAGTATTTTTTATTTTTATTTTCCCTTTTCTTATTTTCATCTTTGGAAGCTCTACTCAAATAAGTGGTTGAGTCTAACAACGCAAAATGCATATTTTTTTCTTTATGTTTATTGGCCTTAAGATTTTGGCCAGCAGTGTATATACGAGGCAGTTGTTTTTGACATGTTTTCTGCACTTTGAGTTAATTGTTCTGATGTAGAATTCGCTATTATAAAAAAATATAAACAAGAACGTAGAAACAAATTTCGAATTATAAACATTTGTCTCACAGTGTATTGATTTTTCTTTGTGACATCTTTGCACATTTTTTTTCTATATCGGTATGCAGCTGATGTGTATGAGAATATATATCAGGAAAACATATTTATTATTATTTTTATTTCGAACAACAACTTTCTGTAACTTACATCAATTTATTTTACATTTTATAACCATCCTGCTTCCTCGTTTGTTTACATTGAACGGAATTATTTCTTTGATGTGATAAAATAATGCGAGTTTCCTGCGCAAGCTCTATAACTTGAAAAAAACCTGGGTTGGAGATTACACTTCTTCGAGAGCAACTTCATTACACAAGATAAGCTGTCTCTCTCCTACTACCGCGTACGTGTTGGTGCGCTTAGCTTTTAACGACAAGCGAGGCAATATGTTTAAACAAAATCTTCGAAAGGCGAAAATGTTTCCACGTGCCCCTTATAATCTTGCGATATCTTCTATTTTAATCATTACGACAGTTTTGCAAACTTCGAATTCTCGCACACAGAGGTAAGATATTTCTGTACTGTTATTATTAATTATTATACTTTATCAACAAATAGAGTTAATTATTATTTGTTTTCTATTACATAACAGACGAAAACCTAGGAATACTGGATGGTTTTTGACGTGTTAGTGCATTAGCGTCTTTACTTTGCTCCGTCACTTGTATAAACTAAGGTGTATTAAATTTAAAAGCTTGTGAATCCGTCTTATTTTTGCTCAAAATAATATTAGTTTTTATTCACTCATAACGTGGCCAGGTGGTTGAGGCACTCGACTCGTCATCTGAGGGTCGCGGGTTCGAATACTCGTCACCCCAAACATCCTCCCCCTTTCAGCCGTGGGGGCGTTATTATGTTACGATAAATCCCGCTGTTTGTTGATAAAAGAGTAGCCCAAGCGTTGGCGATAGGTAGTGATGACTAGCTGCCTTTTCTCTAGTTTTAAAATGCTAAATTAGAGACGGCTTGCGCAGATAGCTCTCGTGTAGCTTTGCGCGAAATTCATAAGAAACCAGAAACCATAACGTGAAATTGAAAATTCATCTATGATGAAAATTTGTTAGAATTTTGAAAAGTACAGAATGCAACCTTTATATTACGCTTCACAACTCTAACACTGTGGATGTACCCAGATGAAGTGTTTGCACGTTTTGGACGTGAAAAGAAAAGCGCAGTAAAGGTTTGTTTTGAATTTCGCGCAAAGCTACTTGAGGACTATCTCCGCTAGCCGTTTCCAATTTAGCGGCCTAAGACTAGAGGGAAGGCAACTAGTCATCACCACCTACCGCCAACTCTTGGGCTACTCTTTTACCAACGAATAGTGGGATTGACTATACATTATAACGCCCCACGGCTGAAAGGGCGAGCACTTATAGTGTGATGGGGATTCGAACCCGTGACCCGTGATACTTTATAGGAAATGGTATTCAAGAATAAAAATATTCCCTTGTGAATAATTAATCAAAGTAAAAAAAAAACGAAATCGAAAATCAACAATTAGTATAAAAACGTAACGAATGCCTGTAAACAAAGTCGCAAGACTAACGGGATTTGTTTGTATGGCATTAAATGTTTGGTATTTTATCTTTGAAATGAAGTAATAGCTGCAAGCGTCTTATGTTGAAGATATTTAAGGGAATTGCAATAAATAATCCTGTATTGAAACCTACGCAATTCGTAATTACGATGCTATTGGCTTAATGTTAAACGGTCTAGAAATATTAGGCCTGGCATGGCCAGCTGGGTTAAGGCGTTTGACTCGTAATCTGAAGGTCGCGGATACGAATGCCGGTCGCACCAAACATGCTCGCCTTTTCAGCCGTGGGGCGTTATAATGTGACGGTTAATCCCACTATTTGTTGGTAAAAGAATAGCTCAAGAGTTGGCGGTTGGTGGTAATGACTAGCTGCCTTCCCTCTAGTATCACACTGTTAAATTAGGGACAGCTTGCGCAGATAGCCCTCGTGTAGCTTTGCGCGAAATTCAAAAACAAACAAACAAACTATAAATATCAGTTTAATATAACGCTAGTAAATCTTATGTATACGAAATGAAGTAGGCTTTGCTATCACTTCTTTTATTTTGTTTCAAAACACATACAATAAACAAATAAAATAATCCTCCAAAACGAATGACGATTTTTAGAATTGAAATACCGAAAATAATTAGACTTTCCCTTTATGTGCCATTTACAATTGTGAAATAATATCTCCCTCTGTTTATTACATATATTTAATGCGACCTGTGAAAAAGAGTGTGCCCCCTTTTCATAGCTGTCTGCTATGTTTATTGAGGGAAAACGAACTCTTGACTTCAGGGTTATAAATTGGTAAACTCGGCGCTGTCCCTTCGGAGGAACACGACAAAGAAAACTGGAATAGGCTTAAAATAAGATTACATATATACACTGCAGGCAAAATCTTAAGGCCAATGAACATAAAGAAATAATATGCATTTTGCGTTGTTGGACTCAACCACTTATTTGAGTAGAGCTTCGAAAGATGAAAATAAGAAAAGGAAAAATAAAAGTAAAAAACTTTTTTAGCATTTAATAGGGAAAATGTGAACACTATGAAATTAGCCTAAATACGAGTTGGTCAAAAGTTTAAGATCATACCAAAAAGAAGTCCTAAACAGTGTAGGATGTGCCCAACAAGTTGTGAGTTGCACGGCCGTCATTGTAAATAACTATAAACATTCGCTTTGGCATGGTCGATATAAACGTTTGCAGAAGACTGACTGGAATGTTATTCCAAGTGGTGAAGATGGCTTTACGAATTGACGTACATTTCTATAGATTTTCTCAAAGCCATCCACCCTCAAACATTTTCAAAGGGGTTCATTTCGAACAAACACGCTGGATGGTCCAAAGGAATCACGTTATTCGCCATGAAAAAGTCCTTTGTCCTGCGGGTATTGTGGATTGCAGCGTTGTCCTGCTGAAAGATCCAGTCATTTCCGCACAAGTAGGGGCCTTCAGTCAATAAGGATGGTCTCTTCAACATACTAATGTAGCCAGCTGCTGTTTGACGCCCCTGTATAACCTGAAACTCCATTGTTCCATGGAAGGAGAAAGCATCCGAGATCATGATGGAATTTCGTCCATGTGTCGTGTCGGAAATGTCTCGATATCCTTGTCGTGCCAGTAACGTTGGAAGCCATCTGGACCATCCAGGTTAATTTTTTTCTCATCAGAGAACAAAATCTTCGTCCACTTTTCTACATCCCATGTTTGATACTTCTGAGCAAAGTTTAACCGAGCTGTTTCGTGGAGTGGAAGGAGGCGTGGCCTTTGAAAACGTTTACTGTTTCTAAAGCCTTTCTCTGTTAGATGCCGTTTTATTGTTCTTGATCTGCATTCTGCGTCCGTAAGGGCCTTAATCTGGTTCGACGATCGGTTGGTGTCTTGCCGGACAACCCGTCGAATCCGCCTGCTCAACGCAGGTAAAATGTTCTTGGGCCGACCACTTGAAATTCTCGTTCCGTATTCCTCAGGGAGTTTTACTTTGCCCCATCTCACCAGCGATAGCACTTTGAGAGAGACCTTGCTTTTGCAGTTTGTCAATTTTACCAGGTTCAAACTCTGTAAACTTTTTAGCATTTGCCATGTTTTTACCCAATGTAACACAGGAGATGTCAGTGGGAGATGTTTACAAAACTAATGCTTAAACACAAAAAAACTAAATTTCGTTACGAGTTTATTGATTAACGCTTCGTTTCAGTATAATCTTAAACTTTTGACCAGCTAGTATTCAGGTTAATTTCATAGCGTTCACATTTCCCGTATTAAATGCTAAAAAGTTTTTATTTTAATTTTCCCTTTCCTTATTTTCATCTTTCGAAGCTCTACTCAAATAAGTGGTTGAGTCTAACAACGCAAAATGCATATTTTTTCTTTATGCTCATTGACCTTACGATTTTGGCCAGTAGTGTATATATATATATATACTTACTCAAGAACACATGGCAAACAACTTGGCAAAATAGAGGAATTGTAGAAACGTTTAGCTCGATATTGGGAGGATGATAATCATTTTTTTCTTTCCAGAACACCCTCTTAGTGCAGATGGCAGTAATCAAAAGCTTATTCTCTGCTGTTCATAAGAAACCAACAATAAGAGGTCAATTTGACATCGTGATAAACTTCGTGTGACAATATTTTCGAAGACGTGACTTGTTCACTCACTAGAGTACGTGAGAGTACACTCGTGTGACAGTGTTTGAAGAAATAAATGTACAATCAATACCATCAGGTAGTCTCCAAATTACAGGTTGAGTGGTTTTTTTTATAGCAAGGCCACATCGGGTTTCCTGTTGTGTCCACCGAAGGGAAACGAGTCCCTGATTTTACCGTTATAAATCCGAAGACTTACCGCTGTCCCATTATAACGCTGACCGTCACATTACAATGCCCCCACGGCTGAAAAGGCGAGCTTATTTGATGTGACGCGAATTCGAACCCGCGACCCTCGGATTACGAGTCGAATGCCTTAATCAGCTGGCCACGTCGGGCCCCAAAACAGGCTATCTGTGCTCTGCCCAGAATGGTTATCGAAATCCGGTTTTTAGCGAGATGAATCCGCAGACAAATCGCTGTGTCACTGAATGGGGCTGAAAAACTGGAATAGAAAACCATTATCGATATCATACTGAAATACGGAAACTTCCTTCTTTTATGGGCACGAGCCCCTAATTTCTGAAGCCCATAGCAACCCCTCTGATGAGAACGCATGTACCAAATGAATAATGATACCTTAAGATATATAGACTATAAATAAAATATGATAACATATCAGTATCAGTTATTCAGTAAATTTTACATCGAAGATAATTATATTTACCACTTTTTTTGTTCCAGAGAGAATATTAATTTTCCCGCCAAATACGAGAAGTATTTTTCTATTAAAACTTGTAAATCATATATGTGTTTAACAAAGATATCCGTATATACATTTTGGTTGTTGTTGTTTTTGTAATATATACTTAAACCATAAAAGAAAACTTGATCTCGGAGTTATCGCTCAAGCTACAAACTACTGTTTTTAGGGGCCGGTGTTGGCCTGTTGTTAATAATCTGGGTTAGGATCTCCTAATTGTAAACTTAGAATCAGAGCAAAGGCGATAAATGAACAGAATCTGCCGCCTGAAGCGGCGACAATGACTGTCACTGTTAAAACGCACCAACAGCTGGAAAAGCAAAGCGCGCTTTGTAAAACCACGTCACTTCTAGAACGTGGGATAGATTATTTTTTGAATTTCGCACAAAGCTACTCGAGGACTATCTGTGCTAGCCGTTCCTAATTTAGCAGAGTAAGACTAGAGGGAAGGCAACTAGTCATCACCACCCACCGCCAACTCTTGGTCTTCTCTTTTATCAACGAATAGTGGGATTGACCGTAACATTATAACGCCCCCATGGCTGAAAGGGCGAACATGTTTGGTATGACGGCGATTCGAACCCGCAACCCTCAGTTTTCGAGTCAAGTGCCTTAACCACTTGGCCATACCAGGCCAATTCAGTAAGACGAAGCACGCAAACATTTCGATCGCATAACTAATGCGCTGTACGCCTACTGCCAGTGAGTTCTTTCACCCAGCATTAAAGTTTACTTCAAATCAACTGGGAATATACAACATAAATTTCTAGTAGAAAGGATATTTGTGTGAGTTATTTATAAAATACCATTTATTATTGTACATAGCGCGAAAGATGTGCATTCAACATATGGTGCATGAGAAGCGAAGTCGAAAGGCTGGTGTGTTTTTACTTACTGGAAACCTATATTTAAGGGCCTCTGAAGGAGTATTTATTGAATATTTTTACTCTTATTGAGATGAAATGTCAAACGAGGTAGCTATTATTAGGTCACACCTCGCCAGCCTAAAATGTTACGTATCATAAACATTAATGTAAGCCTAAGATGTTATGTATCATAAACATTGACATACGCTTAATATGTTAAATATAATAAACATCGATCTAAGCCTGAGATATTATATGTCATAAATATTGATATATACTTTACTTTACGTGCTCACGTCTACATTTTCCGCAGACAATTTGCTACTGTATTATTTTGGACTGGAAGTGTGGTTTATTACAATATGAATATTTTACTGTGAAAATTTTGGTTGTCGATTTAAAGAAATATATATAAACATTAGTGTCAAGCTGGCTTTTATCAACATTTGTCTGAACGGGAATAATCTATTATCTTTGAAATAAAAACTGGTCGGTTTCCATGAATATTTCTTGGTTTCGAGCTTTTGATCTCTACTATTTTGGTAAAATCTCTATTAACATCATAAAAGCATAATACTTTTGCAAACACTGGAAACCACAGTTTTCCGAAAGGATTGTTTATATACGTTTCATACAAACTGTATCATTATCTTTCTGACATAATGTATTTGGAGTCATTTAAACATCTCTTTGTTTCTGTATTTGCACAGATGAATGATGCTGTAAGATACACATCTGCAGCCAACGTTTTAAATGTTACGGAAGTTCAGTGGTTTTATGAAATATGCAGAGTAATGCAAAGCAACTTCCACACCTTATCTGTGTTTTGTATTTTATAACTGGATAAAAAATAAGTGCAAAAGAAAATAAGTAATTACTCTAGTTATTCTCTGGTTAGGTTGATAAACTAAATTTCCTGTTACCTGCTGTTTCATTAACTGTAGATAATGTTCTCTGTATCCCAGTGTCACAAATTTGGTATGTAATATTGTTTTGAATTTTGCGCAAAGCTACACGAGAGCTATCTGCACTAGCTGTCCTTAATTTAGCAGTGTAAGACTAGAGGGCAGGCAGCTAGTCATCACCATCCAGGGCTACTCTTTTACCAACGAAGAGTGGGATTGACCATCACATTACAACGCCTCCACGGCTGAAAGGGCGCGCATGTTTGGTGTGACGGGGATTCAATTCCGCGATCCTCAGATTACAGAGTGTCTTAACCACCGAGCCACGCGGGGACCATAAAGATTAATTTTTATTAGTTTAATGGTCCCTTCGAAAGCTTAAAAAAATCACCTGAAACTGTCCAAAAGTTTTCCTCAAAAGTTAATAAGACGCATTATCACTAGGGAAGGAAAGAAAGTAGGAAGGACAAGGTAGGATGTATCAAAGAACCAAATAAAAGAAACTAGCGCAAAAGCATTATTGACAAGACTAACCTTCAGGAAACTAATGAAAACAAGGATTAAACAAAATACTTGCTCCTGTACAAGGAGCTTTAACAACAATTGTTTGAGCAATAAATCTTCAGAAAGTTCCAAATAGGTGACAAAGCCGCAAGAAGAACCCGTGGAAAAATATGTGAATGTAATCAGCTCTACATCACCGAAACAAAACGACCAACCACGATCGTGAATAAAGAATAACACTACTTGAAAGGAAATAAACAGAATACCACGAATTACTTGGGCTTGAACTACACGTGAAGAGACAGAAAATAAAAGATCCTTTTTCATTTATTAAAAGTACCATACTAATCCATTACGGTCGTTAGAAACTCTGAGTTATCAGCAGGGGAAAAATAAAACATTGTTACTGTCTTGAATTTCGCGCAAAGCTACTCGAGGGCTATCTGCGCTAGCCGTCCATAATTTAGCAGTACAAGACCAGAGGTAAGGCAGCTAGTTATCACCATCCACCGCCAACTCTTTGGGTACTCTTTTACCAAGGAATAGTGGTATTGACCGTAACATTATAACGCCCCCACGGCTGGGAGGGCGAGCATGTTTGGTGTGACGCGGGCGCGAACCCGCGATTCTCATATTACGAGTCGAACGCCTTAACCTACCTGGCCATACCGGGCCATAATCAAGTAAAATTAATATGAACTACCACGGCTTGTTAAATTAATGTTTATTTGTGGTGTAAAGGAAGATTGTTCCCAAAAACGCTACTGATGAGACATGATAATTTTCGATTAGAAATACGAATCTTAGAATTTGATTTTTACATTTTTTTTGTGCTCATACTGATATAAAATATTCCAGTACCAGGTTTTATTAGGCTTATTTAGGAATATAGAGAAGCCCCACCTCAGTGGCACAGCGGTATGTCTGAGGACTCTCACCTCTAAAATGTGAGTCTCGATACCCGTGGTGGGAAGAACACAGATAGCCCATTTGTGCTTAATTCCAAACAAACAATGTACCTAAAATACACGTGACGTCATATAATTATTTTTATCTCGCTTTTCACTTACCATATGAATATGACCTCTTCAGAGATAACTGCTTCAAATATTTCACAGATGGAAGTAGTATTGAGTACAATATTTATTTTATCATTTATTTAAAAAACTTTGCAGTTGACATCCAATATTTATGATTTTTAGGTTATTGCAAAATCTGATTTAACAGAACACTTTTAAAGAGGAGGTATACACGTGGTAATCAAAGAGCACAAGAAGAGAACGTTATTTATAGCCATGAGTTATTTAACTCAATAATTATGCCTAAATACTGGCCATTCGTTTGTTTAGGATAACTGTATTGAAACTTAAAGTTTCAATGGGTTTAGTGACATATTGTGTAATTTTCTTGAATTTTTAGAAGAAAAAACATCAAATAAACTTAAATGTACTCTACGAAAGAACCAAGTGTTTTCTCCAAATATCTTTCGTTGAAATGAAATGTCTTAAATTACGTTTGCTTGTTTTTAAAATTCGCGCAAAGCAACACGAGGACTATCTGCGCTAACCATACCTAATTTTGCAGTGTAAAACAAGAGGGAAGGCAGCTAGTCATCACCACCCACCGCCGACTCTTTTACCAATGAAGCTCGGGAATGAACGTCACATTATAACGCCCCATGACTGAAAGGGCGAGTATGTATGGTGTGACAGAGATTCGAACTTGCGATCCTCGAATTAGGAGTCAAGTGCCTTAACCGCCGGGCCATGCCAGGCCCTTGATTTATGTTTTCTTTTCAGTTACTAGAGAGAGGCTAAAGTTGATTGAGCAGAGAAAACAGTTGTAGCTAAGTTAAACTTTCCCTTTTTTAATCGTTTCGGGGCACGTTAGTGTAATGGATTTTTTTTTTTTTTTACAATAGACATTTCTAATATCAGTAGTTTTCGAGCACAAAAATGCTTGAACCGTTCTGCGGAAAAATCTGAAATTGCCAAAAGCTTTTTGACTTTGGATTAAAATAGTTCGACGAATTTACTTAGCAAACATTGAATTTTAGTTCCACGAAATAATTTGCTTGAGATCTAGTGAATTATTCATGAATTGTGAGCCGAAGAAATCTAGTTTTTTGTGGAGATTTGTTAAACAAGAATTTTCAGTGGGAGTTTTCAACGTCGTTTGGATAAAACTTTACATCTGGAAGGAAAATACACTTAGGTTGTTGTTTGTTGAATTTTGTACAAAACTATTTGAGCGCTATCTGCTCTGTGATAGACGAAAACACTGTTATTCAACACCACCTACCCACCAACTTGTGAGTTATTTTAATCCGACAGTGGGATTTGACCTTTGTTGTTGTTTTTTTTATAACGTAACCCACGACTCAAAGCATGAAGTGAGATATTTTGTCGGTAGAGGGATGTACGCCTTGGATACAGAGTCCAATACACTTGAAATAAAACTGCGATATTTAAAGTATGATTTTTGTCCAATGATTTTTAGTCTGTTTCTTTTTGTCACCTTTTTTCGTGGAGGACTGTTAGATTGAAAAAATGATATAATATTAAAACTGAAATTTGAATAACTTTTCTTTTCAATGTCAGAATTACTCGAGTAATTTGTAGATTTGAAAAATTATCTGTCCAATTTTATACAAATCGAAACACAGTGCAACGGTTTTGTTTTTTGGTACGCTTCCCAGTGAAAGAGTTTGTTTTGTTTTTGAATTTCTCACAAAGCTACTCGACGGTTATCTGTGCTAGCCATCCCTAATTTAGCAGTGTAAGACTAGAGGGAAGGCAGCTAGTCATCACCATCCACCACCAACTCTTAGGCTACTTTTTTACATTATAACGTTCCCACAGATGAAAGGGCGAGCATGTTAAGTGCAACCGGAATTCGAATCCGCGACCTTCAAATTACAAGTCTACAGCCTTAATTCTCATGACCATAAGGACCTGCGGTTTGATATTTAAATGAAAGTGATTAAAAGAACACATATGATCAAACTTGTCATAAGACATCAGTATTAAAACTATTAATTAAAACAGAACTACTTTCTTAATCTAGTTTCTTGGAGATCTTCAATGATTGGTTGACTGTATATCAATTGTATTCAATTCACACTATATTTGTCATATCCATTGTTGACGACGCGTTTCACTCAATCCAGAGTTTTTCAGGTCAGCTGAGATACAACAAACACAGCTAATGGTCGGAACACTACTTATATAAACTATACAACAATAGTTATTATGGTCAATACGCCTTGTACAGTAATTTCTGTTACAAGACATTAGCATTGGCCTATCGCATTTTTAAACGCCACATTTTTAGAGACTTCCAAGATTTAGAAAAGTGTATAACAATACGTATAATTTGAAGTAACAAATTTGTGTGTGTTTTTCTTATAGCAAAGCCACATCGGAATGTCTGCTAAGTCTACGAAGGGAAGAAAACCCGTGGTTTTAGTATTGTAAATCCGTAGACTTATCTCTGTGCTAGCAGGGGGTGATAAGGTTGTTATCTGATAAAAAAAAGTATTTTTATTTTGTATTTATTCATCCAATAGTTACTATTGAAATTCACAATTCATTTATTTCTTCTCGTGTATTTCGAAGTAGAGTACAAACATAGTATTACAATATATTTGAAAAATATACTTTAAATTTCGAAATTTATTTTATGTGTGTGTGCGTGTTAATATATATATATATATATATATATATTGTTCAAATACTTAATTCAGGTGGGAGATTATTGCTTGTTTTTAATCAAAACCCGCATATGAGTATCTGCTGTGTACACTTCAAGGAATCCAACCCCAGAATTTAACATTAAAGTCCACAAACGTACTCCTTTACTGTTAGACAACGTGTGGCAAGTCAGAGAAGAATTGAACCAAAATATTTATTAATTGATTAAAAAAGCACATTGTTTATTTATTTTACGAAATTATAATTGGAATTAGACAAAAATTTGGGGTTACTTTGGTTTTATATATATCTTCCTGTAAGTTTTCCAAATGTAGCTTCTACTTCATGGAGTTGAGTATTTCATTTATTGTGACAGTTCGTAAAATAACGAAATTTTGTAGTTTTATACGCAATACAATTATTTAATACATACACGAATATACAGTCATGTGACAGTCCTTTTCTTAAAAAAGAATTATAATTTCTATTATGGATTTTTTGGAAATCTGTCCTTCAAGAAAAACAAAGCATCATTATTTATTATTTATTTTCAGAATGTTGTTATTGAGAAGTGTGTATTATATATATATGACTTGGACTTTGTTAATTAAATATTGTATCTCTTTATGATTACTTTGCTAAAGGGATGGTTTAAAGTTTCGAAAGCGCAGTCAACCAACAAACCAAAAACCAGAATAAAACAAAGGAGATTTCAAACAAGGTGGTACTTTGAATATATATATATACACGTGTCTAATTCTAAAATTCAAAATGAATTTTGTGTATCAAGATTTTATGTACTGAATGTCTCCATGGGTTTGCAAAGATAGTGTATATATTAGTAGCTTTTATTTTTCCAATAAACAGAAACTTACCTAAGTCCAAGTTAAATCACTTTCACCGTTTTAGTAACTTTTTCGTATTCGAGTATCCTTTAATGCAAATATTACAATACAGGTATGCGTGCTAAAACGTTGCGCGTGTTTCTTGGGAGGTGGTCGTAGGTGCAAAGGCCAGCAAAAATAAATAAGTAAAGGAGGTCAGTTTTTCTTATAGCAAAGCCACATTGGGCCATCTGCTCAGCCCACCGAAGGGAATCGGACCCCTGATTTTAGCGTTGTAATCCGGAGACACACCACTGTACTTGCGGGGGGCAAAATAAATCATGAAATAACCGGGCTATTAACTTTTATAATCCGTCTGTGTGTGTGTTTTTCATTTAGCAAAGTTACCTCGGATTATCTGTTTAGTCCACCGAGGGGAATAAAACCCCTGATTTTAACGTTGTAAATCCGTAGACTTACCGCTATACTAACGGGGACGTCACGATGAGCTAATATTTAGCAGGTCTTGAAGTTGAGAGGGGATAAGATTCAAAGGTTGAATGAACTTTCACAAATTTTAATTCAGTGATTAATCTTTCGTCTCTTACTCAGTTCAGCTCACCTGATGTATGAAGACGAGGACCTGAACATTCTCGACAAACTTCTACAGAGCTATGACCGAAGAGTGACACCAACACACCACATAGGTAACAACCACAGTTTCTTTATGTACATGACTAGAGTTAACTGAATTTGAAGGCTTGGATGACATTAGTGTTGTTTGTTTTTTAAAATATCGTAAACAGAAATACTCAGTATTTATCTCTGTAGACAAATTTATTCGGTAACGCATTTCAACTTTTAAAGGCCTGGCATGGTCAGGTGATCAGGGCGCTTGACTCGTAAACTGAGGGTCGCGGATTTGAATCCCCGTTATTCCAAACTTGCTCGCCTTTTCAGCCGTGGGAGCGTTATAATATTACAGTCAATTCCACTATTCGCTGGTAAAAGAGTAGCACGCGAAATTAAAAAAAAACGTTCACATTTTAAATGCAACACGCAAGACAGAAGGAAGTCATCACTCGCCACCCAGTTTTCAAGTTAACGTTGTTATAAACTTAATTTACGACAGAATTCTTTGTTTGTGGAGGTTAACATAAAAATATTGTTTGTTTTGTTTCTGTTTTGGGAAAGAAAATATATAGTTAATCTATTGTTTAAAGTATTCTTTAATTTCCGTTTTGGGGTCTCACTACGTGTTTTAATTATCTCTGCTTATAATGTACGCATATATGTATACATAACCTATATACGGCTGCGTGTGCGCAGTACAAAAGTATTACAGGCTTATTACTTAACAGCTGTAATTCATTTAAATGTATTAAATATTTCGAAATAATTAAAATGACCTTAGAGTGCAAGCAGTAAAACAAACAACAAAAAACTTATTTCTATTGACACGTGTGCTTCATTGGTAGGTTTAAAAGAACGAGTGACTTTTGGCTAAATCTTCATTTGTATCATAGAAACAGCTGAACAGCTTATCAATATCTTTAAGATTTTAGAGTTTGTCTTTCGAGTCTAAAAAAGAAATTAACACATTTTAACCAGCTCGTTTGTTGGCGCTCTTTTCAGGTTTACCTACTACGGTTAAATGCGAGCTCTACTTGAGAAGTGTAGGTGCTATTAACCCTGCAACTATGGTGAGTGTATTAACTCTGAAACTATGGTGCTCGTATTAATCCTTCAACTATGGTGGGTGTATTAACCCTAAAACTATGTTGAGTGTATTAATCATACAATCCTAAACAATTTCAAAATTACACCATTTTACTCGAGTATAATAAATATATATTATATACATATATAAATGTGTGGTTATCTGGCCGAGTTACGGTTTTTTAATTTCACTCTCAATATCCATCCTTGTATAAAATTTCATTATTTATCACGTTCGTAATTTGTGCTAATTTTACTGGTTGTTGTATTACGTGTTTTATTAAATCATTACAAAAGTATCTAACATAGACACTTGCAAAGTATTTAATTATTAATTACACAAGTAATATATTTATTTATTTATTTCGACAACTTATATTCAAACAAAGGCTTAAAATTATCTTTATAAAAATTTACAATCGCTTGTCTATGTAGTGTCTCATTAAGTAACTCCATGCTATTTTCTATTCGAATTAGGCTAACTCGTTTATAAATTATTTTATCGGGTCGAGAAATGAACCGATTTATTATCTATCTGTGTTCTACAAAAAAAAAAAAAAAAAAAAAAAAATAAAAACTTAGAATTATAACTTAACGCCTCGCATGTCCATCCACGGATCACGTGTTTATAAAATCAATCTAAGTAAGAGCTATTCTTTTTGCTATATACGAATATTTTAAACTGAATGTACATATGAATTAAACACATTTCAGAGTCTGTATGGCTATTATGGACGTGTAAAAGTGTTGTGTTTTGTTTTCATCAGGATTATGAGGTGGATCTGTATCTTCGCCAGACTTGGCATGATGAGCGCCTGCGCAGTAACAATTTGACACGACATCTGGACCTGAATGATCCAGTCCTGGTCAAGAGGCTGTGGCGGCCAGACGTTTACTTTCCCAATGCTAAACACGGGGAATTCCAATATGTGACGGTCCCCAATGTTTTACTGAGAATCAATACCAATGGAGATATTCTTTACATGCTTAGGTTGGTGTAAAAGGACAATAATTTTACTTTTAATGGATCCAGTTTAAGATTTCATTACTCATTCTAGCTTAACAGAATCACACTTCTCTTTTAAAAAAATGTATTACGCGAAAAACAAATGTAAAAGCTAAAGCACTTAGAATTTTTAACGAGAGAAGTGCTTCAGTAATGTTTCTGTATAGTGGCAGTTAGTTCGGTTTTATCACCAGTTGTAACCCTAACCCACTCGCGTGTTGTAAGTATCTATCCTTCTATTTTATAACTTTCTGAATTAATTGAGTTCTACTCCAAGCATATACATAGTTATGTCTTATTTAAAACTTAAAGTCGTAGCAATCTTACCATTGAGAAAACAGGATGGTGTATCGAAGTGTGGTTGCCCTTGGAACTGAACGAACCTCATCTCAGCTTTCGTGTACATCTTGTACTCATCCTTTTAAGGAATATTGCAAGTGTTTAATCAAGTGCATTTTGTAATTTATAGGACATATATACCGCAAACATCAGTTAAATGCAAGATTTAGTACTCAGATACCATAATTATAACTCATTACTTAACACTTAGAAAGTTTATAGAATTACAATGGATTGTGTTAAAAATATGAGGATTTATTGAAAATATTAATTCATGTGAATGCCTTAATTTATATAGAAGATCGTTTGTTTAAAGTAACTGATGTTCTGACTACGGTCCTTTCAAACTTTCCTGATTTTTAAAATTATTTGACCACCTTTCGTGTGCATTCTAGAAACATCATGTTTCATTAACAATGACCACAAATACGAGTGGAATTTATCCATTCTTTAAATGCCATGATTTACCACGAATGTTTTATTCTACGAGTTTCAGTGGGCTGTTTAAGAATTCGTAGTTTTCTGTTTATTATTCACTGAGAAATGAAATGAAGTTTCAAAACGTGTAGACCAAAAATTAAGAAAGAAGTCCTAAAACATCACATAAACAAGAATTGAAACCTTTGTATAAAAAGGAAAAATAAGGAAACATATAGAAACTAAAACTTCCTGTGTCCATTAGTCAAGAGTTTTCGAACAAAACTAAATCCATCATTTGTTGAAAAGATTGTAACAGGCAAATCCAATTATTAAGTAACAGATTTGTCCCCATCTCATAATGGACTTTATTTAGTTGGAAAGCTCATGACTTACGGAGGTTTTAGTTTTTTTGCAGTTTCTTGTTTTCCATTCTGTACAGGTTTTATTCCTATTTAGGTGATGTTTCTGGTTTAGTAAGTATTGTATATTCTAAAATTTTATGTCTAAAGAAACCTTTAATGAACTGTGTTAACATTAAACGTACATGTTTGAAGCAAACTAATAAATGCTTCTTTGAGAGTATTGACAAACATTGACACATAAAATTACTTAAAGAGAAGTTATTTCACAGATTCTCTACTTTTCCCCATTTCAGATCTAAAATCAGAGAAGTGTAGGAATAGTACTTCAGATCTGTGTTTTTTGTCTCCCAAGAGTCAGATTAATAACAGCCTGGTGATGGGGCACTCGACTCGCAAACTGTTTATCGTAATTTCAAACCTTTCAACGAATATGCTCGTCTTTTTTATAATTGGGCATTATAATGTTTCGGTTAATTCTAGTATTCTAAGTAAAAAAGTAGCCCAGGAGTTGGCGGTGCTAATTAGCTGCCTTTCTTTCAATCTATCATATCTAAATTAGAAACGGCTAGAGCAAATAGCCCTCGACTAGTTTTGCAAGACATTTAACAAAAAACAAACGGACCTTTCACTAGGGCCCTACATGACTAGGTGGTTAAAATAGTCGACTCGTAATTCAAGGGTCACGGGTTGGAATCCCTCTCAAACCAAACACACTCGCCCTTTCAACTGTGGGGGCGTTATAATTTTTCAATCAATCATTGATAAAAAAAGTAGCCCAAGAGTTGGCGGTGAGTAGCGATGACAAGCTGCTTTCCCTCTAGTATTACACTGCTAAATTATTACGGACGACTAGCGCAGATAGCCCTCGGGTAGCTTTGTGCGAAATTAAAAAAACAAAAACCTTTCATTAGTACCAGAACTCGTCGCCTGGGTTTCGCCAGCTTTCGGTGTTTAGATTTAACATTTAAAAGTATTATACTGCGTATGGAAAAAAAGTTCCACATAAATCTTCTCTCTCATCATCTGTTTCAACCAATTAGCGTGGTTGAATTATTATTATATATTTTCCCTTCTGAACATTGCTAAGGAACAAAATGAAGAATTCCATGTCAGAAATATGACAGGTCTAACAGTAATACCTTGTAACAAGTGTAGTTAATTGTAATCACACTTCGCTAGCGTAGAAACGGTTTGTTTTGGAATTTCGCACAAAGCTACTCAAGGGCTATCTGTGCTAGCCGTCCTTAATTTAGCAGTGTAAGACTAGAGGGAAGGCAGCTAGTCATCACCACCCACCGCCAACTTTTGGCCTACTCTTTTACCAACGAATAGTGGGATTGACCGTAACATTATACATCTCCACGGCTGGGAGGACGAGCATGTTTAGCGCGACGCGGGCGCGAACCGCGCGATAAATTATGACATAAATTATGTCAATGTTACAGAAAATATTTGTTTTATTTCAATTATTTTGTTGACGTCGCGAAGTCTTTACATCTTTTTTATATCTTGATATAATTGGAAGCGGCCTCTTATTTTAAGATACTAAAATAAAAAGTTTGTTCTATTTTTTTATTTTGAATTTCGCGCAAAGCTACACGAGGGCTATCTGCGCCAGTCGTTCCTAATTTAGCAGTGTAAGACTAGAGGAAAGGCAGCTAGTCATCACCGCCAACTCTTGGGCTACTCTTTTACCAACGAATAATGGGATTGATCTGAACATTATAACGCTTCCACGGTTTGGTGTGACGGGGAAAATATTATCCTAAGTTACTTTGATAAAAAATACTGTTAGAATGATGCAGGATGGTGTACGCAGGTGGTTGTCCTCTCTTAGTGGTTGTGACATACATAACATGTATGTAGTCAAGACAACGGAATGACACAACAAGTGGTCTATTTCATCATCTCGTTTGTCGTATGTACTTTATTAAACGCTTTGCTGCGGGAAAATCATTAGTCAAACATCGTAAACTTCGTTTGTTTTTTATTTGACACAAATTATACTCTACATGTTTGACGTATGTATGCTCCGGTGTCTGTTTATAAGTTTTTTATGTTTTAAACATCAAGGATAAGCATTGTGAATTTCATTTGCGCCGTCGGGAGGCATCTAAAAGTACATGAAAATCAACGAATATGACCTCCTATGTCCTATGAGTTAACGGTAACATAACGAACTTGAAACGGTAAAATCTAGGATTCGATTCTCCAAACAAGACCGAGTGTGGACAAAGTTCAGCTTTGCACTGAGAAAATATCAACTAATTGAAATAATTTAATTT
Source organism: Carcinoscorpius rotundicauda (assembly GCA_011833715.1). NCBI lineage: Eukaryota > Metazoa > Arthropoda > Merostomata > Xiphosura > Limulidae > Carcinoscorpius > Carcinoscorpius rotundicauda. Next base: position 15,327,122 of record CM022392.1, on the reverse strand, counting down.
TCATTAACTATTTTTCATGTTTATATGAACAAAAGTCGGTTCTATTTTCCATCTAACTATTTTTAACATTAAGTAAGTTTCATTTGATTTTTTTTTCAAAACTTAAAACAAGTGTGTTTTCTTATAGCAAAGTCACATCAAGCTCTCTGTTGAGCTCACCGACGGGAATCGAACACCTGATTTTAGCGTTATAAATCCGTAGACTTACAGCTGTACTAGCGGGGGGTGATTAAAATGAGAAAATAAGATATTGATCCGTTGATCGAACTTGGACAGAACGTGCTCATTAACAAGACATGCAAATTGTTTTCAGCGTTTTCCAAATAAAATAGAGGATGTAACTAAACGTAAACCTTTTGAAGTTATTTTTCGATAAAAAGTTCACTTTAAAAAAACAATTCGAAGCGCAAACATGCGTAAAAAAGACATTTAGAAACCCAATCAAAATTTTATTTTTTCTTTTAGAACAGTTTAGACGTAAAGATTCTTCAATAATATGAGAGTAGAATGAGATATAATATTCTTTTATTATTGAGAGAAAAGGTTGTGCATTAGATGATAGAATTTTCGGGAAAATCTTTACCCCTTACTCGGTGGCTCAGTGTTAAACTTTAGGAGTTGATTACTCACTGTACACCGTGCCAAAGAATCTTATTGTGTAGCTTTGAGATTAAAAATAAAACAAACAGAGCCTTGTTTTTTTTTCGTTACCTGTTGCTAAAACTCGGGTTTCAGTTTTTCTCGCGATGGATTCAGGGCAAGACAGTCCCTTGTGTAGTTTTTTGCGTTTAATAACAAAGAAAAAAAATTTCGTTTGTTTTCAAAAACTCGGAGAGCTTTAAGTTAAACAACTACTGTGTACAATAAATCACGTACTTTGATCTCTCGAGAATTTAGGTCACAAGTAATATTATATTTCTGGATTGTTAGTGGAACTTCCTGTGTCTTTATGTGAGCTCTTGTTTCTTGTTTTTCACCCTACACCAGCGTTAGGTTTTGTTTAAAAGTTTATGACTCTCTTCCACAAAAAAAGACGAATACGGTTGCGAAGAAGAAATAAAAATACTCGTTTTATTTTAAATACAATTATATAATCAAGGACTTTTGTCTTATTAAAACGCGTGAAATAATATTTTTTATGTTTAAAATATTTGTGCCCAGTCTGATGTAAGAAGTGTAAGTAAGTCCACCAAAATTTCATCGTCAAAGGGATTTTTTTTATAAAGACAATTCGATAACAATTATATTCATGAGAAAAAATGTGTCTAGATTGGTTGAAGCAAGAAAGTTTCTTCATATCTTAATATTTCAGCAATGAGATGTATTTAACTTTTTATTACTTTTATACATCTTATTTCTGAATAGCATAAAGAAGGTAGGTTGAAAATATTTTACAAAAATGTTTTAGACCCTTACAAGTCGTTACAGTCTATGGTGCTTCCTTCCAGTCATGCTGTATCTGAAGACCGTGCATCTTCTCAATAATCCTCAGCGTAGTTCCCATTTCAAAAACCTCTTTCGTTAGACTGTCGCGTCCAAACTCTCCATTTCTGAAGGATTTCCAAAATATTTCTAGGGTAGAAGGAAAGTGGCTCTCAGCGCCCATTTATTCAGTTCGATCGCACATAAACTGATAACCATTGCTTCCGGCGACTTGACCAGTATACCACGAATGGGATAACATGAATACCTGTTTTATTCTCCAACTGCTTGAGGTGTTCAACGGTTTAATGGTAAGTATGACTGGAAGTCATGTCTTGGTGAATATATATACTTAAGCCTTACGTCCTTACAGTCTCCTGCTGGTACAGAGGTAAGTCTACGGATTTAGAAAGCTAAACTCAGGGGTTTGATTCCCCTTGGTGGACTCAGAAGATAGCTAAATGTGGCTTCACTATAAGAAAACACACACACGTACATACAGTCATGTGAAAAAGGCAGGACACTCTGTGAAAGCCTGTGTATTTGTGTAACATTTGTGGATATATAGATATTTAATCTCAATTTTAACAATACTGAGAGATTATAGGAATATAACTAAACAATTAAGAAAATATTTTTAAGATCTTCTGTAAATGTAATGCTACAAAAATGCATATTCAAACTGAGGAGAAATTAGGACACCCTACCCCCTAATAGCCAGTGTTATCCCCCATTGGCTGAAATAACTGCAGTGAGACGCTTCTTGTAGCCATCTCTGACATCGATTTCAAGTAAGTTTGCCCCACTCCTCAATGCATAATTCTGTCAGCAGTGAGATGTTTGAGGGGTTTCTTACATGTACAGCCAGTTTTAAGTCACCACACAGCATCTCAATGGGATTAATATTTGGGCTTTGACTCGGCCATTCCAGGATTATCCATTTTTTTTAGTTTTCAGCCAGTCCTCTGTGGATTTACTGGAATGTTTTGGGTCATTGTCGTGTTGCAGGGTCCAGTTCCGTTTCAGCTTTAATTTTCGTACAGATGGTCTCACATGATCCTCAAGCACCCTTTGATACACAGCAGAATTCAGAGTGGATTCTATGATTGTGAGCTGTCTAGGTTCTGCTGCAGCAAAACAGCCCCAAGCCATGACACTTCCATCTCCATGCTTCACAACTGGTATGAAGTTTTTATCCTTGAATGCTGTATTTGGTTTACGCCAAACATGTCCTCTGTTCTGGTGTCCAAATAATTTAATTTTGGACTCATCTGTCCAAAGAATATTATTCCAGAAGTCTTGGTCTTTGTCTACATTTTCTCTGGCAAATTTAAGTCTGGCCTTGATGTTTTTCTTATAGAGCACAGGTTTCCTTCTTGCACACCTCTCATGCAAGTTACACTTATGCAGTCTCTTTCTGATTGTAGAGGCATGCACTTTCACAGTAGCCAGAGCCTGCTGTAGGTCCCGTGACGACATGTTAGGGTGTTTGAAGACAAATATTAGCATCTTGCAGTCTGCTCTCGGGGTGAATTTGACTGGACGACCAGACTTGGCAGTTGTTTTGAAAGCCCTCCACATGTTGACTATTTTCCGGACAGTAAAATGGCTAATTTCAAAATCTTTTGGGATCTTTTTTAAATCTCTTACCAGACTCATAAGCTGTTACAAGTTTCTTTCTGAAGGCCTCAGACACCTCTTTTGCTCTCACCATGGTGCTCACTCTCACTTCAACACTTAGGATCATACCAAACTAAATGTCTGAGGTTTAAATAGGGCAAGCCTCATTCAAAATGCTGAGTAACGATCTTTTAGCCACGTGCACCTAGTGTGATACACCGGTGTGTGAGTTGAGCCATGTTATGTGGGTATAAATGTGGAGGTGTCCTAACTTTTTCTTCAGTCCGAATATGCATTTTTCTGGCATGATATTTACAGAAGATCTTGAAAAGTCTTTTCTTCAGTTTTAATTGTTTAGTTATGTTCCTATAATCTGTCGGCATTGTTAAAATTGAGATTAAATATCTATATATACAAAATTGTTACACAAATACGCAGGCTTTCATAAGGTGTCCTAACTTTTTCACATGACTGTACGTCCTTACAGACTGTATTGAGTACTCTTGGTTGGGTATCGTGGACGGCATTTGCCACTAACTTGGACACGATTTGTTGCAAGTATCTTTATGAAATGTCTTAGTGACCCAAACAAATCCGTGTTCTGTTTCAAGTATCTTTATGAAATGTCTTAGTGACCCAATCAGATCCGTGTTCTGTTGCAAGTATCTTTATGAAATGTCTTACCGACTCAAAGAGATCCGTGTTTCTTTGTTTTAAATACATTTAAGAAAAATGGAAATTTTAGATCCCCGATTGAAACACACCTTTAACCCTGGTTTAGCCAGGTGGTTAAGGCATTCGATTCGTAATCCGAGGGTCGCAGGCTCGAATCCCCGTCACACCAAACATGCTCGCCCTTTTAGCCGTGGGGCATTATAATGTGACGGTCATTCCCGTGATTTGTTAGCAAAAGTGTAGCCCAAGTGTTGACGGTTGGTGGTGATGAGTGGTTGCCTTCCCTCTAGTCTTACACTGCTAAACAGATAGCCTCGTGTAGCTTTTCGCGAAATTCAAAACAAAGTATGCCAAACACAACTTTATTTTCCCAGTTTATCAATATTTCGCATAGAAAAGTGTTGCTGCATAGTTCTGTCAAAAATGATATTTTCATAGCGACTTTATATCTTGTTTGTCATTTGTCTCTCAAAGTTGCATATAACGTACTCGTCTCTGCCTTTATTTTAACATTTTACTTATACAAAACAGGTACTGTATTAAGGTTTATTAGCAAACCCAGTTGCACACACATTAGTTTTACAAAGAATGATATTCATTTAAAGGAGTTTTAATAAACAACATAAAAATTATAAGCACAAATCTGTATATTTCCACACAAACAACATGTGTATTAGTTTTTCGAACGGTAGATAAAAGCTTCGCAAGCATTGTTCATGAACAACCGTGTATTATACGTATATACGGAATGTTTGTACGTAAAAAGAGACTCGGAGACCAAACCCAGGACTTCTGAGTTACCTAACAGTACGAGTTATTCGATTCTATTTTCATCCATAAGGCTTTATTACTTTGCGCATAATGTTCATACTATGTTGTGTAGCTACGGTCAGGCCGTTAGGGGGTTAATTTAATACAATTAAAACAAATTATACAAGGTTGGCATAGGTATTAAAACTTTAATTAAATTATGGAACGACGTTTTGACCTTCTCAGATGATATTCAGGCTAACAAAGGGATATTGTCACTGATACAAACTGTCTTTGGTAACCTAGGAAGGTCAGAACGTTGTTCTGTACTTTATTTTGATTAAAGCAGCCGTCTTCAGAATATATTTTAACTTCAAGTCACCATGAAATTATACAAAGCTTTCAGTGATGTCGAGAAACCCACTTGTTGAGAATTTTATATGCAAAAAACGGCTCTTTTGGGCTCAGAAAACACTTCAAATAGAAGAGCGAACATTTGGAGTGTTTTCTGAGCCCAAAAGAGCCGTTTTTTGCATATAAAATATATACAAAGTTTTATTACATTTAGATAGATTATTGTCGACTTTTTCGCAAACTAAAAATGTTTCTTTGAAGTCTCCTTTAACGTGATTCATCTTCTAATTAAAATTTAATTCGGATTGCATTTTAATTTTCTTAAGGTAGATTAGATCATTAGATCTTAAGGTAGGTTAGATCAGTCTAGGTGGGTTTTTTAGGTTCTTAATTTATTATCGCTTTTAATTTACTTGTATCACTTGTTTTAACTAAGACGATGACTTGTTTTTCATGATGCAAATTTCATGTCTTACTTAGCAAACAAAATGTTCTTAATACTATAAATAAACGACATTATAGTACGAATGTGCTCTTTATATTTAAGTAGACAAGCAACCTTTCACTTTACCTCTTCTTCGCGAGCGTTCGCTAAAATACAAACCGGAACTTAAAGCAGAAAGCTTTAAACAGTCGTTTATTTCTAGTATTAGTTCGTCTTGTATACAGCAATATGTACTAAGAAATTTAACCAATGAAACGTTCTTGTACAACTCTCGTGTGTTTTTTGTTGCATCTTTAGATTGAAGCTAACCTTTTCCTGCATGATGGAGATGGAACGCTATCCGTTAGACACTCAAGTGTGTGATATCGAATTGGCATCATGTGAGTCCACTTTCTTTAGATGTTTGTTTGTTTATTTGTTTTTGAATTTCGTACAAAGCTACTCGAGGGCTCTCTGTGCTAGCCGTCCCTAATTTAGCAGTGTAAGACGAGAGGGAAGGCAGCTAGTCATCACTATCTACTGGCAACTCTTTTACCAACGAATAGTGGGATTAACCATCAAATTATAACGCCCTCATGGCTGAAAGGGCGAACCCACAACCCTCAGATTACGAGTTGCACGCCTTAACACGCTTGGCCATGTCGGCCCACTTTCTTTAGAAGAGAGATCATATTTAAAATCTCACTCAACACCTGAAAATCAATTATGTTATAACTGACTTTTAAAAGGACAGCTTATGAATAAGATCAAACGTTTTTTTTTTTTGTTTAAAGAAATGATTACGAGGATAAAAGAAATTCAATTAAAAACAGTTACGTAAAAACAAGTTGCCTTCGGTGTTTTTGTTTAATTGCCCATATGGAAGAATGTGACTTTCCCAGCTAATCTGGTTAATGCCTTTGTTGTATAAAAATGAAATACCTGTATTGCGGGCTCTTTTGTTCATTCTTTAAAGCTGTGTTTTTCATTGTTTTCGTGTCATAATATTCTTCTTTATCTAATATATACCACCGACTTAATAAGCCAGAAGCAATGAATCTTATAGGACAATAAAAGTGAGCTGTAATTAAAAGTAAAGCCTAAAAATTATAAATGTTAACCAATTTCTACTCACAAATACTTTTGTTATAAATAAAATCTGACTATAGTCCCTGAGAAGATACGGTATTCTATCCCTACGAGAACCTTCCACGTCGCTAACTTTAAGTTAACATTCGAATATCACACAAGAGTAAGGTGTTACATCGTTCCTATAGTTTCATCATAACGCAGCTAGCTATCAAAATGTGCCTCTTAAGTTTACGATAAAGAACAGAAAAACCACCAGAAAAATTACTAAACAGTAGGTCTTTAATTGCAACAACAATTCTATCACAGTAATAGAGATTAATAACTTAAGAAATTATGAGTTTTATGACAGAGGGATCATAATTGTTTTTATCTTCTGCATTATAACAGGGCTTAAAACTGCTAGTTATGATAATCAAATAAAAATATCAAAAATATCGAATATAAAAAAGAAAAGCCAGTGTTTAATGGTATATAATAAATGTTTAATATAATAATAATGATTATTTTAGAAAATATTGTTAAAAATAAATAATATAATTTGAATCTCACATGAGACTAAGGTGCTATAATATAACACGAAATATAACATTTCATAATTTCATATTTCATAACAACATTTATAAATGTTTAAAATATTACATAATAATTAAATAAAACATTTACTCAATAGGCTACCGTATAAAGATGAAGGAAACTTGAGATTATTCTAATAAACTCGTTATGTTTTCACGGTTTTGTTATCTTTACACAGTAATTTATGGAGTAAGTCATTCAGTGTATTTTGGAAATGAAGGCAGTCTTATTTTTAAACGTTTATTTCGTACTATTAAAATTTATTTGTCTTTTATCGTCTGATTTACTTAAAATTTATATAAGTGTCATTTTAACCTTAGAAAAACTAATAGTCGACACAGAAACACCAGGTACTCAGACGTATTAATTATTATCTATTCACTTTAAAGAGAAATTTCCTTTCAAGTCAGAGTAAACGCGAGTTCCCAAATCGAAGAAATAAAAACTCCAACTAAACACATAAATTTTACTTTAATTCCTATTCAACACATAGATTTTACTTTAATTTTCATTAAACACTGAGGTTTTTACTGTAATTCACATTAATCGTACGGGCTTTTGCTATAATTTCCATTAAACATGTGAGATTTTATTTTCCATTTAAATGCATAAATTTTAATTTTTATCTGTTTTATCACCCCCAGTGACACAGCGGAATGTCTGTAGGGTTACAACGGTAGAATTCAGGTTTTGGTACCTGTAGTGGGCAGAGCACAGATAGACCATTGTATAGCTACGTGCTTAACTTCAAACCAACAATAACGTGTGTTAACAATCTTTTACATTTGGTAATCATGCATTCAAGTGAAATGGTTAAATACTTCATATAAATATATGTTTAGTCAACATAACATGATTGAATATTTGTGTTTTCTTTTTATGAAAAAGCCAATGAGGTTTTCTGATACCGTCCCTACATTTCAAACGACTCAACCAGAGGGAAGGCAATCAGCCAAAAGCTTCTCACTACCTACTATTCACAATAAAGGATTTACTGTCACTCTTATAATGCACTACAGCATAAAGAGCGAGGAATACATTGTGATATTGCTGGAATTCGAACGCGGTTCTTCAATTCCAAAATCCGTAACCCTACTGATGGATAATCTACACTTTTTTTTATAAAATGTTATTTTAAAACATGTTCTAAATTATATCCACACTTTACAATTTAAAATGTGCACTTGCTTTTTTAGTTATTAATTACACTACTCGTCTTTCATTTCGTTAAACAACTGATAATCGATATACACCAACCCTTAAGGATCATATAACCTAATGTTAAAAAATAATATTTTATATTGTTATCTTATTAGCTCTTGTAAGCTACCGCAAGGAGTAAAGCTAAGCCGAACATGTAAGAAAGAGCGAAACAGAGCTCTTGCCGTTACAGTATAGCTGTACAATGGCAGTAAGTTACTTTGCAATGTACTAATAACCATTCCTCTTATCCTTATATATATATACAACAATTTTCAAATAAATATTTTTATCAAGTATTAAACAGTTAGTTAAAAGATATATTGTACAGATGCAGACAGACATACACTTTCAAAACACATTTAAGGATCGTGTAGCTGACGGCTAGATATATATTTGTTTCGTCTGTTTGCTTGGAATTTTCGTCCGAAGCTGTTTCTTTGTTTTGAATTTCGCACAAAGCTACTCGAGGGCTTTCTGTGTTAGCCGTCCCTAATTTAGTAGTGTAAGACTAGAGGGAAGGCAGCTAGTCATCACCACCCACTGCAGAATCTTGGGCTACTCTTTAACCAACGAATAGTTGGATTGACAGTCATATTTTAGCACATTCAGGCTGAAAGAGCGAGCATGTTTGGTGCAATCGGGATTTGAACCCGCGAATTTGATATTATGAGTCGAACGCCTTAACCCACCTGGCCACTCGGTAGGAATGACATATTCTATTTGGGTTAGAGTACTCAACTTGCAATCTGAGGGTAGCAAGTTCAAATCTCATCCTCGAACCTGCTTGTTTATTCAACCACAGAGGAATTATAATGTGATGATTAAACTCCCTCTTCGTTGGTAAAGGCTAGCTCAAGCGCTGGCGGTGAGTGGTGTTGAATATCTGGTTTGTTTAACATATCAAAACTCTCAGGAAGCCCTCGAGTAGTTTTGCGCGAAATTCAAAGAAAGAAAAAAAGTGTATTATATATATTGTAAATCACTCACACAGTATAATGGCACGATTGGAGTATAAGTTCACACGTTTTTCTTTTAGTTTCCAAGACTGTCCGAGAGGTAGAGCTGCAGTGGCTGAACGAAAAATCAGTATCAATGTACAATGGTCTTAAACTTGCACAGTTTGAACTGAGGCAGGTGAGCCTGGCGGTGTGCAAAGAGTCCTTCCAAATCGGTGGGTAACCCTTGCTAGGTGCTTTAGTTGTAAAAAGTACTGTCCTGTAACATTTAGTTAGATTAAGTATGAAGTCTTCAAGCATCTGATACGATGTATATTACTGAATTAGTGTTGTAGAGTTTTTTGCTTCTAAAATTTATAATAATATGTCCTTTTACTTTGTTTTAAAGATACTGACAAGGTCATTCATCCTTTTAACTTTATGATTTTTAAAGTTCGATATGTAGATTTCTCCCTTTTATTAATTAAACGGTAACCTTCTAATGTTGTTAGGTCACTGAAAATGTCAGTTACTTTCTATAAGATTTCTTTGTAATAGGTCAAGAAATAAAATGCAAATGATTATATTTCCTGTTACATTCGAATCACGTCTAAATATAACCGGAGATTATAAAGTTGTTCATTGAGATGTTCTATATAATTATTTATTATATAGAATTTATTAACATGATTCATTTTTGACGAATGTACTGATTTTGTAAATCTGTTTATGATAAATTTTTAAGATGAAATTGAAATTTTAATAATGCCAAAGTACATCATAAAAGAGGGATTAGGGTACTATAACTATAAATATTTAAGTCGTAAACAAAACGCATTAAAATTAAACAAAATACGCTTCATATTTAAGAAAAAGGGAACAAGATACAATGTAGGATTGTAAAATGTTCCTATGTTTTGAGGTGACTGATAATGTAGGACCTACATTGCGGTGGGGATACACCGTCTATCAGTCTTAACCATCAATTCGCTAGTCTTACATAAGAAGATTAGAGATTAGGAGAATGAGACGTGGGTGATCAAGCACACGACGTCTCATATCTATACCACCCTTCACTGTTTGCAGACAGTTGTGGGAAGGCGACTGCTCTCCCAAGTTAAAATAAGAATAAGAAAAATATAAACATAAAAATATGAGAAATAAATAAATAAAAATAAAATAAAAAATGAAACTAAAAATAAAATACAAAATAAGGAAAATAAGGTGTTACCATTTGGCGGTAAGTAAGATAAAAGTTACCTATTGAAGCTAATATTCCTGCCCTTAATATGGTAGATGCATTAATTTACACGATATCACCAAAGTGATAGTTTACTGTGACTGTCGTGTTTTTATATTCCGCTCAAGGTGTACATCCGTATAATGTGGTGCCGAATTTTTAAATAATCATATATTTAACTAAAAACAAATATTGTATATGTTTTGACATTTGACAAATATTACTATTAATATGAACAGCCGAGTTAAAGTAAACACTGTATGACCAATATTTCAACCTTACTGTGTCTACTATGTCCTATACAGACAAAGTATTAACCCAATATCAGTGCTATTTAGACCGTCTAGAATACGTCACACTCAGTAGTGGTTTAAACGCTATTCATAACAGCAAACCGGTTGACAACAGCTGTTAAGATGTGAACTTAACTGTGTATGAGATATAAAACAGTTGTGTGAAGTCAGCATTCATTAAGCCTTAACATACTGTCATTGAACTCATATTTAAGAATCATACTTTTTTAAGAAAAAAATTGCAATATTTCATATGACATATTAGAAAATTGTATTGATGGGTATTAGGATCAAAAGTTGGGTATCAACTGAATACCATGAAACCGATGAATTCATCTTGAAAAACTTTATTGTTAATTTTAATATGCGAACTGCGAAGTTTAATTTCAAGCAAAAGGTACTTTTATGTTTTTAAGCCTAGAATATAAAGGCCCGTAACTGTCCTTAAGCCTAACGTTTATGTTTAACTTAACTTGACAGTGATTCTCTGAAATATCTATCTACTCGAAGACGTTTAACCATCCTGTTCACCTACGTTTATTTCTAACTGCTTTACTAAGCTGAATATTTACTAAATAAAAATACTTACGTATTTAGTGAATATAGTTTTTTTGTACAAATTAACATTAAAGTTTTATAAATTTTTAGTAGTTTTTAAAAATTTACAGTAACTTTAATGCCTATGCCAATAGATTTGGTTTAATGATTACGAATATGAACCATGAACACAAGTTAAAGAATTTGATATCAAAAACGAGAAATCATGGAAAGCGAAATATGAACTTCTTTCACTACAATCTCGCAATTAACCCTTTACAGAACAAACTTCATAATCATAACACGATTTTATTAAAAAAAAAGGGGTACTTAAGACTCTAGGATGTATTATACTCCACTGAAATTTGTAGTATAAATATTACTCTATACTCTTAAATTCTGTGAAGTATAACAAACAAGACTCTGACGCTGTGATGATTCAGATTTTTTCACAGGTGAATACAGCTGCTTACAGGCCAGACTTGACCTTAAACGATCCATTGGTCATTATCTTGTCCAGTACTATCTTCCTTCGACCCTCATTGTCTTTATCTCATGGGTTTCCTTCTGGCTCGACGTTGACGCCATTCCTGCTCGGATTACACTAGGTGTCACCACTTTGCTGACCATTTCATCCGAGAGTAGTGATCAACAGTCCAATCTTGCACCGGTTTCTTACGTCAAGGCCTTAGATGTGTGGATGGGCACGTGCACTTTTTTCGTTTTCGCTGCCTTGATAGAATTCACTTTCGTCAGCTACTTAGCAAGAAAACGGGGAAAGGTCCAGAAATTTAAATCCGAAGATGGCGAAGTTAGAGCTACTTTGATTGTGCCCGTAAGTTCTTTTTAATATTATCAATTAGTCCGCTTACACGAGAGTTAAATGCTGTCTCATATTTGTTGTATTTTTTAGAGTGATAATGTTTTTACAATATTTTTGGTTTAAGTACAAAATATCAATAAAGTACTCAAGGGGGAGATGAAGATTACTGATTATACGAACTGTTTGAAATAATATAATTTAAATATTCATTTAAATTTGGAAAAATAACACGTTTCATTTATATTTATTTTTGTTTATTTTGTGTTGAGGCCCGGCATGACCAGGTAAATTAAGGCGTTCAACTCGTATTCGAGGGTCGCAGGTTCGAATCCCCGTTGCACCAAACTCACCCTTTCAGCCGTGGGGGCATTATAATATGACGGTCAATCCCACTATTCGTTGGTAAAAGAGTAGCCCATGAGTTGGCGGTGTGTAGTGATGAATAGCTGCCTTCCCTCTAGTCTTACACTGCAAAATTAGGGACGGCTAGCACAGATAGCCCTCCTGTAGCTTTGCGCAAAATTGAAAACAAAGAAACAAACTTTTGTTGATGGTATGTAAATGAACCTGTTCAAGCATATATATTTGTCAGTTTTGTGATTTATATCGTATTTCGTGATATAAACCTGATTATGTTATAGAATAGCATGTAGTAAGAGATAAAAATGTTCTCTTTTGTTTTCCCGATTCTAAACTTCACAGATTATGATTTTCTGGATAACTCTCAATCTAATATATCCGTTTTGTCCATTTCTTGAAAACATTTAGTTTCTGTTCGGTTGGGTGCAATACTTTGGAAAGATGAATATATTATTGGACCAGGACAATATGATAATCGCGTATAGGCCTAATTGCATGATTGCTATGGTACGTGCAATTCGTTTAAATATGTTTAAAACCTAATAAGCTTCGTTAGTTGTATATTATATAATCATTGCTAATTTTATAGCTTTACAAATAGAGTAACAAAATAGCTATACTTGTTTTAATTTTTTCCTCTTGGAAAAGAGAGAATATAATCTTTTGGACCCCCCATCTCGCCATCGCTTGTATCTTCTCTTGTGTTATAACGTGTTAGCCGGCCTTGCACGTAAGTTATGAGGTGTTATGAGTTAGCGAATTTTATCCCTGAAGTTGGGTTGTCTGTTTGCAAAGTGATTCGTCTTTTATTGATCAAAAACAAAAGTAAACATCCTCGTTCGGCTATCTTGAAATTCAGTTTATTCTAATGAATAATCTAGAGGAATTAAGTTTATCTAATTTAATACGATTAAGCATTACATAAATTCGAATGCGAAAACGATCTCATATTGAAGTTAGGTACATTCATTATACACAGGGTCGTAGATCCTGGGAGGGGTTGGGTGCGAAGGAGGTGCATACAATCATTCCCCCTACAGTTTGGTCTGTTGAATTGTTTTATTGCATCACAGGACTACAAATTATGTGTCTGTTCTTCTGATTCTCGTGTTATAACCAATCGAATTACATAATTAGGCCTAGATGTAGGCTTTTTCAGTAGCCGAAATGTACATCTTTAATATATAGACGTGCTTCGAAAGTTTTCGATCTAAGCGATAATTCGTAAGTATCAGTCAGTAGGCCTAAGTATACATGCAAGTATCGTGGCAACAAGATTACTGTGACTGCATATTTACAGCTCTCAGGTTCACTTAATCAGAGATTACCAATTTGCAAATTGAACAGTCCACATAAGTGGTTGCAAAAATCATCCCCCCCATCGGGTGTAAAAAATCTACGCCCCTAATTATACATCTGTTTGGTGTAATAAAGTATTCACTGGTGTTCCATTTATATTATTTATCTAATATATATTGTTAAATATTGTATGCAGACTTAAAAGCGTTCACATAAAGGATTGCGCGGGTACCGTTTCGAAGTTTTTCTTCTTGCTTCACTGGTAAATAAACACATCAATCTTGTTTTGAATACTCTAGCACAAAGTAATGTCTATTGAAGTATAAATTGTCCTTTTTAAAAATAAATAAGCCATTAATAATTCTGTTACGATTTCACAGTTTTTTAGTTAATGTTTTCTCTCCCCATCGGCATTCAGCAATAAGCTCGAATATTTATAATGTAATGTTTAGTGTTTGATCCCTGCCACGAAGACAACGTAGATAGCTATTTGTGCAGCTTTGCACTTAAACAAGGTGAATGAATATTTTCGTGTTATTTACTTTCTTTTCTGAAGTACGTGATAAATGGACTTTTCGTGTTAAAAAGTAACTGATAGCTTGAAGCTGTGAAACAGTTTTCTATTGATTTCATATAGGTAACTTTATAGAAAAATAAGAAATAAATTTGACAAATAATATAGAAATAATTTGAGATCCTGTCAGAGGAAACGAAACTTTATAAAATAATCTTGCTTAATTATCCATAAATTGTATTTTCTGATAAATTACCTTACGTCCATGAGTAATATATATATATATATAGAACAAAGTAAAACTAGGTGAAGAATCAAACATTTGAAGCGTAAATCTGAAAAACGTGAAAAATTAGCGTAGAAGGATTTGTGGTTAAATAAATAAAACCGACTACGGTGTTAACAGAGTTTCAAGGCAATGTGTTTTTATGAAGTTTCACAATGGTTCAGAAACTATGACGTTGGAATATAGAATTCTATCGTTACAGCGAACAGAGTAAAGTGGCCCATATTGCAGTTTTGGGCGAAAATAAATTAGCATTCAAATATATATAGAGTTTATCGAGAGAGAAATGGAGCAAATAACTAGAAATAATGACAAAAAATAACTCTTTGTAATTCAAAGAAGCAACGAGTATTAATATATATATATATATATATATATATATATTTCATAATTCACGGCGGTTTTCATCGATTTACATATTTCATATGATAATGCACTAAAATTTGGTTCTTATAAAAGATTTTCCTGAGTAGCTAGTTGTTCATAAAACAAGATAAACTTTCGAAACTTGATTACAAAATTCATTTTTACCAAATATGATACGGCTGTTGAAACTTAGAGACTTTGGATCGTGTACTTTTATAGCTGACGTTGTTTTTCCAAATTCAATATTTTACCTTAAAACTATCGATAATAAATTTGGTTTGAGATATTGTTTTGGGTGTTTACTTTGTACCTGAATATTTAGGCACGTATTTTTTTTAAACGCAAACATAGGCTATTTTTTTCTACCATTACTAACCGTTTGATGGTTACGTGATAAACTAACATGGTATAATGGTTTGGTATGTAACAACAGCATGGATAATAAGCAGGCAACAATAATGTGGAATCATGGAATGGTATGTAACAACAGCATGGTGTTGTAATAAGTCACTCAGCAATAACAGGGAAACATGATTAGTTAACACTATAGTATTATAATACGGAGTACATGGCATGGCCAGATAGCTAGGGCGCTCGGGTCGTAATCTTAGGGTCGCAGATTTTAATCCTCGTCACACCAAACATTCAAAGACAGTTAGTCATTACCACCCGTCGCCAACTCTTGGGCTACTCTTTCACCAACAAATAATGAGATTGACTGTTACATTATAACATCGTCACGGCTGAAATGGTGAGCACCTTAACCACCCGGCCATGCCGAGCCAAAAAGAGAATCAATACAGTTTATATAGTTGTGTAAAAACGCCTAAACACACAAATACATATATTTTTAAAAGTTTCATTTGTCTTAAATTGTAGGTTTCGAGTATGCAAGATGTGATGAACATCCGGGAAGTTTCTTCGCTGAAGCCGTTTCCCGCCAGTGGGTGTGCCAAGCGAATTGACAAAATCAGTCGAATTGTTTTTCCTTTTGGTTTCCTTATTTTCAACGTTTTCTACTGGCCGTATTATTTGTATTAATTTGGACTGTTTTCATTTCTCTTTACTCCGTATTTTTAACACGTTAAAATATTATATTACTTCACATTGTGCAAGGTAAGTCGTGTTGCTATATGTAACTTTTGAAAACTAAAATACGTCGTCGCTGTGTAAAACTGTTTCATTTATAGTTTTCCTGAGACATCGTTTGTCTTCTTGACGATTTTGAAATTTTTAGCCTTCGTGTTTAAGTGTTTTTAATTTGCATTAAAGCCCGTGATTGATTTTTAATCATATCATATTCTCGATTTAATTTTTTTTATTATAATTCGTATTGTGTGTGTATGTTTGGATGCATCGTTAATTACGAAGACACCGAGGTATTGATTCAGTGCATGCTAATCATTTTCGGTTTCAGTTTTGTTTCATACCGATTTATGACGTTATATACTTCTTTCAGTTTGTTTTATAGAAACGAAAGCAACAGCTTATGAGCCATCGTTTAATTCTAATTCATATAGTTACTATATTTTTAATTAACGTTAATACTTGTGTGGTGGCACTTGTTGTGATAAAGTAATATGAATATATATTACAGAAAATAAACCACAAAGCACGCGCGCACACACGCGTGTGTATGTGTTAACTAAAAGTTCAGAAAATATTTCTGAGCCTAATTTATAAACTCTACTTATAATCAGTTGCGTGTTTCTGATGTCTTTACGGTCGAGTAGCCCGTTTAGTGTCATTATCAAACGCATAAAGAAATTAATTTGGTGAATACAGCGCGTCGATCTCTACGATCTATAGCTTTCGTCAGTTTCTCTTATCAGCGAGGTCCAGTTTGATTTTGGTTCAGAATTAACAGTTAAAATCGAAGATGTTTTAATTAAGAGAGAACTACTTCAAACAATCGAAACAAAATCGCTTTTGAGAACTTCCAAATACCATCGAGTAAAAATAACAACAAGTAACTGTATTTGAAATGTATTTATATTTTATTTTAAAAATAAAAGGAACTTTAATCAAATTGTAGATATCCAAGTGAAACAGCTACTTACAAACTGTCAGATAACATACATTTAAAACAAACAAACATGGTAGTTTGGGGTTCCTGTAAAACTGTTTTTTTTGCAGAACAGGTATGTAGTGATGGAAACTAAAATAAAAATAACGTTGATTGTGCAAATGTTAGGTTTTGTTATTCAAGACACCTGAAAACTAGAGAAAAGGAGCCTTTCGATTTATTTAGGTTGGTTGGACTATTGAAACAGAAGCTTGTCTACGTTATTTTAACTGGAAATTATTCATTTTAAATGAAATTTCCTTTTATAAGAAAAAAACTCACTGAAACACGTTCACTGTCGCAATTTCCCACGTGTGATAAATCTCACAGACTTATTTTAAAAGCACTTCACTCTTACTTCTAGCTTCTTATAGATTTCCGTAAATTATACTTTACATTTTGTCAGAAGACTTTAACTTTTTTTTAATTAAAGTCTCAATACAATTATATTTTACAGTTAAAAACAAAAGGTCTTATACACTTGTGGAAAACATATACAAGTTCAGAGAGAGTAAATGTGACTGGTTTTAATAGCCGAACTTTAACTTAATTTATTACAGTTTTTATAAGGAGACTTTCAAGGATGTGCCATTAATGTTTTCACTTTTCCATTGGTGGTCATTTAGGAGAATGAGACTTTAAAGAAAAGTAATTATAAAGACTGCACAGAGTATGGAGTTTCTTTTCCGTTTCTGTATCAGTTGTATCACTGTACATACTGATTGTAATTCCTTATAATTTTGAATGCAGTGAAAAGTTTTTATTCAGAAAATCAATTTAATATGCAAAACCTGTAACAATGATGAACGAATTTTTGAAATTATTTAAGTACATTGTTATACACAAATAAAACTATCTAAATACGCTTTAAACTTATGCTTCACTTTACTTGAAAAAATAAATGAAAATTGTTTGAACTTCGTATCTTTGTGACTCTCTTTATAGCAAAACGTAAATTTCGTTAAACAATTTCGTTCCATGGAAAACATTTTTTTTTAAAAAACTGATTTGATCTTTTTTTCTCGTTGCACGTGATGAAATCGTTCACTGATTTGTTGTGATATTTATTTTAAATTTTTAGGCAGAGTCCTAAGATATTGAATATTTTACGTGAAATACTACTGCTTCATTTGTATTTTATAGATAACGTTTTGGGGCTTGCGTTGAGTCTTATATCTTATAGGATCTTCTTAGATCCTGAAACGTCGTGTCCAATTCAGAAAGAATGCATTAGGAGTTAATAACAAACTATTCAACAACTGTCATAGTAACCAAAATATAAAACAAGTGTTGTACTTCAGGACCATAAATTATTTACGTATCTATTTGCTTCTTCTGCGAGTCAACCACCTTATGAAACTACTTCTTCCAATTATTTTATTCAGCCAGCTATTCATGATTACACTCTGTTGATCAACATAGCAGTTTTTATTATATCTAATAAGCTTCTGTGAAAGATGGCAATTCTTTTAATAGATCAGCCAGTATACACGAACTTCAGCGTACGATAGCAAACTTAAGTAAATTAAAGGCATAGAAAGCTATTTAGGTTGTATCGGAAACTTCATATGTATGTTTTTAAACGAAACTTATATAATTCCAATTTCTTCCGCCATATTTCCCCTGAGAGTAATTGGGGAGTTTGAGATGTGCCCGAAAGCTTGCGAACTTTTGGTTTATTAGTTTTCGTCTACTTCAGATCCTCGTCTACTAGCTTGCAACTGCACAACGTAGACAGGCTGAAACTTATTGCAACTGTGTTTGATTTGTATAATTCTCCTTTGCGATCATATCCTTCACTTCCCTTATGAAAAATATTCTTCTAATGCACACAAATAAATGGCTCAGCGATAACTCTACAGGCTTACAACGCTAAAATTCAGGATTCAATACCCGTGGTTGGCAAACCACAGATAGACATAATATAATAAAATAATCAACTCAACCGTTTATTTATTAGCTTGAGATTTATTTGTATGTTTTAAATTTCGCGCAAAGCTACTTGAGGGCTACCTGCGCTAGCCGTCCTTGATTCAGCAGTGTAAGACTAGAGAGAAGGCAGCTAGGCATCATCACTCACCGTCAACTATTGGGCTACTCTCGTACCAACGAATAATGGGATTGGCTGCCATTTATAACACCCTCACGACTGAAAAGACAAGCACGTTTTGTGTGACGGGAATTCGAAATCGTGACTCTCAGATGACGAGCAGAGCGCTCCAAACACCTGGCCATTTCCGGACCCAGAACTAAGAATATTGGAAAAGAGTTGAATATCAATGTAAAACATTTATTTTCTCAGGCCCAGCATGACCAGGTGGGTTAAGGCATTCGATTCGTAATCTGAGGGTTGCGAGTTTCAATCTCCGTCACGCCAAACATGCTCGCCCTTTCAATCGTGGGGGCGTATTAATGCAACGGTCAGCTTCACTATTCGTTGGTAAAAAGAGTAGCCCAAGAATTAGCAATGGGTGGTGATGACTAGCTGCCTTCTCTCTAGTCTTACACTGCTAAATTAGGGGTGGCTAGCGAAGATATCCCTTGAGTAGCTTTGTGCGAAATTCTAAAACAATGATACTACTGCAAGAAGATAAAACATTGTACATTTTTTCACTTCTTGTTTGTCGTTATCAAGAAACTTAGTTGATTTATTTCTTTACGTTATCAAAAACCTAGCTGTTCGGTTTCCTTACCTTATCAAATATAGTTGCTTGGTTTCTTTACCTTATCAAAACTCTAATTGCTCGGTTTCAT
Source organism: Carcinoscorpius rotundicauda (assembly GCA_011833715.1). NCBI lineage: Eukaryota > Metazoa > Arthropoda > Merostomata > Xiphosura > Limulidae > Carcinoscorpius > Carcinoscorpius rotundicauda. Next base: position 15,307,537 of record CM022392.1, on the reverse strand, counting down.
CTGCGAAACTTACGAATGAGAGAGGTTATTTTCTTTTAAAAAACAAAAAATGGCTTCTATTCGATTATCCGCTTGGAGTTCCTTGAAATTTCTACTTATTTTCCCATGTTTTCAATTAAAATAATTTTTAATATTTCAGTCTCAGCTCAGTAACACCTACATATGAAAAAAACTAAACACAAAGTAGAGCGACTTAATTACTGGTTTCTTAGCTGTTAAACAACTTGAAAAAGAAAATAAAGCATTATTTGTGTTAGTGTATTTTTTTCTGACTGTATAGAAACATATGTGTAGTTATATAACAGTATATTTGTATTTGGACTTGTGTGTGCAGAAGCACCTACGTTATTTTCAGGTCGTTGTATGTGTTTCCATCACGACAATAGGAAATCAAATTAAACGTGTTTCCAAAATGTTTTCGCAAGAGGAGGTTTAGTCCAGAAATAACCAGCAGTGTATAAAGGTTTGTTTAGTATTGAACGATAGAGCCATCTCGACACTCCGTAGTTTTATTTCTCATCTGAAGATCCCTTGTTTCCTTAAAAATCGTCTGACTGTGTAAACAAATTTATGTAAGCAATTCGTAACGGAAACTTTCTATAACAAACGAAATGTACATTTACTCTGACGCCCATCGCTTTTTAAACTTAATCTTTCGTATTCAAGACTAAAGGTTTAGAAAAGCCTAGGTCTCCGGATTTACAACGCTAAAATCAAGGGTTCGATTCCCCTCGGTGGGCTGAGCAGGTAGCCCTTTGTGGCTTTACTATATGAAAAACACACACAGAAAAGCCTACAAAATATGTCCCATTTTTTAAAATTAATTTAGTTAATTTTTGCAAAGATTGTTTTAACACAAAACCTTTCATAGTATGTTTAAAAAATCAGTATATTTCTTCCTATGGATATTATATGTATAGAATGTGTGAAACTCTGTCTTGTTAAGGCTATCACAAGTAATAACATGTAAAATATTGAGCTTATGTGAATTTCATAAGTGTAAATTTTGTGAATTTATTATCTCCTCTATTTACCATAAGTGTAAAATGTGTGAAAAGGTGACATTTTGCGCTTTAGAAACGTATAACACACTTAATACAAAATATAAAGACAACGAATAAACATTTAATAATTAATAATTTTAGAACTGTTTTTGCTCGTATAATTTCCTATCAAACACACGAACCCAATAAAAACAAGGCCTGGCATGGTGGTTATGGCGCTCGACCCTCAATATGAGGATCGCGGGTTCGAATCCCCGTCACACCAAACATTCTCGATATTTCAATCGTGGGGGTGGGGGTATTATAATGTGATAGTCAATCCCACAATTCATTGATGAAAGAGTAGTCCAAGAGTTAGCGGTGGACGATGGTGACAAGCTGCCTTCCCTCTAGTCTTACACTGCTAAATTAGGGACGGCTAGCGCAGATATCCTAAGTGTAGCTTTACGCGAAATTCAAAACAAACCAATTAAAATAACAAAGTATGTAAATCTTCCAGTTTTTATCATTCCGATGCCTATTGTTGAATTAAAAACCTTTATATTCTGTTTAATTCATGATTTTAAGGTTTGTCGTCCAAGACTGAACACACCACCAATAAAATACAGTTTTATAGCCACAAGCAGGTTCACTTTATCAGCCTATTGGACGCAGCTGGAGTTTTTGTGTTGCTTGGTCTTTCAATTATAAAAAAAAAAACCAAACAACAAACAGCAACTGAATTGGAGACACAATTAAAGCAAATAGATAATGTTTATTACGTCAGCCGTAAACAAATCAAGGCTTCGCAATCACTAAGAATACACTGGTCAACATTCGAATATAACTGATTATTATAAACTTTTTGAACAATTGTGATAGCCGAAGAATAAATTCAGAAAACATCGTTTTTAGCCCGGGTAAATTTAGTTTTGTTTCCTTTAAAAGATTCCTTAAATTTTGAGTAAATATAAGTGTAATAAAATACATCTTGTCACATTTTGGAAAAGTGATTAGCAATGAACATATAAACAAATAAAATAATACGTTCATACATATTAAAGATATAATTACAGTGTTCACTTTTTTCCTTTTAAATTCAATTTTTCTGCACAATTCAAATATGTGTGAAAGAGCAAAAGTGATCGATCGTTCTTCCTTACCAATACAAAGTGAAAGAGGATATTTAATATTAAGAAAAGATGCTAATTAATTTATTCTAATCTAATATAAAACCTCGAGAGTTTGTTTGTTTTGAATTTCGCGCAAAGCTACTCTAGAGCTATCTGCGCTTGCCTCCCCTAATTTTTCAATGTAAGATTAGAGGGAAGGCAGCTAGTCATCACCACCCATCGCCAATTCTTGGGCTACTCTTTTACCAACGAATAATGGGATTAACCGTCACAATATAACGCCCTTACGGCTGAAAGGGCGGGCATGCTTGGTGCAACTGGAAACGAACTGCGACCCTCGGATTACGAGTCGAACCCCTTAATACGCTTGGCCATGTCGGGCCCCAACCTCGAGAGTCTAGAAGAATAAAAATATCTTACTTATTAAAGTTAATACGAAGCAAACAATTATCAATATTACACTGACATACGTTTAGAAGATACGTTTTGATAACATCTGAAACATTGTGTTTTTTGTATGTTTTTTAAAGAGTGCAGTTCCACTGTTTACATTCGTAGTGTATTCGTCCCCCAGTGGCTCAGCGGTATGTCTGCGGACTTAAACGCTAAAATCCGGGTTTCGGTACCCGTGGTGGGCAGAGCACAGATAGCCCATTGTGCAGCTTTGTGCTTAATTCAAAACAACAACAACAACAATCGTAGTGTATTTTGGCATTAGCGGAAGTATTATTTAGTTTTCCGGTACAATATTTAGTAATGTATTTTCAGATTAACACAGAGTATCGTTTCTGTCTTCCTGCATGACATATAGTAGTGTATATTCAGACTGTTCTGCATATTATTTATTTCCCGAACGTGATACTTGCTACGTTTAGTGTGTATATTGTTTCATCTTTGAGTATGGCATTTAGTAGTGTATATTCAGATTGCTTGGTTTGTTTTGAATTTTGCGCAAAGCTGCTCGAGAGCTATCTGCGCTAGCCGTCCCTAATTTACCACTAACGCCAACTCTTAGGCTACTCCTTTATCAACGAACAGTAGGATTCACCGCACATTATGACGCCCCCATGACTGAAAGGGCAGGCATGTTTGGTGCGACGGGGATTTGAACCCCTTGATCCTCGAAGTACGAGTCGAACAAAATGGATACACACAGTTTTCTTTTTTCACACAAATATATTTTAATATACAAAACAAAAACACTGAACAAAATAATACATTTTATAATAACGTTATTTTAAATAGTTATTACAAATAATTCAAAACTTTTACAAACTCACAAACAATATTCAATCTAGTCTGGAACATAGTATTTTATCGACAGTCCATGTGAGGTACAAATTACCTTTATGTTGATTGTTTTGTTTTTGTTTCTGAATTTCGCGCAAAGCTACTCGAGGGCTATCTGTACTAGTTATCCCCAATTTAGCAGTGTAAGACTAGAGGGAAGACAGCTAATCATTATCACTCACCGTCAACTCTTGGGCTACTCTTTTACCAACGAATAATTGGATTGACCATCACATTATCGCGCCCCCACGGCTGAAAGAGCAAGCATGTTTGGTATGACGCGGACTTCAACTCAAGGCTTTCGAATCACGAGTCGAGTGCGTTAATCACCTGGTCATGTCGGGCCTTTTTGGTTGTTACACATACACACTTCAGTTGACAGGAACGCTAGCTAGCGTGAGTATTTTTTGTGCTGAAATTGTTTGATGGCTTTCTTACAAATAATAACGCCGGAAGTTAATTCTCTGAAGTTGAATGGCTCGTAATGTTCCAATCTTTTACACGTTTCTGGGCAAATATCTCTAGTTTTCCGATCAATAAGCGTTTATCACAATTACAACTTCCGAAGCTTGTAGTTTGCTGACTATAATTGACCGGTAATATTTTATTACTGTTTATGTGTCTTATACTCAGGTGAGATTCTCAAATTTTCAACAATATTCGAAAATACGCTAGCGTTTTTGTGAAACATATACTTTTGATTCTTATTCTCAAGAATCTTTTGTAAATTTAAATAACAAGCAGGATTTGCGCAATAAACATTCAACAGTATACGTCATGTACACCAACTGAAACAAACGCAGATATTCAAATAGATGTCTAACAGTAAATCCGTTATAAATCATACACTTCTATGTCACATGAGGACGAATCCTAAAACAAACACTGAAACACTCACTCTTTAAATCATACATTTCGGCAAATAAAATTACTTTATTTCTGTTTCTACAGGGATTTTGAATTCCAAAAAAGCGATTAAATTGATCTGAGAAATTCGATCTTATTCTGAAGGATGGTCTTATGTATTTTTTATTCCGTAAAAAGACCTCAAAGGTTTGAAAACTCACTGCAACTACAGTGCTCCAGAAGATTTGAACTACTTCATAAAGAACCGAGCTGTTAAATGGTTTTTGAATATCCACTTATTTTATAACTTATACTTTCTGGCCTTTACTATGGTCTTCTACTGACACAACTGAGAATTAGATCACTATAATAGCCTACTTTTCTTCTAAATTCCTGATACACTTTTACCTAATTGAAGAATTCTAGCTACATCAGAAACGTGACATTAAAGTAAAGATAATGCAACATAAAAGAAGTTATACCGAAGTTTATTAAGTAGTCCTAATGTAAGAACACATCCTACATTTTGCTTACATACTAAAGGACTATATTATTAAGTTTAAATGATTATTAGATCGGTTACATATATAATTTTATCCTGAAAGAGAAAAACAAGTTAAATATAATCCACATTTATCAATACCCTGGAAGAGTAATATGATGTATCCAGCATTCGACACCTTTAAATTCTCATCATGGAGAACTCTAATTCTATAGAACCAGAAGAGTTCGATAATGAACTTTATAATCCTATTGAACCAGAGGAGTTCGATGACAACAAACTTTATAATCCTATTGAACCAGTGGAGTTCGATGACAACAAACTTTATAATCCTATTGAACCAGTGGAGTTCGATGATAACAAACTTTATAATCCTATTGAACCAAAGGAGTTCGATGACAACAAACTTTATAGTCCTATTGAACCAGTGGAGTTCGATGACAACAAACTTTATAATCCTATTGAACCAGTGGAGTTCGATGATAACAAGCTTTGTAATCTTATTGAACCAGAGGAGTTCGATGACAACAAACTTTATAATCCTATTGAACCAGAGGAGTTCCATGATAACAAGCTTTGTAATCTTATTGAACCAGAGGAGTTCGATGATAATAAGAATTGTAATATTATATAACAAGATAAGTTAAAGAATAAAGAAATTTAATCTTATGGAATCACAGAACTTCGAGAGTAAGAAACATTCAAATCATATAAAAGAATAATAACTATTCTAAGTACATGAACAATAAGAATTTCGTAACTTTTTATATTTAGTTGTTACCTTTAGTAATCTTGATTTTCAGAGAAACTAAATGAGAGCATCACATTCTAAACTAAAGGTTACTTACCTTCCTGAAACTACCTGCAACATTTCATGAGAAAATATTGCCTATTCTAGTTAATTCTTATTACAGAACTGTCTTAAGTAATACACATTTTATTTTTGTATATCTTACTTATGACCATAATGCAAAGTTACTTAATTTCTGAATAACTTATCGTTTTTATTACTTATTAGAACTTCAAAGAGAAAACCTTTCAATTTGAACAATAAGCTTATTTTATAAAGTTTTTCTATTTCACCTCTGTTAACAATCAAACAGAATTTAAATGTCTTTAAACTCCACTTAGTTTTCAGGTTTTTTTTACTTGTTCAAAATAATTTGCAAAAAGGCCTAGTTGGGATATATCGAGTTCGGAATTTAACCAAAATAACGTTTAAATACATAACTTCCACGCAATACGAAAAAAAAGAAGAAACGAATAAAACTGTTTAAGTTTCGATGCTTTCTCTTAAACAATATGAAAATTCAAGCAAGTTTCTGTAAATTATTCTCCTATAAACACCAACGTTCAAAGCAGTCACAGAAATTAGCTCGTTAACAAAGCTAATCTCGTAACACAGACTCCATTGGTCATTACCACAAGATAATGACAATACCACATTTCCATAGGGCATTTTAAGCACTGTTTGTATGTTTTTGTGTTTGAAATTTCGCGCAAAGCTTCACGAGGGCTATCTGCGCAAGACGTCCTTAATTTATTAGTATAAAACTAAAGGGAAAGCATCTATTCATCACCACCCATCGCCAACTCTTGGACTACTCTTTCATCAAACCATAGTGGGATTCACCGTCACATTACAACGCTCCTACAGCTGAGAGGGCGAGCAAGTTTGGTGTAACGGGGATTCGAACCAGCGACTTTCACATTACGAGTCGAACACCTTATTAACCTACCTGGTCATGGCTTACGAAAACTGTATTATCTGCCTAAAAAAATAAAGGACTGAAGAAGTGCATTACTTTACAATTTCGTATCATTTCCATGGCAAAATTTTGAAGAATTCACAAAAATAAGTTTAAATCTATATTAATGGTTTCTTCACGTTAATGTTTTGTTTTAATACAAGATTTAGACTGTAAAATTAGTGTAAGACAACTGAAAAACATTAAATAAAAGTCAAGACTAAACAATTCGTAAATGTCGATATTGTTGACTGGAAACAATAGTCAGAGGAGGAAATTAAGTCAAAAAATACATTGACTTTGAAAGGTCACTGACATTCATTTTGAGTGACAAAATTGTTATAAAAAACAATGTTTAATCGTACGCGATAAATGTTTAAAACCGAGACTGATTATGGTATTAAATCATAGCCAAACATTTATTCGTAATTCACTGCGTAAAGACAAAATCTTGCAAGTAAGCACAATCTCACAAGTTACTTCGTCATTATTATGACTGGTGTAATGGTTTGCAAGAGTTTGTTAAAGAATCACGAAGTCAGTTTTACATATGATGCACTCTAGTGGCACAGTGCTCTATGTATTGAAGTTATAACACTAGAAATCGGGTCTCGATACCTGTAATGGGCAGATCACAGATAACTTGCTCTCTGGGTAGGTTTGTGCTCAGTATCGAACTATATATTAATCTAATTTAAAGAATTTTGCGCCATCTATTAACAACATTTACCTCTAGTCCTTCAGCTTTATTTAACATTTAAGATTATTTTAATTAAATTTGATTATTTCAGTAGTTGTAACAAGCGTTAATAATTATTAAAATACAAGTGAAGCTCATAAACAGAAAAATTTGTTTGTGTTGTTGAACTGTCATAACTTAGCAGTGTAAGACTAGAAGGTAGGCAGTTAGCCATCATCACCCACCGCCAACTGCTGGGCTTCTCTTTTACCACCGAAAGTGTTTGTTTGTTTTTTAATTTCGCGCAAAGCTATTCGAGGGCCATCTGCGCTAGCCGTCCCTAATTTAGCAGTGTAAGACTTTGGGGCTACTAATTTGCCAACGAATAGTGGGATTGATCGTCACATTATAACGCCCCCGCGACACTCCGATTACAAGTCGCACGCCTTAACACACCTGGCCATGCCGAGCCTGTCTGAACGAATTACCAAACACAGGCTTTTGTCATCATTTAAACTATGTTGTCAAATCATGGAAGAGTTGTTAATCAAAACAATATATACAATAAATTGAATGCGGGAATATTTATATAGAACAATAAAGAGAAAAAAAATATATTTAGGTTAAATTAACCCTAAAATCCGGCATGGCAAAATGATTAGGGTGCTCGACTCGTAAACTGAGGGTCGAAGGCTCGAATCCCCGTCACACCAAAACATGCCTCGCCCTTTAAAATGTGGAGGCGTTATAACGTAACGGTAATTCTCACTGTCCATTGGTAAAAGAAGTAGCCCAAGAGTTGGCGGTGGGTGGTGGTGACTATTTGCCTTCTTTCTGCTCTTACACTGCTAAATTGGGGACGGCTAGCGCAAATAGCTTTCGTTTAGATTTGCGCGAAATTCAAAGCAAACAAATTAATGCAAAACTCGTAAGAAGCAATGAAACAAAGATCCCACCTTTAGATGAAAACATTAAAGAGATAAATGAAAAAAACTATTTAAGTACAACTTTTGAGTATTAATATTTGTATCGCACACACGAAACTATTCAAGTAATAAAATGTAATAAAAATAAATGTAAACAGTTAAGTAGAATTAGAGAGACAAGTTGTTAACAGATGGCGCAAAATTCCTTAAATTAAAATAATGTATGGAGTTGATCACGTGATTACAGGCCTCGACTCTTGCAAAATTTATATTTCACTTGTGATGATGACGAAGTGGGATACTGAATCATGTAGAGTGTATGAAAATGATTTTAACCTCGGTATTTTATATGGTAAATTATTGAGTAAATATAAATTAAATATGACGGTCAATTCCAGTATTCGTTGGTAAAAGAGTAGCCCAAGAGGTGGCAGTTGGTGATGATGACTAAGCTACCTTCCCTCTAGTCTTTCACTGCTAAATTAGGGATGGATAGCAAGAGAGCCCTCTAGTAGCTTTGCGCGAAATTAAAAAACAAACAAACACAACGTATATTTATGCAAGAGTTTGACGGGGAGTGAGGATCAAGAGGAACAATTTAAGGTGGTTTCATTCCTCAAATTTAGATGGCTACTGCAGTTAGTCGAAAGCTTTCAGTGAGCATAAGGCTTTGCTATAAATATCAATAATTAATAATAGATAATATTCTACATTTTGTTAATGCTGTAAAAACGAAAACGTGTTACGAAAGAAATAAACTCTTGAAGTGAATTAACCGGTCTCACGTATTTCTGTATCACGTTTGTGTCATCAATGAAATTTGCGCGTAGTTTTCCCTTGGGAATTTCCTGATTAATTATACTGTTGTCTTTTGTTTTCGGGTAACACCACCTACTACGGCAAAATTTAAGCAACTTTAGATAAAAAGTAATTGTTTGGTGATTTTAGGTCATAATTTTAGTTTTGTTAGTCTGGTATCTGATTTTCAAAAATTAAAAAATTAACCCATGATTGTTTAAGTACTTTGAATTCGTCACAAGCTGTTGTTGCTATACTTACGTATAAAAATAAACATTGTTTAATATCGAAACTAAATTTTATACAGTTTTGAAAATTTCATCGGTAATGATTAAGTTGTGATATGGCAATATTATGTAAAGACACAGATTAACTCGAAATGGGGCCTGGCATGGCCTAGCGAGTTAAGACGTGCGCTTCGTAATCTGAGGTTCGCGGGTTCGCGCCAAACATGCTCACCCTCCAGCCGTGGGGGCGTTATAATGTGAGGGTCAATCCCACTTTTCGTTGGTAAAAGAATAGCCCAAGAGTTGGCGGTGGATGGTGATGACTAACTGCCTTCCCTCTAGTCTCCCACTGCTAAATTAGGGACGGCTAGCACAGATAGCCCTCGAGTAGCTTTGTTCTAAATTATAAAACAAAACAAACCTTTAACTCGAATTTAATAGCCTAAATTTGAGCTTCTTGATCTCGGCATGTATGAATTAATTGAATTCAAGTTAAAATCTAAAAGTTCTATAATATGCCTTGTAGAACTCTATACCGTTAGTACTGGCAATTCTACAGATTTACAGCGCTAAAATCACGGGTTCGATTTCTCTCGGTGGCGGAACAGATAGCCCGACGTGGCTTTACTACGAGGAATACACAAGACACACACGCAGAACTCTATAAACCACTTATGGAATTACCTGAAGAACTATGAAATAATAACAGATTGAAGATCAGAACTGGATGTTGCAATGGTGTTAAATTGAAGCAGCCCTTTTTAAAATAAAAACTGTGATATTTATTGATAGTGTGGTTTTAATAACATAGATGATGAAATACAGGTTCTGTTTAAATCTAGTGGTATAAGAATATATCCGTATAAGAAAAAAAAGTCAACCCGCATTTCAAACAAGGAAATGTTCTAAATGTTTCGATACCCATGGTGAGCAGAGCACGAATAGTCCTGTAGTTTTGTGCTCAATAATAAACACCAACAAACACTTGTCCCCCCACTCCAGTGGCACAAGAGTATGTCTGCATTCTTACAAGGCAATAAACCGGGTTTCGATACTCGTGGTAGACAGAGCATAGATAGTTTTGTGCTTAACTTAAAACAACAACAACAAACAAAAATCGTAAAGTTTAGAAAAAAACCCAAAGTGTAAAATAAACAATAATAGACCCTAGCCACTAATACGTCTCGCTACAAATTGATAGGTACAAGGTTCGAGCCCAAATGTGTTGCTGAACACGCTTTAAGTTGTGAAGTTGTGCAGATGTTGCAACCGTGATATTTATTGTTTCTGTTTTGTTATTAAAAGTAGCTTTGCATCTTGCTTCTGGTCTGTAGCCAATCAAGAAACCAGAAAATTCAGGCCACATACTATACTTTCCAGGTTGATATCATTACTTGCTAAACTTTGGTCATTAAATACAACGCTAAGACATTGTTTTCTTCGCAAAAGATTAAATGAAATTTCATGAATTTCAGAGCACTGCAAAAAAATGAGATTCATTACATATTTGTAGCCTTTTTTTAAAATTTAATAGTTGAACGATAGGAAACATTGTGAACAGCGATCGTTGAGTTTTTTAGTTCTATGTAACAGCGTGTTACATTATTTTTGTAGATTGTATCTGAAATGACAAGACGAGTATAAAATAAAATGTCGTCAGGTTCGAAATTGCTGTGGGATATAAAAACTGGTTACTTTTCACTCCACGTGGCAGAATTTCACTTTATTGAATTCGTAATGCGCACGTCGTAAACGAATGATCGACATTTTTGTCAAGATATTCTTGTTTGTTGCACAATTTCCAGGCAGAAAAGAAAATAACTTGTATTTATGGGGAAACAGACAGACTAAAATGTTTCATTAAAGTTCTTCGTCCTTTTCTAGTTTGACGCAGTCGTTTTGTTTCTTCGGCTACAATAATCAATCCTTTTAAGCAGGAACGTTTGTATACGCATTTTAAATAAGCTTTGAAAGAAAGAATGTTTCTGTTAATTGTAGAGTTCCGCATAAACTTACAGTCGGGCCGTTTACCATAGCAGAACCTAATTCTGAAGTGATGGATCAGAGAGAACACAGCTAGCTAACAACGTCAGTCAACTCTTGGGTTATTGTAATCAAATTATGGGAGATTTGACTGACACTCTTGTAACGCTCACAGGACTGCGCATCGAAGGGTCCGAGAATTGAGATGTAATAAAATATTCCGTACTTTCAGCTGTGGGCGCGTTATAAAAGTGACGGTCAATTCCTCTATTCGGTTCAGAGAGAGTTTCTCTTATCATTAGTTCAAGAAAAGGATTGCCATATCTAAATCCTAGGGATCTCTGTTTTGATCCTTTGACATAGTGGCACAAAGGATGCCACTGAAGCTGAAAATTTCAGTTTTCCTTCGTTAGAGTTAGTTATCGTAGGTAATTAAAAAATACTTTGAAGAAACATATGATAACTGAAAAATGTTCATATACATCTGTAACTATTGTTGGACTGAAAGAGAACTTGAGTCTTACAATATTATTTTCCATGTTTTTTCGAATAATTTTTAAATCTCATTGTAATTCTAAGTAAACTAAATATTTATTTGAGAACAACAACAACAACAACAAAAAACACCTGTTTGGCTTTCTCTATTTAGATTAAAAATTGTCCCAACTTTAAACTAGTTTTGGTGATTATATCTTTACCAGAAGATGCCATTCGTGGTGAATAAATGTTAGATTGTATGAACAACTGCATTGTGCTGGCGTAAGAAATGCTATATAAAGTAAGTAAAAACAACGTAGATTACAAAATAGGAACGAAAAAAATAACAAAACTATTTTAGTTGAGAAGATGTGCAAACTAAAGTTATTTTTTGTAGATCTATATACTGTGTTGATATCTCCACCAAGCAAACTGTCCAGTCTTATCTTCTTAACGGTCATAAAAATATTGCTTAATGGCGTTTCCAACATGCAAGTGTTGTAAATATAAGGTATGAGCCTAAGGCACCTATTGACTAAGTCTAAAACTACTGAAATATTCGTTTGTCAACCATAAAGATAAGTTAGGAAGATTTCCTCAAAGTTAGCTCAGCGACCAAAAAGTTGTTACATTATAAATAAAATCTGAGAACTAGCTTAAAAATATAGAATCTCAAAACTTACAAAAGATTTATTAAAATGGCCAATCTTTCCAGAAAGGTACAAGGAATGGTTTTTGAATTGCCGATAAAAAAGTGGAGTGAAATAATAGCAGAATACGATTATAAAAAAATCTGGAAATTATTATTTGGCTGTAATTGATGAAATTAAACACGAAGAAACAATGCAACAGGAAAACACATTTATAATTATATAAATATTTTAAAGATTTATATTATTTTCCATAAACACCGAACTGAAAAAGAGAATCTGTGAAGTAGAGGCCTAATGTATCTCTCGATTGGTCGATCTCTGCTGCGGCATTTTTTTACCTGTTCAACGCTTATGAGCACATCTTTGGTCATTTAAGCCTTTTATAAAGGTGAATCGTATACAATAGATAGATATTATTTGAATAATAATAATAAATGGTCTTTGTTATTTTAATTTATTTATAACTTACACAGGTGTCGTTTATTCATTTTATTTACGTATAGCGGAAGGCGGGTTTCATGAAGTGAAGTTTAATGCCACCTGAGACTTGATTGTTTGTTAAGGTTCGAGACCAATAGGACGTTCTTTGTCTGGCTCTTGCTTAAAGCAAATTAGGCTTAAAAGAATTTGATTTGAAAATTTAAGAAGAAACATTTGAATTTATTACATATCTTATCAGGACAGCACATTACTTGAAGAAATCAGAGAGGACTGCTGAAATCGGGAACAGAAGAGCGGGAAACCGCAAAAAATAACAACTACGGGTCCAATAAGACCGGCAAAAGAAATGGCGGGAAAAGCCGTTACGGCTCAACAAAAGACTAATGCAGGTAAGTCAAGCGTAACTGGTGGCAATGATATTAATAATTACCCATTGCTAACTCTTTGTAGCTTGGCAAAAAGGGAATTAAATACAGTAAAGAAAACAAAAAATGTAATTAAAAAAAAAGTAAAGCTAAGCGTAAATTAATTAAAGAAATTGATTCTTCGGAAAACTCCGAATGTGAAGAAGAAGCAGTGATGGCTACTAATACTGAGGTAGAGGTAGCTACTCCTGCAATTAAAGTAGGGTTAAGTCCCAATAATGTAACGGTAAAAAACAGTAACACCAGGGATGTTGATAAACATAATAATGAAGAAAAAAATGACAGTGATCAAGAATTGGAAGACCAAGACTTTATCACTGTCATATCAAAAAGAAATATATATAAAAAAAACTAACAACAAACAATAATACAGTGACAAAAACAAGACCACCACAATACGCAGTTATAATAGAAGGCATTCCGGGTCAATATAACCAACCCCTGCTTGCCACAGAAGTAAAGAGATGCAAACCAAATGTTAACATTGTTTACATTAAGCGTTTGCCTAGAGGCGGAGTACTGGTGCAAGGGCAAGATGTAGTCGATCTTAACCAACTACTTAAAGAATGGCCAACAGATGCCTTTAAACTTGGAAATATCAAAATCCACCTTCCGGGAAGTAAGCCGCAACCAAAAGCAATAGTGGTAAGAGGGGTTCATCAGACGATTGACCTGGACCTAGTTAAACAGGCACTTGACGAACAAAACATACCACACACCAAGACAGAAAGAATTATTTCAAAAACAACACAAACACCTACTAACCTTATGAGAATAGACATTGATGACAGCTACAACATTCAAAATCTAATAAACAATGGAATATTGCTCTGGTATCAAAAATACCAAGTTGAACAATTGAAAACTCCGGCAATTATTGTAACACAGTGTTACAACTGCCAAAGATATGGACATGTTTCAGCAGCCTGCTTAGCATCACCGAGGTGCTGCGGATGTGGCGGGGAACACCATATCAACCAATGCAAAACAGAAAAAGAAACGCCTAAATGTTGTAACTGTGGTCAAACCCACACAGCAAATTACAAAGGCTGCGAAAAATATAAACAAATAAAGCAACGCATTTTTCAGATCAGAACACCAACAGAACAGAATCAACCGAAAACAAGCAGCTTACCTGAAACAAGCACATCAACAGAACATAATAAAACAACAAAAACCACATATGCAGAAATGTTAAAAGGAAAAGAACCACATAAACAACAAGTAAAGAAGACTAATACACAGAACAAGAACACATTAACACAAAAACCAAAAGAAAACAACAACACCATACAAGAAACGAATATTAACACAACAGACAAAACAAGCCTGTTTTCAACAGTTTTCAAAAATGTAATAACTGATTTTATAACAGAATATACTAAACCAAACCAGACAACTAACTTTCTAGAACTATTGATCACTATTACCATAAAACACGTCACACCTCATATACCCTACATTATAACTACACTAACAGGTTACATGCTCACAGCACAATGTTCACAGTAGTGTATATCAACATCCAAGGTGCAATAGCTTCCAAGAAACATGAGATCGAAGATCTAATAGAAGAATTAAACCCCCACATTATAATAATAAGTGAAACTCTAACATATAATAATAATAGATTTAAAATACCATATTACTCAACTATTAGAAAAGACAGAAAAAATAAAAATGATGAAAACAGAGGCATTATGCTGCTACATAAAGTAGACTTATCAGTAGAAGAAATCGAATTAAACAGTAGCAATGAACATGTTACTGTAGATCTCCTCCAATCAAATAAAACTAAAATAACCCTAGCAGGAATTTACTGCTCACCCAATAAACAATTAGATACAACTTTACTAAATAACATATTTTCCCACAATCAAAACACCATAGTCATGGGAGACTTAAACAGTAAAAATGTTTCCTTTGGATGCCGAAATTCTAATTCAAATGGTAGAAAATTAATACAATTTATTGATGATAATAACATAGCTTTACTGAACGATACTACACCAAAATATACATCCTATTCCACTAACACTAGTGACATACTAAATCTGTGTATGTGTACATATAATTTAAGCCAGAAATTAGTAAAATTTCAAGTGGGAAAAGATGTAGATAGTGATCATCTCCCAATTTTTTGCGTCTTCGATCTCACCCCCTATAAAAATATAACATATAGGAAAGAAAAATTTAATAACAGTTAGGCAAATTGGCAATGCTTTAAACAAAAATTAGATAATCTGTTACCTAATAAAATTATTAAAAAAGTTAAAACGCATGTCGAAATGGACAACTATTGTCAAACAATCACGGATTGCCTTCAGAAAGCAGCCAAGTTAACAATACCAAAACAACACCACAAAACAACAATCAACACATGGAAACCCACCACAGAAATAATCAACCTAATAAAAAAGCGCAGACAACTGAGAAGACAGTACATGATTACAAGAAACAGAGAAACTAAAACACAAATAAACAACATTAGAAATCACATCAGAACACAAATAAAACAACAAAAACAAAATAAATGGGACAATTACTGTAATAAACTAAACGACATAACTGACCCGAAAAAATTCTGGTCACATCTTAAAAGATTCACAAATGAAAACACAAACACAAAGAAATATCCTCCACTTGAACATAATAACACCATTGCACATACAAATAAAGAAATAGCCGAAGCTTTCAAGGATCAACTCCAAAATACATTTAAAACTCACACAGATCCAGATATGAATACAAACTTCTACAATAAAGTCACTAATCACATAGCAAACAATAAACATCAATATGAACCAATATTTCCAGTAAACATAACTGATACAAATACAAGTTCTAACACTGATTATGAAAGCACATTACTAACAAAGGAAATATCCCTACATGAAATACTAGAAGCAATAAAAAACACCAAAAACAAAGCGCCAGGAGAAGATGAAATACAAGCTATTCTCCTAAAAAACGGCACTCCGAAATTGTTTGACCACCTAAATTCTCTATTTAACTTATCGCTATCCTCAGGATATATCCCAGTTTCTTGGAAGCTAGCAAATATATTAATGTTCCATAAGGAAGGAAAACCAGCGAATAAACCAAATAGCTACCGACCAATCAGAGTGACCAGCTGTGTTGGCAAAATTCTCGAAAGAATAATAAGTAATAGACTCTCCACATTCTTGGAGGTAACATCAAAATTACCAGAAGAACAGAATGGATTCAGAAAATTTAGACAAACGACAGACCATTTAATAAGATTAACCGAAACCATAATAGATAGTTTCAACAAAAAAGAATGTACAGTCGCTTGCTTCCTCGATATCGAGAAAGCATTCGACACCGTTTGGCACGATGGTCTAAGATTCCGAATGAATGAAATGGAACTACCGCGAGGAATTATTCGCTGGTTATCTAACTTTCTGGAAAACAGAAAATGTAGAGTAAACGTAGAAGGAACTTTTTCCGAATACCTTACTCCACTAGCTGGTGTCCCACAGGGAGGGGTGGTTAGCCCTATACTCTTCATCATGTATGTTAACAATATGCCATTGAAGGATCCAAATCATGGATTCTCATCACAGTTCGCTGATGATGTGGCAATCTGGAAAAGTGCTGCAACACCCACGATAGCAGCTACAAACAAACAACCACAATTAAATAGAATTAGTGAATACTGTGAAAAATATAGAATTAAAATAAACACAGCAAAAACTCAATTCGTACTCTTTACGAAATCGACAAAACACAGAAAACAACAGCTAGAAATATATATGAATGGCACTCTGCTCCAGATTGCCCAATCAGCAAAATTTTTAGGTCTGACTTATGATTCAAAATTAACATGGATCAATCATGTCAACGAAATTAAAAATAAAATTTGGCGAAGAACCAACTATGTTAGGAGTCTAACTGGTAAACACAGTGGAGCATCTACAGATAACATTTTGAAAATATACAAAACATATATTAGACCAGTAATAGACTATGCAGCTCCAGCATGGGTAACTGTAAGTAATAATACAATCGAAACTAGACTACAAACAATACAAAACACACTTCTCACAACAGCATACAGAGTCCCGAGATCAATATCATCTAAATTCATTCACAATTACTCGAACATACCAACCATATCAGATAGACTCCTAAATATTACAATTAGATATTTTAACAAAAATTGGATGAAAAATGATTTATTATGCGAACTAGATAGGTACCTCATACACGATGAAGAAAATCCTAAATACCTCTCCCCAATTAACATATATATTAAACATAAAGGAAAATAAATTAAAGTAAAATATGTATGTACATAAACTTTAAATCTTGTATTTATTGTTTACATATTTATGTATTTTAAAATAATAATAAGATAAAATAAATAAATTGCCACCAGCAAGCTTGACTACTGTGAATAAGAGACTATAAATGGACATTGCCCAGAAAAGGACCTAACATACAAACAGTTAGGGAAAATACGTTCAGGAAGGAGGAAGAGGTCAAAGTGAACCTGACCCTCCAGGGCAAAATACCCAAATACCATTGACCAAGGAATGCCACCTGAACTTGTGCGTAAATCGTGTAGAACTTTCTGGTGATAAACAACAGAACAACGAGACATGAATAACGTACATTAAATGAAGAAACTTTGAAAAGCGTTTGAACGTAAGACATGTTAGTCACCTCACCTTAAAATATTCAACCAGTCTCATGTACAAATAAGCATGTCTTTTAAACCAACTACACGGCCAAGTGTGTATAAACCGGACTATTTGGCTTTCACAAAGCGTGAGGCCTAATCGAATAATAAATGTAAACACGTGGTACATGTGATGCACACACAGTTCCAAATAATGTACATCTTACACGTGATTCACTTATTCTTATGTAGGAACTGATGATATGAACAATGGCTAAGTCCTAGGCCAATCCTGTGTCTGTCGTATTTATACCAGTATAATGAACTCAGTTACTAAGTGAAAAGCCTCATTGGCAATAGACATATCAGATACAATGTTATCCACATTTTACGACATCTTTTTTGCTTTCGCTCGTGACGTATATCTAACAACTCTGATATGCATAATTTTATTATCATAAAGTAAACCTAGTTATGCTTCCCTTGATATCTAACTTCATAATTGGGAAGATTTGTAATTTTAGAATTCTGTTCATGAATCTAGGCTAATGTGAAAAGCGTAAGTGAACCGTTGCTTTCAATACTTTTTCTAAAATACGACAAAAAGAGACCACGATTTAGTTGCATAATGACATGTTACAACCACACTGAGCCCAGTAATCAGCTCATTACAACCACATTAATCCCAGGAGAAAGCTTATTATAACTACACTAAGCCTAACAATTAGCTCATTCAAGTCACACTAAGCCTATCAATCAGTTCACTTGCTAATCGTAAGTCAGTAAACTAAGAAAAACTAAATTGAATAATCAGAAAACGATAAATTTCTTTACTAATTTCAATACCTATAATGAGGTTTGGCTCCGGTTTGTTAAAATCTAACTTCAACTGTCCTTGGTCTGGTTGCCAGATGATTTTCTTGGATTTTACCAAATAATTTTTCTAAAATTTACCAAGTTAAATAAAAAAACATATAACTAATCTTATTTTATTAAAACCTTGGTGGTTTTTTCTTTTTCACTGGTATACAATTTGGTTTCCTTCATTTTTTTTGCACAATTTTTCAGACGTTTACCATTCTTTACATGTTGTGTTTTTTAAAAGATTTCTGCCATATAATAAGGCATTAGTATTTCCGTACTTAGCCGGGAACGATTTTTTACCTTTATATTGTTTACCAAAGATAACAACCTTTCTACTGCAACTGAAGAATGAAGCAATGTTTGTAAATTTATCATTATTTTGCATATAATTGGGAAACTAAATATATCTCCACATTTTCTTGATAAATATAATACCAGTATTTCCCTGGTTCTGAAATTTCATTCACTCACAAAGTTAACTCTCGTCATTCTCTATTGATATTTTCACTCTTTTTCCTCAATAATAAGAGAAAATTTCATGGCCAATGGGATAATTGAATGTGGCTGTCCTTGAGATACATTTTATGGATCTAAAGCCACAAATAGTTATAAATACGTGAAGATACCAGATACAAACCGTTTTTACATTTCCTTGCTTAGTTTGACATAAAAATTCAATGTCTTAAGCTGATATTCTTCGAGTTCTTTGGTTTGGATTATGGAAGAATATTCTAGAAGGAAACTTTCAGTTTCTCCACGATATATTTCACATAAGGGGAGGTAAATTGAAGGATCATTAATGTTAACTTTCGATATATCTGCATCTTTTAATACTTTTAATAAAATTACCAAGGATATCTTTCATACAACTGTTGATAGAGGCACGTATCCTATGGATTCTGAAACTCTCAGCTTGAAACCCTAAATTTATTTTATTTTCATGTGACAGAATAAAGTTAGAAATGCAAACTAAATTTTTACAATTGGATTCTGTAAGCCTTCTAGTACTGTAGATGCTAAAGTCATCCCATCTTCTAATTTCACAAATTCTTTATTCCTACCGACACAAGATCGACTCACGCACACAACAAATATACGGCATCCTCAAACCTCATAAACCAGCTTGTCCAATACGACAAATAATGTCCACATATGAATCGTTTAATTACAATCTTGGTAAATACATAGCATGGACATTCTCCAAAAATGTAACATCAGCCAGATCATTCATTAAAGACTTTTAATTTCAAGTCTAGTCTTAATCAACTTAATCATAAAGCCTTAATGGTCAGTTTCGATGTTATATTCCTCTTTACAGAAGTTCCAACCGCTGAAGCCTGCAAAATAACCTTAGAACTCTATATCCGAGACCCAAACTCATCTATAGACATTCCCAGCAATCAATTAGCAACCCTCATAGAATTCACCACGATAAAGACAAACATCATGTTCAACAACCACAACTATATACAAACAAATGGTCTAAGCATGGGCAACCCAGTATCACCATTTCTAGCCAATATTTTTGTGACACAAATTGAAACACAAGCAATTAATACAGCATTACATCCACCACTATACTGGTACAGATATGTTGACAACACGATTGCGGGATTCACATCTACAGAACACACACTTAATTTTTTCAATCACATTAACTCTATACATCCCAACATTAACTTCACATGTGAACAGGAAAAAAAGCAATCAAATATCATTTCTTAACCTCAAAATTACAAGAACCAAAACACAATTTAAAACAGAAATCAACCGAAAAATCACCATACTGAACTATACATTCTTTGGGACTCAGCACATGAAACAAAACAAAAACTCAACATACTAAGAAACCAGATAAACACAGCCATAAAACTGTGCTCACCAGATAAAATTAACGATAAATTAGACAAAATAAAACAATACTTCATCAACATCAATAAGTTTCCTCCACAAACCAAAGAACACATTATACACTCACAACCAGACAGAAAGCAAAATCAACCAACAAAAGTAAATATATCTCACAAATCAAAAAATCACGAAACCATATATTCCCGACATCAGCAGACAAATAACCAACATTTGTCAAAAACTAGTAACAAAATATGACATTCCAGTTAATACCAAATTTATTCAAAAACCAGGCACAAAACTAAGATTTATATTATGTAAAAACTACACTGACAAACACCACACCAACATTATTTATAAAATACAATGTGATAACTGCCACGACTTCTTTATTTGAGAAACAAGTAAAACAATGGAAACCAGATTTAAAGAAGACAAAAAGTCACATTCACACGTTTTCGAACACTACAAATCAAATAAGCACAACATAACCCTAGAAAACACCCAAATACTAAATAAAGACACAAATATAAACAACCGCAAAATTAAAAACGCTTTACTTGGATAACAACTCAAGCCCAAAATAAACCAATACAAAGGAGCACCTTTATACCTACAAGGTGGCCCGTACGTCCCTACACATCCATATGTTATTATGTTGTATTCAATTACGCTTGTATTATAAATTTGTTTGTTAATGACACTTTTCCAGACAGATGGATAGGTCGTGGTTCTGCAACATTCATGGCACCCATGAAATGGCCCACAAGAAGTTCGGACTTGACAACATGTGATAACTCCCTTTGGGGATACATAAAGGACATTGTGTCTAAACAACGTTATAATACGAATGATGAGTTGAAGGCAGGTGTAACTGCGGTATTTGGAACAATAACTCCTACTATGTTGAGGAATATGTCTCGCAGAACATGGCGTCGCATAATATTATGCAACGAAAATGAGGGACAGTACACAGATACACTGGATACATAAGATATACGGATGGGTAGGAACTTATGGGCCACCCTGTATATTAATAAATATATCCAAACATCTGAGCACGTCCTCTATATTTTTACACTCAATTACACAAACATGTGGTCAGCTATGAGTCAGTTACCTCTTTCTTTCTTTGTGAACCTGACGATGACCGAAGAAGGTCGAAACATTGTTCACTCTACTACATAAAAATATTTTCTCAACCCAAACCAGCACTTTTTACAAATGTATTTTAAACTTAGGATTATTAAGCCATTTTTGTAACAAATGACGTTTCTGTTCGTAACTTCCTTTTTAACTAAATGTGTTATATCTATTATCTAGATAGTGAAGAATGAAAAAGAAATTATGAATCAAAACCCAAGAATAAAATCCAGTTATGCTTTGGGCTAAGTTTTGAAGTACATGTGTTTGAGCCAATGCTTGTATTTAAGGGAAGACAAACGAAAAATAATTAATAAATATTAGTTAATAATATGATAATTAATGCGGGTTCTAGGGAGACCGAATTTGTAGGAAATAATAGAGTATATTTACATTTGAATAAAATGGATGTACTTTAATGTTAAAACTTCCTGTTCATATCCTTTATGTTTTGTTTGTGTCTCATAAGGTGTTTCTCAGGTTGAGTTTATCAAACACCTGATTACCGTTTAGCCAATGTATCTCATAAGGTGTTTCTCAGATTGAGTTTATCAAACACCTGATTACCGTTTAGCCAGTGTATCTCATAAGGTGTTTCTCAGGTTGACATTATCAAACACCTGATTACCGTTTAACATCAGTTTCACTTTCTCACGGCTTGCTTAGTTTGGATTATATAAGCTTAAGTTTATAAACCAAAATACTCTAGTATTCAGTGGTTCTAGAATAATGAAATCGACTGTGTATCTGAAGGTGATCTGTTTCATTCCAACATACTTGCCAACTCTGTACAATGGAAGATAAATCAAATTTAAAATTTTTAAACTGTTTTGAAAAAAATAATAAACTGAAGAACTTTTCACGACGCGCTCGTGGCAAGTCATATTTCCACATTCTGTTTTACTCCCAGGTAATGCACTTATGAGTATATATATGTGTGTGTGTGTGTGTAAAGTTACGACATTTTACAAACGATACTGTGAATCTTATGAAATATGTAAACGTAAGTAACTTTTAAGTGAAGATGTTGGTGTATTCACTATAGCAGCCATTTACGAATTTATTCAAAAATAAAAAAACGAGTAAGTAATTTTAGTCAATAAATTTAATCATAAATATGATTGAATGAGAAATAACATACATACACATATATATGAACATTCACATACACACGAAAATTACTGTTCGTTCCTAAGTTATATAAATTTGCTTCTCAGAACATATTTGTTAGAAAAAAATTATGTATATAAAGTTTGAGAGAAATCTTATTATGGAAACAAGTTTCAACATAAAAACGTTGAATTGTAACTTTGTTTCACATTTTGCCAGAGACTAAAGCATAAAAACCTGGCACGCAGACATCCACTGATTAGAAAATCAGAAACTTCAGTTTCTTGAATAGAATGTTAATTAGTTAGTAGCTTCATGATGTTTTCTATGCAATCTTTAATTAAAAATAATTTTAAAAGAATTCTCAGAACCATAACTACCGAAAATAAATTAACAGAATGACGTAGTAAAAGAGATAAAAACTGTTTGAACGAAAATCAATACAAAAGGTTTGAAGGCTTTCGAAGAGTGGTTTATACAGTCTATCCAAATTTTAGAAATGTCTCCGCAGTTGTAAGGAAATTTCAAATTAATTGTTTGTTTGTTTGTTTTTTAATTTGACACAAATCTACTCGATAGCTATCTGTGCTAGCCGTCCCTAATTTAGCAGTGTAAGACTAGAGGGAAGGCAGCTAGTCATCACCACCCACCACCAGCTCTTGGGCTACTCTTTAACCAACGAATAGTGGGATAGACCGTCACTTTATACACCCCCACGGCTGGGAGGGTGAGCATGTTTAGCGCGAGGTGGGCGCGAACCCGCGACCCTCGGATTACGAGTCGCACGCCATACGCGCTTGCCCATGTCAGGCCATTCAAATTAATTAATGTGTGCTCACGAGCAGGGATAACTTACACAGCAGAGTTACACCCCCTATCGATCGGTTGGAAAAAATATTATTAAATAAATGTTTAAACAAAACAAACTTAAATCAATTTGATGGAATTTTTTAAATCTGACATTTTAATTTTAAAGCAGAAGTTTTCAAAAAAGACCAAACGAATTATTCCAAGAAGAGTTGAAATTAATCTTAATTTTTTAATTTTTTATCGGTTGTGTTTTAAGTTTGGAATAAACTTGTTTGTGTTTCTTATAGCATAGCCACAAAGGGCTATCTGCTCAGCCCACCGAAAGAAATCGAACCCCTGATTTTAGCGTTGTAATTCCGGAGACATACCGCTGTACTAGCGGGGGCAATTTCGAAATAGCCCCCAGTGGTACAGTGGTATGTTTGCGGACTTACACACTAAAAACCGGGTTTCGATACCCGTGGTGGGCAGAGCACAGATAGCCCATTGAGTAGCTTTGTGCTTAATTCTAAACAAACTAAACAAACAAAAAATTTCGAAATAAAAATTTGTAAAATAGGAAAAACAGAAAAAAAACTTTCATGTAATCTTTACTATTCAAATTTTTAGTTGCTTTTTAATTATTAAAGAAACGTTTGTAAAATAGAATAAAAATTATTTCTGAAAAAAGATTATTTTCTTTTTCGGTAAAAAGAAAACGTATTTCGATAATTCTTCTTGAAGTATTCTAGTGTTAAGGTAAGTCCACTGCTTTTTCTTTTATAAACTACTTCAATTTACAATCACGAGGATCAATCCGTGATGGCTTTGTTGAGAATCAGCGTTCTTTCGAAAAACGCCCTCTAGTGGCTCAGTGATAAGACAGAAGGCGCTAAACAATGAAGTTGTGACACTCGTTTGTGGAGACAAAACTGATAGCCCATTGTACAGCTATGTGTTTAACAAGAAACAAGTGTTTAAAATACATAAATTATTGTATACTACTTTAACTAAACACATTCTGAATTCTAAGCATGTATATATGTGTGTGTACACACATTATGCGTACACGCATCTAAATTTTTCGTTAGCAATGCCAACATTTATTCTTTATCACAAGACAAGCATTTCTTCCTTTAAACCCATTTATATGTTGTCTCCAGTACTTTTAGTAACCAATAGCCCCCCTGAGGCTTGTTTATTTGTTTTTGAATTTCGCACAAAGCTACTCGAGGGCTATCTGTGCTACCCGTCCATAATTTAGCAGTGTAAGACTGGAGGGAAGGCAGCTAGTCATCATCATCCACCGCCAACTCTTGGGCTACTCTTTTATCAACGAATAGTGAGATTGACAGTCACTTTATAATGCCCCCACGGCTGAAAGGGCGAGCATGTTTGGCGAACCCGCGACCCTCAGATTACGAGTCGCACGCCTTAACACGCTTGGCCATGCCGGGCTTCCTGAGGCTCAGCTGTAAATGTGAGAGTTTATTGCGCTAAAAACGAAGTTTCGATACCTACGATGTGTAGCGCATATATAATCCATGATGTAACTTTGTAATTAACACCAAACCAAACACTTCAACAGCAATTATGAACAACATTAAATGGAATTATTTTTGCAGGATTATCTATAATATGAAATATAAATGATATTTTTTGGGGGAGGATTCTAGCAAATCTTGAAACGTTTTGCAAAAGGTTCCAATTTTTGTAAATTTTCGGAACTGGT
The DNA here is from genome assembly GCA_011833715.1 of Carcinoscorpius rotundicauda. Lineage (NCBI taxonomy): Eukaryota > Metazoa > Arthropoda > Merostomata > Xiphosura > Limulidae > Carcinoscorpius > Carcinoscorpius rotundicauda. Next base: position 15,282,292 of record CM022392.1, on the reverse strand, counting down.
AGAAAATGGTAACTGGACAGTTATTATTGTCTTAATAAGGTGTTATATAATTTCGAGATTCTCTCTTAAATATTTGGTATTTTAAACATACGAAACGTTTATTTTCCTTTTAGTCTATACAGTTTTAGTTTAGTTTTAATTGTTCCTCTTCTGAAAAACTAAAAGAAAGAAATACAAAAACACTTATAGCTCTCATACATCCATATTTTGGACTTTAGTCAGAGCAAACAAACTTTTAAAATGCATTATAATGCATTCATGTCATAATTCTATTCTTCTTCAAATTCCACATCTTAAAATAATGGACGTAGCGTGCAATGGCCAAGCGTGCCACTCGTAATCTGAGGGTTGCGGGTTTGCATCCCCGTCGGGCCAAACATACTCGCCCTTTCAGCTTTGTCGGTGTTTTAAAGTGAAGGTCAATCCCACTATTTGTTGGTAAAAAAGTAGCCCAAGAGTTGGCGGTGGGTGGTGATGAGTAGCTACCTTCCCTCTAGTCTTACACTGCAAAATTAGGGACGGCTAGCACAAATAGCCCTCTAGTAGCTTTGTGCGAAATTAAAAAAACAAACAAACAAAAAAAAACGTAGCGTGTAAATACGCATCTTGGTATGTGATCGGCCCCCCAGTGGCTCAGCGGTATGTCTGCTGACTTACACACTAAAATCCGGGTTTCGATACACGTGGTGGGCAGAGCACAGATAGTCCATTGTGTAGCTTTGTGCTTAATTCAAAACAACAAGAATGTGATCGGAATAAAACGTATTGTAACGCCATCTATTAAATAGCACTACAAACAAAAGTTTATAAAAATTCACATTTTGAGTATTTAATTATAAAAATTACTACGATATGTGCAACAACCATTTCTTTATCACAGAACACTAGTTTGAATAAATGTATTTTCCTCACAACAGAAACACGACTTTTATAAGGGCTATACTCGAGGGTTAGATTGCACCCTTCCTGATGTAATTTGTAAATACAGAAATAAAAATGGGCTTCTTAAAAACTATTTTCTTCGACGAAGGTTTTAGTATTTAAAAAAAACACTTTACTCAAGCGTAGTGTGAACACTCTTCCCGTACAATACTTTCCACATTTTTTTAGAATATATTCACTTGAGTTCAGTTAACTGTGTTAATTTTCAGACTTACATATAGAAAGAAATTATGGTTAATGTATTTTCGGTGCTAACACTGTTTCAAGCAAATGTTTCTGTGATTCTTAAATGTCTTATTTCAGAAACCTTGTGTTGAGATCAGAGTTTATGCATACTTATTTCCTAATGTAAAACCCTTAAACACAACAGTTGTCCTATACATTACCTATCATGTCGAGGAACTTGTCTACTCCGTGCTTTTTCTGTCAATGTACAATGGATATAAAAATATTCCAATATCTGTATGCTAATCCTACAGGAAGAGTGGATAAAAAATGTTCGTGTTATAGTGTTTTACAGATATTACACATCAGGAAAGAATAGGTAATTCAACATTATACTGTTATCTTCTGCAACACTGCGTACAAAGTAAACAAACACAAACACATAGGACAAAAATAAAACAGACTAGTAAGTGAAATAAAGAACAAGGTGACAAGACAAAATGTGATTTCTCTCGCCCTAATCTCACACACACACACATATATATATATACGTGTGTCAACATTAACTTTCATGATTTTTTTATTTTTCATTTTACAGAAGACAACTGTAGCCGTAATGATTTATATCAAAATGTAAGGTAACATTTGTTTTTGTTAACTGGAAACAGTATCATAGGAGTAAATGATTTTAAAATTGTCAATACAAATTTTCATTCTATATTTAGAAGAAGTGTGAGCTTTGTCTATGCCTACTTAGACATAGTATATCAAAACATCACCTCCACAAATCAAGTAGGCAAATCTTCAAAGTGAGAAGTAGAAATAATTTTATCTGATTGTATTTTTTTTCGATAGTTTCCGCGTTAGAATTTGTTTTGTTTTTTTTGGAATTTCGCACAAAGCTACTCGAGGGCTATCTGTGCTAGCCGTCCCTAATTTAGCAGTGTAAGACTAGAGGGAAAGCAGCTAGTCATCACCACCCACCGCCAACTCTTGGGTTACTCTTTTACAAACGAATAGTGGGATTGACCGTCACATTATACACCCCCACGGCTGGGAGGGCGAGCATGTTTAGCGCGACTCGGGCGCGAACCCGCGACCCTCGGATTATGAGTGCACGCCTTAACGCGCTCGGCCATGCCAGGCCCTCCGCGTTAGAAACGATATTAATACCTAACTGGATTGAGCCTTGAATGGGTACATGTAATTGATTACTGTGGAAATTTAAAACACATTAGATCCTGTGTATTACGTGTTAGTATTTATGATTAACTGGATTACAGTATTCCCTCGTGTATCGCGGTAGATGCGTTCCAAAACCCCCCGCGAAAGGAGATTTTCCGCGAAGTGGGATCGCCGATTTTTACGTATATATTTATGTGCATTTAGACTTTTAAACCCCTCCCAGTACAACTATTTAACCCTCCCATTACAATACTCTTCATTATTGCTGAAATAATAAGAACAATTATTAAGATATTAAGCCTTAAAATTAAAAATTACATATCTTCAGCAGGTGGTGTCTTTTCGGGGGAGACCACTTCCTCTTCTGTGGAAGGTGTATCGGCAATTTCTTCGTCGGTTGTTACAACTTCAGGAACAGTACTTGCCACCGGTACCCTTTCTTTCTTGCTCGGCTGGAAAAACATTGTTATTGGCAGTTGTTTTCTCTGCCTCTTTAGCCTATCGAATATCATTTGATAAGGAGTCATCAGTTCTTCTATATTATTGCAAAATTGTACTGATCGAGCCATATCGTTGTCCCATTCATGTGAGCACTTCTTCACTTCGTTAATTAGTTTCATTAGTTTACCTAACCGCTTTAACGACCATCCACTTTGCTCGATTGTTTCTTCGGCTTCTTTCGGTGTTTCCTTTTCGTCGTCTTCCTCGGCAGCAGACTTCGTCAGTGCTTCTAAGTCTTGGTCGGCGAGTGGTTCGGATTCTAAGTCAATCAGTTCATCTACGTCTTCCTTCGTCATATCGGCAAATCCTTCACCTTTGATTAACGAAGCTAATTGCACAGCTTTTTGAACAGCCGAGTGTTGGATTTCTTCAGGCGTGAATCCCTTGTCGTCGTGCACAACCTCAGGCCACAACTTCTTCCAGCTTGCATTAACGGTGCAGGACTTCATCTCTTGCAATGCCTTATGAACATTTTGAAGACATGTAGCAATGGTGAAAGACTTCCAGTACTCCTTCATGGTGAACGTGTCGTTTTCGGCTTCGGTTTCGGTGGCATTATCAAGGCTACGTACGAGGTTGGACATGGTATTCCTTATGTATAAGGCCTTGAAAGCCCTGATAACTCCCCGGTCCATCGGTTGTATAAGGGACGTAGTGCTGGCTGGCAGGAATTCAACCTTAACGCCTTCATACGAAAGATTTATTGCGTGGCCACCGGCGTTATCCAAAAGAAGAAGGACATTGAATGGCAAGCCCTTCTCTAATAAATAAAACTTAACTTGAGGAATGAAACTCTGATGGAACTAATCAGAGCTCAGAGGCTTCGTTATCCAGGCAGTAGGAGTGTGCATCCAATGGACCGATAGCAAGTTCATGTTTTTATTCTTTAAAGCTCTCGGGTTTTTAGACTTGTAAATTAATGTCGGCTTCAACATAAACCAGCAGCATTACCAGTCAATAAGAGGGTGAACCGGTCTTTATGAGCTTTAAAACCAGGGGCTTTTTTCTCATCTTTAAACAGGAACGTTCGGGAAGGCATCCTCTTCCAAAACAGGCCAGTCTGGTCCATATTGAATACCTGTTCAGGCCTATATTCCCCTTCAGCGATTATTTCTTTAAAAGTGTCCCGAACGTAAGCTTCACCAGCCTCCTTGTTAGCCGAAGCAGCCTCTCCATGTAACGATACGTTTTTCAGGCCGTATCGTTGCTGAAATTTCTGAAACCAGCCTTTGCTTGCAGAAAACGGTTTCTTAGGCTAGGAATCACTGGACGTTCCTGGCTGTTGGTTGTCTACGTCTTCTTCATCTTCATCCTTTTCGGCGAAATTATCATACAACATCTTAGCCTTCGTTGTGATAATGTTAGTATCCAAAGGAACACCTTTCTTACGGCAATCAGCTATCCATATGGCCAAAGCAGCTTCCATCCGAACGATACTCTTATTACGAGATGTTACAACCCTCTTAGCCGTTGTATTAAAAGTAATAGTAGCAGTCTTCCTAATATTAACTTCGTCCTTCTTGGTGTAGCAAATGGTGGATTCGTTCACTCCGCAATGGCGGGCTATGGACGCATAAGAGTTTCCTTCTTTTACCATATCTAATATCTTCACCTTTTCGGCGATGGTCATCATTTTCCGTGATCGTTTATGCGTAGAAGCATCCTTAGAAGTATTAGCACGTTTGGGGAGCCATTCCAGGGGCTTTAAACACACACAAAAGTTCAAAGATGCTGCCGTGGATGAAATCACCAATCACAGGCCAGACATGAATATTGACAGCACCAATCACAGGCAATCAAAATGGCTAGCTGTCATTGGCCGTCTTTCATTTCTGCACCAATCATAGTCCGTCTTGCACATCGCTACGCCATGAAGCTGATCTCCCGTAGCCTTCGCAGACGCACAATGCGTACATCTATAGCCTTTCCAGTTGGTTCTGTTTTCATTTTTACGCTGTTATAAACTCAAATATATGTTTAAATTTCAAAATATACCTGTTTTTTTCTTTACACTATTAATCATATTTATTTTTAATATTTTAATGGTATTTAATGCTATATTTTAGATTTAATGTTTGTTATTTTATATATACATGTATGTATATATGTGGGGTCGGCCGAGCCCGCGAAGTGGTGAAGCCGCGAAAGAGGATCCGCGAAGTGGCGAGGGAACACTGTACCTAAAACACCAAGTCCTAGTCAAAATTTATTTTTCGTGCCAAACAGCAGTTTTATTTGTTTCTTTTTTCTAGTTAGAAAAGGTTCGTTTTTGTTTACTTTTCCAACTTCAACAACAAAAAAAACCTAGTAAGACGAGATAGAAATGCAAATGTTCGAAAGCACTATTTAACATAACTTTTCTTTGCCTCCTTCAACAGATCACTGAAATTGTTGATTAGTCTGACCTATCTTTATTTCTTTCGCCAGATGTGAACGTGTATCTTTGCAAAAAAAAATTAACATCCGAGTGAAAAGTTGCTATTGAGTTCATATACTTACAATACTTTATAGGTATTTGATTCAACAGTAACGGAAAAAAAAGAATAAATTGTATATGAAAAATTGCAAAATTCGTAAAAGAATTAAATTTCTATAAATTTAATCATTAAAATGGAGGGTCGAATGTGGCTCAGTTGTTAGTTTGCCAAACAATGGAGCTCAGGTTTGTGGTTTGCGGCCTGTAACCGCTAAAATAAGAGAAATTTCTTTTAGTACACTGGAAATAATGAATACATTATAAACATAACGATGTTAAGGCGTGTTAAGGGGTGCGACTCGTTATCTAGGGGTCGCGTGTTCGCATCCCCGTCGCGTCAAACATGCTCGCACTTTCAGCCGTGGGGGCGTTATAATGTTACGGTTAATCCCACTATTCGTTGGTAAAAGAGTAGCTCAAGAGTTGGCGGTGGGTGGTGGTGACTAGCTGCCTTCCCTCCAGTCTTACACTGCTAAATTATGGACGGCTAGCTCAGATAGCCCTCGAGTAGAAATGTGTCAAATTAAAAAACAAACAAACCTTTCGGTATACCAACCAACAATACCTTTTTAGTTGTTTAGTGAGTAAATAATGTCAACAAAAGCAGAATCAAATTTTTTGTATGACAGTGACAGTGATTCAAAGCAGTGATTATACTCTTCCGTTTAACAGTATCTGTACAAAGTTTATGGTAATGACTAGAGTTTTTCTTAACAACATTAATTACTTTTAGTTTTTGATACATCAATAGCATTTTATTTACATTGTGATGGGGTGAAAAATTGTTGATTTATAATTTATACTGTCACGATAACTGTATCGAATATTACTTAATGGTGTGTTTCCTTTTATTACAAATAAAGATTACAGACAGACATGAACGTACGTGTGCGCATGGGCCTGCGCATCTTTCTAATGATATGAGCTCGTGACGAACCGCAAAGAAAAATGTGGTTTCTTAAGCAATAACTTCCACTATACAGAAAAGGCAGTGAGTGTGGTGTGGCTAACAACTCGTTCCAACAAAGGCTTTCACGTCATGTTACGTAGTGTAAAAAATATATGCTTTTATGCTAAAATGGATTCAGCACACACACAGTAAAATAGTCATCTAGATGTGTCTGAAGTTAAGCACAAATAAACACAATTGGCTGTCTTTGTTCCGCATACCACGGATATCGAAATCCGAATTCTAGAGTTGTGAGTCATTAGACATACTGCTGTACCAGTGAGGGGGGAGCATTAATTTATAATAAGTCAACCTAAAAGCCCATGGAAAACCGGGTACATACGGGTAGTGTGTATATTTTACGTATGTGTGATAAATGTAAGTATTTTATATCACCAGTGATGGAATAAATAAATTCTGCAATGTTGTTTGTTTCACAGTGGTTCCTTTGTTTCCAATAAGATTTATTTTCTGCCTGTATCTACTTCAAAAGTTTGAACACAGCCACAAAGAAATGAGATTCCACATCTATTCCAGACTTATGAAAAACTTGTTTATAAATGTATATGTTTTTTTCTCACCATTTGTATACAATAAAAAAAAATTCTTCTCAGAGTTACAGACTTCAAATGGGCCTGGCATGGCCGAGCGCGTTAAGGCGTGCGCTCGTAATCCGAGGGTCGCGGGTTCGCGCCCGCATCGCACTAAACATGATCGCCCTCCCAGCCGTGGGAGTGTTTATGTGAAGGCCGTGTGCTAGCCGTCCCTAATTTAGCAGTGTAAGACTAGAGGGAAGGCAGCTAGTCATCACCACCTAACTCTTGGGCTACTCTTTTACCAACGAATAGTGGGATTGACCTTCACATAAACACTCCCACGGCTGGGAGGGCGATCATGTTTAGCGCGTTAAGGCGTGCGCTCGTAATCCGAGGGTCGCGGGTTCGTGCCCGCATGGCGCTAAACATGATCGCCCTCCCAGCCGTGGGAGTGTTTATGTGAAGGTCAATCCCACTATTCGTTGGTAAAAGAGTAGCCCAAGAGTTAGGTGGTGATGACTAGCTGCCTTCCCTCTAGTCTTACACTGCTAAATTAGGGACGGCTAGCACAGATAGCCCTCGAGTAGCTTTGTGCGAAATTCCAAAACAAACAAACAGACTTGAAAATAAATAAGTGTTTTCTGGTATACCAACCACAGCAGTGTTGGCTACTGAACGACGAAGTGAAGATAAAATATTGTTGTAAAAAATAACTGTCTATACAGCTTACTTCAGTAAATAATGTTAGTCTATGAAACCATCTCTCCTACAACCATCTCATTAACCTGAATGTCCATAAAAACCATCTCTCGCAGCTCGACAATAATCACCTTACTAATCTGATTGTCCATAAAAACCACTTCCTCTGTCTCGACTGCAACCACCACATTAACCTGACTGCGTATAAAAACTATATCTCCTACAGCTATCTTATTAATCAGATTGCAATTACTTTATTAATATAATTGTCCATAAACCATATTACAGGTTAAAAGAAACAATAAGATAAACTTTTAATGATGAGTTAATGTTATTAAGTACCATGAAAAATATTCCCAATGGGTCAGAGGTATCTTTACAGGTTTATGACACTTAAACCCAGGGTTCAATATTGTCTTGCGAGATAGTAAACTGCGAAGTTTTATGTTTCAATTTATACCTTTAGTAAGGCTTAGAGAGGATAAGAATATATGTTTAACTCTAGTAAGGCTAAGAGAGGATAATAATATATATTTAACGTTAGTAAGGCTTAGAGAGGATAAGAATATATGTTTAGCATTGAGTGAAAATTAAGTAGAATTATCAAGTTCTGGTATCTTATTAATGAATATCAAAATACTAGTAGGCTAATGTGTTAATCAGACATTATTAATTAGCGTGAGAGACGAATCGATAATTAAAATAAGCCTAAAGAATCATTGATTTTTTTAAAAATTGTCTAAATTAATCGCGTTAGGTTTGAAGGTTCAGTAAGTTCGTGTTTCAGGATCATGTTGGAGACATTAACAGTGTATAAGTAAAGGTAATTTAAACTTGTATAAATAGTATACATGAAAGTCTAACATATCAATCTAAACGTGTTGTGCTGATTCTCTCAGCCACCTATTTTTGAAATACAAGGTGTTCGGAAAGTCACTGTGCAGTTTTGTAATCATATTTAACCAGTCTATTTCAAGCCAGCAACTGATATCTGTGTTTATAAACAAAATAAGAAGGATCCAGATCTGTATTAATGCTAACGGGAGATTACTTTAAACATTATTTACAATTGTCATTCAAATTTAACCTCCTGTATTTTATATTGAAACATGTCTATTAATAAATATATAAGTGCACAATGACTTTCCAAACACCCTGTATGTATAGGGTAATATAATCTTGGAAAGCCGAGATGAGATTGAGGAAAAATATATTTTGGTGACTAAATACTTTGAAACTTATTAAGATGGAAATTATCAGCACTGATGGAACCGTGAAAATGGACAAGGAGAGAAAAGTCGGATGTATTTTAACTACATTGAACTTGTTTTTTTTTAGATGTGACACGCCACATGTGCTTTATTTCAGAGAGATTATTTCGAAAGATATGAAATAAAACGAATTGTTTAACTCTCGTGAAACTGTTGCACAGGATATCAAAGAAATCGAATATATTTCAACGCAAATTGTTGCATATTTAAACCGGGCATATTTTGAATGCAGATTGTTTGTTTGTTTCTTTGTTTTTTTGAATTTCGCGCAAAGCTACACGAAGACTTTTGCGCTAGCCGTCTGTAATTTACCAGTATAAAACTAGAGGGAAGTTTACTAATCATAACCGCCTACCGCCAAATTCTTGGACTATTCTTTCACCAACGAATAGTGAGATTGACTGTAACATTATAGCGCCCCTACGGCCGACCGACTAAATCATCTGATCAAACCAGAAACCGAACTATTTTAACTCAAGTTGTTACATAAGATGTGACATAAACTGACAACGTGCTTTTAACTTCAATGAGATTTGAAGTTTCTATTTCAATGGGAAACCATCGTAGGATATAAGAGTAATAAAAAATATTTAATATCAGTGAGACTTCTTCTCACAGGATATGACGCAAACTGAATGTTTTAACTTCAGTAGATTTCATAGGTTACGGCACAAAACCGAAAGTATAAACTTTAAGTAGGATTCTATCGTGTGCTGTGTCACATGTTGAGTGTTTTTCTTCTATTGTCAGTTGTTTTACTAAAATTACATGGCAGATGTCGCCAGTGTTTCGGAAGATTGAATTTACTGACAAATTTAATCAAGTGGACGGGAACTCTATGAACTATAATTTAGAGGATATGTTATTAATATTACAATTTTTTTGTCATTATAATACAAGTTCAAATACTTGCGTAGAATAACTGAAAACGTGACACATAAGGGGTGATTTTTGTAATTGTAAAAAAAAGAAAAAACTACAACAAATGGAAAAGTGAATTCCTTGTGATACAGCTGTTACTTTTGACTTTTTATATTCTTTATACTGAAAGAAGTCCGGATGTATACAGTTTGTTTTTCCCATAGTGTATAAGTATTAAATACTTAAATAGTATTTAATAGTATAAGTGTATCAAAAACACCTTAAAATATAAAGATTTCGTTAAAAATTCACCGAACATTAATTATCACCATCTATTAAAGTTTGTTTGTTTTGAATTTTCGCGCAAAGCTACTCGAGGGCTATCTGCGCTAGCCGTTCCTAATTTAGGACAAGAGTAAGACTAGAGGTAAGGCAGCTAGTCATCACTACCCACCGACAACTCTCGGGCTACTCTTTTACCAACGAATAGTAGGATTGACCGTCACATTATAACGCCCCTACGGTTTAAAGAGAGAGCATGTTTGGTGCGACGGGGATTTGAACCCGCGCCTCTCAGATTACGAATTGCACACCTTAACACACTTGGCCATCTATAAAATATCAACTGAAACCCAATGTTTGAAATCTTCAACTGCAGCTTCTGAGTAAAGGTTTTACTATTTTAACTTGTATGCTAATATATACAAGGCTTAAATCAATGAGATTTGAAAATACTTTTTATTTAACTTAATGTTTTTTACAGGTAACGCAAGTAATGCACCTTCAATGGTCAGTAAGTTCAAATAATATTCTACGTTTTTACTTGTCTATTTTTCGTATTCAAGCATTCATGTTTTTTGCACAGTTGCGTATATTAAAATGTGAAATAACGTCGTTTTATATCATGGTGAATATACGAAATTTTGGTTTATTGTTCTATTGATATAAGTTCTAGAAGGCGAAGCCGAGAGATTGAGTTTATATTTTAGGAAAATCTCATAAACTCAGTCATTACAGTTTTTGGAACTATTTTATGTCGAGTAATAAAACAAGTTGTGACTACTTTATCTTGCGTATTAATTGATGTTGGAACGACGTTTATAGCATAATATTACGCACTGGAATTAATTTTGGAAGGACTAATTTATGTGGCGTAAAAATACATGTTGGAACTACCACTTACTTATAAAACGTTTACATGTCGTTTATTTTTACAGTATAATAAAAAAACAGTCATCTGTTAGAATTCGAAACGCTTATACGTACAATTAAATTAATTTGTAGCACATACTTCCTGTAGATTTACATTGGTGACATCATCTATAAAAGTATATTGCTTTCTCTTTTAGTATGAATAACGAGATAATTATGACTAAATATTATTTTGGCAGACGCGAAATGACAGACGTCAGATGAATATTCACATAATTTTAATTTTGAGAATAGAACTGACAACTACATCTGCTAGTGTTATGCTATAAACGGTGTTACAGACAATCTTGTTTTTTAGTGCTTTCAATTTAATTATTTGCAAGTTGAAAATTGAAAGACAGAGTGTTTGTTTATATTTAAGTGCAAAGCTGAAGAAATCTACACTGTGCTCACCATATGATAGTGAGCCTTTAACATATAATGTGTACATAAATAATATTAATTATCTTCGAGCATCAGCGTTTTTTAGTGATGCAAGCTAGAGAAAACCACATAAAAGATAACTGTTTCCTTATGTAATATATTCTAATAAACAGAAACGCTAATGTATTTTGGCTATCAGTACGTTTCAACAATGGCTTTTATGTTGTATTGTTTAATCACAAAAGTATAACTTAATGCTATTGTTCGTAAGTAGAAAATGAAATGCATACACTACAAATCTGGAATGATATTTTTTGATTTCTTAATTTAGAGTTTCCATTGATTAAATTCAGGAACTATTTAAGTTTAATATTGGGTCAATATTTTTATTTGCATGATAAATTTTATGAACTTGACTCTAAGCTGCGTTATCTTTACCTAACAATGTTAACACACAACTGTACCGGTATCACGTCCGGTGAGTAATCGAATAAAAACAGATTATCGCTGGCGCCTCGAACGCTTTGGTAATAATAGTCCCATCAATGTCAAGATTACTGAGAAAGAAACTTTATTTCGTACAACATCCGAGCTCCTGGGGATATTTTAAATAGATGAATAACGTGTGTTATCTAATGTTTTCCAGTGATATATATATATATTGATCCTTCCAAATAAGGCCTACTCAATTTATCTTAAACTGATTTTCTGCAAAACAACACAATTGTAACAGCAAACCCGAAAATAATCTGATTTGGTTGCTCTTATAACGACACTTAAGCGTTGTAAGTAGACTATTTGTTTCAATGTCACACAACTGTCATTAGTGCTGGTTCATAATATTTTAATGCGACTGGCTTCTTGAGCAATATAACGGGTTTTAGAGTTCTCTCTGGTGGCAGTATTTTTTTAAAAAAATTAACCAATATCTGTCAGAGTTACGATTGCCTAAAAATAACACACCGTACCATGTCAGAAAGTGGAAGGCTACAGTCGGAATTTTTAGTATTTTATACATAGTAGTTTAAGAAACTTAGAGGATAAAAAGCTAATTATAAAATGTTATTTTTATCAGTATCTGTTAGTTTTGGGGGCATCTATTTGCTAATCATTTTTTTCCACCTCCTCCAGCTCCCAGGCTATCTTGTCAGTAGCATTTGATTGACATCTTAAACGCATTCTCAAGCCCAAGAATAAAACATGTTTTGAGGAAGAAAAGTAAAAAACCACAGATGATCGGTTTGAGCAAGGTAATCATCAGGTCACTTCTGAGGCAAACCTACTCCCAACCTCCACTCCCTGAAAAAAAAAGAGAGAAGGAAAACGGTTAGTTGTTGTATACTTATAACTTGTGATATATAATCTAATACTTTATCCTCTTAATAAAATTTAACTATTAGAAAGTGTTTCTTCTGTATCAATATGTTAGTTAACAATAGTATGTGTTTGTGTCCACTTACATCTGGCGAAATGAGTGTCAGCAGAACTGATATGTACTCTTTGGTTCCTGTGAGATAGGAGAGTCGGTGCTCGAACTTGATCCTACATGATAGTCATGTGGTGTGTTTCCCGTGCGTTGTATGAGCATATCCACCAGTATTAATAAAATTTAAACACTTCCCCTCCACCTAGAGGTTGTCCAAACTAATGAAGATTTGTCTCTTGAAGTTAAGTGTTCTCTCATGAAGGTCTTATTTGCTTATTGTCACTTACGAACACAATATTTACATTAACACCATCCTGATTGGTTGAGCATCAAGGTTGAACAAATGAGCTGATAGACCAGTTTTTGTAGTTTTTGGACTCGAGTACTCATCTGATGTGGGTAAGAACTTTAATTGCATTATGTCTCCCGTATAAGAAAATATCACGCTTCTTTAGGTACTAGGAAATACTGTATTCAAAATCCCCAGTTGAAACACTTTGTAAATCTCTTCACAGAGCAAAAAAACGCATGGTCAGTTGGTTTCTCCAACTTAGAGCATCATCTGTCAATATCTTAAAACATTGATTTTACTTTCACTGTCAAAAGATTGACTTTAACCCTTGACCCTTACCCGATAATATTTTCCTTTTATCCTTGTTGCGTAAATATATATATATATTTTTTGCTTGGAATATAATGTATTGTTGTGACAATTCCAGTTAAAGTAATACAAGAAACTAGCACCTTAAAAGAACACATTGTCGCTTCTTGGGTTGAAACAGATTTACCTCTATTTATCTGGTTTTAAACATAGTGCAAAATAACGTTAATCAATATTCTCACATTCTTATATTTAACCAGGACCAGTACAGAGTCTTAGTTTATGAGCGAAAAAAATTATAGAACCTAACATAGATATTTCTAATTTCTATTCCAAACGTTTTGGGTTAACTGCTCGTTACAAGAACCATATTCTCCATCCTGTTCCCACGATGAATAATCTTCAAAATTTTTGATCGTTCTTGTTTCGATGACGAATACCTCAGACTGTTAAATTAAAAAGATTAAAAACAGGTTAAAATACAAGAAACACCGCAATGTTGCAATATTTCATTTCTAACCCAGTTTTTAACTATTCCTAATTTTTATTATTTCTTGTCTAAGACATCATCGTACATTTTAAAATGTCTTAATACTGTCCAACAACTAAATTTCCAAGATATGTATCAAGCTTCCACGAAGAACAACTAAGGCACTTTTAAGCCTCAAATCTTGAAACGTTCAAAAACATTCTATAATATGCAGGATTCGGATTATATTTATCGTTTAAATGATACCATGAGATGTGCTCAGTTTCATCGGGCTGGCTTCTTTGGTACGGATACTTACTGTCTTAACCACAATCTTCATTTTTGCGGATGAGATCGTGGCTTGGAATGTAGGTTTGAAGAGCATCAGTGTCCTGAATGCATCATCATCATCATCATTGTCCATGATGGCACCTTCCCTCTTTTGTGTTTCTTTTTTAGCTCTTTTTCGCTCAACTATTTAACTATGAAAATATCCTTCCTTAGAGAAGACTATGACACACACCTCTAGCCGTAAGTCTACTCTGACAATATTACGTCAGTGAATTATCGAGATTTCTACGAAAAACAAATATATAGGCATTAAAAATGTCGCTTTCGGCGCCTGAACTTGTAACTGAATCATTTTATGTAAATATTTCTTGTAAAGTGTGTGCATCTATATTTATTGTTTGTTTGTTTTGCTTTTCTTTATGTTCTAAATTTCACACCAAGCTACACCAGGGCTATCTCCACTATTCGTTCCTAATTTAGCAGTATAACTTTAGAGGAAAGGCAGCTATTCATCACCACTCACTTGGGCAACTCTTTACTGACAAATAGTAACATTAACTGTCACATTATAAAGCTCCTACGGCTAAAAAAGTCAGCTTATTTGGTGTGACAGGGATTCAAACCTACGAAACCTCTGATTACCAGTCTAGCGCCATAGCTGCCCGTTCATGTTGGGCCATCCACATTTATATGAAGAATATACATTTTACCGTATTTACATTTTGGCAACCTTGTTTGTTTGTTTGTTTCAGAATTTCGCACAAAGCTACTCGAGGGCTATCTGTGCTAGCTGTCCATAATTTAGCAGTGTAAGACTAGAGGGAAGGCAGCTAATCATCACCACCCACCGTCAACTCTTGGGCTACTCTTTTACCAACGAATAGTGGGATTAACCGTAACATTATAACGCCCCCACGGCTGAGAAGGCGAGCATGTTTGACGCGACGCGGGCGCGAACCCGCGACCCTCGGATTACGAGCCTTACGCGCTTGGCCATGCCAGGCCTTTGGCAATCTTGATGGTAAAAAGTGCATTTTCAATTTTCAAATGATTATTTCACTTCGCTCTGGGTCATAGGATTTATTGTTTGTGTGTTACTGTTGCAAAATCACACTCCAAATTTTGGAGTCATGGATTTGCTGTAAGAGTGTCGCACTTGTTGACTAAAAGTATTCAAGTGTTGACAACATGTGTTGTTGGTTAGCTGTTTTCTTCTTTTTTATCATTTCAAAATTTGGGGCAGCAGATAGCCCTTGGAAGCTTTATGAGAATAGTGGAAACAAACCAAACCAATAATACAATAAACAAAGTATTTATGCAAAACAAATTTGTTTTGTTTGAATTTCGCGCACAGCTACTCGAGGGCTATATGTGTTAACCGTCCCTAATTTAGCAGTGTAAGACTAGAGGGAAGGCAGCTAGTCATCATCACCCACCGCCAACTCTTGGGCTACTCTTTTACCAACGTTTAGTAGGATTGACAGTCACTTTATAATGCCCCCACGGCTGAATGGGCGAGAATGTTTGGCGCGATGGGTATGCGAACCCGCGACCCTCAGATTACAAGTTGAGTGCCTTAACCACCTGGCTATGCCAGACCGTATAACCAACTAAAGCAAGAGTAATCAAACTTGGAAACATAAGTATTATAGAATGCTAATCAACAATTTAGATTCAAGACTCGAAACCTCACAACTCGTTCCCAGAACCCCAAAATTCTTATTTTAGTACTAAGAAACTAACAAATAAATGCTTAAAATATAAAAATAAAACACTAATGAATATTTTAAAACGTACATAAGTGTCATAACAACCTGACACTTTTATACTATTCTGCTGATGACAGAAAAGCTCGAAATAAACTAATCAATCGCTTAAGAGACTATTACTAAAATGTTTTTTTGATGTGTCGGCCCGGCCTGGCCAGATGGTTGAGGCATTTGACTCGTAATCCAAAAGTCACGGGTTTGAATCACTGTCGCATTAAACATGCTCGCTCTTTAAACCTTGGGGTCGTTATAATGTTACGGTCAGTCCTATTATTCGTTGGTAAAAGAGTAGCCCAAGAATTGGCGGTGGGTGGTAATGACTAGCTGCCTTCCCTCTAGTCTTACACTGCTAAATTAGGGACGGCTAGCGCGGATATCTCTCGGGTAGTTTTGTGCGAAATTCAAACAAAACTCGATGGGTCATTTACGGACATAGGATGCTAAAATCCGTGATTCGATCTCCCTCGGTGAGGAAAATATAGATAGCACATTGCGTTGTTTTGATTTTATCCTGTATCTATTTTAACCACGAAATGTTAAGCTTGAGCAAATGTACTCGTCCTCTGTGACGGGAAAACTTTAACTTGACAATCTATCAATTTAAATTAATTAATAAACATTAAAATGGTTTCACTTATAATGTGAAAAATAATTATTGTGCATTTCAGTGA
Organism: Carcinoscorpius rotundicauda; assembly: GCA_011833715.1. Classification (NCBI taxonomy): domain Eukaryota; kingdom Metazoa; phylum Arthropoda; class Merostomata; order Xiphosura; family Limulidae; genus Carcinoscorpius; species Carcinoscorpius rotundicauda. The sequence goes on along the minus strand of CM022392.1, from coordinate 15,265,905 downwards.
TGCTAAGAGCCGCTCAACAATAGCTTACAATAAATCTTCATTTTCAATCTTGAATTTACGTCACATTTTGAAGTGTGAATAATACTGTGTTTAATTCCTAACAGTTTAATGTAGAATATCCTGCTAGGGAAATAAAATTTGACGGCAACATTATTCATGTCTGTTCTCACGTTACTTCTAAAGTGAATGTTGAGTTTTGTCTGCGTGGACAGCTTTTAAAACCTGAGCGGGAAACAGACGACGATCGGTTCGCGTATTAAGAAAATGCGCAAGTTGTCTACTCTTAATACTTCCTGTAACGGTAATGACAAAATCTTGTCACTGAGTCTGTCTAGTGCTTTTGTTGTCACTGACAGATCTTATCCTGTACGGTTTGTTTGTTTTTGAATTTCGCGCAAAGCCACACGAGGCTAATCTGCTCTAGCCGTCCGTAATTCAGCAGTGTAAGATTAAAGGGAAGGAAGCTAGTCATCACCACCCACCGTAAACTCTCGGACTACTCTTTTACCAACGAATAGTGGGATTGACTGTAACATTATAATACCCCCACTGCTGGAAGAGCGAGTATGCTTGCTGTGACGGGGATTCAAATCCTCGACTCTTAGATTAGAATGTAAGCGTTCTAACCTCCTGGCCATGCCAGGCCATTCGAGGGAAAAGTGCTGTTGTCTAATGTTGTTAAACAAGAAAGAAACTAGAAAACGTTTCCCGACTCCAGTAATGCGAAGTATCTAGAAAATTAACTCATTTCTTGCACGGACATAGGTACAAACGGAAATTTATTACTCGCAAAATACAATTGTTTTAATGACAAACGAGTTTTTTCTCTTTCAAGAAATGCAAGCATTTTTAGTAAAATTAATGGACCGTGTTCCTTCTGAATGAGTCAGTTAGTTTTATCAAAACTATAGTTAAAACTGTATGTGAGATTCTGTTAATAAGTTGAATTTCAGTTTGCTCTAATCGGAAGTTAATCATTATATTTATCAAGTGTTTTAAGCACTGTTAAAAATATCAAGGCATTATTTTAAGAAAGTTTTATGTTTGTTGTTTGTGTTTGACGAAAGTATCTTCCCACCTAAGTTATGCATACTGATTAGATTTATGATGCAGTTTTACTATGTTAAAATATGTTACAATAATTATATGAGAGTTAGCTATTAATTTTTCACTTACCATTTTCCCCAAAGTTCGTGTGAGAAACTAAAGGTATTGTGTATTTGAATGAAAGTATCTTTCAAATATTTCAAACTTAATCAACTTTTATCTGTTGACTGTTTGAGGACTTTAGCAACGTTTGTGCGTTTTTGCTATCTTCTCTTCTGGCATTAGGTCATTGTTCCTGCACTGCCATGGATTTTTGAGGACCTGATAAATACTGTACGTTAGGCCTAATCAAAAGAGATCTCCATGAAAAAAAAAGTTTTTCATGTAATAAACATACACTGAAACAGCTATGAATAATTTATTTTTTAAACTAGGACCGTCTTCTGTGGTCTCTGACACAAGTTTAGTTTGAGGATCTTATCCTGATGAACAAGACTCAAAGATAAACCATCTCATACTTCCTTAAAGAAGTGTTTACATTATGTTGTGAAATTATAAAAGTTAAAAAAAAGATAACAGAACAGATGGGGTTTCGGCTTGAAATTCTATTTCTCCTGGATCCAACTGTTTTAAGTTTTCAAATATGTTGAATTTATAAGAGATTTTTATATGCTCCATTACGTCGTGATAGCCCACCTGTTAAGAAGCCTATGGTGGGAAAAGAGGTCCCTATTTCAAATTTTTCGCTTTCATGAAAAAAAACTCGTTCTTCAGTAATTTCATTGTAGAAAGTTGAACATTCCCTTTTTTGTTGTTTTCACTTATTATAGAATGCACTAGCATTCTCCCTGGAGAAGTGGCAGAGACCTGGTGTAAAAGCAATACAAACGCCACCTGGGTTTTCTTCTATACTTGGCACCAGAAGATAGAAATGAATAGTTATCTGGTATTGTAGTTTTCTCTCTGTTGTATATGCCGCTTTTCAGCTATCTAGAGCGTCCCAAAGTCAAAAATTGGCGAACAGTCAAAACTCGATATTTCCTTTTTTTTCATTATCATCTTCCTTTAACAGGTCTAGCGTCTACCTAGTCCAAGCGGTAACTATAATTTTGTCATCATTTGATGAAGCAAAAAAAACAAAACAATTTTCAGGATAATTCACTGTCTATTTTTGTATCTTTTTATGCAAAATCTATAAAGCTTTAAAATACACTCTGTAACTAAGTAAATCCCTACGCCATCTATAAAAAATAAACAAACAAGTTTCAGGAAAATATCTATCGCTAATATAAACGTAAAGACAGTGATGAAGAAAGACATTTCTTTCGATACGACTAATGATCACATAGCCGACAGACTAAGCCGTCTCGGCTTTACCCGAAGAATAAACTCACTACCTTACTTACTAGCTTCTCCATTTGGTCTATCAAAAGCTTGATGTTTGAATAGAATTTCAACTTTCATCACCACGCATTTCCTTTAGTTAACTTTACAACATTACTTTTATGACTGTTTTACAATAGACTAAGATCTCAAGATTGAAAGTGAGGAAGTCAGTGATAATTATTCAGATTAAATTGTATGTCTACTTCCATTATTATAAAATTCTTACATTACTGGTTATAAAAATACTATTCTAAAGTTTGTTTGTTTTTGAATTTCGTGCGAAGCTACACCACGGCTATCTGCGTTACCCGTCCCTCATTTAGCAGTGTAAGACTAGTCATCACCACCCACCGCCAACTTTTAGGCTACACTTTTATCAACGAATAGTGGGATTGACCGTTAAATTATAATGCCCCCACGGCTGAAAGGGTGAGCATGTTTGGTGCGACAGGGATTCGAAACCGCGACTCTCGGATTAGAAGTCGAGTGCCTTATCCACCTGGCCATGCCGGGCCTGTTCTAAAATTAACTAAGGAAAATGTATAATGTAAAAGTTGAGATTCTATTCAAACACCTACGTTTTGATTCACAAAGTACTCTAAGAATTTTATTCCCCGTGTAAAGTCGAAACGGCTTTAGTGGGCTATATGATCCGTCAGCTGTTTGTTTTGTTTCTTGCGAATTTTGCGCAAAGGTACACGAGGGCTATCTGACGATGACCGAAGAAGGTCGAAACGTCGTTCACTTCTTTAAATAGCGCTTTTTTTGTCCATACCAGCCGTTTTTTACGTATATAATTTTCTCTACAAGCGCGTTTTCTCGTCATCACGGATTGTTAAACATATTGTTTGTAGTTTTCCCTTTTTTTTTAAATAAGATTTGAGGCTTTATGTTTTACCTCTCGTGGTTGATTATCGTATTTCTTTATTCTGTTCGTGAATCCCATAGAAAGCTTTGGAAAGATAGCGTCAACATGGATACAAGTGTCAAGTAAAGTTAAAATTAGTAATTTTACGCTACGTAAAACAGCTTGCACTTCAACAAGTTTTAATGAGTGTTTATTTCAAAAAACCTAAATTGTCACTCATTTAATTTTTCTAGCATTGCTTCCAACCTTTTATAGTGCCAAGACATACCTGATGCGTTGTCACACATCTGGATATTAACAGCTCAACATATCCATTCTATTGTAAGGCCTCTATTTAGCTGGCACTCTGGGTCCGTGTCATACAGGTTCCCTCCTTAAAATGGCGCTACGCTAACTGATCGTTTAGTAAATTAATCTTAAAAACAGTATTAGTACTAAAGCAAAAAAGATAAATATTTTCTGTCTCTAGAAATCAAAGACTGTGTTTCGCTGTTTATATATGCATATATATATATATATATATATTGATTATACATATTACAAACATATTTTAATACGATGACGTATGCACGAATAAGTTAATTTGTGTAGACCCCTCCGTTAAGTTTATAATCTTTCTAAAGAGCTTAAATAATAAATAGAATGAAACATAGCACAGATTTCAGATACATAGAAATATCGAGTATTTATAAACAAATAAAATAGTTTTAAAAAAGTCGACTTGTATTTCTATTTTTGTGCTTGTGACAAAGTTGCCAAGGCAATGTTTGTTTCTTGTTAATCTCAAAGCTACGCAACGGGCGCTGTCTGCTGTGCACACTGAGGGCTATCATACCCCAATTGTTAGCGTTATAAACCATCAGACTTAACGCTGAGCCACCGTCCTAAATTTTGAACTGATGACCAGATAAAAGCCGGTCAGCAACATTAACTGTTACTCTTATAACGTACTCGCAAGTTAAAATGCGGGGAATAATTAATGATATTGCAAGGATTCAAACTCAGTTTGAAGCCAGAGCACGACCACAGGTCAAACATGCACATTTTAAAAAATTAAAGTGGATGACTGCATTTCACTAATGGTTAAAACCCGGTATGTTTATTTGTGTTACTTCAAGAATTGTCGAGCCTGAAGCAGCAAAATGGTGAAACGTAAAGTGATTCGACTATCTAAGCTTACACTCGAAAATTTTAAAGGATTATTACGGTTACTGCTTTATTAATCTAACGGATTAGCCTTTTGTTAATAATTCAGTAACACAGAGTACGGGAGCCGAAAAACGTTTTCTAGTTTCTTTCTTGTTTAACAACAATAGACAACAACACTTTTCCCTCGTATGGCTCGGCATGGCCAGGTGGTTAGGACGCTCACATTCTAATCTAAGATCAAGGGTTCGAATCCACATCACACCAAACATGCTTCCCCTTTAATCCGTGGGGGCGTTATAATGTGATGGTGAATCCTACCATTCGTTGTTAAAAGAGTAGCCCAAGAGTCGGCGGTGGGTGGTGATGACTAGCTGTCTTCCCTCTAGTCTTACACTGCTGAATTAGGGACGGCTAACGCAGATGGTTCTCGTGTAGTTTGCGCAAAATTCGAAACAAACAAACAAACTTCCCTCGCTTAGGTAAAAAACTAATATTACATATGTGTATAATTTCTTAAAACAGAGAGCTGTTTCCTCTGTGTTATCAGCTGAACATATAAATAAAGAGACGCTCATACCAGTAGATAGAACTAAACTCTTGGATGATGCGTGGTTAAAAGATTTCTTGGAGTTAAGTTATATAAATACGTACACAGTACTATGGGAAAAAATACGCATAAATATGAATTCATTTCACACCAAAAGGAAGGATCTGTTGATGATATTTCGACAGTTTCTAACTATGTATTTTTACATATTACGTGTCTTATTTCTTATTTATCTGCATGATCTTTTATTGGACTTTTAACGGACTTTTCGTATCTAATCCCGAAGTGCTTGTGGTAGTTTATTTGAAAAAAAAAGTAGTAATAAAGGAAAAAAAAAAGTTACACGTGTCTCATGAGTCACAACCACACAATCAGAAGAAAGAAGTTTGATTGGAAAGCAGGTTTTTAAGTGTTAATAAAACGCAATGGGTTTTATTACGAGCAATAAGTGTGAAATATTGTAAGGCAGATAGGTTTTAGTCAGACTTCCAAAGCAAGTAAATAGATCAAAATAATGTTTTACTTCATTGCGGGAACCTTCAAAATACGTGTTTAAGGAAGAAAAGGGGTTAAAATTTGTTGTTTACCATTAATGATTTTATTTTTTGCGTTTCCAAACACAGTCGGAAAGTTAACTTCTTTCAAAAGAAACGGTGAAACTGACTTTCCAGAGGTTTTAATATACCTTGAAGAAGAATGTGAGCCCGAGGTAAAGGAATGAAATAACAATATAACCACTTGGCTATGAGTTTTTATTTGCTTTTTATCAGCCATTTTCATTACTTTGAAACTTCACTAGAGCCTAACGTTAAAGAATTGTGTGTTCCCCCAGAGGCACAGCGGTGTGTCTGCGCACTCATAAACGCTGGGTTCCGATACCCTTTGTGTAGCCTTGTGCCTAATTCTAAATAAACAAATAAACAAGAATTGTGTGATTTCTTTGTTCAGGATATTCAAATAAAGTTACATGCTCGTTTAGCGGATAAAATGAGTAAAAATATTCATAAAATATATTCTAGTAATTTCTAATCTACATAATTTTATAAGTTTAATTTATCAGTAAGGTTAAGTGCATTATTACGATAATTTAATTTTGTTATTCAATCAAAACGCCACCTGACACGACACATAGGTTAAACAGATTGGGTAAAGACCTCCTATGAATCAAATACAGTGGTCCTTAATTTCAGACCGTTCATTAGAGGAATGAAAATGCCATTTGTCGTCTACAGTTATTTCTAAGCGAATTACAAACAATCTCGACCGTTACTTTTATAATGTACTTGTAAGTTCAAACTTTGGACTTTCCAATTTGCAACTTTGCATGCAATCTAGTTGGTCACGCCCGAATCAATTGTTTCATCAGAGGATTATAAAAATGCGTTACGAAGGAAAGGTAATAAATAATTATTATACCCGGTCTAACTAATCATTACATTTCATTCAGCAAAACATCTGATTCACCTATCGTGTATAAGACAGCGTTAATATTATTTTTAAAAGTTTGTATGTTTGTTTATGAATTTCGCACTAAGCTACTCGAGGGCTATCTTTGCTAGCCGTCCCTAATTTAGCAGTGTAAGACCAGAGGGAAGGCAGATAATCATCACCTCCCACCCCCAACTCTTGGGCTACTCTTGTGCCAATGAATAGTAGGATTGACCGTCACATTATAATGCCCTCACGGTTGAAAGGGCGAGCATGTTTTGCGCGACGGGGATGCGAACTAGCGACCCTCGGATTACGAGTCACACGTCTTAACACGCTTGGCCATGCCGGGTCCTTTTGAGAGTTAAAAAACTACTGTTTATTCCTTTTGAAAATGTTATGATTTTTGATTCGTTTCCCTAAGACCCGGTTTAGCCAGGTGGTTAAGTCATTCGATTCGTAATCTGAGGGTCGCAGGTTTGCATCTCTGTTACACCGAATATAATCGTCCTTTTAGCCGTAGGGACGTCATAATGTTATGGTCAATCCCATTATTCGTTGATAAAAGGGGTAGTAGCCCAAGAGTTGGCGGTGGATGGTGATGACTAGCTGCCTTTCCTCTAGTCTTACACTACTAAATTAGGGTCAGCTAGCATAGATAACTTTCGTGTAACTCTGCGCGAAATTAAAAAAAAACGAACAAACCAGCGTAGCTTAGCTTTTTATGTGTTCTACGATAGGATGTAATGTTTTAACCCTGCAAATAAGAGATTAAAGCGAAGGCTGTAATTATCAAAAACTTTATGGCTGAATATAATAATATAATCATTGAAGACCATTATCGAGATGTATTCTCACCATACTAATAGCTGTATGTGAGAAAGCTGCTATTTTATGTTTTTGTAACATAGTTACAGGTGATGTCGGTTGAAATTAGTAAAATACGTTATATAACACTTGATAAGTCAGTATGATATACATATATTTGTATGCTATGTTTTTATCTTTGATATCTGCAATGTCTTTTCGTCAGTTGGAGGTTTGAAGTGACGCGACGAGCGCGTGTTCAACCGCCTGTAATTTGTCGGTCTTTTAGAATAGTAACAATAGTGTAAAAAGCAAGTTATGCTAAAACAGATAGCTTGTTTATAAATAACTATCACTGAATTTGAAGCAGTGAAGTATTATTTGACGGAGTTTCGTAGTTAGTTCACTACTGTGAACTTATTGAGTTTTTGTTTTGTTGAAGAAATAAAGATACGAGAGAATTCTTAATAAGTGTGTTTTTTTCATTAGAGTTTATTAAAAACAGTTATATGGGTATGCCAATCTGTAACCACAAGTTAAAGTAACTTGTAATACTTGTAAACGATATTACTGTCATTACGTGGACTTGGTGTTTTTTTTTAAAAAAAACACACTAATCCAACAATATAAAGCGTTACAACACATGTGTCAAAAGTGGTATTATTTTAGGAAAAATAAAAATGGAAGGAAAAACCGAACTTCAAGATGGTGTCGAATGCTTGAGGCGATATAAAAAGGTTTAAAACCATGAAATAATAGAAACACAATTTATAACAAATAGAAAATTAAATGGGGTCAAAAGTAAGAGACACAAACTAAAGAATAGCAGACATGACAAGGAGGAGCCATACGATTTACAGAAGAATTATGGACCAAAATAAAGTTTTGTCACTGATTTTTCTTTAATTTCGCGCAAAGCTACACGAGTGCTATCTGCACCAGCCGTCCCTAATTTAGCAGTGTAAGACTAGAGGAAACGCAGTTTGTCATCACCACCCACTGCTAAATCTTGGGCTACTCTTTTGCCAACGAATAGTGGGATTGACTGCACATTATAACGCCATCATAGTTGAAAGGACGAGCATGTTTGTTGCAACTTCCTGGACTTTCGTGGAATTCCTCTAATAATATACGTTAATACTTTATGAATTTAGGAAAATTTAAAAGGATAATTCAACAACGTTGCAAAGTTACGAAGCAAAGAAATTATTATGTAAAGTACCATGGAAGGCATATAAGACAAAGTTTGAAATAATTTTCAATGTGAACGGATTGGGTTGCCAAGTTACTCACACTGCTGCTTATATTTAAAATAATCAACATTAATCAACCTTGTTACCGACAATGATGACAGCTAGCAAGCATTGGTGGGTGTCTTATCAAACATATTTGGAGAATTACACCAAAAGGACGTTTAAAAACAGAATAAGGAGGAAAGACGAGACCTGAGTAAAGCCTTGTATATATGGGAAAAACATGGAGTTATCTTATCTATACACTCCACGTAAAATTATGGATTTATTGGCTTGAAAACACTTCGTTGGTGTCACAGTATTTGAGGTTAAATGAGTTAGGTTATAATGAAATAGGTGAAGGCATGACCTGATGGTTAAAGCGCTCAACTCGCAATCAAACTATTGCAGGCTCAAATCTCCCGTTACCGAATATGCTCGCCCTTTCAGCCGTGGGATCGTTATAATGATACGATATATCCCACCATTCTTTGATGAAGAAGTAGCACAAGGGTTGATTAGCTAACTTCCCTCTGGTTTATCACAACTAAATTATGAACAACTAGAGCAGAAACTTAAATCAGAAAAAGTTGTTGGTTTGTAAATAAACGAGCCGAAATATCTGATAATTTAAAAAAATCTGCTCAGCAGTGTAATTAAAGCAATGTGTTTAAATAAATGCTTTACATGTTTATAGGTACTGAAAAAAATACGTACGCTGCTGGCCAAAATCTTAAGGCCATTAAACATAAAGAAAAAATATGCATTTTGCGTTGTTAGACTCAACCACTTATTTAAGTAGAGCTTCGAAAGATGAAAATAAGAAAAGGAAAAAATAAAAAAACTTTCTTAACATTTAATAGGAAAAAATGTGACCCTCAGATTACGAATGCCTTAACCATTTGGCCATGTCGGGCCTTCGACGTGAGGACAAACAACAACTACACATTTATTATATGTTCCAGAGTAGTCTAATTCCAACTTTGCAGGTAGATGTTTGTCTTGTTCAGTTTAACACGATAAAATGAAACTTTTAGGAAATAAGTTAATATGAAATATATATTGCCAATAGCTTTCAGAAACTATCGCGTGTCTTTGGTAACCACAGAACCATTCCCATTGATAAAGAGGTTATTGCCCTAAGTGTTTATTGTACTTATATCGTTTATAGTTAGGTACAGTTAAACACTGTTTATGGTCAGTTTGCAGAACTGATACCGAAATACCCAACCTAAATATAAATTAGAATTATTTGTCCATTTTAAGTTCAAATAAAATATTTGTTTCAGTATAAATATCGGTTACCAACGTCACTCCATTCATTATCTGTATGTTTGACAGCTGAAGCATTACTTACATAAGCAACAACGGACGTCATTTTTTTACTTATCCATAAACACACAGAGGCTTTAAACTGAACAAAAAAAAAAAAACTTCACACTAAACGGAAAGAAAATGTCGGGAACTTCACACTAACCGAAAGAAAACTTCAGAACCTTCACACCAAACAGAAAGAATATATCATCTTCCCAACGTTTTATAGCGATATACACACTCATTTCTTTAACCACAAAAAATATTTCTGGGACTTCAAAGTCTTTTCGATTTGGAACTATTCATTAAAGAAACTTTCTTGTTAAATACAGTCACTCTTGACACCTTAAACTTGTATTATCATTGTCTTGAGCTTACGTCACATTAGATTTCATCGTTTAGTCGCCTATTGCTTTCAAAACTTTCATGCCACTAAGAATCATTTATAAGTTGAATTTTAATGCACGTTATAGAATCACAGGTTACTCAAGTTCTATTCCTTTTGTATGTTTCATATATATATTTGATTAGTAAATATACGTTTATTTCGGTAATTTTGCTGTTTCTCATTAATATAATCGTATTTGTCTTTAAGAACCACACTGCTATTTCTAACAAGTGCCGCACTCGTAGTACATGATTAAATAGAAAGCTCACTGAAGCTACGGATGTCTACCACAGTTTCGTAAGCCTGTTTCTGTTACATTAGACCATTGCAGTCATCAACGTAAGTAACATAAATATATGTAGTATACGTATTATAAACAAATTTGCAGTAACGTATCTTAAACAATCTATACACTCATTACAAAATTTTTATATGTTCATTTATTTGTGGAAAATCTGTTAATTCTATTTGAGGTTGTTCCTAATAATATTATAATTAGTCCAAGAGTCAACATCAGATGTTGTTTACTACCTGTCAGCACAATTTAAAGACGACTATACGTAGGTTGCCCTTGTGTAGCTTTGCCCAAAAAGTGTAAAATGAAACGATAATCGAAACCGTAGGCGTTCAAACTGACCTTTAAAATTATTTGAAACGTACACACGTTTTAAAGTAGGGTTTGTATTTCAACACCATCTATCAGTTTGCTACATATCGAAACATCATTTTGGGAGGATATCGGGAGAATTCTAAAACACAGCACAATGACTGGATATTCTGTGATGTGACAGTTTGTATTTATAGAGACAAACGTGACAATACATACATCAAAGGCCAAATTTATTGTTAAAAGACTAGGGATATTAAATGTTTGCTTCTCAATTTAGGGATTGTTCTTTTCAATAATGATTTTTTTTTTAAATATATCTCTTGTGATTTAGATTTTGAAATCAGTAAATACGTGGCTTATCCCAGTTTTTAGTGCTGTCTATAAAGCAAAGAAAAATTGTACTCATGACATTAGTACAATAAAGATGTGCAAACAAAATTAAGTTGTTCTATTGCTTATTTGCTCTAATTTTAAGAACCGATAACTTACGTAACTTTTCATATGACATTTCCAGTAGATCACATGTATCATGTTACGCATCCATAATATTAGAAGGATGTCTGCATACTATAAAATGCACCTAATGATATTGGACTTGAGCCACTACTGCGCAGGACAGCCCCTCGTGCATAAAAGTATTCGCTGAACCGAGCCATAGCTCTGTGTTTAGGATTCACACTCGCGAGCTTAATATCTTTCCCCAGACTCTCATCGACCGGACCAGAAGAGATAAAACAACAACAAAGTTGATATGTTCTGAGCCTACATCACAACCTCAGCATATCCTGGTCTGTATCTAAAACTTGAAGGAAATGACGAGAAAGTCATACAAGCTTCGAAGGAGAGGCAGCAAAGATGTCGTATTTCTCATAATCTTGTATCTTATTTCACCATGTTCATGGTAAAGTATTGTTTCGATTATTAACTATTTTGTAAGATGCGATGTTTTTAAGGGCATAGTTATCACTTTATCACAGGTTGTATTGATAAAATGTTCCAATAATCATGCTGAAACTGAAAACCTATCTTGAACGACATGTTTTTAAGAAAAAAAAAACATACGTGTTTTGAGGGTTTATTGTTAAACACAAAACTACACATTATGTTATTTGTCATGTGCCAATAAGAGCTATTGACCCCCGATTTTAAAATCATAACTCCGTGACTTAATACTGACCCAATGGGGGAGGGAAGTATATAGAAAGTTCGTTTGTTTGTTTTTGAATTTCGCACAAAGCTACTCGAGGGCTATCTGTGCTAGCCGTTCCTAATTTAGTAGTGTAAGATTAGAGGAAAGGCAGTTAGTCATCACCAACCACCGTCAACTCTTGGGCTACTCCTTTACCAACGAACAGTGGGATTGACCGTAACATTAAAACGCTCCCACGGCTGAAAGGGCGAGCATGTTTGGCGCGACGGGGATGAGAACCCGCAACCCTCAGATTACGAGTCGCACGCCTTAACACGCTTGGCCATGCCGGGCCAAATATAGAAAGTAAAATATTTCTAAACGCTTATTAATGAGTCATTGAACGTTAAAGACAGAAATTCTTAGCTAACATAATCGGAAATCATTATCACCAAATGCTTCTAAAATAATTTAACGTTTATCAAGATTATCGCTTCAACTTCTAATTGTGGCCAGAAAGAAGTTTTATAACAGCAATACCAAATTATTTCTTTTAATTTATGCATGTAAGTTTGTAAGAAACGTGAGTAAATTATTTGCTGTTTGTACTCCTCCTAAAAATCACCGGCGGGAATGTCTTCCTATAATCACCTTTTTCTTTACTTTCGCATCTTACTAAATTGTTGGTCTTACCAAACATGGGAAATAGATGATATTTAATATTAATGGACTGATATAGCTTTACAAAGTGAAAGAACTTGAGGATGTTATGTGGGTGCTGTTTCAAATCTTCATGAAAATTCAGTTGGTGTTAAATGAAACGAGATTTCAGTTTGTATTGATAAAGCTGTAAGCAGCAAACATGCATCATCGTTACTAAAAGTGGTGGAAGTCCTATCTAGCTATCTGGAAACTTCATCGAAAAGGTAAAAAATTTGGAAACTCCAGATGCGGATTATCTCAAGAAAGGTTACCAATCCACACTATTCAATTGCGTTAGTTGCATGAAGAGCATGATGTTTACTGACGTCATCATGTTGCAGGGAAACATTTTCTGTGATATCATGCGAATAATGTTTAACTCGTCGGTTGGGGTTTGGTTTTGAATTTCGCACACAGCTATCCGCGCTAATCGTCCCTAATTTGACGGTGAAGATTAGAGAGAAGGAAAGCTACTCATCACCATATCCCGTTAACTCTTGGATTCATCTTTTAACCAACAAATAGCAGGATTTAACGTAACATATAACGACTCCACGGCTGAAAAGGCAAGCATGTTTGGTGAGACGGAGATTCGAGCCCATGACCCTAAGATTGTGAGTCAAATCATCTGATCAGTCCCGATATACTCTTATCAGTCCGTTAGGATTTAAAATATATTTTTGCTCCCACCCCCAGCAGGACAGCAACATGTCTGTGGAATCACACTGCTAGAAATCGGGTTTTGATACCTGTGGTAGGCAGAACATAAAAAACCCCATTATATAGCTTTATGCTTAATTCTAAACAAACAAATAAACTTTTTTTTTCTCTTTTTGAAACATCCATCTTGTATAATAAATCTGAAACTGTAATTGAAAACAAGGCCATGGCCAAGTGTGTTAAGGCGTTGGACTCGTATTCAAGGGCTGTGGGTTCGAATCCCGGTCGCACCAACATGCTCGCCCTTTCAGCTGTGAGGGCGTTATAATTGTAAAAGAGTAGCCCAAGAGTTGGCGATGGGTGGAAATGATTCGCTGCCTTCCCTCTAGTCTTACACTGCTAAATTAGGGACGGCTAGCGAAAATAACCCTCGAGTAGCTTTGCGCGAAATTCAAAACAAACTGAAAACAATTCTTAAACTTCAGAGGATACCTGAACATGTTCTCTATTTCATTTCTTTTCTGTTGTAAATTGCCCCCCGCTAATAAAGCGGTATCTCTCCGGACTTACAACGCTAAAATCAGGGGTTCGATTCCTCTCAGTGGGCTGAGCAGATAACCCTTTGTGGCTTTGCTATAAAAAAAACACACTGTTGTAAATCAACGTTAGAGTTCTTCATTTCATATCATTTGGGCAATAAAAGTCTATTGATATTTTTTATTAACTAGATATAACATAATTGACAATCGTCTCATGGAGAATTATTTCAAAAAATATAAAACATTACATAAACTCTTCTAAAGAAAGCAGAAATTCAATTAAAAATTGAGTCTTAATGCGTTCCTTGGTTTTAAAAATAAACCTTATCACAATGAACATTCATAGGCCTCACCGTTATGCAAGTAAAATTGCACGTATATATAAGCTTGGGTTGTTTGTTTATAATTTCGCGCAAAGCTACACGAGAGCTATCTGCGCTAGCCGTCCCTCATTTTGTAGTGTAAGGCTAGAGGGAAAGCAGGTAGTCATCACCACCCACCGTTAACTCTTAGGTTAGTAGTTTACCAACGAATAGTGGGATTGACCGTACCATCATAATGTCCATACGGCTGAAAGAGCAAGCATGTTTGGGGTGACGGGATTTGAACCCGCGACTGTCAAATTAGAAGTCGAGTGCCTTTACCACCTGGCCAAGCTGGGTCAGCAGGATAAGAGAACTAGTTGCCTTCAGGTTTATAGTCTAGCATATCAGTTACTTGGTCTCTTCCATGTACGAGAGTTTTAGGTTCGAAGCCTTAACAAAAACTAAAGTTGATAAGATCTATAGGTCTTCAAAACCTCTGGCTACATACTTACTGGTGTATACCTTTATAAATTATAATTTCCTTTATTTTCTTGTTTAAATTAGAATATTGATAGCAGTGTTATAAAGATAGATATTTAGATAGGGTAACTTTTTGTTTTAATTTGTTGCCTTGTGCAGCAAGAGCTGGCCTGGCACGGCCTAGCGCGTTAAGTCATGCGCTTCGTAATCTGAAGGTCGCGGGTTCGCGCCTGAGTCGCGCCAAACATGCTCGCCCTCCCAGCTGTGGGGGCGTTATAATGTTACGGTCAATCCCACTATTCGTTGGTAAAAGAGTAGCCCAAGAGTTGGCGGTGGGTGGTGATGACTAGCTGCCTTCCCTCTAGTCTTACACTGCTAAATTAGAGACGGCTAGCACAGACAGCCCTCGAGTAGCTTTGTACGAAATTCCAAAAAACAAACAAACAAACAAGCAGCAAGAGCCACCATATTTCAATGACTGTTCACAAATTCCACCAACTAATCTTTGAAAACTGAAAATGGTCGAGTAAACGATTCAGCCAACTGAGTAGTATCGTAAAGGTTTAAGTTCCAAACCAGCAGACACATTACGGAGTTACACGCGAAATCTTGTTTCACTACAACTGTAGTGTCATTTAGGGTTATTAATTTTAATGTAACTCTGAACTTGGGACAGGAATGTCGATAGACACGAGTCGAAGCTTCAAATTGAGTTTGATTCCACTTGTCGGAATTACAGTTCCTAAACTACCAGTTCTTCCAACTTACTTCAGCTGTTTATTTACATAATTTAAACTGTCGTATGATAATTTTTAAACGATTATTTTCTTAAAGCAATGGACATAAAAAGTTCTTTATGACGTCTAAAGCTGTTTAAAACGCACAGTTTTGAAATGTTTGATTTATGCATATATTAGCAAAAAATAATTCCAAAGTGTCACCTTTAAAATAATTTATCTGAACTGTCACCTTCTATTATCTCCAGTCAAAGAGTTTTATGTTTTGTCTAGTAACAAAACGTTATTTATAATTTAAAACTCGTTTACTAACTCTTTGGGAAACATAACGATTAACAATTTTCATTATAAAACAGATGATGCAATTAAACTGCTATAAACATGCATACTGATTTTATGTTGTTTTAATATTCTTCAAGGCTTCATGTGGAAATTATGAATTGGTAATAATTATTTCAGTCTTAAATTTATTATGGTCAGTGATAACATTGTCGTGTAATGATGCACCTGAACAGTGATAACATCGAAGTGTAATGCTGTATCTGAACAGTGATAACATCGTCGTGTAATGATGCACCTGAACAGTGATAACATCGTCGTGTAATGCTCTACCTTAACATTGATAACATCCTAGTGTAATGCTACACCTGAACAGTGATAACATCGTGGTGTAATGCTACACCTGAACAGTGATAACATCGTGGTGTAATGCTACACCTGAACAGTGATAACATCGCAGTATAATGCTGTACCTGAACAGTGATAACATCGTGGTGTAATGATGCACGTGAACAGTGATAACATCGCAGTATAATGCTGTACCTGAACAGTGATAACATCGTGGTGTAATGATGCACGTGAACAGTGATAACATGGTAGTGTAATGCTGTACCTGAACAGTGATAACATCGTGGTGTAATGATGCACGTGAACAGTGATAACATCGCAGTATAATGCTGTACCTGAACAGTGATAACATCGTGGTGTAATGATGCACGTGAACAGTGATAACATCGCAGTATAATGCTGTACCTGAACAGTGATAACATCGTGGTGTAATGATGCACGTGAACAGTGATAACATCGTAGTGTAATGCTGTACCTGAACAGTGATAACATCGTGGTGTAATGATGCACGTGAACAGTGATAACATCGCAGTATAATGCTGTACCTGAACAGTGATAACATCGTGGTGTAATGATGCACGTGAACAGTGATAACATCGTAGTGTAATGCTGTACCTGAACAGTGATAACATCGTGGTGTAATGATGCACGTGAACAGTGATAACATCGTAGTGTAATGCTGTACCTGAACAGTGATAACATCGTGGTGTAATGATGCACGTGAACAGTGATAACATCGTAGTGTAATGCTGTACCTGAACAGTGATAACATCGTGGTTTAATGATGCACGTGAACTGTAACTGTTTCACACAACTTCAGGAATTTCTTGCTGACGATATTCTAACGTTTTAAAGCTTTCAGTAGATATTTCATCGTACTGCCAACAGTTATTATACATAGTTTATCGTACTGCCAACAGCTATTTCATGGAAACAAATAATAATAATAAGTCGTTGTATTCTGCAAGTTTTATTTATGTTATTTTTTGTCACTTCCTGCTCAGAAATCTCGTGTAAAGTTTGATTTATCTGGAACAAAAGTGATTAAACAGTTTCGAGTCAACGAATTGAACACATAGAATTTTGCCCTAACCTTCATATTACCGGGTTTGTTTCTATACCATTTACCACGTTTATATATATATATTACATCACATTAAACAATCTTACATTTCTAACTGTCAAAAGTCAGTATACCGAAACCCTTAAACTTGTCTCAAAGGGTGTGACCATGATGAAAATCCGGATTTGAAAATATACGATAGGCTTAAAATGGTTTTCTAATGATTTATTACAAGCCTAATATCAAGAAACTTGTTGTTTTTTTTTGTAACTCGTTTCATTTTCCAGTTTCGCTAAGGCAGTATTACTTACATCTTTCATAAATTACCACTTGCCTGATACTGGCTTGTTAACGTAAGGAACAGTTATTTAAACTATTTTCCTAGAATAAACCAGAAATAATCGCAACCGAAAAATAATCTTACGATTGTGGAAATCTATTTCTATTTTCATTCAAAATCATTTCAAAACAAAAAAATAGCTTTTTTTAAAAACAACTAAACAACTTAGGATTCGGAAAAAAACAACAACTACAAAAATAACAAATATAAAGAACATTCCGACTGTGAACCTTATTAGAAAGAAAACCTAAACTTAATGTTAGAAGTGATGTGTAATTTTCAATGATCATAGGGTAGCTTTGCACAAAATATGTTGATGGAGAAGTTACGTGTTCTGTAATAAACGTTTTGTAATCTAATGATGGTTTTAAGATATATTAGAAAGCGTATGTTTAATCTGATATGAAAAGCTTATAATATAGTTTTCCAAATTAATTGCGTCGCGTAAACTTTCTGATAGTTTTATAGCTGTTAACAAAATGTATTTTTATGACAAATAATAGAAACTTACCAGGTCTGAAGAGGCTTCAACAAAACTGTGTACATTGTTTAGAGCGAGAAGGTGCCAGAGCCCATAAAACGCAGTTCTCCAAAGTTACGAACTACGAATTTTTTGTTAACCCAAAGTGGAAATTCGTGGTTTATTTTTAAACTGTTTTTATCTGTCTATAACTTATTGGAGTGAAAGGTTGGATATATTTTTTAAAGGGAAAATAATCAAACCCGTAAAATGATACAGTAACACACCGGACGTATTTGTTCTACTCGTATCCTTTTATGGAATGGCTTGGCATGGCCAAGCACGTAAGGCGTGCGACTTGTAATCCGAGGGTCGCGGGTTCGCGCCCACATAGCCCCAAACATGCTTGCCCTCCCAGCCGTGGGAGCGTTATTATGTGACGATCATTCCCACTATTCGTTGGTGAAAGAGTAGCCCAAGAGTTGGCGGTGGGTGGTGATGACTAGCTGCCTTCCCTCTAGTCTTACACTGCTAAATTAGGGACGGCTAGCACAGATAGCCCTCGAGTAACTTTGTGCAAAATTAAAAAAAAAAGTTATCTTCTCTCTTTATGGATCAAATCAAAATTCATTCTGTTTAACTTGTACCTGGGTATTAATGTGGACTATAAAAATTCTGATTATAACGGAGCTTTAAGTATTTGTTGTTTTTTTTGTTTTGAATTAAGCACAAAGCTATACAATGGGCTATCTGTGCTCTGTTCACAACGGCTATCAAAATCTGGTTTTTAGCAATGTGAGGCCGCAAACAAACCACTTTGCCACGGGAGACAAAAACTTAGAAATATGGCACATGTAACCTGGTTAATCAGCTTAATTACAAACAAACAGATACGGTGCTCTTAGTTTCTATTTTTCAATCAAAACACTAAAACGTTTCACATATTCACGTATCCGTGCCTTTTGTTGGCTTATAAAGCATTGTGCAATCTAAAAGTCTGTTATTACCGAAATATGAATGGTTTATAACCATTTACACTTCTAACTCATTTTAACACTTTTTTTAAGAATATTGTATCATCACATTAAAATCAGTTATTCAGTACAATCTTTCTCTTTCCTTAATTATGTTTAAAATATACCGTACTTAAGTGTTAGCAAGGCTTACGAATGTTTGATGAATTTGGTTTGTTTGTTCGTTTTGAATTTTCTTTTTAACTTGTGAATTTGCACCACTTAAATAACAAGTTACTTACTTAATCAACCTATTACACATTAGTAACTTTTTGGTTTTTTTTTAATTTCGCGCAAAGCTACACGAGGGCTATCTGCGCTAACTGTCCCTAATTTATCAGTGTAAGACTAGAGGAAAGGCAGCTAGCCATCACCTCCCACTGCCATCTCTTGGGCTACTCTTTTGCCAAAGAATGGTGGGATTGACCTAACATTATAACAGCTCCACAGCTGAAAGAGCGAGCATGTTTGGTGTGATAGGGATTCGAGCCCACGACTTTCGGATTAAGAGTCGAGTGTCTTAACAATCTGGTCATGCCGTACCTGCTTGATGGAATACACAGTGCGTAAAAGTGAGTAACACCGTTGAAAAATTATATTTTACCTCGAATAAATTTTTTTTTTGTTAAGCACAGAGCTACACCACTGCTTAACACTCAGCCATTGAAGTTAGGAAGTTAAAGACACGAAAATCAATTCAATGGTGAAGGACAGAACAATATATACGTGATTGGTATAATCGACCAAAATTTCTAGTGTAATAAAACACGTCTGAATTATCCCAGGATCTCTTCTGATTCACTGCCTGCTTTGTAATTACACATTGCACAGTTGAAGTTTAAACAGAATTAATTTATTACACTGACATTAATAAAATACGGTTTGGATGAATTTAAAGTTCGGGAAGTGCTTGTACATTCAAATAAGTAATAAGAATTTTTTGTTTTATTTCATTAGAAGTGTTCTAGGTGTTTGCAAATGAGATTATTTTACACTTGTTTTCGAGTTATTTAAACGTGAAAATAAATCCAACCTCTCTATCCCTGACACGTCTTTGCAGTGTAATGACAAACGTCGTTTTCTTTTTTTAACAACATTGGAAACAAATTCGTAGCCACGTTCGTTTTATGAGGTGGTGTTCTAATCAATAGAGTGAGGCCACAAGCTGAATTAAACCAGATGAGTATTGAACTTGTTACATCAGTTTTTTTATCTATTAATCTTAGAGCTATGACGTTTTGAATCGCATAAATAAAAACACCTCGTATTTTGTTTGTTTTGAATTCTGCGCAAAGCTACTCGAGAGCTATCTGCGCTGGCTGTCCCTAATTTGGCAATGTAAGACTAGAGGGAAGCCAGCCAGTCATCACCACCTTCTGCCGACTGTTGGGCTACTCTTTTACCAACTAATAGTGGAATTGACCATCACATTATAGCACCCCAACGACTGACAGTGCGAGCATGTTGCTGTGACGGGGATTCGAACCCCCGACCCTCAGGTTACGAGTCGAACGCCTTAACCCACCTGACCATGTCGGGCGGTAATATTTTAGTTTGTGGACAACTGTCTAAGTTTTCAATATTTCTGTAAAACACATGATGAAGGGAGAATGAAGTGAAAATGAATATCAATTTCTTTCCACTACTATTTTTGTGTAATAATAACCTGATCCAATACTTTGCACCGGTTTTTATTGAAAACCATATACTGAAATGCTTTAAACTAACCTTTTGTATTGCTTATAGTAAATAATAAGCTAAACAATATCTTATCAGTTATGTGCCCACAACGGATATCGAAATCCAGATTTCGGTATTGTAAGTTCACAGACTGACCAATGTGTCATTGCGGAGGGGTCTGGCCAGGTAGGTTAAGGCGTTCGACTCGTAATCTGAGGGTCACGGGTTCGCATCCCCGTCGCACCAAACATGCTCGTCCTTTCAGTTGTGGGGCTTTATAATGTCACAGGCAATCCCGCTATTCGTTAGTAAAAGAGTAGCCCAAGAGTCGGCGGTGGGTGGTGATGTCTAGCTGCCTTCCCTCTTGTCTTACCCTGCTAAATTAGGGATGGCTAGCGCAGATAGCTCTCGTGTAGCTTTGCGCGAAATTAAAAAAAACAAACAAACTCAAGTAATCGGTAAGACGTAGAAATAAGCTCGTTTTGCCATTTTTAAAATTTTGTTTGACTGTTTACACATCAAGTGACTAAGTTCTTGTTGACACCTGAAAATATAAGGGATTTGTTTTTGGAAATATGCAAATATATTTTACATTTTGTACATTGAAATAACTCAGAATCATATAAAATTGTATTCCAAGGATTTCTTATTTCATCTGGTTTTTTTCCCAATGATTTGCCTAATCGTTAGTTCCTATACCATGAAAGATATGAAATATATTAATATACTGGAATGTCAGATGTCAGTTTTCTTAACGATAAATATTTGTATACGGAATTACATTATGTTAATACGATGATAAATTAACAAAAAAGGAATAGCAATTTTATTTTAAGGGAGCATACAATATAATTCGACAGATGTTTCGAAACATATGGTTCCCCCTTAACAAAAACCACATTATTATGATAAAAAGTTCGGAAAACAAATTACCTTTGTACTTCAGATTATGTATGTATATATATATATATATAATACCTTTTATGCTAATTTTAACCTGTTTCGCCTTCACGTTTAGCTTCATGTAATTTTATCAAACTTTAAAAACAAACCATAGGCGGTATTAACTTCAATTAACACATCACATCATGTTTACCAGTCATTTTCAGTTAATCTCAAATTAAAAACTAGATAAACGCATGTTGTTAAAGCTCTGAACTGTGCAAACACTTTTGAAATCTGATTTGTTACAGAAAGTGCAACAAAAGTTAAGTTATTGAAAAGATAACGTCAGTTGTTGTTTTTTATTGAATAAAAGGTCCTTTCTCTTCACCCAGTTGCTTGTTGTTTGAAGGTGTAATCTTATTAAATCTTTAAATTATAGAGGGTGTGTTTGAACGTGATAAACTGATTCTAAACTTGAAGAGACAGACTTTAATAAATTATGAAATAATATCAGGCTTTATGAAACATAACTATGCATGCATGTTCCCTGGAATTAATTTGTGATAAAACGTTATATCTTGGATATTTGGAACGCACGAAAGTCGACATTTTTAATTATGGGCTCGATTCAATATTGAAGAAAAGTAACCTTTGTATTCTGAAGACGGATGGTATTGATACTAAAATTTTAATTAAAATAAAGTACACAAGGACGTTTCGACCTTTTTGGGTCATCTTCAGGTTAACAAAGTTTGCAATACATTTTTACTTCATGTTGGTTTCTCGTCATCACCAAAACTAGCCTTTATAATTGTTTACCGTGCACTACGACGGTATAGTGTAAAACAAGTACTTTTTGGTTATACGCGTGTGTATGTGTGGGTGGAAGTATTTTGTCATTATAATATCATCTGAAAAATCAGTATGTACAAGAAGTTATCCTAAATAAAGTGGGATCTATATAAAACGCTTATTTTGTATTTAAAATGACGTGTTTATTATAATTATATCATACGTGAAGCGGGCTATACTTACGGTTAGCAGTAGTTCAAATATAGGTTTAGGTGCTACACTAGATATATATAACCAAATAAGAAGTATTCAAAACATACAGTTATATAGTAACTTAGTAAAAATAGGAACAGTGTCTCGTGGTTTTGTTTGTTTGTAATTAAGCGCAAAGCTACACAATGGGCTATCTGTACTATGCCCACCACGGGTATCGATTGTTTGTTTTGAATTTCGCGCAAAGCTACACGTTCGTAATTTAGCAGTGAAAGATCAGAGGGAAGGCAACTAGTCATCACCACCCACAGGTAATTCTTGGGCTACTCTTTTACTAACGAATAGAGGGATTGACCGACACATAATAAAGTCCTCACGACTGAAAGGGCGAGCATGTTTGGTGTGACGGAGACTTGAACCCGCGATGAGTTGAGTGCCTTAACCACCTGGCCATGCCGAGCCGGCTGTTGTTTTCGTTTATTTATATGTAACTTTGTTCTTCAAATATAAAAATCTGGATATTTTTACCTTTTCGTCACGATCGTGATTCACATATAGTGTCTCCCCCTGGTAACTAATCAGTAAGTAAACGTATTTATAGAACTAAAAATCGGGTTTCGATACCAGCGATGAGCTGAACACAGATAGTCCACCGTATAATTTTTGCTGATCACGACAAACAAACACATTTTGTGTTTTTGATTCCAAAAAATATCTTCCACATAATTAGCTTAAAAGCGGTTTCTTAAAAAAAAAGTTTAATGTGGGTCGTTATTGAGCAAAATGGTTGTAGAATGAAATATTTAAGCTCTGTCACCATGCGTGTGTGTCTAAGACCGGTTTTTAGTCACATAAGCCTGAAGATTTGACGCCAAGCTAATGAGAGGCGTGATAAAAAAAAAAGAGAGAAACACATGATGTCGTTTGAGTGCAACCATTTTCCTAGTGACCGATATGGCTTTCACACCATTTTCTTGTTTCATTTAAGAAGATTTATTCTCCAAGACGAATGTGATGCATTCCTGTAGCCAGACTTGTGGAAAACGTGTACCTACCTACGTGTTGGTGATGGTCGGTTGAATAAGACGTTAGCGAAATATTCCAACCCGTCCTTTAAGGGAATTTTAACAGTTTCTTCGTTTGCAGCTGCATTTCTTTCTTTTTGGTTACATTTCGCTTGAAAACAGATGTAACATATATATATATAAGACAGACAAATATTTGTACAGTAGGTCTAGAGACGACTAACACATTACAATTTCCGATGCGGTGAATAACTGTATTCCAGCAAGAATGTATCACGACCAATCAAATAACAGATGTTCAGATGTTTCAGCGATGTATTATTCTGGTTAAAACAAACAAAATCTTGAGCGTTTAAGCTCGTCAATTTCAGTCAAGTTTTAGAAACGCTGTTTGCTTGAAATGTAGAACATCTGTAAGTTACAAATAATTATTTGTTCGACGAATTTTAAAACAACTGTCATTGAGCTTCGAATAGCAGTCACATTTCTGGCAGCTGTATGTAAAAAAATTCTTGAAAAGTGGTAATACGATTATTTGTTTTATCTTCAAATACAAACGATTTATTCTATTAAAACATTGGATATAGATAACCTGTTTCGTGAGTTGGTTTTACAATATCAGTATTTTTTCGATGCACATGTGGGTATCTATGTTACTAGGTTTCTTCCAGTGCTTAGTGACAAGTTCGAGGGCTTGTATAGCTAAAATTCGGGAGTCGATACTCGCGGATGAGCACAGCAAAGATGTCTTACTGTGCAGTTTTAGACTTAAAACCAAACAGTAAGGATTTGTTTTCCAGTGATACTGATTATTTGTTGTATTTTTTACAAGTTTCGTCATTTTAATACAAATTAAATACAGTTACGACAGAAAGTGTTCGTACCCTTGCGTGGTGAGAAGCTTTTTCCTCATATCTTACAAACTAGCACGATTAGGATAATGAAAGTATGTTAATTTATAAATATTATACCAGCACACATCCATATAAATTTCTATATAAATTGAACGACAAATAAACTGTTTATAATCAAATAACTAAACATAGGAGGGGCAGAAAGTGTTCGTGCGTCTACTTTAATATTCAGTTGTGTAGCTTTTCAGGTGAATTACTTGGCGCAATCTCTCCTCACAGCCCTTCATGATCGTTTGACAGTACCCGAATGGTATTTTCTTCCATTATTTTTTTTACAAAAGGCCTCCAACTCTTGCAAGTTTTTAGTATGACGCTGATGGACCCTGATCTTCAACTCATGCTAAACGTTTTCAATTGGGTTGAGATCGGGTGACTGCGATGGCCACTCCAGAATACTTGTATGATTCCTCTGCAACCAGGATTGCACATATTTCGATGTGTGCTTAGGGTCATTGTTGTGCTGGAAGATCCAACGACGCCCTAACCGCAAGTTCCGAGCATCATTCTTGATATAAGTGTCTAATATATCAACGAACTATTCTTTTTGCATGATACCATTGACGCGATGAAGGCTGCCTACACCAGAAGAGCTGAAGGAACCCCATAGCATGATCGAACCTCCTCCGTGTTTAACTTTAGGGACAGTGTTTCTTAGAATATTTCGTTCCCCCTTCTTACGGAAAATTTGCGAACATCGTTGTGGCCGAAAAGCTCGATTTTAGTCTCGTCTGACCAAAGAATATTTTTCCAATAGGTAAAGGGTTTATCTACATGCTTTCTTGCATATCTCAATCGTGCTTCTAAATGAACAGGCTTTAAATATGGAGTTCTACGAGGACGACATGCTTTGAACCCAGAAGAGCGTAACATGTTCGTAACTGTAGAGGTGCTTACTTCAACCTCAGTTTCTCTTACCAGTTTCTGTATGTCATTACATGGTAAACAAGGGTTCCTACTAACTTCTCTGAGAGCCTTCCTCTTGGTTCTCTTTGGAATTTTGGTGAGGCGGCCGGAACGAGGGAGGTTAGTAGTTGATCCTGAAAGCTTAAACTTGGCAATTATGATTTTAACAGTAGATTTCGGCACATTAAGTTGCGTTGCAATACCGGAAAGAGACATACAAGACTTGTATTTTACAATAATTCCTTTTTTTTAAATCACTGGACAGTTGTTTCCTGTTTGCCACGATGACCAAGCAGATAATGACGGAGACGGCGCTAAATTGCCGGAAGTACTTTTTTTCGACTAAATTTCAATAATTATGCACTCAGTGTCTAGTTCTAAAATGGTATAATGTAGTTTATTCGCCAAACTAAACAAAATGTTTACGGGAATATCAGTTTTTTCACACGTTCTGAACTGTACGAACACTTTCTGTTCCTCCTATTTTGGTTATTTGTTTATAAACAGTTTTTTTTGTCGTTTAATTTACACAAAAATTTGTGTAGATGTGTGTTAGTATAATACTTATAATATATTATACTTCTATTAGCCTACTCGTGATCCTTTTAAAATTGTGAGCAAAACACCACTCGGGACGCAGGAGTACGATCACTTTCTGTCGGAACTGAGCCTCACTCAAGCATGATTGTGAATTAGAACTTTGAGTAGCCCAATAGTTTGTTTGTTTGTTTTGGAACTTCACACAAAGCTACTCGAGGGCTATATGTGCTAGCTGTCCCTAATTTAGCAGTGTAAGACTAACCCATCGCTAACTCTGCAATATTCTTTACCAAAGAATAGTGAAATTAACCGTCACATTATAACACCCCCACGGGCGTGAAAGGGCGTGCATGTTTAGCGCGACGGGGATGCGAACCCGCGACCCTCAGATTACAAGTCGCACGCCTTGACATGCTTGGCTATGCCGGGCCTAGCCCAATAGTCTGTTTTCTCAAGCTGTCTTTCCTTCCAGTCTATCACTTAAAAAGTAGACCCGGCAGGAGCCAGGCAGCTAGTGCTCTCGACTCATTATCTGAAGGTTGCAGGTTCGAATCCCCGTTACACAAAATTGCAGCCGTGGAGGCGTTATTATGTGATGTTAATATATCCCACTATTTATTGGTAAACGAGTAGCCCAAGAGTTGACAGAAGGTGAGATTAAAAATTACCTTACATCTAGACTTACACTGTTAAATTAGGGCGGCTGATAGGCCTAGTGTAGCTATGCGCAAAATTCTAAAAACAAACAAACGCTTAAAAATGTATCTCAGAACGGTTGGTATGGGTGTAAACACTTTTTATTTCAAGTGGGTTTCACGTCATCAAGAAACACTTGAAGAATCAGGAAGGACTAACGCAGGTAAACTGCAACTACTTCTCCTTGAAATTTAATATAAAAGAAACAAATATCTGTGAAACTTTTAATTTTCTATTGTATCAAATCACCTTCTTAGCTAATATTCGTTAAATTTATTTCGAAGTATGTGACCTCATGACCTTTTTAATTCCAAATATAATTAGTTTCACTTTTCTAAATAGAATAATCAACATAATGACATTTCGTATTCCAGCAAGAGCGTAGTTAACTCCACATTCCATGACCTTGACATGTTGGACGAATTATTAAGGAATTATGATAGGCGGGCTCTTCCAACGAGTCATTTAGGTAGGTTCAAATGAAGTGTGTAAGTTGTCTATATTATATGATTAACATTTTGACCTCTGAAAGCTTATATTTTCTTACTAGTGCATAAACATAAATTTAATTACATTAATTAAATCTCTACAATCTAACTGATCTTAATTAGTAATATTAACGTTGTAATAATAAAAATAGTAAGATCAAATTTAAGAGCGAAATTGTCAGTTCACGAAAGAAGTTGCTTAATGTTTGATTTAGTGATGACATTTTACAAGAACCGAATTTCAACTGAATTTGAGGTTCGAACTTCAGAAAAAAAACAGCGTAGAGAACTAACTCTTCAGGTAACCTTGCGCTAAACAAGAAAGAATCAGACTTGAAGAAAGGTAAAAAGAAATATCTTTGTCTGAAAATGGTAGGTTTCGGTAATATAAAGATAATGGCAGTAGGCCAGTGTTTATAAATACACATTAAATAACAAAATAACACGTATATTATTTTAATACCAGGGAGACCGACTGTGGTGTCTTGTGAGATCTACATAAGAAGTTTCGGTTCCATCAATCCAGAAACTATGGTAAGCTGTTTTAACTTATTAATTAGGTTAAGTAGCATACTTACGGTTAGCAATGGCTTAAATGTAGGTTTAGGTACTATAGTAGGTATATATAACCAAATCACAAGTATTCAAAACCAACAGTTATATTGTAACTTACTAAAAATAAGAACAGTGTAACGTGGTTTTGTTTGTTTGTAATTAAGCGCAAAGCTACACAATGGGCAATCTGTGTTCTGCCCACCACGGGTATCGATTGTTTTGAATTTCGCGCAAAGCTACTCGAAGGATATCTGCGCTAGCCATCCCTAATTTAGCAGTATAAGACCAGTGGGAAAGCAACTAGTCATCACAACCCACCGCCAAATTTGGGATACTCTTTTACCAACGAATAATGGGATTGACAGTTACATTATAACGACCCTACGGCTAAAAGGGCAAGCATGTTTGGAGCGACGGGGATTCAAACCCACGACCCTTAGGTTACCAGTCGAACGCCTTAACCCACCTGACCACGACAGACTACAGGGAACTAAACCCGGATTCTAGCGTTGTAAGCCCGCAGATAAATCGCTGTATTAATGGGAGAGGGATGTAGCGTGGCAGATGTTATAAAAAGTAAGTAAAAATACAGCTATTTATTAGGGATGCATTTTGTTAATCTTTAGTAAGAAACAGTGGGGAAGCATAAACAGATAAAGGGGATTCGGATCGATGAAAAACAAAGAACAAATGGATAATCACACTAATTTCAATTGAGTAAAGATTTTGTCAGAAAACTAATAAAGAGGGATCAATATCGCTTAAAAACTCCACACTTCCTCAATGATAAATAATAACAAAAGTCACTTCAGTCAACATTATCACTCATGATAAACGGCACTATGAGTAGTGAGGCGCTACAAAAACTAATCATTGGTTCTTTCCTTAAGGTCCTCCCAAACCCACGCAATTCTTCCATTGGCTCTTAGTTTCTAAGGATATTGTACCAAATGTTAAAGAATAGCTGGAATTTACAATATTACCATTATAACAATGAAAGTTCACTCTTATGATATAATTAGTGCTATGTAAGTCGGGTGTTTGATGATCCATTGCGTTATCAGAAATGATAAATGATTGGTCGTTAAGGCTACACTCATGAATAACATCTTTACATCCGTGTAGTTTATGGCACTTCGCTTCGACACAAAATATGGTCGTTACGAATAGCAAGCTAAATCCAACAGTCACGGTAATCCGTAAAGTAGCAGTCTAGGAAAAGCCCCGAGCTATTATGAACTATTCCTTTTTAAAAGCTTTTTCCATTCTATCATTAGTGCCTGAAAAGAACCGAGGTGGTGAAACGCATCTTCTGAGAGCTTTTTTACACACACGTATGTGTGTGTATATATATATATATATATATAAAGTAAAAATGAGATAATCACGAACTTGAAACAGAAATTAAAGCTTCACAAGACGGTCTTAAGGTCGTTTATTTACAGTTACGTATTTCATGCTTCACTGATCACGCTACATTATAAAATGGCAGGAAAAATACAGAACATTAGTATGTTCGATTGTTGATGAGAACGCCATCAGAGTCACGTGATTTGTAAAGTTTTCATTCATAAAATTATTCATATCATTATTTTAGGGGAATCTCATTTAAGTTCAGCTTATATTTGTGGATGAATATTTCTCCAATAGTTCTTCTGGTTTGTTCACAGTCTTTTCCAAACTTATAGAATGGTATTATACTGAATTTCGGGTGTTTCTCTTTCGCACATTGGTCCAAATGTTTACTCAGTCCGATTTGTCGCAATTCTGGGTAATTTATTTGTTGCCTGTGGATAGTCATTCTGTTCTTCAATTGGTCACCGGTCTGCCCAGTACAATCCAATACACAGCCAGCACATTTTATACAATGTATTAGATTTTTTGTTGTATAGTCCATCTCTGTGTTGATATGAAAAGTTTCTCCGAATCTTCCGAATTTTAAATCTGTGCTTTCCTGAATGAGTTCACATGTTTTGCAACGTGGGTGACCGCATTGTTCGGCCCCGTTTTACTTGGTTGACTGCTTAAACTCCGAATTCCTAAGAATTATTTTCAAATTAGAGGTTTGTCTTTGGCTTTTCACCCAAATTGCGTTAGATAGATTCTGTAGACTTTCTTTTTCTGATCTTTGAAGTATTTCCTTTGATGCTTGAATTATCTTGTAAACATCTGGATTATTTGGATTGTGTGTTTGTACAAATGTAATTTTTTTGTCATCGTTTTCTCTTTTGTTTTTCACTGTGCTCAGGGTTTCCGCTGGTATATTTTTGGCCCTATCAATTCCCGTTTCAGACAGCAGATAAATCACCCAGAACTGTGACAAATCGGAGTGAGTAAACCACTGGATCAACGTGCGAAGGAAAAACACCCGAAATTCAGTGTAATACCATTCTATAAGGTTGGAAAAGACTGTGAGCAAACCAGAAGAACTATGGAGAAACATTTTATCCATAAATATAAGCCGAAATTAAATGAAATTTTTCTAAAAGAATGATATGAATAAAAACTTTACAAATCACGTGACTCTGATGACGTTCTCATCAACAATCGAACATACTAATGTTCTTTATTTTTCCTGCCATTTTATAATGCAGTGTGATCAGTGAAGCATGAAATACGTAACCGTAAATAAACGACCTTAATACCGTCATGTGAAGCTTTAATTTTTGTATATATTTACAATTAAAACCCAATGAATCCACTTTCATTCAAATAATGTATTGACCACTTGAAGCACTGGGTAGTGGACATTACCATCAATTAGGCTTGAGTCAGTGTCAATTGCACTAGCATATAGTAACAGAATGTGATTTATATAATACATTACATGTGAGGAACCATTCTTATGATGTTTATTTTTGCATGCATTTTACTGCCACCACTACCAGATGCACCATACTGATCTAGGGAAATGAGGTTGGATAAAGTTTCATATTCTCTTTGTGTGAGTGTATGTCTGTTATCCATATGCACGGTGAAGTGATTTATATGTAAAAAGAATACTGTTTCATATTTTAGGGTCTCATGAACAACAAGTTCTTAGTACCAGACATAGATGGGTGTTGTTCAGAGTGGCCTTATGAACTCTTGTTTTCTAATCATATGCTGAGCCAGCTTCTAATTGCGGCTGCGAACATCTAATTCAGTCTCAAAGAACATACTTAGCAAATGCAACAAACTGGAATCGATAAATAGTAATGGAGTGGTTGTGTACGTAAATAATGATATGACTTCAGATGTCCATCAAAATCTTCGTCAGTGGTTTGGAAAGGGTTAAATTTTCCTATAATAATGGCGTGAATGGCAGGATTCTATTCTTTTCCGAGGTCTACTCTTGGCCCGAGGTAAATTAGAAGCACTTGAAGTCCCTTCGTGCAAAATTTCAAAAACCTTATTTCAATATTCTGACTCGAATAAAACGTCTACTTTGATTTAGATATTGTGAATTAAATTCAAAGTATAGTGCCAAGGCACGTGTCACGTTATCTCGAGAAGTTATTTGTCATGTGGCTTTGATCATGTCGAAATTATACTTTTCATACTGAAGCGCCCCTAGTAGATTAGGGGTGAGGTTTAAAGGCTTATAACGCTATAAATCTGATTCCGATGCTCACAGTTTGTAGAGCACAGATCGCCCATAGTGTAGTGTTTTGCTGAGCAACAACCAAACAGAAGCATCGTGTTTTACTTATAAAATAACGTGCTTTAGTGTATTGTCTTATCTGTCTTAACCTGTCCTCTATCGGTCTGAAATGTACTTAATAAACTAGAACTATATTTACTAATAAATATAAATAGCGATCAGAAGCTATTTTATTTTACTTTAAAATATTTACACGAACACACACGCACACAGAAATGGTCTGTAAAAAGATAAAAAATTCTCCAAAATCTATATGTCAATGAGACAAGGGAATTTTGTTGATTAAAAATATATATTTTCTTTCGCAGTGACGTTAATATTAATGTTATTATTACGTACTCCAATTACACACGTATCATACAAACAGGAAAGTAGATTGAAAGGGTAAAATCTTGTTAACATTATTCCATAAAAAATTCGAAAAGTTTTCAGAATTTTTTTCTATAAAAACATTCACAAGCGAACTATAGATCAATGCAGTAAAAGTTACAACATAGAAAATATTATAGGTTTGTCATAAAGTTACCTGATTCGACAGGACTTATAACTTATCATTGACATCTCGTAAAAAATTTGAATTTGATAAACTGACCCAATTTTTCTTTCAAGCGCTATATGAGAAACAAATGTACCAGAAGACATAATTAAACAAAACGTTTATTATCACTGTACGAAATGTAATGCGTATAAATGAGACTCGGAAGCCAAGTTAGGTTGTTTTTGAGTATAGAAAATATACAACTGTGTTGTATAAAAGTGATTTAGTATACAAATACTACATAATTAACCATAAATTTCAACTTATCAAAAATATTTGATTTTATCTCTGTCGCTAATCCAACATTCTTGCATGAACTCAAAGTTGATTTTATATAAATATAAATATAATAAGGAAGCTATAAAAACCATAGAGGTGACTAGATTTCTTTATTTTTCTTCAAACTTTCCTATAGAAATTTGAAATTAAGTATGATTATCTTTACTGTAAACATCTCACTGGAAAAAAAAACGAAGAATAGACATTCCTAGTTGTGAATAAATTATACAAATAAGCATTAGAAGTCTTTACGAGTGTAAACATTTTGGAGTTTGTACAGTTTGTGTTTTAGATAAATTCCAATTGCTTCGGTGATCGTTTGTTTATTTTAAGGATTTTGAGGTTGATCTGTACCTCCGACAAAAGTGGCTTGATGAAAGATTGCGTAAACCGAATCTCTCGAAGCCCTTAGATCTCAACGACCCAAAGCTGGTTAAGCGAATATGGAAGCCGGAGGTGTTTTTTGCTAACGCAAAAGTCGCTGAATTTCAATATGTTACCGTTCCTAATGTCCTGGTTCGCATCAACCCCTCGGGGGAAATTCTGTACATGCTTAGGTAAGATAGTGTCAGCTTCAGGTGATGTCTTGTATTACAGGAGAAAAAAAAACAACTTACTTTATATATCCGGGACAGTCGTGGCCAGTATTATCTCGCTCGAACTATGAATCCAAAGTTTCATAGATCGGGTCCCTTTGGTGCAGAGAACACGTTCCGCACTTTGAGAGCGAGAGTATGTGTGTGTTTTAAAAGTGGCAATTCAATCAGACAAATATAGTCACTGTTGTTTTTTTTCTCTAAATTATCAGACCAACATTTAGGACGGCTATGTCCAGTCAGCCATTATGTAGTTTTGCATGAAAATTCTGGATACAACTTACAAAGTTATTTTCCAGTACCTGAAAGAAGCAATATAACGCGGTCTTTCAAGAGAACTCTTTCATATAAACTGCGAAGATATTAAATGCACGCACATTAAAAGTATCTGTGTGTTTTCTTATAGGAAAGCCACACGTGGGGCTATCTGCCGAGTTTAACAAGGGGAATCGAACCCCTGATTTTAGCGTTGTAAATCTGTAGACTCACCGCTGTACCAGCGGGGAACATTAAAAGTAAATGTTGTCCATTTTCAATTGTCCCTCGCTGGTACAGCGGTGAGTCTACAGATTTACAACGCTAAAATCAGGGGTTCGATTTCCCTCAGTGGACTAAGCACATAGCCCCATGTGGAATTTCTATAAGAAAACAAACAAACCAATTACAGAGTTACAATGTTTGATAAATTTATTACACAAATTCATTTTTTTACATAGTACACATTGTGATAAAATAATCTATAGATATTACATCAAACTGTGACACAGTGACACAGCGGCATATTTGTGGTAACCAGAATAGAAACAGTTTATTTTGTAGCTTTTTGCTTAACTTGAAAACAAAGAAACAATCAACAAGCACTATTTCTTATATTATGCTTACGTCCTAGTCACTACATATGTATATATGCCGCAGAACGCAGTGGTAAACGTTGAAATTTAGTATATTAACACCTGATACGAAATCTATATATATGGTTCTAAAAAAAATCTTAGTGCTTGAATAAAAAAAAACAATAGTATCAGGAATCTAATGTATTGTTATTTAAAATTTGATAACGAAGAACCCATTTTGAAACAATAAATTTGAAGAGAGTTTGAATTGGTAATGAAGAACGTTTTGTGACAAGTGTAACAAAATAAAAAACGTATAAGTTTACGACAAGGTTTCGCTATCATCATATTACTAATTCGCTAAACCTGCAACAAAGTTGTCTGTTTCAAACTTTATTTCTTACGTATGTTTATTTGTTTATTCTGACTTGTGTTATTTATAGCGAAAAGAGAATTTAGGACTATAGTTATATTAGTTGTCCAGTTGTCACACTAAAGAAACGATAACACAGTATATTCAATTTATATATAAAACTGGAGTACATATGTTTCAGAATCATACTTCTTTTGTTTAATTTTTGGTACATTTGTTGTTTCTTTTCTATAATCAATATGTCAGTCCTGTTTGCCCTTGATTTATTAGAAATAATTGTTTTGCTTTTATTTCTTGATTTATTGGAAAGGTTTTCTGTTATTTTCGTGTTAGTCTCTGGATGCATTGAAGATACCTTATGATATTATAATAGTTTTCTCTCGATTTATTGGAAAAAGTGTAGAGAAAGTTACTGTTATTTTAACCCTTGCAACATATTTTATTAGAATTATTTCACGTTATTTAACCCTTGCAACATGTTTTATTAGAATAATTTAACGTTATTCCATCCTTGCAACATGTTTTATTAGAATAATTTAACGTTATTTAACCCTTTCAACATGTTTTATTATAATAATTTAACGTTATTCCATCCTTGCAACATGTTTTATTAGAATAATTTAACGTTATTTAACCGTTGCAACATGTTTTATTATAATAATTCAACCCTTGCAATATGTTTTATTTCATTGATTTAACGTTATTAAACCCTTGCAACATCATTTATTAAAACAATTTAACAATATTTAACCCTTGTAACATGTTTCATTACAATAATTTAACGTTATTCAACCCTTGCAGCATGTTTTATTATAATAATTTAACGTTATTCCATCCTTGCAACATGTTTTATTAGAATAATTTAACGTTATTTAACCCTTGCAACATGTTTTATTAGAATAGTTTAACGTTATTTAACCCTTGCAACATGTTTTATTAGAATAATTTAACGTTATTCCATCCTTGCAACATGTTTTATTAGAATAATTTAACGTTATTTAACCCTTGCAACATGTTTTATTAGAATAATTTAACGTTATTTAACCCTTGCAACATGTTTTATTAGAATAATTTAACGTTATTTAACCCTTGCAACATGTTTTATTAGAATAATTTAACGTTATTTAATCATTGAAACATGTTTTATTAGAATAATGTAACGTTATTTAACTCTTGCAACATGTTTTATTAGAATAATGTAACGTTATTTAACTCTTGCAACATGTTTTATTTGAATGATTTTATTTTATTTAACCCTTGCAATATGATTTATCAGAATTATTCAATGTTATCTGAACTCTTGGGCTAACCATATTTATAAGTGATAATATTTCTCTTGATTAAAAAAACTTGGAAAACCTGAGATGCAGGAGTGACAGTGACAAGAAAAACTAACATCTAAGTCGATTTAGTTTTACAAAATTCGTAATTTACCCTATTTTCATTTTCTTATGTGTTCTACCTTGTAATATGTCCATATTATACTGTTGCATGTTTTTGTTATTTTGATAGTAAAGTTTCTGTCTTAACTGTGATCGAACAGCTGTATAAGACTGGTATTCAATTTATTCTTTTCATTTGTACATTTTTGTTTTCAGTTGAAATGTTTTGTAACATTGAAGATGTAACGATGCTATACCTAACATTTTACGCCAGTTAAACTGTGCCATCAATGCTAGCAATACTTAGAATGTGTGCTGATTGTGACTCACACATTAAAATTTGGTTTATTGGAATGTTAACAGGTGCGCTTTTTAATAGTAATTCTAAATTTTTAAAATACGTTATCATGAAATATCCAAAGTATCGTAAGAAGGTTTACTTTCTTGAACCTTAAATTATTGATAGTTTTTATCATTGATGTATCACAAGGTTCGATCTCCGCAGGTTGAAGCTGACCTTCTCTTGTATGATGGATCTCTACAGATATCCACTGGATTCACAAGTTTGTACCATAGAACTAGCATCTTGTAAGTGTTTTTAACGAACTTACGGTATCTTAAAGTCAGATATTATAGCTTACAACAGTTATTTTAACCAAAACTCCACATTTTGGAGTAATTAAGCAAAATTACGAACAAATAAAAATGTAGAAACAAAACCAATTCTTACTTAAAAAGAAAACATTATTTTTTACCATATATACATAAAGATTGATTTCTTTAACTGTTCGATTTGATTTAAGTAATACAATATGCAAATGGTTTATGATACAAGTATTTGCAAAGACCGTGTATTCAGTGTCCAGTTGTACTATTAAAAGCATGTAAAAAAAGAAATTCATTTTTCCAGTTCAACCATAGTCCATATTTATTAGTAAAAAATATGTAAATATATTTCTCTTGTATCTTGAAGTCAGTTACTGTGTTTTAGTAACTGTTGTTTATAATTACGACATTATATTAATTTTATTACAGATGAATTATTGACAATCTACCTTCTTTCGAACATGTATTTTAAAATATCTATTTTGAACAAAAGTTTCAGACCTAAACAAGTGTATAATCGAGAAAAATGTAACATTCACATCCATGTTGTATTATAAAAAATGTTTCATATATCATTTATTGTTCGTATTTAAATTCGGTGCCTAATTATTTCAGCGAGCTTTTGTTTAACTTGAAAACAAATAAAAGTTGTTGTTTTTTTTTACGAAATAGAACAAAAAAAATTATTTAGTGATCGACTTTCACCTAAAAAATCTTTACCCAGATAGTTGGATTACAACTAAATACTTCTTTAAATATAAGTAAGTTTGTTTTTCTTATGATGTTTCGAGACAAACACTTGCCTTGATCCACAAAAAGTCATTTTAACCCTTTTGAAAATCTTAAGCTACCGCAGTTTGTAATGAAATTTGTTTCATGTCATTTCAGTCTCCAAGACAACCAAGGAGCTAAATTTGACTTGGTCAACGAAGAACCCTCTTAACCTCTATGAGAATCTTAAACTACCGCAGTTTAAAATAACCCATATGAATACTTCAGTGTGCAATGAGATATTCCACATTGGTAATTCGAAGTATATTATTTCCAAGCAGTTTGTGCTTGCCTATTCCCTGAACAAAAACCCAATAAAAAGCAATATTAAGCGACTACACAATCAACTGTTTAAATAATAATTATCTAGCGTTATTTTATTTAAAGTGCCACCTTCTTAAAATTATAAACCTCTGTCTTCATTGACGTCTGACATTACAACAGAAATAGGGAAGCCCAGCATGGCCAGGTGGTAAAGGCGCTCAACTCGTAATCTGAGGGTTGCGGCTGAGGGTCCTCATCCCATTGAATATGTTCGTCCTTTTAGCAATGTAAGGATTATAATGTGATGGCCAGTCCCACTATTCGTTGGTGAAAGAGTAGTTCAAGAGTTGGCATTGGGTGGTGATGACCAGCTGCTTTCCCTCTAGTTTCATACTACTAGATTAGGGACGATTAGCGCAGGTGGCACTCGTGTAGCTTCACGCGAAATTCAAAACCAAACAGAAATAGGGTTACGGTTCACGTTCAAGTGTAAGTATAACAATGATTCGTTTCCTTAAGTTCATTAGAATTATTGATAGCATTCAATTGATCGACCTTTTGCAGAACTTTCAAGGAATGTTTGATGTCGCACGTTTTCCTCCCTCTTATAACAAGTTTCACTGTTTTAAGGTCAATTTTTCAACTTTTTGAAACCTGATCTGGATAAAAAAAATAAAGAATGTTAAATAAATTCCTAAAAAATAACGCACCATATTTTCTTTGCAACAAAAAACTGATTTTACTTTCTAATGTGAGCAACAAAAACAAAGAACATCTGCCCTTTCTAAGGATAATTTAAACACAATATTTGAATTATGTTTCTTGATGTTCAAATACTCCTCACACTAAACATGCTGACCCTTTCAGCCGTGAGGGCGTTATAAGTGGCGGTCGATCCCAATATTCGTTGATAAAGGAGTAGCCCAAGAGTTGGCGGTGGGTGGTGATGACTAGCTCTCTTTCCTCTAGTCTTCATTGCTAAATTAGGGACAGTTAGCGCAGATAGTTCTCGTGTAGCTTTGCGCGAAATTCAATAACAAACAAACATTTCTTAATCTCCTTCCAGTATTTATCTATACAAATAGTTGTTCATTCTATTATTATTATAATTTTCGATACGTTTAATTTAATTTAATAAGCGAACTTAATCAATTCTTAGTTGTAGTAAATATAAACCTAAAAAGCTGTGGTTGGGCATCATTACGTACCTTCTTTCGCTAACACTATCAGTCCGGATGAAACTGTTTCAGTTTTGAAGCTTAAGAAATTATTTCACAATGACTTCATGGTTAATACTTAGTGTGTTAATTAAAATTCGCCAACACAAGTGGTAATATTTTATAGCATTGTTTAAATGTAATGTAATTATTACCACGTTCATAACACATTTAATTTTTTGTAATGCATTATCTGGTAAAAGTCCGGCATGACCAAGTGACTGGGACACTCAACTTGTCATCTCAGGGTCACGGGTTCAAACCCCATTCACAGCTCTGAGGACGTGGTCAACCCCATTATCTCTGTTTATTGATAAAAGAGCAACCAATTAGTAAATGAATAGCCCAAGGTGGGTGATGGTAACTAGCTGTCTTTCCTCTAGTCTTACACTGCTAAATTAGGGACGGCTAGCGCAGATAATCTTCGTGTAGCTGGGCGCAAAAATTCAAATAAACAAATTGTCTGGTAACAACTGACTCTTTATAAGTTCACTTAGTTATTTTCGAATAAAATATTTATAAAATGTTGTAATTTTCCATCAAATAAACTAACTATAAAATAAATATTTCAAAATTAATTTCAACAGGAAAATATCAAGAGAACTATTAAAAACAAACCAATTAATAATAAACATTAACCACTTTCTACAAGATAACAATGTTATTGTAATGTTACTCTGAAACGTAACACTATCCAAGTTCTGTTATATGCTTATGATATAAAAATAAACAAAGATTTAAATAGCATTAGTTTTGTAAATGTGAACTAATTTGCTATATTTCACCTGCAGGCGAATATAGCTGCTTGAAAGCTGAATTTTATCTTCAGAGGTCTATTGGATATCACTTAGTGCAGTCGTACTTACCCACGGTCTTGATTGTTGTCATCTCTTGGGTATCATTTTGGCTCAACGTAGAAGCCATACCAGCCCGAATCACTCTAGGGGTGACAACTTTGTTAACAATCTCCTCCAAGGGTTCTGGAATTCAGAATAACTTGCCACCAGTCTCCTACGTCAAGGCTATGGACGTTTGGATGGGTGCATGCACCACGTTTGTTTTTGCTGCTCTTCTGGAATTCATCATTGTCAACTATCTGTGGAGAAAGCGAACAGAAATTCTTCCCGTTATCGCTACAGACAGAAGCCAGATCTCACACAAACTGGTAAAGTCCTTGTGAGTTTTCTTGGTTCACTAAAATTAGCATCTAGATTTTAACGACGTGGCTCAATATACGAATTTAACGGCAAGACATGTACATGTTAGAGCTCTAAGTAAGTGAATTTACAATTGCGATTTACCCTTAGTGGCACAACGGTATGTCTGTGGACTAGCGCTACTAGAAACCGAGTTTCGATACCCGTGGTGGGCAGAGCACAGATAGCCTTTCATGTAGCTGTTCTCTTAACTTCAAAACAAATTAACTGTGATTTTTTTATGCTGTCTTTTCCAGAACTGTGATTGCTTGAGCAATACAAGACGATTTGTGAAACTAAATAAAAACTGTTATTTTTAACGAAATTATAAGATGGACAGAGAGAACAACAAAATTAGATAATCTCGAGACTGAGGTCGTTTCCTGATTATTTATAAGCTATATGTTATTAAAACTAATATCCTATAACAGCTATATATTTATATTCCGAAGGATTTGAAACGATTTGTTTGCTGTTAAACTCACAGTCACGCAATGAGCTACTAGTGTTAAACTAATTTCAGGAAGAGAAATTTCTTAATCTTAGCGTTATAAACCCTCGAGCTTGTCAAAGGGCCATTAAGGGTGATTAAGAATTAAAATTAGTTTTGTCAAAGTATCGGTGAATAGCGATTATCATAGTTTAAAAGTTTCACACATATTTATTTTATGCTAACGATTATTTTAATTTAAAATAATAGCTTCACACATCTTTATTTTGTGCTTGGACCGGCATGACCAGGTGGTTAAGACGATCGACTGGTAAACTGAGAGTCGCAAGTTCGAGCCCCCGTCACACCAAACATTCTCACCCTTTAAGCCGTGGGGGCATTATGATAATACGAGCAATCACACTAGTGATACTCCTATTCGTTGGTAAAAAAAAGTAGTACAAGTGTGGGCGGTGGTGGGTGATGATGACTAGCTGCCTTCCCTCGTGTCTTACACTGCTAAATTAGGAACGGCTAGCGCAGATAGCTCTCGTGTAGCTTTTCTCGAAATTCAAAACAAACCAAAACCAAACTATTTTTTGTGCTAACTACAATTTTAAATCTAAAATAGTAATCCCAACTGAAACGTTTTACTATTGAATTGAGAAGTTTTGTATGAACTGACATAACTGTATTACCTCACTGATGTGAAACGTAGATGAATGGTTAATTGTTTTTTAATTTCATGATTTTAGTTATGATGATGAAAACAATATTAACCGTAGATGGAGAATATAAAATAATATTTATACACTACTGAGATGTTAAATAATGAGGTATTGCAGTTTGTTTGCTATTTATTTCGCGCAAAGCTGCACAAGAGCTATCTGTATCAGTCGACCCTAATTCAGCAGTGTAAAGTTAGAGAGAAAGCAGTTCATCACCACACACCGCCAACTCTTGGGCTACTCTTTTACCAACGAATAGAAGGATCGAACATCACGTTAAGACGCCCCCACGGTTGAAAGGGTGAGTATGTTTGGTGGTGTGACGAGTATTCGAACCCGCGACTCTCGGATCACGAGCCGAGCGCCTTAACCACGTGGCCATGTCGAGCCTTGAAAGTCAACTACTTTTAAATAGCAATTTAAGTATTTTAAACCAATTCGTTCAGTTTACACAGTTAACATTTTTTTGTGATTTTGTTAATTTATTTCGTTAGATTATTGCCAAAATAATTGTTGAATTTTTTGTTTTTTTTCATTTATAGATCTCTAGTACAGAAGGATATAATGGAGGGATGAAGGTAAGTTTTTTCATTGGTAGTTGTTGTTGTTGTTTTTAACTTGATTGCGTGAAAGTTACATCCTTCAAAATATTGTATGAATACTTCAGTTTGTTTGTCGGCGAGTACTAAGTTACGCAATGAGCCATTTGCGCTGTGTCCATCGCGAGTAATGAATACTAGTTTTAAGCGGTGTGAACCTGAAAACTCACAGATGAGTGAGTTGCTGGGGGGCGAATACGTAAAACAGAAGTTTGTTGTTGTGATTATTATGCTGTTATTCTGAGTTTTCTGGACTCTTTTTCATTAACGGCTGACTTTAATTTTCAAATGAGTTTCTTTCAAGGATTTTGTGAAGATTACATCATTCGTATAAATATAAAAGAAAAATCGAAACGTGAAGGATTAGAAATTATTTCAATTACCCCTTAATTTCACGCCCAACCATTATGTAAATTTATTTAAATATCAGACATGTGCATTATGATTAATATTTTTGTATTTACAGGTTAAGGATTGAATTTCTTATAGTTATAAACAGTTCTACGCAGTGGGTTATCTATGCTCTACCCACCATGGGTATCAAAACGCTGTTTCTTGAGGTATTAGTCCGCAGACGCACCACCGTGTCACTAGAGGGCTTCCAATTGAAACAAAAATAGTTAAAAAAATAGTTGTTTATTTACGTATCTTCACCTAGTTTATAAACCTTTCCAAGAATAAATATATTACAAAAACAATACCAGCAATGAATTTATTAGAGTATTGTAAATG
This sequence comes from Carcinoscorpius rotundicauda, assembly GCA_011833715.1. Taxonomy (NCBI): domain Eukaryota; kingdom Metazoa; phylum Arthropoda; class Merostomata; order Xiphosura; family Limulidae; genus Carcinoscorpius; species Carcinoscorpius rotundicauda. The sequence continues at coordinate 15,224,196 of CM022392.1, read as the reverse complement.
CCAACCAATCCCATAAAACCTTAACCTTATCAGCCTAGACGTAGTTTTTCTCTACCAGTCAATATGAAGACAAGAATGTTCATCAACAATAAGGAATACTGTAGAAAAATCACTAAAAAAACCCGAATATTTCTTTTTATGTCCCTCTAAAACGTTTTAGGAAGAGAGATTTATTTTATTCTGACCAATAGTCGTTTTGTGTCCAAAAATAAAAATGGCGTAAGAAAGAGGAGACGCTATGACAAATAGGGTTTGCTGTTGTTGCTGTACATATTAAAAAACGACACGTTTATTTCATGGATCTAAAATGAAGGTTGAAACCCTGTCTTGTGGTTAAAATATATAGATAACATTCCTGACATTTGGTTTTCCAATGTACATAGACTATAAAACAAATTCTTATTTTTTTAGATTCTACTTGTATAAACGAAAGTATTTTGTTTTGTACATTCTACCTCTACGTAATTAAAGTATTTCAGTTTTTACATTTTAGTTCTAAATAGCAAAAGTATTTAATTTTTATATTCTTCTTCTATATAACGAAAGTATTTTGTTTTGTACATTCTATATTTATGTAATTAAAGTATTTCGGTTTTTACACTCTACTTCTATATAACGAAAGTATTTTGTTTTGTACATTCTATATTTATGTAATTAAAGTATTTCGGTTTTTACACTCTTCTTCTATATAACGAAAGTTGTTTTTTTAAATTTCTTTCTTTGTTTGTTTTGCAGTGAAGCACAAAGCTTCACAAAGGACTATGTGTATTCTGCCAAACCACGGGTATCGAAACCCGGTTTCAAGCAGTACAAGTCCGTTTTTGTATAAATAAGTTACTTTCCTTATGTCATATCTATGAAGAAATTTTCGAACGATTTTGATTTATGAGCACAAACTGGTAAATTTATTACAAAAATCAAACAGATATGACAGTTCAATAAACCAGAGAGAAATTCAAGATTCGATTCCCGAAAAATCAATGTTTCTGAGCTCTTCAATGACAAAACGTAAAGTGCGTGCTACGTGTATGATTAACGTTAGCAAACACTTCGTTGAAAACAAATAAACACCTTTGTTGATAAAGTAGATTAGTGAACAATAAACTGTTTATACACCACAGCTAAGCAATGTTGTTTTACCCATAAGAGTAGAAGTAAAGCATAAGGAAAAATACATTTACTTCAAATCACAAAAAGTGCTTACAACTGTTTCAGTGTAGTAATACTATCACTTATGCAGTTTTAAAAGAATGAAAACACCCCCTTCATACTTCATAAACCAGAATAGACACTTTCCTTTTTTTAATTTGTTTCTCATGAAAACATTGTCTTGATTTTACACAAATCATTGTAAATATTGTGGAGTTTCGAATCTAGTTTGAGTAAAAACACTCCTTTGATTCCTCATAAGTCAGAGTAGACGTTGATAAGTCTTGTATTTGTTCTGGATAAAAACACTCCTTTGATTCCTCATAAGTCAGAGTAGACATTGGTAAGTTTTGTATTTGTTCTGGATAAAAACACTCGTTTGATTCCTCGTAAGTCAGAGTAGACATTGGTAGGTCTTGTATTTGTTCTGGATAAAAACACTCGTTTGATTCCTCATAAGTCAGAGTAGACATTGGTAAGTTTTGTATTTGTTCTGGATAAAAACACTCCTTTGATTCCTCATAAATCAGAGTAGACGTTGGTAAGTCTTGTATTTGTTCTGGATAGAAACACTTTTTTGATTTCTTATAAGTCAGAGTAGACAGTTGTAAGTCTTGTATTTGTTCTGGATAAAAACACTCCTTTGATTCCTCGTAAGTCAGAGTAGACGTTGGTAAGTCTTGTATTTGTTCTGGATAAAAACACTCCTTTGATTCCTCATAAGCTAGAGTAAATCTTCAGTTTGTTCTGTCTTTTTAATTGTATAATTTTTCAGAGGTAGGTCCCAAAATGACCTCTTATTTAAATTTAGTTTATTTATTTATCAGAAATTTTAATAATATTACTTTTCGAGTTTTTGTAATTTTAAAATTGCCAAATAATCGATGAGTAATCAATAAAAGAAAATTCACAGATATAACAACAGACCAGTACGTGTGAGAACTGATACCGTAACTTCATATTACAGACTCCAAGCATATCAGATCTCGACGGCTCTGATTAAGCCTTGTAGAACTTAAAACATCTTTCAAATCATCTCATCTTGTTTTGTACTTGTTATGTTACGTACTTATTCTGTACATAAAATAAGTTGTTTTCACTTATATTTTTAGAGTGATATCAAAGAAGAAGATTCCAAGAAAACAGCCGAAAATATCCTTGAACCTGTAACAACGCCTGCTACCAAGATACGCGCACAACAAATCGATAGATTATGCAGAATTGCTTTTCCCTGCGCATTCGTAGCTTTCTGCATCATCTACTGGCCCTACTACTTAATGTAACTGAAGCTAAATTGAAAAATAATATATGTTCTCTCCATATCATGCAGTTGAGACACGAATACATTTACATTAGCAAATTAGACATTGACAGTTCCTAAATGAATGTTCGTGTGTCACAAAAGAAGGATGGCATTTTAAGTTTAACGTCAACAAGTAACAACTGTGTGTTTAATAAGACTAACGAAACTTACATGTACATTTTATTCTGATTAAAGTTAATTTTACTTCCATTTGAAGTAAATGGTTTTTACAGTATTAGAAATAATCATGGAAATAATGAATAAAACAGATATAACATGCAAATAGGTATAATAATATTCCGTGAAAATTGATTGCACCAAAATACAGTCACATGATGATAGTCAACACAGTGATTGGCTGTCATCCACCTAATCAAATCAGGCATATATATGAACATGCAAAAGTTCTATTTTCAATAGTAGACTGGTTCATACGTTCAAGGCTTTCAAAACAGGCAGGCACATGTTAAACGGGTATACATCAATGGTGTTGCTGGTGGAAACTATGTCATGTGACAAATGGAAATAAAATCATATATTTAATTAGGAGCTTTGTGGAAACTCTGAAGAAGACACTACAGCCATATCGTTAACAGTGGAAACAGGTGAGGTAGAGAGTTATGTTAAGCAACAGTTACTTTATATTAAGTGTATGCTCTTTGCGACAATCAAGTAGAGAGCTTGCAACTGACCTAGCAATAACTACGAATGTTAATTCCAAAACAAAAAGTTGTATATTAGTATGAAGAGACCTCAATAGAAATTCAGCTGCTAAAATGCTGTTTAGGAGAGATACTCAAACTAAAATGCCTGAAACTGGTTTCGGATTCCAAAACATATGTTGAGTAAAGATAGAGGAGGTGTTCTTTACAGATTAATTTGGATTCAAATTGTTTAACAATGATGAACAATAATTTATTTGATGGTAAAGATGAAAATGGTATTATGGGAAACGCGAATTTACAGTGAAGTATTCTGTAATATGAATACAAATTTGGGCTGCATTTCAGCGAATAGTGTTAGAGATCTGCATAAAAGTGATGGCACCCTGACTGCTAACAGGTTCAAGCACGTCTTTATCACTTACATATCCTCAGAAGCTTGACCTGTTGGGAAGGGAGATTCTGGAAAGATGGGGAACTAAACATGCAGCAAATGTGTTGGAATAACTATTACCTGAAGAAAAAGACGTTTAAACATTTGCAGCTACGGCTTGGCCCTCATAAAGTCCGGAAATTAATGTTATTAAGGATTTGTGAGTTTATATGAGAAATGACACATTCGAGATCATAGCTTGGCTTGCATTAAGTCCTGAAATAATATTTTTAAGAATGTATGAGTTTACATGAAAACTGAATAAATCCAACGATAACCAAACAACTTTGTTAAATTAAGAGCAGTGGAGTATATTTGAAACAATATTACTCAGACACATTTATAAAGTTATGGTATCATAACGATGATTACTGCTCTGTTTAAAAATATATAAAATACAAATGAATTACACAACATATTTTATTTTGTATATTTCAGTACACATTGTTTGTGGCTTCGGTCTGGACATCATTTGTATTTTTCCATGATTATTTCCAATACTGAATATAAATATTTCATTCAGATATGTAATTCAATAACTTAAAACACGACAAACGAATTCTAACTATTGTTACATTTACATTCAAGACAAATAAATAGGAGTTTAATTCAGACAAATATTACATTATCTATAGTATACAATAAATAAGGTATGTGTCAGTGTTCCACTGTATTTATTAATAAATTTATTTTAAAATTTGCCAGGTGAGATCTATATTATTGTTTCACTGTATTTAATGTCAGCTTTACTTTAAAATTTGCTAGGCGAGATCTACATTATTGTTTCGCTGTATTCAATGTTACCTATGTTTTAAAACACACCTGGTGATGTCTATATTGTTGTTCCACTGTATTTAATGTTAGCTTAATTTTAAAGCATGTCAGGTAAGGTAAGATTTATATTAGTGTTTCAGTATATTTAATGTTAGACAAATGAGATTTAGATTTTAAATGAAAGATATATTTTTGGTCACCTTCACCACAAACAATTCATAACGAAAAGGACACATCTCTGTAGTTGTATAAACTGTAGGTTTTGTTTTACTGTTTTTGTTGTTACTTATAAAATTGATCAGACAAGTATAAGTGATGAAAGCAAATCGTAAAAAAGACTTTGGGTTTGAAGTAATATAATTATTTTAATTATCGACGAAACTTCACGCATTTATTTAAAAAAAATCGTAGTTTCATTAAGTCTAACTTTCGAAAATAATTCATACTCTGAACATGTGTGTCTGTATATATATATATATATATATAATTTTAGCTTTAAACAGTTCATACATCAAAAACGTCAAGTGAAACATGAGTGTAAAAATGCTAGAATGTTCTGATATCTAATAACTAATTAATATTAATTAATTAATCTGTTTTTGCACATTATTGTCTAGATTTTTATCGATCTTGCACTGTCATATATCAGTAACGTTGTATTCACTCTTTCAAATTCATTATTTTTCTTCCAGTCAAAGCTGAATGACTGAGGTTTGGAACAATCAGATATAAGTATTTATGTTCTAGTAAAATTTCATACAATACTGTTATTGGTAGAAACTATGCTAAGCTACGTTGCTCGAGTTAAACTAGTGAATATAACAATGAATTAAGAAACTCGTATATTCTAAAACTCGATCTTTATTGTTGTCGGTTTTATTGTTTGTTATTTTTGACTATGTAATTTGTGTTTTATTCACGTTTAACTGTGCTAGAAAATAAAGTGTTAAAATGGTGAATAGTTTATTATCACAATCAGTATATTTTTAGCAGTGTTAGTCGAGATCATTTTGAAATATTAAGTAGCAAAATGCCATACACAGTAGTAGGATATAAAAATAAAAGCATTTTTCTTCTGTTTAATAATCAGACTTTAACTTTTTCAGTGCAAATACAACACCGTTTGATCATAAGCCACCATTAACAATGTTATTTTTCACAATTAACCAACAATGCTGTTAACTGTTTTAACTTGAGAAACACTGAGTTTTTCTAACATTGATAAAAACCTTACTGAGTGCAGGTATTCTTTCCCTTATCTATGACAAACCTAAAATAGGTACAAAATATTGTTTTATCACACCTGTGATTAATAAACATAAAGCTTAAGAAGTTTGTACAAATTATATACGTTTATTCGTGAACAAACAGATTATTCAAACTTTACGTTTTCCCTCAGTTTATTCTCTGTGTAAAAATAATTTATAAGCTGATAAATTAATTAATCTTTGTATTATCTAACAAAATCTTTAAATTTTTTTACAAGAATAAATCTCGCGCGACTGAGAATTATTGTATTTAATTTTTTTAAAGGATCTAATGTGCGCAGATGAGTATGCAACAAAAATAATAAGAAGAAGAAATATCTATTATTTTACTAAAATATCTCAAACCAAAGACGAAACTGGGCAAAACGTTCATTTTTACAGCTGGATACTTAGGTCTTTAAAGTATGCGAGTTCCGTTTGATCTTCGATAGAAAAGGATGACTTGAAAATACGTAAATACATTTTGAGAATGTACTCTGCTCTACCTTTGTACTTATACCATACGTTAGCTGGTTTATTTGTTTCAGGGCAAAGTTACACAATAGGTTATTTGCACATTGTCCGCTAAGTTTGTTCTTTTTTTAGTTTTGCGTAAAGCTACGCGAGGGCTATCTGTGCTAGCTGTCAGTAATTTAGCAGGGTAAGACTAGAGGGAAAACAGCTACTCATCACCACCCACCGTCAACTGAATCAATAGTGGGACTGACCATCACATTATAACGCCCCCACGGATGAGGATGTTTGGTGTGACGGGGAATCAAACCCGCGACCTTCGGATTTCAAGTTTACTGCAGTAACCATCAAGCCATACAGGGCCTAACCAGAAGTGTCGAATAATGTTTATACTTTAGTGTGTAGTGGATCGTATTCAAATAGCTAATGTACTACAAGCTTTATTAAAAAGAATGTTTCAGACTCAATAAATGTACCGAAAACAAAATCAGTTAAATACGGTATAATCTAATAGGTTGTAGAAACACTATCGATGTTTGTTTGTTTTTTGAATTTCGCACAAAGCTACTTGAGGGCTATCTGTGCTAGCCGTCCCTAATTTAGGTAGTGTAAGACTAGAGGGAAGGCAGCTAGTAATCACCAACCACCGCCAACTCTTGGGCTACTCTTTCACCAACGAATAGCGGGATTGATCGTAGGTTTTTACGCCCCCACGGTTGAAAGGGCGAGCATGTTTGGCGCGACGGGAATGCGAACCCTCAGATAACGAGTAGCACGCCTTAACGCGCTTGGCCATGCCGGGCCTAATACTATCGATAAGATAAGAAATACAACGTCGTCCAAATAAGAATATTTTTATTTTGTGAAGTATTCAACAATTAATCTATTTTTGCATTATGATGCGCGATTAATAATTAATCAAGAAATAATATATTATTAACGTTGGGTAGGGGTGAGCTATTTATTTACCGCTGGAAACAAAAGGTGAACTTTTGGGCATTCGATACACAAAAGGAAAAAAAAACAATTAAGAAAGAAAGTAAAAACACTGGATCGAACATTGTAACGATCTCAACTGAACACACCGTTACGATCAGGGTTCAACAACAAACACATTTTATACAGTAAGAACATTTAAGAACAAATCCAACACATTTGATAAATAAGTGCTTTGCTAGGACTTTACATCAATATTAATAAATCAATCAATGTGGAATCAGGAAAAGGAGCCAGGAGAAAAAAATGCTACGATTCTAGTGTCAAATCTATTGGAAGATGCATTAGCCAAACACCACAGTATCAGCAATGGTTACCGAAAGAACATTTGTTTTTGTACGTTGAATTTTACACAAAGCAACTCGAGGATTACCTGAGCTAGCCATCCGTAATCTTGAGGCGACAACAGACAAGAGGGAAGGCAACTAATAATGCCATCCATGGTCACAATTTTTAAGCTATCCTTTAACAAAAAATAGTGGTATTAACCGTCACATTATAACGCCCTCATGGTTGAAATAACGAGTATGTTCAGTGACAGGTTTCGATCCCACAAACCCACAAATTGCTAGTCGAGCACACTGGGAATCGGCTCTCGGCAGAAGTGGTTTTGAGCTCAAATAGTTCTTTTGTTTTGTTTTTGTAAAAATTTAAAATCCTGAATTAGAAGAAAAAAATATGTGAAAATTGACACTCAGGTAACAATGGATAAACATGGGATTCTTGGATAAATATTTTTTTTTAATTATAGATGTGAAAATCTAAAATAAAACTTTTTTCTTTTGTGTTTGAAAACTAGCAATTTAAATAAAATTGCTAATGATTCCTTTTCGAGTTGTTTTTTTTTAGCAAAAACATCAAATATTCATACCATGCGTAGAAATTGTAATTAAACATCTCAACTTGAATGGAATCTTTAGAGTTACCCCGATGAGTAATTATCAATACACCTATTTTTTAACGTTTTCTTGACGATTGCTACGAGTTTGTTATTTGAATAGGGCTGAAAGAACTACTTTTACTTTTCTGTGGTGTTAATCGTAATATTTTCTTTACGTGTTTAGTAAACTAAGCTTTCAGAATTGCTTTTCGGCAACCTAAGTTTCGCATGTCATTATTTAATTAAGCCTTTCTATAGTTTCATCTTTCTACGTGTTTACAGAAACGCTAAGCCTAAATATTTTAGTAATATTTTATTATTTACGTCTCATTAGACTAACATTTTGGAATTTCCCAACAGTTTATTTGAACTATGATTTTTTAAAACTTTTTTTTTTTTAATTTCGCGCAAAGCTACTCGAGGGCTATCTGTACTAGCCGTCTCTAATTTGTCAATGTAAGACTAGAGGGGAGGCAGCTAGTCATCAACATCCACCGCCAACGCTTGAGCTACTCTTTTACCAACGAATAGTGGGATTGACCGTCATATTATAATGCCCCACGGCTGTGATGGCGAGCATGTTTGACCCGACTGAGATTCGAACCTGCGACCCTCCGATTACGAGTCGCACGCCTTAATACGCTTGGTCTCTTTTAAAACTTAAGCTACCAAATTGGTCACTTAAATACGTTTTTGAAAGATTTTGTTATCTATGTCTTTACCAAAACTCCAAGTCGAAACGTCTTGGCAGTTTATATTTTGTATACTAAATTAAATTAATATTTCTGATAATTTAAAATTATTACGTGTTTGATAAAATAACCTTTTAATTAATTTAAATTTTCTAAGTATGTACTAAACTAAGCTTTTAGGTAGTTTAAATAATCTTAGTGTGTGTGTTAAATTAAGCTTTAATGTTGGTTAAAATTTCCTAAATGTGTGTTAAATAATCTTTCAGTGTGTGTAAATATCCTAAGTTGTGTTAAATGAAGCAGTATAACAGTTTAAATATCTTGAGTTAGTATTAAACTGAACGTTTTGTTAGTTTAACTTTCTTAAATGTGTATAAAACTAAGCATTTTGAAGTTTACGTTTTCTAAATGTGTAATAAATTAAGTATTTTGTAGTTTAGATTTCTCAAATGTGTATTAAACTAAGCATTTTGTTGTTAAAATTTTCTAAATGTGCATTAAACTAACCATTTCGTAGTTTTACTTTCTTAAATGTATATTAAACTAAGCATTTTGTAGTTTACATTTTCTAAATGTGTATTGAACTAAGCATTTCCTAGTTTAAATATTCTAAATGCTTTTTTAAACTAACCATTTAGTAGTTTAGATTTTCTAAATGTGTATTAAACTACGTATTTTGTAGTTTACATTCCCTAAATGTGTATCAAATTAAGTTTTTAGTTCATTCAAATTTCCTATGTCTTTGCTGAAGTAAGCTTTTGAGCAGGTTGAATTACTTCAAGTGTAGGCTAAAGTCGCTGTATACTATACGCGTTCTGGCTGAATGAATAAAAGCAACCAATAATAAACATACTAAAAAGTAAGGACAGCTTACATTCCCTTCCAACTAACAATGTTTTAGTTCAAGTGTTATGTACCTCAGAGCAGTCAGTATTCGACGCTCGAACTTTGAGTTGAAGTTTACGTCTGCTCGAGACGCGATCGATGAGTAAACGGCAAACACTTCGTGTTGTAGTTTAATGCTCGAGGTGGTTGGTTGCACAATACCTACCAAATCGTATTATAACTAAATCAATTTGCAAAACTAGATAGGTTAAATTTCTCGCTACTTCTACCCACGAACACACGTGATAAACGTACTAACTGCTGTTTAGTAACTCATTGGTCTTGCAAGTCAGTAACAGTTGAATAAATGCAAAAACGTTTTGAAGCATTCGAGACACAAACAAAATGTGTCACGGCTCTTAGAACATCACAAATTAATAATAATAATGTAAACAATAACAATAAATAATAAAATAGTTTCTAAATTTTTTGGAACCATTTAACTTTATCATGAGGGGAATAATAATTTTGCACATATTTTGAAAACTTGTTTGTTTGTTTTTGGAATTTCGCACAAAGCTACTCGAGGGCTATCTGTGCTAGCCGTCCCCAATTTAGCAGTGTAAGACTAGAGGGAAGGCAGCTAGTCATCACCACCCACCGCCAACTCTTGGGCTACTCTTTTACCAACGAATAGTGGGATTGACCGTAACATTATACACCCCCACGGCTGGGAGGGCGAGCATGTTTAGCGCAAACCCGCGACCCTCGGATTACGAGCGCACGCCTTAACGCGCTCGGCCATGCCCGGCCGTTTTGAAAACAACAGCAACAGTAGAATAAATAGAAAATGCATCTTTTGATTCGCCGATTTAACTTATCTGGGTAACCCTAAAGCTTACAGAAACTTAACAAATAAATTAATATAAAAACACGCATTAAACGTAACTAACTCTTGTTTATCTTAACCCTAAAATATAAACAATAAGATTTAGGAGTTATTGTTTATATTTTAGGGTTTAATACACATTTAGAAAATCTATACTACTTGGATTACAAATAAACTATCAAATTGTCATTAAAGGGCACTAACAACGAATCTCATACACGGATTATATTAAATTATGTTCTTTATCTGTTACAAAACATGGTGAGTGTTACGTATTTTTTAATGTTTTATGTTCTTCGTAGATTAAACGCAACAGAAAAACACAGATAACAGCTTGTATAATTTATTACACTAACCTATTAACAAATATAACAGATATGGCATAAATTGTATAATAACAGTGACAGATATTAAGTTACGACATTCGAAATTAATTACAAAACAAAATAATATTAGTTTCAAACTTCAAAATAAATCACAATACAAAACTGTACTGGCCTGTATCTAATATGATGATCTACAATTAAAGTCTCAAATTCCAGTCTAGGGTGTGAATTTGGTCCCACGAAGAAATTCCGAAACAGTTCACAGTTCAATAAATTCGCCGTCTCTCAGCACAAGCGGTAATTCGGATGTATCGTAGAGATTGACGAAATAAAATCACAGCTTCCGTAGACCTAACTTCAATCACAAAACCAAGTTGAATATTCACAGCAAACACTTAATCTTTCTCAAATAACTAACTCTCTTCTTTCTTCGAATAAAACTAATGACTGAATCTATCTTCTTTTTTCGAATAAAAACTGATGACTGAATCTCTCACTTCTTCTCCGAATAAAACTAATGACTGACTCTCTCCCTTTTCTTATCTCCGTCTGTTTATATATATTATTAGGACTCTTTTTCTCGAACATTCACCGGAAATTCGACAGAGTAATCTGCGCATGTATGTTTTTGCACGAGACTCTACGTCTAGACGCTAGGCCAAACATTTCCATTTATAGTCATATATTTGATCTACCTAATTCTAGAAAATTCTAAAATGTTACCCTAAATAAATAACAAAATATTAGTTTAAACTTCGAAACAATAATATCAATATGGAAAAATGAATAATAGAAATGAAAATTTAAACACAACACGACATGTTGTCGTTTACAAAATATTTACACATATACATAACAGTGAGACTGAGTACAAAATATCAGGTGAGCTACGCATGCTCTGTACAAAATACATGTGAGTAACCAGCGAAATCAGTTATAAAATGTATAACGATTTTGTTTACGTTTTTGTATGACACATATGTTACTAGGGGCCCTGTAACCAACAAATTATAAATCAGAAGCACTTCGGTTTATCAAGAAAAGAGCCTGCAAGGAAATTCGTTGTGGTTAAATCACAATCTACGCAAGTAGATCTACCAGCACATAGTTACAAGATTATGAAATATATGCGTGATTAAAAACGCTTTTTTATTCAGATTTAATTCAGTGTTTATTATGAAAACCATAAATCGTTGATGAACATATTCCTCTTGGAAAATTCTGTAAAAATTCAACTATACAGAAATCGTCTGCTGTCAAGGGGCGTGTTACTAGGAGAGTGCGAGATGCATGATGACGTCAACAGTATCATAATTTCAACTTCTCTATGTTAATATTTGAGCGAGACTGCTTTTTGCTTATTATATATTACATATTTGTAACATAACAATAAAATGTCCTTGACAAAGCATATTATTTTTGAGTGTTATTTTATTATATTTCAAGCTTTCGATTTCATAATTAATAGAAACCTTTACATCCAATTTCCTTGAAAAGACACTGATCTAAATTTCTAAATAATTTACAATAATTTTAGTATCTTGCTTAACAGTACAATTTGATATGTATACTTCTTCTGGTAAATTTTAATATTAAAATAGTATATACAACACTCTGTAAATATTTGTGTTTAACCATTATTTCTGTAAAAAGTAAAATGGTCCAGCTGCTGTTACGTGTTTACCCGTAAGAAACCTGTAGTAAAGGATTTATAAAGAAATATTACAAGTGTAATTACTGTGGATTCGATCGTTCATGTAGCACACATTAAACAGAAGTAACTATTAAAAGTAAAATATTTTGTTATAAAGTGTGACGAGTTAAGCAAAATACAAGAATTGTTTATAAAATATATTAAAAATCCTATATACTGAACTGAACTGAACAAATAGTAATATGGACATGACGTAAAAATAAACAAAAACTGTATGAAAAGTCGTGATCCGTATCTTGTGCCATTAAATTACTGACAGGAACAAAAGCTACATCTGATATGTATCAACACTGAACATTAGTTTTTAACTGGCAAAAGAAACGACTGACGTATATTTGATGATCTTTGTATACTGAATAAGTGAAGTGAAATATTATGCAACATATGTTACCCTAACATTGTTTCAAAGATTCAACATTTATGTGTTTGTTTGTTTGTTTGTTTTTTCATTTCGTCCAAAGCTACACGAGAGCTATCTGCGCTAGACGTCCCAAATTTAACAGTGTAAGACTAGAGGGAAGATAGCTAGTCATCACCACCTACTGCCAACCCTTGAGATACTCTTTTACCAACGAATAATGGGATTAACTGTCACATAACAACAGCCCCACGTTTGAGAGGCCGAGCATGTTTTGGTGTGACGGCAATTCGAACAATATTTATTTGAAGAAAATATCTGTTTCGAAATGTAAAATATTTAACAAATTAGTTTTTATGAGACAATAAAATCGAGTTTTACATGACGGAATAAAATAATATGAAGTAATCAGATATTTTGTCAAAACTTTTTTTTTTACTGTTATGCTAAAATAAGTAAAAACAATCAGCAAAAATAACAGGAAAACCAAATGTCTTTTACTTACATTCACAGGATTCGCTACCATGATTAGAAATCTGCTAAATATACGTGTTCCTTAGAATTAGCCAAAGTAGGAAAGCTCTCTGTAACAACATTATATATTTGTAGATTATAAGCGAGAGAGTTAAAAAAACAACAGAAAAATAAACAAAACAACTAGTGTTTGATATTCCAGCACAACGTGCTGGACATTAAGTTAAGCCACTTTGGAGCCCCCCCCCAGTGGCTCAGTGGTATGTCTGCGGACTTACACGCTAAAATCCGGGTTTCGATACCCGTGGTGGGCAGAGCACAGATAGCCCATTGTGTAGCTTTGTGCTTAATTCACAACAACAACAGCAACAGCCACTTTGGAAAATGTTCCCTTTGTTTTGTTCACAGTGGTTTATTCTTTTTGACTAATCACACGATAGAATAGTTGGATACGCTACAGATATTATTACTTTAGACTGTAGGTACACTGAGGACTGAGCACCATGTTTTTGAAATGAGAACTCATCCAGACGATGAAAAAGACAGGTAACATTCGTCTAATGAAAATGGCTTCGTCTAAACCATTATATGTAGAGGTCTTTTTCAAGACCAACACGTCCCGAGAAAGAGAAAGCTATGTCTGTATATGTTACCTCTACTGATGAAAGGGTTTCTCACTTTTAATATTTGTAATTAATTTCGGTATTACTCCACTGTCCGACCTTTCTTGTACGTTCTCAATAAATAATTAGCTATGAGTCTGAGCAGTTGATCTGAGATCATAACTCCCTATCTAATACTTCAAGTTTTGTGAATACATGTTGCAGTATGTGTTACAGAAGTTTAAATGTTTGTTGTGGTTTAACTTACCTACATTGACGACAGCATATCCACATGAAAAATTGTATTATATTGTTACGTATTTTTTGATGTTTTAAGTTCTTCGTAGACTAAACGCAACAGAAAAACGCAGATAACAGCTTGTATAATTTATTACACTAAACTATTAACAAATATAACAAATATGACATAAATTGTATAATAACAGTGACAGATATTAAGTTACGACATTCGAAATTAATTACAAAACAAAATAATATTAGTTTCAAACTTCAAAATAAATCACAATACAAAACGGTACTGGCCTGTATCTAATGTAATGATCTAAAATTAAAGTCTCAAATTCCAGTCTAGGGTGTGAATTTGGTCCCACGAAGAGATTCCGAAACAGTTCACAGTTCAATAAATTCGTCGTCTCTCAGCACAAGCAGTAATTCAGATGTATCGTAGAGATTGACGAAATAATATCACAGCTTCCGTAGATCTAACTTCAGACACAAATCCAAGTTGAATAATCACAGCAAATACTTAATCTTTCTCAAATAACTGACTCTCTTCTTTTCTTCGAATAATAACTGATGTCTGAATCTCACACTTGTTCTTCGAATAAAACTAATGACTGAATATCTCTCACGTCACCGTCCTTTTTATACCGATAGGCCTATTTCTCGAACAATCTCGCAATTTCCATACAACTCCAGAGCTATACACGCATATCCGTTCTTGCATGAGACTACACATCTAGACAGGAAGTCACCAGCATTCGTTTACAAACATGTGATTGGTCTACTTAATTCGAGAAAGTTCTAAAATGTTACCCGAAATGAATAACAAAATATTAGTTTAAACTTCTAAACAATAATATCAATATGGAAAAATGAATAATACAAATGAAAATTCAAACACAACACGACATGTTGTCGTTTACAAAATATTTACACATATACATAACAATATGCTTAAACATAATTGTTGGAAACGTGAATAATTAGTCAATGGAGTCTAATTTAGTAGAAAGTGTACGATAATTGTATGCTAATGAAATGTACATAATGAACACGTTCCTTCAAATCTTTAGAAATAAACTATCATAAACACATAGTCAGTGTTTTGTATCACTGTGTAAAAGGAAACAATGAACAAATTATGTTTATTGAATTCTAAGTTCAGCGACGCGTTAAAGCCCAATTAAAAGTTATGATTAAATGTCCATTAAAGTCGATGTTACCACACGGTATGGAGATTTCTTTACGTTCAAGGTTAATGATTCTCAGATAGAAAGGAAAGAATGATTATACGCAATTAGTTTAATAGAAATCTGTCAGAATATTTTCAAACTTTTATGAAAATATCGACATAAAGGTAAAATTTTTATTTTTAATTTATAAAATAGTAATAGTTAAACACAGCTATTTACGTAGCGTGATATATACTCATTTAACATTAAGAGTTAGCAGAATAATTATATAGACTAATTTATAAAGCTAAATACGAAATTTAAATCTCTGTATATTATTTAGAGACTCAAATAATTTTCCTATCCTATGTTATACAATATATTTATTGTAAAACAAAAACTTTGAGCCAAGTGTAAAAATAAAATGTTTCCTCAACTTATCTTGTTTTACTAAAAGATAAATAAAATAAAATAGAAGCCTCGCTCAAATATAAAAATATATAAGTGAGAACTATAATTGTAATAATATGTCACCGTTCTCCTAGTAACGCTCCCTCTGGTGTTGTTGATGTAGTCACATGATTATCCACTACTTTTAACAACCTAATCCTAATAACGCGCTTTCTGGCGCCTGACAACTGTCACCAATAAAGTAGGTCCTTAACTATTATACCTAGTATAAAATAACTTATTTTTATTTTACCTGTATAGGTAAAAGTAGATATTTCAGTTGAGAAGTTACGGAAAGAAAGAACTTGTAAAGTCTAGAACAAACCAGACACTAGAGACCTTGAAAATACAACATGAAGAACGTGTTTAAAGTTGATTTAAAAAAAACAAACTCATATTCATATTTCTTTTCGGTTAAATAGGAAGAAATGTGTTAACAGTTCGTTTTCTAACGCCTTTTGTCGATTTATGCATTAACATCAAATAGAATTTCCATGAATTACGACCTTCGAGTTCAAATACTGAGAAGGGGGAATGCTGAACCGAAACAAAGACTCAAGATGGCTAGCGTTAACCACAGAATTACAAAACTTTACTCACGAAACCAGGCGGACCCAGTCAGTGGTCTGCGTGACTATTATTTTAAAGCTATACTCTTTCTAACTGGTCCGCAGAACTCCTCATATTAACTTTCAGGTGATGGCGAACAAAAACGTTTGGAAATCCATGGTCTAGTTCATGTGAAATACTGCTAAATAATACGATGAGCTTACGATACTTATTCATATTTGTTAAAGTAGAGATATAATCCACTTAACTGTTTCACATACAAAGTGTTTCGAAATATGATGTGTTAGAATAAAATAAGAAATGGAACAACGATATTTAAATGAGTTCTTTTTGACGATAAGGAAGAAGTTTTTGTTTGATTACCAACCTTATTAAATGTCTCAAACAATGTAAAACAAATATAGCACGTTTTCCGTAATATCTCTTACGTCACAATGTCGTTAGGAAATAAACTTTATTTTTTAAGAATTACTCGTTTTCTACTATATAAAAAAAACATACGATATTAATTTACAGACCACTTATTCGATAGGATAATTCGATATTATTTACAGAGCATATAAATTCGCTAAAAAATGCAATTTTAACCTAATTATGCAGAATTTATAAAACAAACTCTATAGAAGGCGCTTTTTAAACTCTAAAACTTCGACAATTAAAAACGATATAAATATTGTAAATTTGTTTTGTAATTTCGCACAAAGCTACTCGAGGGCTATCTGTGCTAGCCGTCCCTAATTTTGCAGTGTAAGACTAGAGGGAAGGCAGCTAGTCATCACCACCCACCGCCAACTCTTGGGCTACTCTTTTCCAACGAATAGTGGGATTGACCGTCACATTATACACCCCCACGGCTGGGAGGGCGAGCATGTTTAGCGCGAATCCGCGACCCTCGGATTATGAGTGCACGCCTTAACGCGCTCGGCCATGCCAGGCCTGTTGTAAATTTAAACTACATAAAGATATAAATGTAAATTGTGTAAAGATGTAATTTTATACAATGTTAAAGTTATACGTTTAGAGCAATCATAATCTAAAGTATTAAAACACAAAAATAAGCAGCTTTCATCGAGCTGTTAATGAAATTTTAACGTACTTACATTACATCAGGAATTACAAGATCGTATCGAACAACGTATTTGTTTTATAATTTCACACATTAGGGTTATCTGCGCTAGTCGTCCCTTATTTAGACGTGAAAGACTAGAGGGAAAACAACGAGTCATTAGTGCCAATTCTTGGGCTATTCTTTTACCAAAAAATAGTGGGATTGACCAAAACATTATAACGCTTCCACGGCTAAAAGGAGCAAAGATTCGAACTCGTAACCTTCAGATTGCGGTTATAGTTCCCTGACCATCTGGCCATGATTATGGACGCTTACTGTAGGATTATAGGTTTTGATACGCCCTCTGTGTATAATGATAAAAGCTGAGCAATTATTCGTTTCAGTCTTGTTAAAAAAAATATATTTATTGGATTCAAGTTTGTGAACTACGTGTATTGAATAAATTATTAAAAAACATTTTTGTACTATTGGTGCGAAGCTACACAATGCACTACAGACACGCTGTACACCGCAGAGAATTTAACCTCGGATTTTAAGAGATTAAGTCTGTAAATTTAACGCTAATCCACTGTTAAGACATCAGAAATACGGTGACACGTAGAATTTGTTATTTATGAAACAAGTTTTCACCTATAGGGCTTCCTATCGAAGTTCAATAGTTCAAACTAAATGAAACGTAAACTGTTTATTACCATTATAAACTTAACAATATGTAATATTTTAATGAAATACTAAAGAAGTAATAAAAAATGCTAAGTTGTAATTAGACATATAATATGTGATTCTAAAGCATTAAGTCTCTTGTAAAACAAATAGTTCTCTAACCTCCAACCTGGATCCACGTGAAAGATACACTGTTCTTTAAATTACGATGTACTTATGAATACAGTGTCGGACACAAGAACATAGTTTCTAATGTCTTACTCGCCCGGCATGGCCAAGTGGTTAAGGCACTCAACTCGTAATCTGAGGGTTACGAGTTCGAATCCCTGTCACACCAAACACCCTCGCCCTTTCAGCCGTGGAGGCATGATAATGTTACGCTCAATCCCACTATTCGTTGGTAAAAGAGTAGCCCAAGAGTTGGCGGTGGGTGGTGATGACTAGCTGCCTTTCCTCTAGTCCTGCACTGCTAAATTAGGGACGCCTAGCGCAGATAGCCCTCGTGTAGCTTAGTCAAACAAACTAATGCATTACCCTAAACCAAACAATAATTAAAGTGGATTCGATTGTTTTCGTTATATTTTCTCTAGTGGTAACTGCACAGCAACTTTTGCCCTACCCTGAATACATTATTACACATGTGTTTATGTTGTTGTTTTTTTCTAAATATTGCGCAAAGTTACACGAGAACTATCTGCCCTAACTGTTCCTAATTTAGCAGTGCAAGACTACAGAGAAAGCAGCTTGTCATCATCACCCACCACCAACTCTTGGGATATTCTTCTACCAACAAATAGTAGAATTGAACGTGACATTATAACGCCCTCACGGCTAAAACAGCGAGCATGTTTAAAGTGATGGAGATTCGAGCACGTAACTGCAGATTACGAGTCGAGTGCCTTAACCACCTAACCATGCCGCGCTCAGAAAAAGAACTTGGTGTTTCGTTCCACTGTGTTGTGTGCTGGTAGAGGATGAAGAAATGGAAATGGGCTTAATTGTTGTAAGATGTTAGTTGAAAGTGAAGGAAAGCGTGGGAGACAACAGAGGTTGAATGTCGAAGGATTCGACATTCTGAGTTGTCAACTGACAAGTTTTCAGGCACACACGTGTGAGTAGGATTTTGGTTTTCTTTCCACTGAGAACGAGATTACTCGCAATATTGGCTCTCGCACTACTAGCCTCGATGACGTCTTGTTTGTTTATTTTGTAATTTCGCACAAAGCTACTCGAGGGCTATCTGTACTAGCCGTCCCTAATTTAGCAGTGTAAGACTAGAGGGAAGGCAGCTAGTCATCAACATCCACCACCAATTCTTGGGCTACTCTTTTACCAACGAATAGTGGGATTGGTCGTCACATTATAACACCACATGGCTGGGATGGTGAGCATGTTTGACGCGACGCAGATGCGAACCCGCGACCTTCAGATTACGAGTCGCAGGCACGCACGCCTTAACGCGTTTGGCCATGCCGGGCCTTCAGTGACGTCATAATGGTGAAACAGTGACCGAAATGTTGTTTTTCATAATATCCGAAGGCTAAGATTAGAAGTCGAGCGCCCACACTATCTGGCCATGCCTAGCCCTATTGTACAAGACTTACACAGCAAGATCGAACAAATGGCTGTAATAAACAGACTTTTATTAACAACAACGTATTGAAAAAGGCTTGCTTTAAAACTATCTAAACCACTGCTGTTGTTCGCCTATACACTCTCTCTCTTTTGTTTTTTCTAAAAATACTAGTTATAATGGTTAAGTGAAATTAATATGAATTAACACTAGTACTATATTTCTGTGTCAAAAACAGCAATAAAACATTCGTAATAGATAACTATATAATTTTATAGACAAGAGCTCTCTATCTGTCTTATATCCTTCCTTGTGGTAATCTGTATCTCTAATTATGGCCCGGCATCTCCAAGCGTGTTAAGGCGTGAGACTCGTAATCTTAGGGTCGCGGGTTCGCATCCCGGTGGCACCAAACATTTTCGCCTTTTCAACCGTAGGGTCGTTATAATATTATGGTCAATCCCACTATTTATTGGTAAAAGAGTAGCCCAGAGTTGGCGGTGGGTGGTGATGACTAGCTGCCTTCCCTCTAGTCTTACACTGCTAAATTAGGGACGGCTAGCACAGATAGCCCTCGAGTTGCTTTGTGCGAAATTCAAAAACAAGGAATAAAACATCTCTAATTATAAAAGGGTGCATATGTTTTACTTATAGCAAAATCACATCACGCTATTTGCTGTGTCTATTGAGGGAAATCGAGCCCCTGATTTTAGCGTTGTAAAGCCGTAAATTTCTCGCTGTCCCATCGGAGGACAACGACAGAAAGACGTACTGCAAATGTCATCCCATATTTCAAAGAGTTTTGATATTGTGTTTGTCTTTTCTCTAAAACATGATGGATTCGTAGAATGAACATTTTAAAGATACGTTATAACAAGATGTACAAAATATTACTGCAAGCAAAAAGTATCGAAGAGTAGCTACGAAAATATCGTTTAGGGAAAACAAATTTTCGAAATAGAGTTGTAAAATATCTATTGAAAAAAAACATGAAAATCGGCCTATAAAAATATTACTTTGCAAAAGGCATCAAATTAGCTATAAAATATTACTTTGGAAAATGTATCAAACTTTCAGCTGTAAAAATACAGCTTTGTAAAAGGTGTCAAACTTTGAGCTATAAAAATATTACTTTGGAAAATGTATCAAACTTACAGCTGTAAAAATATAGCTTTGGAAAAGGTATCAAACTTTGAGCTATAAAAATATTACTTTGGAAAATGTATCAAACTTACAGCTGTAAAAATATAGCTTTGGAAAAGGTATCAAACTTTGAGCTATAAAAATATTACTTTGGAAAATGTATCAAACTTACAGCTGTAAAAATATAGCTTTGGAAAAGGTATCAAACTTTGAGCTATAAAAATATTACTTTGGAAAAGGTATCAGACTTAGAGTTTGAAAAAGCATAATAAAAATAATACGAAAATGATATCATTTAGAAAATACCCAAGTAGAACTATAAAAATAATAACAGTTTGTAAACATATATTTATAGTAGAGCTCTAAATGTCACCATTCTAATGGTATCATTAGAAAATCATATCTATCCTTTAAACAGAATGATTATGCCTATAAAATGACGTTTGAAATCAATAGTGAAATGAGACCAAGCAATATTTTGACTACTGATAATATATATACAAAGAGGTAGGTAAAATAATTGAAATATAAAAAAATATTAAAATTTCATACATTTACTTCAGACTTTAAGAAGTAACACTTTAAAAAGAAGATAAACACACTACTATGCACGGTTTCAAAATACAACAATAGGTAAGATTACCTTTTTCAAATGTTTGTCCAATAAAGCTGTACCGCTTACTTCAAATTTCGTATATCAGTTGGTATTGTCAGTGTAAACCAGATGGCGTTACGCCGTCTCCGATTCCGAATCACCTACCACAGGCAGGAAACCAGTTGGCAACAAGCATTTTTTACTATATACTTTATAAATTACTATAGATTATTTCCATCCTTTTTACACATGCCCATTTCCAATGATTTAGAGGTAAGCTATATAACCATAAACATCAAGGTTCGGTACCCACGGTGGGATGAACAAAGGTAGTAAATTGTTTGGGTTTGTGCACAACACAAACCGTCCAATAATATCCTAAAGGACCACATTGTGCTTCCATGCTTCCACACTCTTTCTTCCAGTTGGCCAGAGTGTGTGTCTCATTGAAATAGTAATACACCAAAAGGTACTCCAAACTGTTGCTTTCACTTATCATCTTATTATAGATTAAAATATTAAGCGGTTTTGTTTTGGAATTTCGCACAAAGCTACTCCAGGGCTATCTGTGCTAGCCGTCCCTAATTTAGCAGTGTAAGACTAGAGGGAAGGCAGCTAGTCCTCACCACCCACCGCCAACTCTTGGGCTACTCTTTTACCAACGAAAAGTGGGATTGACCGTCACATTATAACGCCCCCACGGCTGGGAGGGCGAGCATGTTCAGCGCGACTCGGATGCGAACCCGCGACCCTCAGATTACGAGCGAATGACTTAACGCGCTCGGCCATGCCAGGCCAAATATTAAGCGATAAGCCTGATTTAAACCAAAAAAGTACTTTATTTAAGTTGTTCTCAAAACAATTTACATACATTTCGTAAGAAGATCTTTGTCACTTTGATTTAATATATATTTCAGTTGTCAGTATGATGTCACAATGGTTTGAGAGCCGACATTCCTTAACATACGAAAATACTGTGTCCAAGATGTAGCCAGTACCACAAATTAGAAGTTATTAATTAGGATATTCCTTGTGATGCCAGATAAATAGTTCCTAATCCTTATATATAAACATGCGTTCGTGCTAAGAAAAACCACTGAACGATAAGTTTGATTTATTACACGAGGAAGTGTTGAGAATAATGAAACCAGTTGATTTCAAAAGGGCTTCAGATTTCAATTCAGTAAACACGTGCACATAGTGTTACAGTTTCTGGAAGTACAAAGCTTTTCTGCTGTTGACAAGTCCAATATATTTTCACATCCATTGTCGAGTTTTATGTACAGTAACAAATATTTTATTTACAAAGTTTATTTAGAGCTTATATTTTGACGATGGGCTTTTCATCACTAAGAAATTCTGGAATCTTCAAGTAACGTAAACTCCCACTTTCGGTGTGAGAACCAATCTCTCAGCCTCTAAGCTGATGGATTTTCTGCCTAGTGAACGTAGCTTACGAACATCCCATAACAGACGAATGAACCAGTTTGAACTAATTGAAAGGAAATAAAGCGGCTTGAGTGTCGCTAAGAATAGACAAGGACTAGTGGGAAATATATTAAGACAAACGAAACCAAACCAGTTTTATGTGTTACATGAAAGAAAAAAATGTGTCCCTTTTTGATTAAGAACTGACGCATACATCAGAGGTAAAACTAAGGTGACAGTTTTATGATGAAAATTTATGTTGTTTTTTTCTATCAGAAAACTTATCCCTTTCGCCTCACCCCCTGAACGTTAAACATTCACTGCAATAAATTTCAAACACCTTGTCATTGTTTTCACCAATGTGTCAATTGAGTTATGTGAAGCTGGGTCATTTGGACAACAATAGGGAACAAAACGACCATTTTAACAAGAAAGTGTCTGAAATTTTGAAATACTTTCGTTTTACGAGCTTCATTTAAGATAAATTAAATCACCTAAATTATTTAAGTAGAATAAAAAAAACCAGTTTTTTCTTTGGAAAAATACTTCCTTCATACTCTGTAATGCTAACTAAACCTCTAACTGATGTATTCAGGTCTTGACAGAAATAAAAAAAAACTAAGTTGGAAACATTCTTCGTAATCACGTCTGATTCATCATTTCCTTTAATGTTTGGAAGGGAGAAAGGTACATACGATTAGAACATCAAGAAATATCACAAGTGACCAAAACCAGTTCATTACAGATAAAATATCATCTTACCATTACGGTTTGAAATCCTTTAGTTCCTTTAGGAATTTGTTACTGACAAAAGTACATACTTTTGGTAATCAGCCATTTAATTAGTAAGTTTTAAAAACAAAAACTGTAGAACTAAGAACAATTAATATGTGTGTTTGCGTGCGTGTTTTCTTATAGCAAAACCACATCGGGCTGAGCCCACCGAGGGAAATCGAACCCCTGATTTTAGAACAGTAAAGGTACACAGATCAATCCTGTTTTCCACTTGTAAGATCATAAAATATATATGCATATACCATATAGACCTTTGTGGAAAATATATTTGTTCTGTAGCATTTATGGAAAACAAACTTGTACTGATCAAGTTGTGGTTCTCAAAACTTCTTTAAAAGGTTGTTTTTTTTTCCAAAACTTTCATGCGTATAGATAAGCGCAAGATTTGTACAGCTTTCTTTTTCCTTAAAAACACCCGTTACTGTCACAGAACCTTGGAATTCAGATACAGATGTTATTAATTTTTTACTATTCACCTCAGGAAGGTAGCCAATCAGCAGCACCCGCCGCTGAAAGGGTATTGTCCAGCTTGGAATCGAATAAGGCGATTGACTGTCACTCTTATAGTGCTTATTTCTTGAATTTCGCGTAAAAGTACTTGAAAGCTATTTCCACAAACCGTCCCTAATTTAGCATTAAGAGACTAGAAGGTAGCTAATTTACATCACCCACTGCCAATACTTAGGGTCTTGGGTTTTGTTAAACAAACAGTGGGATTGACCGTGAATAAGGCTCCCTACGACTAATAGGACGAAAATGTTCGGTGATTAGAATTTAATTTGGACCTGCCACTACTAGGTCCATAATCAAGCGTCGTAACCATCAGGTCATGCCAGACTTCTCTCTTGGTAATATTGCCCTACCAAGATATAACAGTATTGGAACAATATTTTCATCATCAAACTATTGTGAATTATAACAAGTTTAATAAAACAAAGCTGATATTCTTATGCATACAAAAATACAGAAAATGTTACGTAATAGGAGACGGGGAATAAATAAGGAAAGATAACTCCTCAAGAATACGCTTTAAAACTACATTAGGATGTAAATTGGTGTATGTCGTTAAAAACAAATCTACATAATTTGCCATCTGTGCTGCGCCACCACGGATATCGAAACCGTTTTTTTTTTCTGGGTGTTTCTTTTTGCGTTACAGGCTTTCAGACTTGCCACCTAGCCACTGGGCAAGATGGCTATACAATTTAATTGTTTGTTTGTTTTTGAACTCCGTGCAAAGTTACACGAGGGGTATCTGCGATAGCCGTCTCTAATTTAGTAGTGTAAGACCAGATTGAAGGCAGCTAGTCATCACCAGCCATACGTTCCTCGGAGACAACAAGAAGATTCTTACCACAACTATTTATCTCCCCAAGGAGTAGCACGAAACTACCAGAAGTCATCGCTGCATTGTAAAATCCAGGAAATAAGTTTACTAATAAATAGTGCAACTAACTCTCTTTAATAATTGTATTAAAACGATATAACGGCGTGAACTTAATAAAAATTTTAAAAGAATAAACCGATATTTTATGTGATGTCACATAAATTATAATTAATCTGTTGTTTTGTTTTGAATTAAGCACAAAGCTACACAATGGGCTATCTGTGCTCTGCCCACCACGGGTATCGAAACCCGGATTGTAGTGTGTAAGTCTGCAGACATACCGCTAAGCCACTGGGGCGCTATAATAAAT
This sequence comes from Carcinoscorpius rotundicauda, assembly GCA_011833715.1. Lineage (NCBI taxonomy): Eukaryota > Metazoa > Arthropoda > Merostomata > Xiphosura > Limulidae > Carcinoscorpius > Carcinoscorpius rotundicauda. The sequence continues at coordinate 15,199,000 of CM022392.1, read as the reverse complement.
CTTAAGTTATGATTTGGTTTGTTTTTCACGCAAAGCTACCCTAGGACTATTTGCGCTGGCCGTCCATAATCATCAGTGTAAAACTGAAAAAAGGAGGCTAGTCATCCTACCCACCGCCACCTCTTGGGCTACTCTCTTATCAACGAATAGTGCAATTGATCATCACATTATAACGCACCCACGGCTAATACGGTAAGCCTGTTTGGTGTGACGGGGATTCGAACCAGCGACACTCTGATTACGAGTCAAATGCCTTAACCATCTGGCCATTCCGAGTTCTTTAAGTTATGATAACACCGAGGAAAAATAAGTTTTATCAATACATTTGACCTACACATTGCTGGCCAAAATCTTAAGGCCAATGGACATAAAGAAACAAATATGCATTTTGCGTTGTTAGAATCAACCACTTATTCGGGTAGAGCTTCGAAAGATAAAAATAAGAAAAGGGAAAATAAAAATAAAAACATTTTCAAAATTTAATAGAGAAAACGTGAACACTATGAAATTTGCCTAAATATTAGCTAGTTAAAAGTTTAAGACCATACCAACAAAAAAAGTCTTAAACAGGGTGAAAAATGCCCAACAAGAGGTCTCAGTAGTAAGTTGCACGGCCGTCATTGCAAATAACTGCGAACATTCGCTTTGGCATGGACGATATAAGCGTTTGTAGAAGGCTGTCTGGAAAATTATTCCATATAATGAAGATGGCTTCACAAAGATCATGCACTGTTTAGAATTTACATCTATTTTTATAATCTTCCCTTGCTATTCACCCCCAAAAATTTTCAATGGGGTTCAGTTCGGGCGAACATGCTGGATGATAAAAAAATCACGTTATTCGCCATGAAAAAGTCCTTTGTCCTTCGGGCATTGTGGATTGCATCGTTGTCTTGCTGAAAGATCCAGTCATTTCCACACAAGCGAGGGCATTCAGTCAATAAGGATGCTCTCTCCAACATGCCAATGTAGCCAGCTGCTGTTTGGCGCCCCTATATAATCTGAAGCTCTATTGTTCCATTTAAAGAGAAAGCACCCAGATCATGATGGAACCTCCTCCACTGTGTCGTATAGAAAGTGTCTCTGGTGCGATATCCTTATTGTACCAATAACGTTGAAAGCCATCTGGACCATACAGGTTAATTTTTGTTCTCATCAGAAAATAAAACCTTCTTTAACTTTTCTACGACCCATGTTTGGTACCTCTAAGCGAAGTTTAACCGGGCTGTTTCGTGGTGTAAAAGGAGGCGTGGCCTTTGAAGATAATTACGGATTTTAAAGTCTTTCTGTCGTATATACCGTCTTATTGTTCTTGAGCTGCATTCTGCGCTCGTAAGGGCCTTAATCTAGTTGGACGATCAATTTTTGTCTCGGCCGGACAACCTGCCGAATCCTCCTGCTCAACGCCGACAAAATTTTGTTTGGCTGATCAATTGGAATTCTCGTTCCGTATTCTTCAGGCTCTTTTAAGAAATTTGAAACAGCAGTTTTACTACGCCCAATCTCATCAGCGATTGCACGTTGAAAGATACCTTGCTTTTGCAGCTCGACAATTCTGTCATGTTCAAACTCTGTCAACTTTTTAGCCTTTGCCATGTTTTAACCCAATGTAATGCAGCATATCAGTGGGAGATGTTGAAAACACTAATGCTTGAACACAAAAGACTAAATTTCGTTACGTGTTTACCGATTAACGCTTCGTTTCAGTATGGTCTTAAATTTTTGACAAGCTAGTATTTAGGCTATTTTCATAATGTTCACATTTTCTCTATTAAATGCATTTTTTTTACTTTCCCTATTGTTATTTTCATCTTTTGAAGCTCTTCTCAAATAAGTTGTTTAGTCTAACGACGCAAAATGCATATTTTCTCTTTATGTTCATTGGCCTAAAGATTTTGGCCAGCAGTGTAGCAGTTGAGAAACTGTGCGTGATTACAACTATTAACTTCTTTGGATTATAAGTAAACTGTTGAGATGGTGGCTTTCAAAGATCTAAATGTTATTTATATACAAAACGTAACTGGTTGTTGTTGTTGTTGTTTTGAATTAAGCACAAAGCTACACAATGGGATATCTGTGCTCTGCCCACCACGGGTATCGAAACCCGGATTTTAGCGTGTAAGTCCGCAGACATACCGCTGAGCCACTGGGGGCAAACGTAATAGGTTACTATTTATTCAGCATTAAAGTATTTTCAATTCCCATTATTTCCATAGTTAAGGTTGTACAAATACTCAAGTCTACAAACCTTACTAGAAAAACTTTAATAATTAACAATATTATAAAAAAAATGTCAGTATTTGCAGTTTTGGCATGTGCAGGATAACAATTTAAATTTCATGACTTGAAACCACAGGAACTAAATATGAAAACTTTCATGATAAATTCACGTGGTTCAAGTCTACCAATAAGGCACTCACCAAATAAACCGTTTGTTAGTATTACACATCACATATCAACAAGCACTTATTTGCGAGGTGTTACACATGTTACGAACTAATTTAGTATGTCTATCGTATACTAGCTGGTTTTGTGAGCCTTGATGCAACCCGAAAGGCCTCGTCAGCACGAGATATAGTGTGGTTAACATCATTGCATTCTTCTTTACTTTCACTCACAAGTTATTGTAACTAGGAAGAGTTTGAAAGGTTGTCAAATGTTTACTCTACGTAGGACTTCTTTAACAGCTCGGTGTCGTTAATGGAAGACAGGTTATCTTCTCTACAATCATGACTGAATGGTAACTTCTGATTTACTATGACAAGATGAATGACTGCAGTCATATTCTGGAGAAGAGTTTAGCGATACGTCATTTTGTCGTTTCTCCAGTCGTTAATTTTACTTTCCTACTTGCTTCTCTTGATCCATTTGAGCAAGGTAACTTAAGAATGTGTGAAACTTTCCAGTTACCTGAACCACATGGTAGTGATTCTTTGTCCACTGATGTACTTAAGGTTGTCAGGAAGGCTGTTGGATGTTGAGGAGATTCATGGTGACTTGTGTTTTCGCATTAAGTATGGTGATTATCTTTCGATATAATATATTGAATGTCTTCCTCATATATACCAAACTCTGTTAACATACAGAAACAAAGTTATGGAAAAAAGTACTGTGAATTTTATTCAAAACTCACTGAACCAACAAACAAACTACCAAGTTTCAGGATCGTGTAATTCCTCAATCTGAAAGGTTGTTTTTACTGAAATACAACTCAAGACTCATAGAAACTGTGACGTACCAAAGGAAGAATACAAAAGAAAAAACACAAGATCTAAAAATTATAGTGACCAATTAAAAAACATTACTATATTATTTATAATTTATGTGTAATAAATATCATACAACATCCAAAACGTGACGATTCACATGGATATTAATATCATGCGAATAAAAATAACCAAACATCAGAAGTTATTCATTATCACTTATATTGTCTTCCGTTAGGGCTATGTACTCCGGGATCAAGAATGTAAATTGTGCTGAGAACTATACATGCTATCTATGGAAGCCGTCCCTAATATTTAACTGATGTACCAGAGGGAGGGCAGCTAGTCATCAACACCCATTGCCAACCCTTGGGCTACTCTTTTATCAATGAATAGTGGGATTGACTAAGCTTTATAACGTTCTCACGGCTAAAAGGACGATCATGTTTTAAGGGACGGTGAATTGGACTTAAGCTACTGTAACCGAATGGTGAGACCTATCCGTCACTCACTCTTCCAATTGTTTCATTTTCGGAAATGGGCCACTGAATTTACAGTTCGAAAAAGTTAACCACAAGGCTACACCTGGCACTCTCCTCATAAGAAAGCTATCGATAACATATTCAAGTACATGCATAAGTATATCCTACAACCAGTAATTTCAACCAGATTCTGAAATAAATCTAGCCAGTGACACCGACAAACAGGGAGGTACCTGCTGTGTTCACTGAGGGGTTTTAAATGAATTTCATCGTAGAGTGCACACTTTCACATACGTATGTGCCACCAAACATTGATGTCATCTTCTGTCCAAAAGCACGCAGATTTGGAAATCGATTTTTCTGAAAGTAGTTTAAAGAAATCTGGTGCTTTTTCTTGTCTGGTTTTCAGAAATGGATCAGCTTGCAAGTCACGTAATTCAAGTTGAACGTCAGCTTGTTGACATTTTACGTGTCCACACAAAGAGGATTATTGAAAAGTTCTATCCTGCTTTTTAGTATTTCAAGTTATTCGAATCTTGTATTAAACTCATCTCTGATATCTTCAATATTTACACAAAGTTCTGAAAAATCAAATGGCTCGTAATCATTGAACTGTTCTCTTAATTGCTGATAACCTGGAAAGTGGACCAAGCTGTTGTTTTCTAAACAAACTTTGAAAATTCTTAACTTATTTCGAAATCCATTTTCGTTTCCCATTAAATTCGAAACCATCTGGTTCCGCACCTGGGGCTACAGGTTGTGATCATTAAGGGGAGTGGTGATGTCTGTGAGAAAAGCCAGTTGTTTCAGACTATCCTTAATTTTGAGCTCTTCTTCCAATTGTGTTATATGAAACAAACGGATCGAAGAATGCAGAGATTTCTTTCCTTATTCCAAAGAATCGTTTAAGTTACTTTCCGGCACTGTGCCACGTTTCTTGGTTGTAAAGAGCCACATCCCCATATTTTGCCTTCATATCCTCCAAACCTTGTTGCCCCTGGCTAGTACAGTGGTATGTCTCCGGATTTATAACGCTAAAATCAGGTGTTTGATTTCATCGGTGGGCTTAAACAAACAAATAAAGACACACAAAATTTATTTTGACGGCGCCATGGCTTAGTTGGTTAAATTGCCCGTCTTGTAAAGAGGAGATACGCGCTCGATTCTCGTCGGTGCCTTTAAAGTAGTTTATTAAATTAACTTCGTTTACGGTCAGGCATTGTTGTTCTTTTGATTATGCATTTAACATATATGAATAAGTAATAATGAGTAATTTTTTATTAATTATTTTTATATTTCGTGATGACTTAAAGAGCGGCCCGGCATGGCCAAGCGTGTTAAGGCGTTCGACTCATAACCCGAGGGTTGCGGGTTCGAATTCCAGTCGCACCAAACATGCTCGCCCTCCCAATCGTGAGGGCGTTATAAAGTGACGGTCAATCTCACTATTCGTTGGTAAAAGAGTAGCTCAAGAGTTGGGGTGGTTGGTGATGACTAGCTGCATTCTCTCTTAGATTTCTAAATTAGGGTCGGCTAGCGCAAATAGCCCTCGAGTAGCTTTGCGCGAAATTCAAAAAATGCTTCAGCTGCTGATGTAAAATGTTTTGTCATGTTAAAACTTCGTTTTGTTTCACTGATTTCCCGTACAAAGCTCCTTGATGAATAACACAATGAAATGTTGGACAAGTTACTTCATATTCCTTAAGTTGTTGTTGTTGTTTTGAATTAAGCACAAAGCTACACAATGGGCTATCTGTGCTCTGCCCACCACGGGTATTGAAACCCGGATTTTAGCGTGTAAGTCCGCAGACATACCGCTTAGCCACTGGGGGGCCATATTCCTTAAGAAAACCAACAAAGCCTAATTTTTTCCAGTCACCGCAGGCGCGCCATCTGTCATTATTGCTGAACACTTATTGAAACCTCCGATTTTATCAACTGAATTTTTCACTGCCTCGAAGATATCCTTTCCTTTTGTGGTTCCACGAAGAGCACATAATTCAATAATTTCTCTTTCGTTGACAAACCTTCATGAATAATGAGTAAAAATATTAACAGCTAACTTACACCTGCTTGATCAGTACTTTCGTCAAGACAAACCGAGAAATAAGTACTTTTTTCAACCATTCCAACAAAACATGTCAGTTTTCTAACTGTTCACCCATATAAGTGACATTTCTTTGTATGGTTTGGCTGTAAAGCGGCACTGATTCAAAGTTCTTAGTAATTGTGGCATCCCTAAATGCCTCTGCCATTTCAACAACACAATTCTTAACTAAACTGTCACCAATAAAATGTCTCTTTGCTCTTACATGCTCAAGAGAAACGATGTACGAAGCATTCAAATCAGATGTCTGGCTTTCTGACAACTTGCTAAACAAACTCGTTTGTTGTACTAATTCCTTTCTGAAATCCGTAATCTGAACTTTTCGAGTTTCTCTTTCACATTTTTTACACTGTTATTCATGCATCGTTGAATAATGCCTGTTCACATTAAATTATTTGGTCACTGATATAATTTACATGCAAACCAAACGCTGCAACTTGCCGTTAATGTTTGTAATTAAATAATCAAGTTCCCAACATTCTTGGTACATTCTGTTTTCACTGTCAATCTTACGTTTTTTACAAATTTTGCTCAATTTTATGTTCACCGCGGAACTGAACAGTGATAATTTACAACACGTCAACCTCCACAACAGCAAACAGACAGACTAGCAACAGCCACCAGCAGGGCGAGTTCATTTTGTCTAGTAGAGGGGAAGGTGTATTTAGCTGAGCGAGTGCACTTTATCTAGCAGAGGGAATGATGGGATAATACGTCGAGGTGAATATGATATAATTTAGAAGCTATTACTGTAAAATTATAAAATTAAGTAATAAACATTTAAGTCCACGCAAAATAAATCTTAAAATTTCATTAGTGAATTTTAGTTGGAGCAGTCAAAATTTTTAATTTCTTCACAATGAAAAATATATTATAAAAGTAGGTTATTTTTCAATAGACATTCGCGGGCCGTCTATTGGACATTCCTGTTTGTTACGTTTTTTTATGTTTATCGTAGACTGAACGCAACAGAAAGACACAGATAACAGCTTGTATAATTTATTACAATACACTATTATATATGTAACAGATATTCAGTTTAAAATTAATTACAATACGAAATGGTACTGGCCTGTATCTAATATAATGATCTAGAATGAAAGTCCAAAAGTACAGATCAGAAATCCACAATTCTAGTCTAGGGTGATTATTTGGTCCCACGAAGAAATTCCAAAGTTTGAATGGAGTTCCTTTTACGATGTTTTCGACGAATGTCTCAAATTTGTAGTTTTCAATTTGCCTCGGTTTCTCTTAAACAGTCCCGTACATGCCGACCCTCAGCACAACCAGTAATTCAAATGAATCGCAAAGATTGACGAAACAAAATCACAGTTTCTGTAGATCTAGCTCTAGTCACAAATTTAAGTTGAATAACCACACAGCGAACGTTGAAAACTTCTCGAACAAAGACACTATTTCTTGAATTAAATATAAACTAATGACTGACTCTTCTTCCTTCTTCTCCTCCCGTCACCGTCTTTTTATACTAGTAGGCCTACTTTTCTTGAACATTCGCCCGAACTTCCACAGAGTAATCTGCGCATGTCTGTTTTTGCACGAGACTACGTCTAGACACTAGCCCGCCAAACATTTCCATATATAGTCATATATTTGATCCACCTAATTCTAGAAATTTCTAAATGTTATTTTAAATGAATAACAACATATTTATTGGTTTAAATTTTGAAATAATAATATAAACATGGAAATATAAATAATAGATATGGAAATCCACACAACACAACATGTTGTCGTTTACAAAACATTTACATGACATTTACATAACATGTCCCAGACGGTAAATGTCAGTTTGCACAGTTTGTCTTTTGTTCACATATTAAAAAATGAATATCGGTCAACTTGCAACAACAGCGAAAAAAAGTAAAAACGGTGTAGCACAATTATAACGAATAGAAACGATTCTCATCATCTTAAGAACATTTGGAAACATTCATATCCAAGCAACATGAGCCCAGCGTAATTCGTTTGGCATTTAATTCTGCTAATATTTCAATGGCTTTTTTTCAGAATACACAAGTGTTGGTACTTCTCGAAACCAGCTGTGGTTTCGCCATTCATGTTTCCAAAGTATACACAATGAACAGACCACAGAAATTGAATAATCAACTAGAACAATTAGTTCTACTTTTACTTACTAGATAACAGCACTTACTCAAGAAATACTCTGTTGCTGAGAATTATAACCTTTTTTTAGAGAAGGTATTAGTGGAATATTTCGTTGTTTGCCTGAACCTTAAAATAAGTAACCAATATTCTCTGTTTCTCCTTCTTGCTCTTTCACAAGGGATAGTTCAGCTAGAGGTAACATCGGCTATTTCCTTAATATCAGGTTTAATTAAATTTATATTATAATTTATAACGTAGCTTGAAAAATATATATATATTTAATTAATGGAACTCGGGTAATTAATTTAACCAATCTGTCCTTTCTCTGTACCCCTTACATCTTCACAATTGAAGACACGGAGCTTACCTTCTGATTAAGAGCTGGTTTTCTTAGCTTATTGATAAGACATTGATATATGATGTCCACAAGATGGAATGAAGAAAGATTCGAAAGAAACCGGAGACAAGCACAAGATCACGTTCATTTATTCAGTGGTTGGTAATACTACTGGTGTGGTAGATTTTAGCAATTAAACTGCAGAATTATGGATATGACATGCAATACTCCAGTTCAGATTTTGCTCTGTAGTACTAAGTTACCAAGAATATATTTTTACATGCTCCCTCTCTTACCACACACACACATATATATATATACGTGTGTTTGTGTGTGTATACACTTAAGTTCCATCACACTTCTCTTCATTTTTAAGCTTGTTTGTTTAGAGATCATCTAACCACCTTTCATACACGTTGGTATCATAATTCCAAATTTGTACATTGGTTTATAAAAAGTGATCAAGTTTTCTTAGAAAGTTATTGTTCAAGAATGACCTATAGTAAGCCTTCCTAAAACTCAGAACCTACTAAAAATATCACTATTTAAAATAACATTATGCACGGAAAATAATCTGTCACTCTGTATCTCATAAACAATAAGTAATGGAAAACAAAAATTCAAGAGTTCATTAGAAAAAAATTATTCATTTTCTTTCTATTTCTAAAATTTAACATCAACCCGTTAGTCTTTGAATGTGCTGAACGGTTAATCTAAGACTTAGAAACAATGTTTTCACTTTTTGTGAAATAATTTCACAAAGAAACGGGGCTCCCTCTGTTGACTGACTGAAAGAAATATTTCCGAGACAGGAGTAGCAGCATCAAGTAATATACAGAACGGAATATATTTGAGTATATATTTGTTAGTGTTTGATTTATATGTTTTTTATGCAAGTATAATATACGTACATTATTTTAGTATACTATGTTCAATAAATTTAATTTCTCCTTTGACACTTTTTTTTATAGATGACAACTGTTAATTTGTCATTTGATTATTCGTCTTTTCTTGCACTTAGTAAAATGAGAAGTAATGGTGGCATCCATCAGAAAAAAAACTCCTAACAGCTAAGCACTCCAATGCGCTAAATGGACATATTGTATCGAAAACCACATATTTTTTGCTGATAACATATAGTATTTAGTCTCGTTTGCTTAAAAACAATGTAATTTTTCGTTGTGAAAATAACATATGGAATGACAAAAGATGGCTGTAAAAGGCTCAAAATATAATCGTATTCAATATATTTTGATCCATGGAATAAGGTTCTATGTACCTTCTGTATTTATTCATCAGTAGTTTTATGCAAATTACTGTTGAATTCTTTCAATGGGTATCTGCTAGTTTGGAAATATTCACCCACTAGTTTCCTAACTCTAATTTCAACTTGTCTTTCTTCTCACAAAACCAATATCTAAATTTTTAATTCTATGTGAAATCTGTTAGTTAAAAAATGGAATCTACAGAAATGGAATTAAATCAATTTGCTGTTTTGTGCTAGATATACAAGTAAAGCGACACATTGGTTATTAATACTAGCTGTCTTTAATTACAAACTGACAGGCTGAACAGTGGGCAGCTAGTGAAAAGTAGCCAACCCTTAGGCTATTCTAACTACATATTGGGATTTGGCCATTGTTCTTATAATACATCCAAATTTGCTTCAACGTAGAACATAATCTAGTGTAATAACAATTTAGTAACTGAAACCCTCATATTCTCAACCTGGCATGCTAGTTACAAGGAGAAACAATTTGGAAATATTTCTTGATGTCAAGAAACTCACTTGAAATACAAATGTATCTCAGAATGCACAGTGTGGGTATTAACATTTTCATTTTGTTTTGAATTTCACACAAAGCTGCACTTGAGCTATCCTAACTTAGCAGCATAAGACTATAGGGTAGGCAGCTAGTCATCACCATCAACTGCTAATTCTTTTATCAATGAAGTGGGATTGACTGCCATATTATAATGCCCCCATGGCTGAAAGGGCGAGGATATTTGGTGTCCAGTATTCGAATCCACGATCCTCAGATTATGAGTCGAATGCCTTAACCCATCTCTGAATAAATGCTAATCTTTAAAGTCAGAAACATACACAAATGTACATTTTTATTCCAAAACTGACAATTTATTTTCTGAAAGATGTTTGCAATACATGAATGTATTTACAAAATGTATGTGAAACTTCATTGAATGGTAGTTTGAAATATGATGCACAATACAGTGTATCTTCTAAACTGTTAGACCATCCCACGCATTTTTACAGTTTTATTTCACCACCTTCTATCTCTTCTCCTGTTATCGTATCTACCCCAATCTTCTGAGTCTCTGTACCTTCTGCCATGTGGTTCACGACTTCTGTAATCATCTCTCACTCCTTCTCGTGGATTTCTTGAACCCGAATAGCTTCGCTCATTATGTCTGTAATGGTTTCTTTCACCTTCTCTCCACCTGTTCCTACCGTGATATCGATCTTGGTACCTGCAAATACAAGTCTACTTTTAGAAACAAGTACATGTACAAAAGTTACCCTCAGTAAATGACTTCTGTTATACAAATATATATTTAATACCTTTTACACACATAAATATGTAAATAAAACCAGATGAAGAAGGAAACTGAACAAGTGGGTTCTTTAAGTATTCTTTAGTTTTAGAATACAGAAATGTTTTATTTTATTGGTATCATATTGTTGGATAAGAGCAACTTAAAATGTCTCTTGCAATGTAATCTAACAGCACTGCCAAGAAGCATACAACAAAACAAACTGTACCAGTCCTCAGAAGGTACACTTCACCATCAACTTCTAGAAATTCAAACTCTTTAAAACACACTGAAGAAAAAAGCTAAAAAAAATATCACCAATAAAAATGCTTTTAGCTTTTAGTGTCTACAAAATGGCTCAAGGGAGGCTGTTTTATAATCAATTATGGAGATAAATGAGTGTTTTTTGTTTTCTTACTGCATTGCAAAAAATTCTTACAGCACCCCCTAAAAATGAATAAACATTTAGCGAGGATAATATTACAATTAGCTTACATTGCAAACAAAAACAGTACAATTAATACAAATATTGTTAGTAACAGATAAACTGTAATGTGCTGCAATGCATTTGTTTGGTATTTATATGTACTCTCAAACACGCTATTTACACAGAAAAGCTCAATTATGTAAAATGATTTTGTTTATTATAAAATATATGTTATGGTAGTAAGACTCTAGAAATATGGTAACACGTACCATGTTTATTAATGAAAGATAAATGTGACCACAGTTTGATGCATAAATATTGGAAAAACATGACACCAATGAAACCTGGCCTTCAATGTACACACAAAAACTATCCTTTTAACAGCCACAAAATTAGGCAATAGCAGTTTTTAATATCATGGTAAAAGTAAAATGAAAATGAAATTTAGAAAAAAATATTTATGCCTACTTCTGTATGTCACTATATCCACTGCCTTCTTCATGTTTAAAAAGACTTAACATTCTTTCTTATACTCTCTTAACTCTCTTTACTGTAAACCTCTAATGTAATTCCTTGAAAGTACATTTTGTGATTATAAGATCTCTGCAGGTACTTGTCTTATACAATCACACAAATAGTTTATCAATTATTAAAATTCTGTGACTGATTAATAAAACAAGATGAGGTCAACACAAGCCACCAGGAGCAGTGCAATTATTACTGAGATATTATCAATGTTAATGAGAAGAATATGGCAGACTTGTCAGATATGACTACAAGGCTGTTGTAATTGGCTTCAAATATATATTGTATTTCTAAGCATAATATATTTTAGATTTTAAGGAAAATCTGCAGCATTTTAAAAATGAAAGAGGCTGGTTAATTATTATGAAAGCTAGTTTTAAAATCACAACTTTTAATTTATTTTAACAAAAAGAGTCAGAGTTAAGCTGCAAGGAAAATTGTCATATTAAATGCTCTTCAAACTGCATGGATTATACTCTGTAACAAAATTTTTACTTTTTCTTGTTCCTGGACAGAAAGTGTTTTTTCCCAATTGCTTATGCCTACAGTAAATGGAAAAGACCTATTTGTCTCTTCAAACTCAGCTTTTGTGACCTGGGAGCATGTAACAAAAAATATGATGGGAGACCATATTTCGAGGCTGATACTTGAAAGTGACTTACATTACAGTTGCAAATCTCCAAAACCTACTCACTTCTAAACAATTTTGTTCAACTTCAGTATAAATACATGTAAATCTTGATTCATGTTGTTTTATTCAGACCTCATGTAAATTTGCCCATTTTTACATAGAAAATAGGTTAATTTCTAAATTTCATTATCCAGGTCACAGAAGTTTGAAGAGAATAATGGCCATTTTCTGTACTTTTACAAAATAAGCAATTAAGAAACAACACATACTATCCAGGAACAACACGTGTTACATAGTGTTTTCAGCTAAATCAAGATTCACTCACCTGCTAAAAGTACAATAACTTTCCTTATCAAGACAGAGCTACAAGTGACACTTAATGCAATTTTTGTACTTCACACAAATTCTTCATTTTATTTAAAATGTTTCAAATGTATAACATTCGATGAACTTCTGACACATAACACCAACACTCCTATTTCCATTTTTTTTATAAAAACATTTTTAGTTCTCTTTTATTTAATACGATGGGCATATTCATGTACAACATTTTAGGATTATGTTTCTTTTTTAAGTTAAACTGTGCAAAGAAATATATTAAATGTAGTTAAAACATGTAGGAAGCTAAAAATACAGTTAATGTTTACCGAGTTTCTAGCTACAAATTTTCACAAGACTACACTGATTAAAACTACTGAATGTTTGTTAATGAGATAATGAAACAGTACTCAGTGTCAGTTATTACACATCAAAAGGTTGCTAAGCATAGCATTCTAATATTTGTACTGGATGCTGCTCTTCTCTTGTAACTGAATCTTATAAATATTTACCGATATAATATGGGATACTGCATGACTTATCAAAATTTGTTATTAAGTTATATGATACTCTACAGTCTATCCAGGCTGTGCCAGCCACAGGTGTTAAAACCTCATTATTTAGCATTATAAGACTTTGTTTCTCACACAATTGCATGACAGAAACATAATTTTATAATCTTTCCCCCCCTCAAGCACTTTAGAAGAAAAGAAGTAAAAAGGGTATTATGTAACTAGTTCATAATTTGAATAATTTGTTCTATTTATACAAGATATAGCTTCCATGTTCTCAAAATTAAAAAAAAATTAAGATAAATATCAGATTTTATAGCCATTTAAATATATATTTAAACTTGCACTGACATTTAAGTTATAAGTTACAGTGGATGCTGGCATTCACAGTAAACCTACCAAGTAAAATCATGGCAGTGTGAAGCAAGAGAAAAGGGAAAAGAAATGGGGCCTTGGTATTAAGCAGATCAAGGCTAAAGCTGTCAGAGATGTGCCAATGAAAGGGACCAAGAGGAATAGTAACATGGAAATCTGAGGCCCACAGAGATACAAAGAAAAAGGTAAGATCGAGCTGGTAAAAAACACCCCAAAACAACACCAGTCAAAACTGAAGCATGAGGAATACAAAACCATCAGATGGAGAGTCTACGAGTTCAGAAGGGTAGCAAGATATCCAAGAGGGATGTTTCCAATCTAGAGTAATCCTCATGGAAGATAGAAGATACAGAAGAGCATGCCAAAATGAAAAAGGGGTTCTAGAATAAGAGAGAAACCTCAATTTGGAAAGAATTTCTCATACAGGAATTGAAAAAAAGGGTAAAACCTGGTGACCATATACACCATAATTTTACAGGCAAAAAAACCAACAAAAACAGGCTGAACTAGTGACAAAGTAAAAACTGTTCAAAAGAGGTAGTCTGCCAACAAGGTTAGAGCTCATAGCAAACAATGCAAATGGGCACAGAAGTGTGTAGCTAATGCCCTTGGAACAAGAGCAATCAGGTTGAGTAAGAAAATGCTAAGAGAAACAAGACCAGGTGTTCTGCCAGTAGCAGCAGGAAGACAAACAAGTTTGACAAAGAATATGAATGTCAGGAACCTGCTCTTATGAATATTGCAACTCAATCAGAGAGAGAAGCATTAAAGTAGGGAGACATCTGGTTTTAGAGGTGGTAAGTGAAGGTAATGGCATGGTCCAACCACTGTAATCAATCTTAGATGAGAGGCTCAAAAATAGGACAAAAGACCCCAAGAAAATAAAACCAGGGTCTCCAAGGTTCAGAATAAAATATACATAAGGACATGCCCCAAAGGAAACAGTAGTTCTTGAGAAGCCTGAAACCTCAGTTAGGAAAGAACCTCTTATACTGGGAGGGAACAAAAAGAGTAATATCTGGTGGCCAAATGTGCTGTAGACTGAAATTGGTTGGGACACACAAGGAAACACCCAAAGTAGCCAATATTTAGGGAATGTGAGAATGAACTTAAAATTTGAAATAAGCCTTTCCTCGTGCCACACACATAAGAAATAAGCAACTACTGTAAAAGAAAAACATTTGACAATGAGTTAACAGTTATACAGCAGGAAAAGGAATAAGCACCCATAGAATCATAAATGTATGACAGCCATTGACAAGAAAAATAAGAAACAAGACTGCTGGTACAGACAAGAAACAGGGGATAGTGTAGAATCAGGAATGGAAAGATAAGAATAAGACATATCTAGTCAAGGAATAGAGGTAAATGGCAAAGTCAGAAATGAAGGAAGAACAAATGTGGGAATGATGACAGAAACAGTATAGTGTTAGTCCAGGCGACTGTGGGGAAAATAAAACAAATTATCTGGAGGGGATTAACTAGTAATATTTACACAGTAAAGAGAAATGTAATTTGACCCAACAAATCCCAACAGCAGTGGAATAAAATAATGAAAGTTAACACAGAAGAAGTGCAACAGGTCAAATACAGAAGAAAACGAGCACCTACAGAAATAGAATTGCTTCAGGTGAAAAGTTGGAAGAAGAAGGAATACAAAAGAGACAAAAAGTTGCCCTAATAAGAAGGTATACAGTAAAATAAAGGGTAAGAGGTTCAATCCCCAAGGTGGTCAGAAAGATACAACTGACAGGATATTGGGAAAAGAAAGAGAAGAACAATGACAAATACAGCCACAAGTAGTCACAATCGTGGGGGAGGAATTATGCATCTAAGTGTGGAAAAGAAGCTATATGATGAAGGAAACAACATAAATCCTAAGAAAAAGCAATGAGATCAAGCAAGATACACCTAAAAACCATAGGACATGAAATATAATAAAGAATACAGGCAAAAGAAAAGAGCATTACTAAGAAAGAAATTCAGATATCAATGGTAAAGTTAAGGGTAAAGACAAATACAGTTAAGGTCATAGTGCAAGAGATAATTCTGAGAAAAGAGAAAGAAATTCACCTGAGAAGATGGCACGAGGAAATCCATTAAATGTATGACAAACCACATCACATTGAAAATTGGCTACCATGACCCTGACACTTAGGATATCTCAAAAAGCCACATTTGAAACAAGGCATAAATTTGAACATCCTACACTCATAACAAAGTCAACAATTTACTGATATTTAAGAAATCATGACAGAAAGTCAGAGTTCTATTAACAATTCAAATTTCAGTAAAGTTAACACAGACAAGAGATTTAAACACATGTGGTGAATAATGTGCCAATTAAAAGAATGAAGATTCACAGATGCAAAGGCACACGGGAGTTTGTGAACATGGAGGAATGTTGTCTTCCAGTCAAAGGATGGCTTCTGTCACATAATGATATCATTGGGTGGTGCATATGTATATAAAATCATGTTCAATTAAGTGGGTGTTTCAAAAGGCTACTATCAGAATGCACAACCACAAGGGAAAGATAGCTGATCTGTATGTGGAGGTATCACCTTGAAATTTAATATTTTTGAGTTCACCTGGTATTTCATAACTTCTAAAGCTAATATTTACACCTATAATTCTAAGAACTCTAAATGAAAAGTAAAGAAAGTGGTCATAATATGTCAGTCACACTGTACATGACATACTCAGTGCTGAAGATTGGTGAGGTCCTCCACCCAACACCATGGCTCCTGAAAACTGCTGGGATATGAAACACATTAGTGTTAAAATACTGCATGAACATTGAACTGTTTATGCATATTAGATTAAAAGGGAGATGCACCATTTATCAGTTTTGTACGAGTCATTTTCAGTTCAGGATCACAGTAAGTATTAACCCCTTTTTGCATTCAAAATTGTGTGAATTTATGTCAATAAGTTTACAAATATTGCACATAATAATTTAAACTTTAATATTAAATGAGTTATTCTCAATCTAAAAGTTCATATTAAAAGAACACAAATATAAATTTTAGCGAATCCCATGGTATGTTGAATGCAGCACTGTTTAAAATTAGATGTTTGTGATGTCAAAATACTAAATCTACAATTTTGTACAAATTAAAACTCAAATTACCAATATTAACAAGCTAGAATATGAAATAAGAACCTATCTTTTTATTTTGCTGACATATGGCTTACGTACTGAATCACACATTGTGGCCCATTCACCTCTTTGTGTTCTTGAAAATGGCCCCTCATATACACTTACTTTAATATATGAAATATCAATAATTGATTGATAGTTTTTATTTTAACCTTTGAATAGGCTACAACATACTTTCAAACCTAGATTTCAAAAAGGAAGATTGCATCTTTTGTCTGCTGCAAATTCCTATATTTTTTTTTTTACAATCTAAATACAGCTTAACTACTTAGTGTAATAAATTACAGTGGAATTCTATGGTATCAGTGTAGTTATTTATGATTTTTTGGTTATTCAACTGTATATATAAAACTTTTGTTTGATATCCTCTATATGCACAATTTTAAAAGGCTGAGCAAACTGTGTTCAGCAGCAACATATCATAGCTATAAGAAACAGTTGTTTGCTTTACTCGCTTATTTACTGTTCTATATTTTAAGAAATATAAGTTTAATAACTTATTTCTAAATATTAATAATCTACACAAATATATAATAATTGA
Organism: Carcinoscorpius rotundicauda; assembly: GCA_011833715.1. NCBI lineage: Eukaryota > Metazoa > Arthropoda > Merostomata > Xiphosura > Limulidae > Carcinoscorpius > Carcinoscorpius rotundicauda. Next base: position 15,181,696 of record CM022392.1, on the reverse strand, counting down.
AATGTGACTGTATATTACAAAATAATTGTACCCTAAAACAGAGGACTAACGATCAGTTTTATATTACTGAATACATAACATGACTGTGAGGCCAATGTAATAAAATATATACATATATATATACACACACACCAATACGAGACTTAAACTACTTAGACTAAACATTTCTATTTTTGTTATAATATGTAGTCAATCTGGCATGAATAAAGCATAATTTAATTTATTTCCTTTTTTTCTTTTAATAATGGTTACAAAATTGGTAACAACACCCCACAGACCTCACACAGTTAGGGTAGAGAAAATAAAATCTTACTGAAAACAAACAACTCAAATGTATTTTGGAGGTTTTGAAGATCATGCAAATAATATTTGAGATTTTGTGGGATGAATAATTGCTTGTTTTTTAATAACATGAAATCACTTTTCACCCAGACTGTTAATGAAACATACTTAATATTTTCATAAACAAATATTTATTACACATTTCTTTACAAATCTAATTTTTGCATTAAAAAAACTTGTAATCTTTACTAAAATACTCTAAATTTTGTAAAGATATACACACTGTATCTAAAGATATAGTGCAAATATTTAATATGTGCAAATGTGTAGAAGAACGTGCATATATTATAGCAAGCTTCTTGTGAAAGGGTTAATATTTTAGGACATCTACAGATATTTTGTATAGATAAAGTCAAGAACTCAACACTCAACTGAAGATTGAGATTTTACCTACAATCACAATAAACAATCTTTTTTTAAACCATGGCTTTTGTCACAATACAAAAGTCCTTTCTAAGTAAAGTGTGAATATTTTTACAATATATAAACAAATGGCATCCATCAGAGACTTGTATGAAACGTGCTCCTCTGAAGTTTCAGTGGGCAAGCCCTATTAGGTAAAAAATTATGTTGTGTTATGCACGTCTGATAAAATATTATATCAACTGTATGAATATCAGTTTTGAGGCTTTTAATTGCATTCTAAATAAAAAATGGAAAAGTACAATGTGTACAACTGATCACTGCATATCTTTTTCAGACATGGCAATTATAATGGATATAAATGTGAATGGAATTAATAAAATTACTCCCCAAGCTCAAGTACAAAATTATGGTGAAGTGGTTTATTACATAACATATGTATATTAATAGATCATGATACTAACTAGTTGTCTTTTCTCAAAAAATATGCTAGCAAAACTGAATTTAAATTAGAACTTGTTTTATAATAATAAAATAGTTGAAGAAACTTAAACTGTTGTAATGAAATACAGTAATATAAGTATTTGTTGGCTGTTTTACTTAATAGAAATGTAATAGTTTCAGAGTAAACCATGTTTGACAAGTTAGTTCCTGGAAAGTTTGTAGTTTAGTGTCTCATGCTGATGATGTTATAACAGCAATCTGTTAAAACTATTCAAGTCAACAGATTAAATAACATACTAAAAAAATATGTAAACAGAATTAGTATAAAAAATAACACCTATAATGAGAGCCCTACACACTATCTTTGACAGCAAGTTGTGTTACAGACAAAATTCCACGTGTTCTTAAATTTGCAAGAACCGTACCTACCTACAAAAGTGATGATCCTGACTGGGTTCAAAATTATCAGATCACATGCATTCTGTCTGCACATGTTCATACTGTCAAACATATTCATACTGTCTGCACATGTTCATACTGTCAAACATATTTTGTCTCAAACACACAAGGTCCTCAGATAGTTTTAATATGGTTTTAGCAAACACTAGCTTATGAAAAAGCATCTACTGGCAATCACTACAAAGATTAAAGGGCTTATGAACAAAGAGATCAGTTCTGCTTCGTGGCCTACAACTGAAAAGGCATTTGACTGTAAATCATTAAATATTGTTGCATAAGTGTGCTCCTTGTGGCATATGAAGAAATATGCATTCAAATAATAGGCAATGTTAAGCCATAGTTAATGAAACAATACAGTCTTAACAGTCTTCAATGTAGAATTCCTGAAGGCTCAACTCTTGTTTCTTACTTATACAGTATGTACAACTGACAATTATTACATATACGAATGACTTACAGTCTGTCTAACTGACAATTATTACTTATATGAATAACTTATAATACAGGGTGGCCACTAGAAAAGCAGAAAATTTGTCAAACAGCTATTTATTTTTACAAAGAATAACTTTTACAAAGTTTTTTTAAAGGCATATGTTATATTACACTCATAGATGCTCAAAATTATTAAAATCATGCATTTTATTCATGATGTAAAGAAATCAAAATAGAAATGAGTAAGCACGCATTTTATTCATGATCTCATCTGACCCTCAAATTTTCCGCTTTTCTAGCGACCACCCTGTATGTCTAACTGACAATCACAACTCATATGAATGACTTACATAATGTCTAACTGACAATCATAACTCATATGAATGACTTATAGTATGTCTAACTGACAATCATAACTTATATGCCAATGGCACTACTCTTTTTTATGTGCCTTATCATTTTGCAGATTGTTTTAAAACTGGAAACAAGGTACTGAAATCTATTAAAGCTTGACTTAGTGGCAACTACCTGGCTTTAACTATCAGTAAATCAAATTATGTGATTATATCTAGAGAACTGATAAATGAGAACTTGATGTCTAATGCTGATTCATTAAACATTTTTGGAGTGTTTATTCAAAGAAACCTCAAACAAATTGAACAAATTTCAATGATTTCAAATAAACTTGCAACAGCTATTTACATCATGAAACGATGTAAGATTTGTTTTCCTGTATGGGTTTATCAGATATATTTTCCATTACACTGGTTTACAAAAAAATATTTTTTGTCTGAGGCAAGAATGTGAATAGGTTTTTTACTAATTTGGGTGTGCTGAATTCAAATTTATAAACAGTTTTGCTCTATCACCTCTAGTTTTCTGGCTTTTAAATAGTCTCATTTTAGTATATACAGAGTATATTCTTGCTTATTTCAACAGTTGCAGCAGCTTATTACAGATAAAACAGGATAGATAAAGAACATTGATGGAATAAATATACTTGGATGACACAATGTACACAATTCATAGTACCACAGACAGTTAGAAGTGTGTTTTCTTATATGATCTGGTGTATTTTGCCTCCGGGATGTCACGCAAGAGTATCCAGCAGAAGTCTCCCATCATGCTGGGGTTCCACTTGCCTTGGTAGTTGCTCTCCACCTTCGTAATGTCTTGGTGGAATCTTTCTCTGTGCTCAACACTCACTGCTCCAAGGTTTGGAAGGAAGAAGTTGAGGTGGGAATAAAGAAAATGAATTTTGAGTGACATTCGGCATCCCATATCCTCACAAGTCTTTAGCAACTTCTCAATACAGGCTTGGTAATTTGGTACGCATGTGTTACCAAGGAAGCCACTACAGACTGACTTAAATGCTTCCCATGCTCTCAATTCCTTTAAGGTAAGAAGCTCCTCAAAATCAGTATCCTTCAGCACTTCTCGGATTTGAGGTCCGACAAAGATGCCCTCTTTGAGCTTAGCAACACTGAGACCTGGGAACACAGTAGACAAGTGTTGGAAGGCAGCACCATATTTGTCCATGGCCTTCACGAAACTCTTCATCAAACCAAGCTTGATGTGAAGAGGAGGAAGAAGCACCTTCTTCATGTCAACCAGAGGATTCTCCTTGACGCTGTGTTCGCCAGGAACGAAAGTGCTTCTAGACCCCCAGTCTTTCTGCTTGTAATGCTGGGATAAAGTTCGACTATCCCAGAGACAGAGAAAGCAACAGTACTTTGTGAAGCCTGCTTGCATACCCATAAGAAGACCAATGACCTTGAGGTCCCCACACAGACTCCACTGGTACTGGTTGTAGTTAACAGCTTCTAAAAGAAGCTCAATATTGTCATAGGACTCCTTTAGATGGACAGAGTGTGCAGTGGGAATGCTGAGATATTTATTCCCGTTGTGCAGAAGCACAGCCTTGAGACTTCACTTGGAAGAGTCTATGAAAAGACGCCAGTCTGAAGGATTATGTGGCAAACCAAGGAAAGTGAACAAGCCAGGTACATTTGTGCAGTAGCACAACTTGTTTTCCATGTCGAAAAATGAAGCAAGGTCTTTGTTCCGATTGCTGAAACTGGTGACCTGTCTTGATATATAGCTATATATATAATGTAATTTATTGCATAATAACTAAAAAAGAAGACATAAGTCACACAATATTGGAAATTAACCCTGGATGCATATATGCCTTTATGTACAGTATGTGTACAAAATGTACATTATGCATATCTAAAAAACTAGAGGTGATGAGTAAAAACGGATTTCAAATCTGAATTCAGCACCCCCCAAATTAGGTTAAAACAGCTATTTTTGTGCTTGCCTCAATTTCTTTGTAACCAGTGTTATTTATATTCCAATGACTTATTCTTTAAGTGTATTGGGGCACAAATATTAGTGCTTTGAAACCGATTTAAATATCACAAAAACAACTTCTGAGGCTTGTACTGGGTACATACTGTTTAAATGTTGCAAACAAATTCAAGGAATATGGTCTTTTCATTATTTATCAGGCTTGTACTTACCAAATCATCTGCAATGCTAAAGATATCAGTACTTTTAATTCTGAACTCAACTTGTTAGTTTTTTCTACAGAAATCCATTACTCTTCACATCACCACAAAATTTTTCTGTCCAAAAAGTGCATTAGCTCTTAGTTCAAAGCACTTTTACTGCTTCGCTTCTCTTATTTTAAATTCAATGATCCCAAACATTTGGACTATCCATAGTTTCAGATGATTCAAATTAAAGAATTTGAGTTTTCAAATACTTTTCTACATGTGGATTAAGGGCTATGTAAAAATCTGTGTGTGTATGCTTTCGCTTACTCATCCAACCCAGCTGTAGACCTTGTAATATGAATGACAAATACTCCATAAATTGTGTACTTGTCCAATTATAAAGATTATTTTACATTATTTTCAACAACAATCAATTATCAGCACCTAGGTCACAACTGAATGTAGAAATATTAGTGTTATAAATAACAAAAAATATTTTGAAATTGAAACATCTCAAAAGAGTTCCACCACTCATATTCTCTCAGTCAGTAATTTTGAATATGTTGTCCACAGCTACCTTCAGGTGGTCTGTGGAAAGGAAGCAACTACATAATGTATAGATCCCACTGCAATCAGCCACAATAACACATTCTGGTGAGCCATGAACAAAAATGTTTGAGAACCACTTTATTATAGTATTTCTCATTTTCTTTATTAGATCAACTTTCTAATCTTTTCCACCTAATTTATAAACATTCAACTCATAGCAGTAATTATCATAATGTAACTTATAAACTATTCTTGAAAATTCTAAATATAGAATGATATTAATTCAGAAAAGAATTATTTATAAAACCTTTGTAATGTTTATACCACTTTAAAGTGATAAAATGTTTATTAACTGAAAGACTCCCTGAAAAGTCCAGAAGTACTGTATCCTCTGTTGTTGAAGATGCTATTTTTTCCTCAAAATAAGTCTAAAAAATTTACCCTGCATCTTCCAGGCCAAAGGTTACATTGTTCATAGACCAAAACCTAAGTCTATAGGAAGCATTTTGACACTAGACAGTAATCCAAGCCTCTCTATATGATCCAGAATGAAAGGTATAATAGTTATTTAGTATTAAATAACAAATAAATAAACAAGAACAGGTCACTACACACATGTTGCTGTAATACCAGCACTCTTTTTAACTCCCCAGTCTTAGAAAAATGTTATTACTGGTAATAATACATATATTCCAGTGGTAATATATGGTATACACTTTCAAAAGGTAGATATGGTAAGCATATAGCTAAAAAAACAAGAAGTTGGCAAGAGGATTTATGTTATGTAAGATTGATGGAAGTGCTGCAACCTTATGTTTTTCATTTTTATTCAAAACTTAGCTAATCAAAATGGGTGTGTGTTTTTGATGCTCGGAAATACAGTATATCTTGATTATGAACCAACACAATATCTTCTGATTTTACATAAATTAATGCAGAACAAATGAAAACAAATACTTTTTCCATGCATGTTTCAAATTTTATTGGTATTTAATTAACTATCCTTTTCCTCATTAATTGTGCTTATATTCTGCACTAGAAAAGTTTATTTATACTTTTAATGTTAATGCAAATAAATATACACTGTATAAAACAAAACGATAAGTTAAATGATTTTTATATCTGAAACAGGACTGTTCGGTTTGATTTTGAATTTCATGCAAAGCTACTCATGGGCTATCTGTACAAGCCATCCCTAATTTAGCAGTGTAAGACTAGAAGGAAGGCAGCTAGTCAACACCACCCACCACCAACTCTTGGGCTACTCTTTTACCAATGAATAGCGGGAATAACCATCACATTATAATGCCCCACGACTGAAAGGGCAAGCATGTTTGGTGTGACATGGATTTGAAACCCCAACCATCATATTACGAGTCAAGTGCCTTAACCACCTGGCCATGCTGAACCTAGAACTGGATGACTGATTTTTGAAACAAGCTGCCAATTCACAATAGTGGAGATCAACACTTTAAGATGAAAATCAATGAATAAATTGAAAAAAAAATGGCTTTAAACTTTTACTTTCCTTAAGGAATAGTATGCAAAGACAGTCTTAAAGAAATATTTTTCAAATTAATGGTTGAAGCTCTTTCATAGATTTCATCAAAGTTTTTATGATGAATTTTGTGAGAGTCAACAGCTACACTAAACTTTTCAATTCTTTTAAGTCCACTAATAAAATCTAAAGTCAAGAAATATATGTCCCAATTTTAAAAGCATTTTTTACATATTTTATTAACAATCTGAAATTATCATCACAATTTATATTTTCACCAAACTGATTTTTCTTTGTAATTCAATCATGCACAACCTTTTAAGTTATATCTAAAGTTTCACTGTAGGGTAAAAATTTACACAATCCCTTTTATCCTAAAATATAAAAAAAGTTCTTATTTGTACTTATTTCCACATTTTAACACTTACTATTATACTTACAAATTTAATACTTTTATCACATCTTACAGTAAAAATGTTATTCCTCCTTGTTGTGGGATTGCAAAATTTTTAAAAGGAGTAAAATTCCTTTTCATTTGACCTGAATTAACTTAAAACAACATGACCACTGAGGTGTTTCCAAAGTTTCAAAGCAGTGGATCTAAGAAAAGATGAATTGTACCTTGAGAAATATATCTGCAAATATGAACTAACTTTAAATAATGGATATATTCATAAAACTGTGTCAACAGTTCTGTTCCAAAACAAACATGTATTCATATTTGTAGTGAATACAACACAAGTACTTGTAATAAATGTTTAAGTAAAGGTTTGATAGATATAAAAAATGATAAAAACATATCAGTATTATCTATAATATATTTGAAATAACATGCAGGTTTGAACAGGTGAGGCACATGCTAATCATGGCTTACATTTTCAACTAACTAAAATCAATGCATGCTACTTCTTGTAACTTCTTGTCTGTACAGAACCCATTTCTCACATTATCACTACACAATCTATAGCTTGTGTAACTAAGTGCTCCTGTTGGCATAACAATGTGCCATTCTGGCTGCTTCAGCATGGTTTTATGAATGCAGTAATTGTTTCCTCATTTGGGCATATTTAGTTCTGATTAAAAACTTTGGTAATACTTGATTTTTTTATTATACTCTCAAACTTATTACAATTAAAGCATAATTAATTATAAATAACATGCTGAATTAGGATCATGAACAAGATAATACTACACAAGGCGAGACTCACTTAACAAGCAATTAATGCTAACAGGTTTGTCTTGGAACAACTTTAAAATTTCCTAGTGGTATTGATGTCAAATCACATCATTTCTTTCTTTTCTTAATTATTCTTTTTTTACCTTGTAATTTTACACACACAAAATCATGTAATAAAGATTTTAATGTTTCATATATTTCCTCATTTTATTTTCCATATGATGTTAAACCTGCTGATATTTTTCAAATTAAATAATCGTGGTGTTTGATGTTACAGACAAAGGTAGGGGGTCTAAAACTTAAAAGTGAACCCAAAGTCTGAGCTATACGCAACCTGAACAATATGGTAATTACAATGTTAGATAACTTTCCTATAAATTTACACCTAGATCTACCTAATATAGTACAGTAACAAGTCACAACTTGTTACAACAGAATTGTTTTTAAATATAATTATTTAGTTCTTTTTACTGACCTTCTAATCACATAAAGGAAAAATAAGACATTAAACTGCTAAAAACATTTGCACTCAAATTGCTTAATAATACACATATGCAATATACATAACTAACTCATCTAAAGTTACTTAAATTACACTTACTCTCGTGCAGGCTCTGCTTCCCAAGGATGCACGCAAGGAGGATCAGGTAAAGGCTGAGATTTCAATTTCATAAAATCTTCATCACTTTCCGTGTATCGGTCAGCAAAAAGTTTCTCAAATTCATTTAAACGTTTTTGCAGGATTTCAGAATTTTCCGAACTCCTCTTAGCGTTACTGTTACCTTCTTTTTTTTCGCAGTTTGCCGAACATGTACTAATATTACTCTTGTTTTCTTTTTCTTTTACTTGTTTAAAATTTTCTTCATTACGAGACTTATCTTCTAAATTTACTGTCGCCATTTCAAACTATTTCATCAAATCACATTGTTTTTAGCGCTACCTATGTTGTAAATTGCACTTGGTACGAATCTAAACAATGTTAATAATTATTAATTTTGTAATATTCTAAGATCTTCTGCAAACTTTCAAAAAAAGGTATTTCCATAGAGAAAAATTGAAATGATTTCTGTCACCTTTTAATGAATATTCTTCAGAAAATAATTATAAGAAATTCCGTACAAGATGTTTCAATGAACAACTTTAAAAATGTATGTATACAATTATTCTTAGCTTTTTTCAACATAAACTGAATTTTTTTATCATACATTCGTTACCGTAAATAAAATAATGTTTTTTTTTCCAAAATGTAAGTCCATTACCTCATTATTTTATATTACAGCTTTGTCAAAAACTACCTATTACCTACAAGCTAGTTTATACAGTTGAAATTAAATAAGAACACGCTAACCATTTAATTAATGAAACATTGAAACATGCAACTAAAAGATTAGAATAACATCAAACATTCATGGATTTATTTACGAAATTTTAAAGTCATTTCAACTGGCCGTATGGTTATCTGAATTGACGCAAAGATTATATTTTCAGTTTTATCTTTAATGCAAAGGTTTGTTTTTGTTTGTTCGTTTTTGGAATTTCGCACAAAGCTACTCAAAGGCTATCTGTGCTAGCCGTCCCTAATTTAGCAGTGTAAGTTTAGAAGGAAAGCAGCTAGTCATCACCACCCACCGCCAACTTTTGGGCTACTCTTTTCACAACGAATAGTGGGATTTTTCGCAACATTATAGCGCCCCCACGGCTAAAATGGCGAGCGTGTTTGGTGTGACAGGGATTCGAACCCGTGACCTTCAGATTACGAGTCGAGTACCTTAACCACCTGGCCAAGCTGAGCATAATTAGATAGAAGATGTATGTTTGTCTTGGTTAACAGATACTTTGTTTCTCAATGATTAGTGCTTTTGATTTTCTAGGTGCGATGTGTTAATCATCATAATTTCGGTGTATTTTTACGAACTGAAATGGAGCTGTCAAACAGTTGTATCTACTGTTTTATGGACAATATATTATGAGATATTAACTACGCATATCTAGTTAGTTTCTTCTCTGCAAGCACTGAACTTGCCATCTTTTTCTCTATTTTTCAGTTTGATGATTTAAGCCTTTATTATAGGTTTGTTTCACTTAATACAATTGTTTTCCATTTGACAGTTACAGATAACTCAGATAATTTTTTTTGTACTATTGTATTTCAACCTACTCAATACGGAACGTTTATAGCATCTCATTTGTCCAAAATCTTAAGGCCAATGAACATAAAGTAAAAATATGCATTTGCGTTGTTAGACTCAATTACTTACTTGAATAAAGCTTTGAAAGATGAAAATAAGAAAAGGGAAAATAAAAATAAAAAACTTTATTAGCTTTTTATAGGGAAAATGTGAACACTATGAATTTAGCCTAAATACTAACTGATTAATAGTTTAAGACCATACTGAAATGAACCGTTAATCGGTAAACACGTAAAGAAAATTAGTCATTTGTGTTTAAGCATTAGCGTTGTCAACATCTCCCACTGACATCTCCTGCGTTACATTAGGTAAAAACATGGCAAAGGCTATAAAGTTGACAGAGTTTGAACGTAGCAAAATTGTTGAGCTGCAAAAGCAAGGTCTCTTTCAACGTGCCATCGTTGGTGAGTTTGGGCGTAGTAAAACTGCTGTTGCAAAAGGCCCTGAAAGATACGGAAGGAGAATTTCAAGTGTTCGGCTCAAGAAAATTTTGCCGGCATCGAGCGGGAAGATTCGACTTATTGTCCGGCAAGACACCAGCCGATCGTCGACCAGATTAAAGCCCTCACGGACGCAGAATGCAGTTCAAGTACAATAAGAAGGCATTTACGATAGAAAGGCTTTAAAAACTGTAAACGTCTTCAAAGTCGTCATGAAACAGTTCGGTTAAACTTTGTTGAGAAGCACCAAACATGGGACGTAGAAAAGTTAAAGAAGGTTTTGTTCTCTGACGAGAAAAAAATTATCCTGTATGGTCCAGATGGCTTTCAACGTTACTGGCACAATAAGAATATCCCATCGGAGATATTTTCTACACGACACAGTGGAGAACGTTCCATCAAGATCTGGGGTTTTTTCTCCTTCCATGGAACAATGGAGTTTCAGAGTATACAGGAGCGTCAAAGAGCAGATAGTAACATTGCCATATTAGAGAGAGCATCCGTATTGACTGAAGGCTTTCAATTGTGTGGAAATGACTGGATCTTTCAGCAAGACAACGCTGCAATCCACAATTCATGGCGAATAACGTCATTCCTTTGGACCATCCAGCGTGTTCGGCCGAACTGAACCCCATTGAAAATGTTTGGGGATAGATGGCAAGAGAAATCTATAGAAAGGGATGTCAATTCGTAACAGTACATGATCTTCGTGAAGCCATCTTCGCCACTTGGAATAAAGTGCCAGCCTGCCTTTTGCAAACGCTTATAGCGACCTACCAAAGCAAATGTTTGCAGTAATTCGCAATGACGGTCGTGCAACTCACTACTGAGACCTCTTTTTGAGCATTTTCTACCCTGTTTTACGACTTTTTCTTGGTATGGTCTTAAACTTTTGACCAGCTAGTATTTATGCTAATTTTATAGTGTTCACATTTACGCGATTAAATACCATTTTTTTTTAATTCTTATTTTTCCTTTTCTTATTTTCATCTTTCGAAACTCTCCTCAAATAATTGGTTGAGTCTAACAACGCAAAATGCATATTTTTCTTTATGTTCATTGGCCTTATGTTATGTAAATGTCATGTAAATGTTTTGTAAACGACAACATGTCGTGTTGTGTGGATTTCTATATCTTTTATTTATATTTCCATATTTATATTATTGTTTGAAGTTTAAATCGATAAAATATGTTGTTATTCATTTAAAATAACATTTAGAATTTTCTAGAATTAGGTAGATCAATCATATGTTTATAAATAATTTGTATGTCGGCCTGGTGTCCAGAGGACGAGTCTCGTGCAAAAACAGACATGCGCGGATTGCTCTGGAATTCTGTGAAAGTTACGCGATTGTTCGAGAAAACAGTAGGCCTACTGGTATAAAAACAGACGGTGACGCGAGAATGAAAAAAGAGTCAGTCATTCGCTTTTATTTCGATTCAAGAGATATTGTCTTTGTTCGAGAAATTTTCAACGTTTGCTGTGTGTTTATTCAACTTGGATTTGTGACTAGAGCTAGATCTACAGAAGCTGTGATTTTATTTCATCAATCTTTACGATTCATTCGAATTACTGGTTATACTGAAGGTCAACACGTAAGGACTGTTTAGGGGAGACCGGAAAAGTGGGAGAGCGACAAATTTGAGACATTCATCGAAAACATCGTAAAAAGAACTTCGTCAAATTTATTGAACTGTGAACTGTATCTGGACTTCTCCATTCAAACTTCGGAATTTCTTCGTGGGACCAAATTCACACCCTAGACTGGAATTTTGGATTTCTGATCTAGACTTTTGGACTTTCATTCTGAATCATTATATTGGGCACAGGCCAGTACCATTTTGTATTGTAATTAATTTTAAACTGAATATCTGTCATTGCTATTATATAATTAATGTTACATCTGTTACATATTTAATAGTTTATTATAATAAATTATATAAGCTGTTATCTGTGTTTTTCTGTTGCGTTCAGTCTACATACAAAAAAAAACAAAACACGTAACACTTAAGATTTTGGCCAGCAGTGTACATTCCAAAATTATTTTCGTTGATATTTACAGGACATACTTGATATTGACATTAATAAGTGTCACTAAAGAGAATTAATTCGGTAATTTATCAAAACTAGAATTTTGCAGTATTCAAAGGTTTTAACATAAATGGCTTATTTCTTTGTTTAAATTTAAGCACAGAGATACGGAAGGATCTATCTCTGCTCACGCGGGTACTGAAACCGCGTTTTTAGCGGTGTTAATCTGCATACATACAGCCGTGCCGCTGCTGTCACGTATAATTTAAATGTAACTTTTATCTAACATTTATTATGTTTACTCCGCAATAAAAATTAGGGAAAGTAAAGTTTTTGATTTTTATGAGCTTAAATAACTTGATTAAAAGTTAGACTTTCAAAGAGCTGAAACATTACTCAAAAAAGAAATTGTAATTCATTGTAATATATGTTTCTCAATCATAAAATAACAATTAATTTCTATGTATATTTTAATATTCTCGTGCCAAACAAATTAAATCGTGAAACAAATTTCTGGAAGAAATTCAAAAGAACAAGCCTTCGAATTTTTAACGCAATTTTGAGTATCTGCGGATTTGATTATCCGTTCAGTTTTAACGTGTATCCAAACGATTAAAGTTAATACTAAAAATAAAAATACTCAAATATATCAGCTTTTAGTATGAATGTTAACTATATTATAATATTTCCAAAAAAAATAAAGAAAAATATTCTTAGTGAAGTTTGGTGTTTTGTGTCCAGCGAAATATTAATGATGTTTATAAATTTAAATTTAAACTAGCCTCTTTCTATTAGGTAAGTTTTTAGTTAGGTTATAGTATATTTGGAGAACTGAGATATCAACGAAAGTCGAAAAGTTTAATAATTGCTGTTGATTTCCTAAAATCCTCGCCAAAAATTTAAATTTTCGTTCATAATTTCTTAGGGATTAAGTTGATCACAATGTGTTTAATTAGTTACTTTGCCAGAGAAATTTTTTCAAATAAAATCGTTGATCGAGTGCAGTAAAGCTCAGTTTATACACAATAAATTAAGTTGGTAATGGATAATTTAAAATGATGAGGCCTAATTGACAGAATCGTCTGCTAACTTCATCTCTGGTGGTTTGTTTGTTTTGAAATTTCGCACAAAGCAACTCGAGGGCTATCTGTGCTAGCCGTCCCTAATTTAGCAGTATAAGACTAGAGGGAAGGCAGCTAGACATCACCACCCACCGCCGACTCTTGGGCTACTCTTTTACTAACGAATAGCGGGATTGCCTGTAACATTATAAAGCCCCACGACTGAAAGGACGAGCATGTTTGGTGCGACTTGGGCGCAAACCCGCGACCCTCAGATTACGAAGTGCACGCCTTAACATGTGGATTTTGCCCTTTAAATCCAGTTAATGTGATGTCTAAGAACTAACTAGGGTCTTAGGCATCTTTAATGTCTTTTCTTCAATTTGTTTTGGACTCTGGAAATCATCCTCAGATTTCTGTTGGCTTGGTTTATTATCACAGTCTCGACTCTAATGTCCATGTGTTCAATGTTTGTATCAGTTCGCTTTTGATATTTTATATCAGGTTTAGTTTTGTTCATCTTTGTGTCTCAGTTCCTAAAAATATGTTCCTCTCTTAAGTTGCAGTTGAAGCAGCTAATGTTCTTTGACTTACTTCTGCCATTCCAAGGAGCCAGTTGTTTGACTCGTTTGAGTTATTTTAAACTTTCTTTACAATAAGTAATTACATTCTTTGTTTCTCTTCTCATTTTCTGTCTTTTCCTTCTAGATATTTTAATTTTCTCTAACTCTCTTCTTGTTTTTTATTTCTTTTATGACGAACCAGTTATATCTGGAAGGTGCTTTTAGTTGTTTATTTACAACTTCAGTTTATCCAAATTAGATCGCAAACTAAACAGATTACCGTGGAAATATACATTTACTGTGGTTTAATCTAATTCATATTTAGCCCTAATAGTGGCTCAGCGGTATGTCTGCGGACTTACAACGCTGAAAACCGGGTTTGGATACCCGTGGTGGGCAGAACACTGATAGCCCATTGTGCAGTTTTGTGCTTAATTAAAAACACCAACAACTGATTCATATTCCCTCCACCTACAAAGTTTTATATGTGAATTGTTTATTTATCAACCAATCCTTCAATTCTGGGTGAAATAATTTTGTAGACCTTGGATATTTTAATTTTTTCGTGTTTTTCCTTTAACTCTTTATATTTAAAAATATAATCATTATTCCATTGTTTTATCTTATTAAATAAATGCACGATCTCACTTTAAGATCGTGCCGACGTCTGGCCTAATTTCCTTTTTTTTTTTCTCACCAAATCATTCATCTCTGACACGTGCATTTAGATTATTTTTTTAAAAAAACGAGGTACTGTCAAACAGGAAAAAAATGTTTTATTTCATGAGCTGAAAATAACTTATACTTCACACAGTTTCTCTGGAAATAACGATGTGTCTAACTTTACAAATAAACCTTTGTTGTTGTTGTTGTTTTGAATTAAGCACAAAGCTACACAATGGCCTATCTGTGCTCTACCAACCACGGGTATCGAAACCCGGATTTTAGCGTGTGAGTCCGCAGACATACCGCTGAGCCACTGGGGGCCCAAATAAACCTAAAAATGCAACTCAATAATTAACTTCTCTCATATTTCTACTACTATGTCAAAACAAACTAAAAATTTGCGAACAATAATTAATTGACCAATGAGCAGACAAACTGATTTATACATCAGTTACTTTTTCGCGACATTGTACGTGAAGGTTCAATTAGAAGGACCGAAAGCTCGCAATTAAAGGAGAAAAAATTATCTCAGAGAGTTATCAGTTTATATTTGTCGTATTCTGTTTTACATTAGGCTTAGCATAAGATGGTGGTTAAAACATTCGACTAGCAATCTGAAGGAAGCGGGTTCAAATCCCCTCCCTAAACATGCTTACCTTTTCAACCATGGGAAACTTATAATGTGAAGGTCAATCCCATTATTCATTTGTAAAGACTGGATAGAGAGTCGTGATGAGTGGTGTTGACTAGCTGCTTTTCCAAAGGTGAACTATCATTGCGCGAAATTAAATAAAACAAAACAAATCAGCTAATTTAAATGTCGTTTCAAATTACGGGGTAGCTACACTCCTGTTTCAGGCACAACCGTGTTTGAAGTGTTTTCTGAGCCCAAAAGAGCCGTTTTTTGCATATAAAATTCTCAACAAGTGGGTTTCTCGACATCACTGATCGTGGATGATACAAAAACTAGGGCCGTTACAGCTGTCAACAAACCACACCACGTAACAAGCACAGCGACACACCACCATGCTGTAACTGGAACTATTCCCACTCGGCAAACTTGTGCCTCAAATACAAACAAATAAAAACAGAAACCAATAATATGAAAAATAACACATATGAGTAACAAACAAAATATTAGAAAAAAACAAAAGTTGACCCTTACAAAATACAGAAAATTTTTTTTTCTTTAAATACACCCAACGGGAGTAAAAGCTATAACCACAAACTGAGGTGAAATAACAAGAAAACGAAGAATACCGAACATCGAATCACAAAATATCGAGGAAGATGTGCAAACACCAAATCCACCCTTCCAAATCCCCATAAAGATGAAGCTCTGACGGCTTACATCCCTCAAATAGTTTCTTAAATGTTCAAAAATATTCAAATCAGTAGTTTAAGATTTTATCACGTAACCTTAAAACACAAACATATTCCAGCAATAAACAATAATGAAAACGTCTAGGTTACAACAAAGACTGAACATAAATAAGAATCAGCTACACTATTGAAAGTTGAATAATATATTTCTACATTTTTATAAAGGCATCAGTGTCAACTAGTAGTATAAATAAGAACTATAGTGACTCAGATAAGAAACTAAACACCAAATTTGATACTTTGGAGTAATGTGCCAAGTCAATCTACTTTTATCAGGAATACTTCTCTATATATATAAAAAAAAAAACTCACATTTTGGATTTCTGCCATCAAAACATCAATTCAGCAATCAGATTTTATTCCAGAGTATGCTTTAAAGGAGACCTAAATTTCTAAGGGTGATGTATATTATCTCTGACAATCGTAGACATCGAAAAGTAGTAAAACGTCTGAACATACAGTGTTCGGGAAAATAGAAAAAAAAAAAAACGAATTTCTTATCAGCCGAAATAAACGAATAGCAAACACGTCATTCTAGAATACCAGATTAAAATAATCTTTAAAAATCTATTATCCGATACTCTAATAATTATAAAGCGTTTTAATTTAAAACGTAGCGTTGACGATGTAGTTAGAAAAAAACTTCTGACAAATGTTCTTTGTTTCTAGGCCTAGCATGACCAGGTGGCTAAGGCACTCGACTCGTAATCTGAGGGTCGCAGGTTAGAATCCCCGTCATCCCAAATACGATCGCCCTTTCAACCGTGGAGGTGTTATAATTTACTGGTCAATCCCACTATTCAATTTTTCGTAAAATAAGTATCCCAAGATTTGGCAGTGGGTGTTCATGACTAGTCTGCTTATTCCTCCATCTTACGTACCCTGCTAAATTAAGGACGGCTAGCGCAGATAGCGCGAATTTCAAAACAAACCTTTACTCCTATGAAATTTTTAACTTCAGTAATTTTTGTGACTAAGTTTAATATTTATTATTTCTATTGTCTGTTACACTTTGGAAATACTTATATCAGTTAGGCTAACTTCATTTCAAATTAAAAGGTTTAAAAGACCGCAATATTGTACTTTGAGTATGAAATCCTTTTCTGAACATAATAAAAGTCTGCAAAATTATATACAAAGGACAAAAAATAACAATGATAGTTTACTTTAAAAATACAACTTTGTTTTGATGTATATTAATTAATTTTAAGGCATTTAAAGCTATTTCAAATTTCAATAATTACATCGTGCGATAGGCCTAACTATAGATGTTATAAATTCCATATCAACAGACTTCGTTAGAGTAAGATAGCGATTTCATGTATCCTTCAACAAAGAAAAGTAATTTTTAACACACAGAGACGTAAGTATATGTATTGTGTGATATTTCGTGGAATGTTATATTCAACTAAATTACAATGGAATTGCTCTCGGTATAAGGCAAGCACCAGAGTATGTAAATACACTGTGAACATATCAGAATAAAATCAATATACACTGCTGGCCAAAATCTTAAGGCTAATGAACATAAAGAAAAAATATGCATTTTGCGTTGTTAGACTCAACCACGTATTTGAGTAGAACTTCAAAAGATGGAAATAAGAAAAGGGAAAATAAAAATAAAAAACTTTTTAGCATTTATTAGAGAAAATGTGAACAATATGCAATTAGCCTAAATACCAGCTGGTAAAAAGTTTAAGACCATACTGAAACGAAGCGTTCATCGGTAAATACGTTACGAAATTTAGTCATTTGTGTGCAACCATTAGCATTGTCAACATCTCCTACTGACACCTCCATTGTTACATTGAGTAAAAACACGGCAAAGGCTAAAAGGTTGACAGAGTTTGAACGTGACAGAATTGTCGAGCTGCAAAAGAAAGACCTCTCTCAAAGTGCCATCGCTGGTGAGATTGGGTGTAATAAAACTGCTGTTACAAATTTCTTGAAAGACCCTAAGGAATACGGAACGAGAATTTGAAATGGTCGGCCCAAAAACTTTCGCCGGCGTTGTGCAGGAAGATTCGACGAGTTGTCCGGCAAGACATCAGGCGATTGTAGACCAGATTAAGGCCCTCACGAACGCAGAATGCAGTTCAAGAACAATAAGAAGGCATTTATGATAGAAAGGCTTAAAAAACCGTAAACGTCTTCAAAGTTGCCATGAAACAGTTCGGATAAACTTTGTTGAGAAGCACCAAACATGGACGAAGGTTTTGTTCTCTGATGAGACAAAATTTAACCAGGATGGTTCAGATGGCTTTCAGCGTTACTGGCACAATAAGGATATCCCACCGAAAACATTTTCTACACGACACAGTGGACGAGTTTTCATCATGATCTGGGGTGCTTTATCCTTCCATGGAACAATGGAGCTTCTGGTTATACAGGGGCGTCACACAGTAGCTGGCAACATTGGTAGGTTCAAGAGAGCATCCTTATTAACTGAAGGCTCTCACTTGTGTGGAAATGACTGGATCTTTCAGAAAGACAACGCTACAATCCACAACGCCCGCAGGACAAAGGACTTTTTCATGGCGAATAACGTAATTCCTTTGGATCATCCAGCGTGTTCGCCGGAACTGAACCCCATTGAAAATATTTGGTAGTGAATGGCGCGGGAAGTCTATAGAAATGGACGTCAATTTTAAACAGTACATGATCTTCGTGAAGCCATCTTCACCATATGGAATAACAATCCAGACAACCTTCTACAAAGGCTTATATCGACCATACCAAAGCAAATATTTAGAATAATCCGTAATGACGGCAGTGCAACTCAGTGTTGAGACCTCTTGTTGATCATTTCCTACCCTGTTTAGGACTTCTCTTTGGTATGGACTTAAACTTTTGACCTGCTAGTACATTTAGGCTAATTTCATAGTGCTCACATTTTCCCTATTAAATGCTAAAAAGTTTTTTTATTTTTATTTTCCATTTTCTTATATTCATCTTTCGAAGCTTTACTCAAATAAGTGGTTGAGTCTAACAAAGCAAAATGCATATTTTTTCTTTATGTTTATTGGCCTTAAGATTTTTGACAAGAGTTTATTTAGATTGTTTTTTTCATGATAATTAAGTTATGAGAAAAGGATAGATAAACACATGCGAAGCTTATATTGTGGACTATTAGTACTTTTAAATAAATAAATATGCACAGATAATTTAATTAAACATATAATTTGGTACACAGGAGATGGAAACTTGGAATTGGAATATATCAAACTTTACACCGTAGTCGTAATTTTTTGTAGTTCAACGTGTTTTACTTCATTCAGAAACTTATAACCACTACAATAATCTTCGGGCTTTCATTTTGTGTAGCTAAATTTGATCGATCGTCTTTTCACCGATATATCGGGAATTTTGATTAATGGTTTAGAGCATTGTTTAGGCTACCACTCCACTGGTAACACTCTAAACATATTCTTTTGCTCATATCAGACGTAATCTTGCAAAACTTAACCAGAAGGCTATTGTTTCGTTCTATTTTTTCACATTGTTAACGTTGGTGGAAAGTTTTTATTCTGAAATATTTGTTTCTAAAATTACCTACTTACAAACGCGACGCTACGCAGGAGGCCTTCTGTGTTGTGTCCACTTTAAGGATTAAACAGATCTACAATTTTGTTGTTTTCAGCACTCTACGTTACCGCTAAAATAACAAAGAAGAAGAGAGAACACAGCACACTCACACATTTTCTTATTTCATATAGTTTGCAAAAGTAAATTATTACAAACAGTACGATCAACCATTTTATTTGCTCTTTTCTTTGTTTTTCCTGAAAATTATTGTTTTTAAGATTATTATATAATTACTTGATAGCAATAAAGTTTAAAAAATTCATAAGTGTGGTAAAAGTTCCTTTAAATAATATATATAACAGACAAAATAAAAATCTTTGTTTGTTTGTTTAGGAATTTTGCACAAAGCTACTCGAGGGCTATCTGTGCTCGCCGTCCCTAATTTTACAGTGTAAGACTAGAGGGAAGGTAGCTAGTCATCACCACCCACCGCCAACTCTTGGGCTACTCTTTTACCAACGAAAAGTGGGATTGACCCAAACATTATAACGCCCCACGGCTGGGAGGGTGAGCAAGTTTGGCGCGACCGGGATGCAAATCCGCGAGCCTCAGATTGCGAGTCTGACGCCTTAACACGCTTGCCTATGCCAGGTCTAAATAAGAGTCAAAAGTTTGTAACTGGTGTGCGGCTATCAGTTGGAGCCAATTACTGGTAAAGGAGTATGTAGCTAGAGCCAATCAGAAGTTGATTACTGGTGAATGGCTATGTGGTTGGAGCCAATCAGAAGCTGATTATTGGTGAATGAGTGTATAGTTCGAGCTAACCATAAGCTGATTACTGGTAAATGGGTATGTAGTTGGAGCCAATCATAGCTCATTACTGGTGAATGGGTATGTGGTTGGAGCCAATCAGAAGTCGATTATTGGTAAATGAGTGTGTAGTTCGAACCAATCATAAGTTGATTACTGGAAGATGGAACCCAACAGTGATAGAAGCTTCTTCTGTGTTTATCGTTCTGTAGAAACAATTTCGAGGCTTTCAGTTTGAAAAATTGAATGTACGTCGTCATATTGTGTGATGTGAGTCAACTGTAAGATATTAGCGGTAGCTTTAATGCTACGAATCAGTAATCTTCGCAAGGATTGTTGTTTTGAATTAAGCACAAAGGTAATTGATGGGCTATCTGTGCTCTGCCCACCACGGGTATCGAAACCCGGTTTTCAGCGTTGTAAGTCCGCAGACATACCGCTGAGCCACCAGTGGGATTAAATATGAATTAGATTAAACCACAGTACCATATTTACACGGTAATATTTTCAGTTTGCGATTGCTGCGCGTGTGAATTGAATGTAAGTACACAAAAGAAAATTCGGTGTGCTGATTATACGAATATTTTGTACACGATTTGTTTAAGTGTTAAATTTTTAAAAAAGAAATTTCATAATATTTACAAATATAGGTACTCTGCTAAAATTGTGGACATTAAATGGATTATCTCACTCTAAATCTATCTTTATTCAGATCTTATTAGTCTCCAAGTTCCTGGAAGTCATAGTTATATAAGGAAACCTGATAAATAGTTCGATCATCTATCCGTCTGATGTGTCAACTTGTGCTTTAACTAAGGAGCTGATAGAACCAGTTTATATGAAACTCAAAAGTGCAGTTCATATGTGCTTTCCACTCAAAAATCGAGTTTAAACTGATAAGTCATCTAACGAATGGTTCGAGTTTGGTTTCAGTTATACATATCCAGTCCCACGAAAGGATAGGATGTATCCTGTGCCGTGGCTTGGAATAGTGTAAAGAAACAGCCGTTACCTCATCCTAAACGGCACGTTTTAATATATGGTATGCGTGTGTGATTAATATTAAAACATAAGTTATGTTATTTACAATTTTGAAGTTAGAATATTGAAAGAAAACAACATTTTGTAGCCACGTGGACAAAACACCGTCAAGTTAGAGTTCTGCAAATTTCGGATATAGTTGTTCTTGATGTTAAACAGAAGGCAGTCAATAGGTTGTGCCTGCTGCTAAGAAAAGGATTTGTTAAGCTTTACGTTCATTTATAACATTCTAAAAACTTTTTAATCCAAATACGACGAAGATATTTACAGACCATAATTCTAAGTGTCCTTCTAAAAATATATTGTTTACTTAAAGTACTTAAAAGCTTTTATAGGTACTAGTCTTTTTCTAAGAAGACTTCAAGAATTGTAACTTTTAAATAAAATCGGTTATTTTACTGGGTTATTGAAAACAATATGGACTTTTGTTTTCATACAAAAAGTGTGGCTTCACTGCATTATAGAATACACGTAAAATAGCGTTGTTTTTGTTGCTTTCTTTTTATTTTACCTTGACAAATTCACGTGAAACATGATCGTCGAAGATGTAATTGAAAACAAACAAAGTAAACTTGAGAATCTTCGAAGAGTATCAAACCTATTGGGTCTTACATACATATTTCACATATATCTACATTAAGTTGTACTTTACTATCATTGTTGAAAACCGATTACCAAAATATTAAATTATGATACAGAAAATCCCTCAACTATAATAAAATATGTTAACTAAGATTGTTCAGGAGTTTTATTACATTGCATATTTTAGTATGTTTAGTGTGATCCATTATATTGTATACTTAAACAAGTATAATGTAATCCTTTATATTCAGTAGTTAAATAGGCATTGTGCAATGTTTATATCCAATACTTAAATAGGTATAATACAATACGTTATATTCAATAGTTAAATAGTCATAGTGTAATACGTTATATTCAATACCTAAACAGATATAGTGTAATGTTTTATATCCAGTACTTAAATAGGTATAATATAATATGTTATATTCAATTGTTAAATAACCATAGGGTAATACGTTATAATCAATACCTATACAGATATAGCGTAATGCTTTATAGCTAGTACTTGTTTGTTTGTTTTGAATTATGCACAAAGTTACACAATGGGCTCTCTGTGCTCTGCCCTCCACGGGTATCGAAACCTGGTTTTTAGTGTGTAAGTCCTCAGACATACCACTGTGGGGCTAGCCAGTACTTAAATATGTATAATATAATACGTTATAATCAATACCTAAACGAGTATAGCGTAATTTTTATATCCAGTACTTAAATAGGTATAATATAAGACGTTATATTCTATACTTAAACAGATGTAGTGTAATACGTTATATTCAATTGTTAAACAGGTATAGTACAATACGTTATAGCCTTTAGTTAAACATATATATTATAATGCCTACTTAAGTAGGGTAGAGTAATGCGTTCCATGAAGCGTAATCAGCGGATTACAAAATATTCACTTTAGTTTATAAGGTGAAACCCACCACATAGTCAGCAGGTGACGAACGAGTAAGTCGTCCTTTTTTCTTTTTGCTATTTGAGAAATAAAATCAGGTGATGAATCAAAATTAAAGTCTTTAGTTTGTGTTTTGTTGAATTTCGCGCAAAGCTGTTCTTAATTTTGATATCATAACCTAAAGAGAAGGCAGCTAGTAAAGATTTCTCATTGTCAATTCTTGCTTAATTAATGTCAGATCTCTATTGTTTGACGGATTATTTAATTATTTAGTAATAATAATGCCAAGTACATTCCACCGTAACGATAACAAAATAATGTATTTCTCAGAAACGTTTCTTATAACCACATCAATTTGTAGATCTAATTTCGTCGGTCAATAAACAACCATAATTCACTAAATAATCGAACAGAAGAATAGACGTAATAACTGTTACTACAAGCTGAGTTGCTCTGCTGAAGACTCATTAGCTCACGGCTTAGCTCAAAAACTGACTGGCACTGAACTAGCTTCCTTGTCACTGATTACTCATATCGTATTCTTGCTTTTACATATGAGGAGCATCTTTTCGACTGTTAACCTTTAAACGTCGTGCGCCCTCTAGTGAAGTATTTAAAACATATTTAAGTTGGGAAATAAATGTCTGTGTGATTTACTCTTGTTATATCCTGCTCAAAGGCATCTCAGTTATTTGTCTTTCTCCGAAGGATACGTTTGTTTTGAATAGGAGATAAACAAAGATAACAATATAGGCGTCAGAACTACTATTTTAACTCGTCTTAAGCCCATGCATGCAAGATTGAAGCTTTCAATCAACCTCTCCTGCTGCGTTGCTAAGCAACTAAATTAGTTGCGGCGTCTAACACCAGACGATTGGTGGAACAATGAAGACTGTTCCAGATCTAAACTAGGCTAGACTCTTTTACTTCTCCTACGAGCAAGAATCCTCCGCGTGTGTCGTCTCCCACGTTCACTCTAATCGTGAAGAAGAGATTTATTAACCAACGTGAGGAAAGAAGCATTGAAAGGGTGTTCGTAATTCGTCTTAGAGCCTTTTTTTGATCTTGCACATGCCTGAAAGTAAATTGTGGTAAGTCCAAACTGTTAATTTGAAATTCAGGTGTACTTTCTCTTGGTTTAGTGTTTAAAATTTTCCACACTTTCTATGTTTGTTTTAAAAAAAATTCTCAATTAACAATAACTAATCATCTGTATATCCAAATGAAAAATAAGAAAAATGAAAATAATCCCCATCAGTGACATTGTTAGGGTCTGAAAGGGTGTGTGTGTTTCTCTTATAGCAAAGCCACATCAGACTATCTTCGGAGCCCACCGAGGGGAATCAAACCGCTGATTTTAGTGTGGTAAATCCGTTAACTCACTGCTACTAGCGGGGAGCGGGTATGAAAGATACTGGACAAGAAATTTTGTGTTTTTTTCCCCTTTACTCGCTAAACCTTTTCTGCAACAATATTTGTTTTCCTTATCTCGCAGGCCCGGCATGACCAAGTGGTTAAGGCACCCGACTAGTAATCCAAGGGTCGCGGGTTAGAATTCCCGTCACACTAAACAAGCTTGCCCTTTCAGCCGTGGAGCCGTAACAATGTGGCGGTCAGTCTTACTATTCTTTGGTAAGAGAGTAGTCCAATAGTTGGCAATGGGTGGTGATGACTAGATGCCTTCCCTCTAGTCTTACACTGCTAAATTAAAAACGGCTAGTGCAGATAGCCTTCGTGTAGCTTTGCGTGAAATTCAAAACAAACCAAACTTCATCCCGCCCCACATTTCCACTAACACCTAATCATCTGACATCGATTTAACCGCTTTAATTGATAATTTCTAGTTTTAGGAATTCCATAATTCCAGTTCTTTGCTATTATTTGCCAGCCTTCTTGTGTGTCTTGCTGAAACCAGAAGAAACAAAAATAAACTGAATTGTACATAAACATAGTTTTTGATTTTAAAGTCCGTAGCGTCATTGGGGGTCATTTCTAAGTTTTAACACAGCTTTGAAAAATTGCCTGTTTTAAATTCAAAACGAGAATAAATGAACTTTTTCTTTATTTTGCACAAAGTTACAGAAAGGGCTATATGTGCTTTGCCCATCACGAGTATCAAAAATCGCTTTCTAACAGTATAACTCCACAGATAAATACCACTGTGCCATTAGGGACAAAGTAAGAGCAAAATATAATAATAACATTTGTAAAACAGCTACCAAGTTATCTGTTTGAAAGTCTCCATAAATTTACAGACTTGTTAGGAAAAGATTTTATAAATGTTTCTCAGCTGTTACGATCCAGTAAATAGCATTGTGTTATCCGACTGTTTTAATGACATATTCTGTTCTGTTTTGATTTTTGTAATTAAGTCGTTCATTTTCTTTTGTTACACTTCTTTTAAAACTTCACTGTTATTATTTATCAGATAGCCTAAAGATGGCTCCAGATTTTCGTTCCGAATATTCATGAACAGTTGCATTAAGGGCTGTCTGCACATCCCAGTTTTGAATTGATAGTCTAGACCCTAGAGAAAAGGTAGCAACTCAGCATTGCCTCTCGTGAGTTCTTGGGATACTCCGATCGAATTATAGGGTTTGACCATCACTCCTATAACGCACTTATGGCGCCAAATTACTGAGTACGATTTCACTGCAACGGAACACAACTGTGGACTTTCAAATTTACAGTCCGGCACATTAATTACTAAGCCACGGTAAGTTTACCCCAAGAGAGAAAATGAAAACTTGTCCAATATATTTATATTAGATACTGAAAAAAAATTTATGAACATGAGAAACTTACTACTAAAGAAATATTCAGTAAACGTCATTATTCTGGACATATGTGCTGGTGTATAGACCATGAATAGGATAAAAAACGTGGTCATAATTCTATTGTTAAGAGATTTGAGGAATAATCTAACAGGTCATAATCCTTTTAGGTTCCGGTGTTGTCTACATTGATTTTGGAATACTAACCAAAGGGAAGGTAATTATGCTGCAACACCCAACACAAGATGAAGTTGCGAGGCTATTTAAACCGAGAAGGACGTTTGACTGTCACTTTTATAATTCAGTCGCTTCTGGAAATGAAGAATGTGTTGAGCGCAACCAAATTTAAAACTCTAAACCTCTCGATCTGGTGCTCAGTATGCTAACCAGAAGGAGAGAAAACAGCAGTAGAAGGCAGAGAAGTACGAAGAAGAAAACGTGAGCAAGCTTAGTTTTAATAACATTTATTAAAACTGCATAAGTAGTTACGAAAACAAAACTGTTGTATGGTTCAATGTTTAAAGCATGCATACCGTGCATTAAAATATTGACAATTTATACAAAGAACTAACGGTAATATCTTAAATTTGATGTCATGGTTAACCGTACGGTAAAATTATTTTAATTAATTAATATTACATCGTTTCAGCCAGTAGAAGTGGATTATCATCAGGCAATGTACAAGTACGGATTCGATATAATAGCTAGTGTGAATTCAAATGTTATTGTCTTAATTTTTTGAAAACATTTCCTCGGGAAAGCTGATCACAATCTCATATTTAATCATTTGTGGAGTTTTCATATCATAATAAAAAACTGACTCATCATTTTAATATAAAAACTCTATGAGGTAGTTATTTTTATTGGTATTTTACTGTTTCTTTCCATGAAAGCCATTTTTTTCTTCTTACGTGAAATTTGTACAGATTTCGGTGGGTCGATTTGACCGACGTCTATAGAAGGCTGTAAGCATTTACTCCAACTTATCCTATGCTTTAGATTCATTTTCATTCGTCCATTCTCAGCGTTTTGAGAGGAATAAAATTTATTTTTCCCGGCGTCAGTAAGTTTTAGAAATAAATATACGTGTCTCACTACAAGTTGTACACAAATTATTATGAAATATTTATATGTAGACATAAACTTCAAAGGTTTGAAATTCTTTCACTGATGTATAAATGATGTATCCTGAACTATTTCTAAGAATAAACTGACCCAAAATGAAACAAATTCAATTCATTGGACTCAGGTAATAACACAATAGTTTTGTATCTTCATCAACTAAAAACACAAGAAACCCCATCAGATTCCTCCCGAACATTCTTCACGTACTTTGGTTATTTGGAGCCTCCTCTGTTTAACAAATAGAGACGCTAGAACTATTAAACTTTTATAACCTGGAACTGAAACAAAACTACAGTTTGAAGAATTTGTAATGTGGTGCTATAGACGAATGATGACCATTAGCTACATAGAAAGAAAACCCAACGAGGAAGTATCGGAACGTGCAAAGACAAAAATACAGCTAACACATGTGTGTAGGAAACCGAAAAACTTGCTACTAGGAACATATAATTAGACTTGAGGGAAGGTTGCCAAAAGTTTTCATGGGTAAACTCAAAGGAAGAGATTCACGTACTCAATAACACTAGAAAATGTATTGAGGATGAGATGCTTGAATTTTGAAAATTTGTGCATGTGGTGAGGAATAAGGGAACAACGGTTTGTTTGCGTTGAATTTCGCGCAGAGCTACCCAAGGGCTATCTGCGCTAGCCGTTTTTAATTTAGCGGTGTAAAAGTAAAGAAAAGGCAGCTGGACATCACTACCCACAGCCAAATGTTGGACTACTCTTTTATCAACGAATAACGGGATTCACCATTACATTATAAGGCCCACATGTTCGGTGGTAATGGGGATTCGAACCCGTGACCCTCAGATTACGAATTGAGCGTGCTAACCAACTTGCCATTCTGGGTTGGGAACAACTACAAAAATTCTAGTTGTCGATCCGCAGAATCGGAGAGAACATCCTGATTGATTTGCTGAATGTCCAACAAGGTGCAAGAATACAAAGGTTGTGAAAACATGCTTTAGCAGTTACAATTGTCGTGGAAGTGTTTTTTAGGTTATTTTAAAAGAAATTGTTTCGTTATATTTTTGGTTAGTCACGATTCCTGTGACCATCTTATCATTTTAATTTTTAAATATTTTTATACGAACTTTTAAATCAATTTTAAAATTTGCTCTTCTTGTTTTATACGTATACCATTAACTATAAATTGATGACTTTTGCTGCCAAATATATGTTGACAGCAAGTTTTCTTTGTTAATTCTACTTTGCTTCTGTAACTACACGTGTGTTTGTAGAGAGAAATAAATTAATACGAATGAATGTTTGTTATTTATTACTGTTTGATATCTCGCGAAAAGCTACACTTTTGCGTAATTATCTTTAATTATGAGCCTGTGTGGAGATGTAGCCCTTCAATATTTATCTCCAACTGTTGGTCTACTTAATATCTGATCAAAAAGTAGGATATGGCTGTTACTTTTATTGGGAACCAGCGGCTCTCACGTTTACAGCGCGTTTCTGCGTAAACAAATTCACAGTTCGAACACACTGATCACTAGGCTACGCTCAGTCCATGCTAATTGCCGTTCCGTTAAAGTAGATTAGACATTTATTAATTCGACACAGCGCTACATCGAATCATATGACAACACCTAAACCTTGAGTTATGAGGACTCTTGGATATCTCATGTACATGGTCAATCAGTGCTCGTGTAGTGTGACTTATTCAATAGTAACGAGATATTCACACTCAAGTGGAATTAGTGCAACAGAACAGTCGCCTGCGATCTGAGTATACTCAAGGTCTTTGAAAGATAAAAACTGTCCTGCAACAGAACAGTCGCCTGCGATCTGAGTATACTCACGGTCTTTTGAAGGATAAAAACTGTTCCCTACAACAGAACAGCCGCCTGCAATTTGAACATACTCATGACCACTTAAAGGACAAAGAGTTGACAGAACCTGGAATAAAAAAATTCATAATGTGAACGATACTTTGAGAAACTAATGATAAAGAACTGCGACAAACACGTTGCTGTTTTATGTACAGATTATGATAAAACCTTCATAAACTCGCACACGAACTAAACTATCTACCACTAGCGAGTGTAGTTTAAGAAGACATACGAATCATACAATATATATGCAGTCGTCCATGTGTCTGTCTGCACATCTACTTCATTTTCGTTTGAAATATTGTTTAAGTACTGATTTAATTAGAAACTGTTTGTTTGTTTGTTTTTGAATTTCGCGTAAAGCTACTCGAGGGCTATCTGCACTAGCCGTCCGTAATTTAGCAGTTAATTATTAGAGGGAAGGCAGCTAGTCATCACCATCCACTGCCAGCTCTTGGGCTATTCTTTTTATCAACGAATATTGGGATTGCTCGTCACATTACAATCCTCCCACGGCTGGGAAAGCGAGCATGTTTGGTGCGATCGGGATTCAAACCTGCGACCCTCGGATTACGAATCGAACGCCTTAACACACTTGGCCATGCCGGACCCAAAAACTGTTTGTGTTTTTGTACTTTATGCAAGTCCCTATGGTTCAGTGTTGGCAATCAACTATTAGTATCCGTAATTTAATTCTATTAATTAACAACCGCCCACCACTGGCACAACGCTATGTCTGGGAATACACACCGCTAAAAACCGGGTTTCGATAGTCGTGGTGGGCAGAGCACAGATAGCCCATTATGTAACTCTGTGCTTAATTCCAAACAACCCAATATATTATAATTACTTATTTACGTAATTATTACACACTAATTACTAACTAGTTTATCGGTTTTAAATTAGATTTCCACAAGGAAACTCCATACGAGCAGATAGCAACACCCGTCTCGTCTATCACGAAGACTCAGGACCGAATCCCGATAACAACCACCACAAAAATAGTCTTCCAGAGGACTTTCATAAAGACGACACCAGGTTAGGAACTGAAACGTGGGATAAACCAGACTAGTAGTATATAATATGTACTAAATAAGTAAAGAGATATTAGTAGGTGATTAATAATTACACTTATATGACTGTACATGTTGTTAATTATTATAAATATTAATAATTCCATCTCTTTTATTTTTGTTATCAGTACCAATCCTGGTATTTAACAAAATATAAAACCGTCCGCTTTTATGAGTTAACTTTTAGTAGACTTCTGACTCCATATTTCTTACACGCGAACGTATGTACCTTTTTTGTATTTAAGAAAGGTAAACAGTTAAATTTGTGAGCGACTAACTTACACGGACGTTTCTAAAAATATAAAAGTGGATTTTACATTCGAAGTAAAAAAGTTTACTGTATTCAAACTTTAGTTTCCATAACAGCAACAATATACGCGTATATACATATATAATCTCAGTGCATACTGATTGCTAGATTCACAAACCATGTGTCCTAAAACTATATACGTCACTAGAGTAGAACGTGCCAATGCATGTGATTAGGTAATCTGGCTACAAGCATTGTTATATTTTCAATTTCTTCACTATTGTGTAATCGATTGGAACGACTGCGCCCCCCGAACTAACGCTGGGTTAATTAATTTCTTTCTACTGCTTTTCTTTAAGTCCAATTGGAGAACGTTGAAACCCTCAAATATATTTTTTCCTTATCTGCTTTATTTCTCCTCCTATTTTGTGTCCTTACAAATATAATTACAAAACTTTTTTCTTCTGTTTCTGAAACTTTATTAAATACTTTCTTGTATTCTCATTTCTGAGTTCTCAGACGTAAACGTGTGCATATTTTTGCAGTTTTCGTAGATACGAGTAGGTGTTATAAGAACCTTTCTTTGCGGTACAACAAACGTATATTTTGCGTAATAAAGGTTATTTCTTTGTGTATATTCATAATAATGCATTCTTAAAATTTTCATATCTACAAGCTAGATTTCGTTTCGATTGAATTTAAAAAATGTCCATCTCACAATAGGACTGCTTTTCCATACTTCCTGTTTTTACTTAAATTGGTTTACAACGTTATAATAAGAGATTCCATTCTCCTCAGTGGACACAACAAATAATCCGATGTTACTTTGCTATAAGAAAAACACACTGTTCAAACTGGTTTAAATTTCAATGTGTTCAATCTAACTTAAAACTTCACGGTTGTTTTTGCTTATCTGTTTTAGAAGTAGCTTAACTCTGCATGGTTTATTTGCTTAACTGTGTTAGAAGTAGCTTATCTCTGCATGGTTTACATGGTTGTCTGTGTTAGAAGTAGTTTATCTCTGCATGGTTTACATGGTTGTCTGTGTTAGAAGTAGCTTATCTCTGCACGGTTTATTTGCTTACTATAAACGTCCTTACTTTTGAACTTTTTACCAAAAGAAAGGTAGCCAGCCAGCTAGAATAACCAACGATCAGAGAGACTTTGTTCGGTTAAAGAACCGAATAATGAGTTCAAATATCACTTTTATACACGTTATCATCTGTAATTGATGAGCGTGTTGAAGCTGTTTTACGTGTTAGGCCATATACTCTTTTTTTTTGTAGCCATGCTATCTAGCAAAAAAAAAAAAACCCAAAAAAACTAAAGCATTTTTAAACTTTGGAAATAGTCTGTTCATCTCAGTTCCTTTGTACACCATAAAGTCTACTCATAAATCTTTTATATTTCTTGATAGTCAGACTGGTCCAATACCTGAAATATAAAGAGTATCAAACGCCCGTGTTCCTCTGTGGTCTTCAAAAGTTCCCTTTGTGATTACAAGATGATTCGTTGCACGGAAGAAGCTTTTTCATTATTACTTCTATAGCCATGCCGAGGAGGTTACTTAGTTGAAAACAGCCCTCATTAGAACATGCGCATCTGGTACCTGAGCACGTGTGGCACGAGTAGTTTCGTTAGCCTTTGAGTGGGAGTTTGAATACAGTTTGAAACTAAACGTTTTCTGGATCATAAAGACAGTTCTTCCTATAAAGTAAGTCTGGCAAGGTCAGGTGGTTAAGGTACTTGATTCGTAATCCGAGGGTCGCAGATTCTAATCCTCGTCATACCAAACATGCTCGTCCTTTTAGCCATGTGGGTGTTAAAATGAGGCAGTCAATCCCACTCTTCATTGGTAAAAGAGTAGCCCAAAAGTTGGCGGTGGGTGGTGACGACTAGCTGCCTTCCCTCTAGTCTTACACTGCTAAATTAGAGACGGCTTAGGTAGACAGTCCTCGTATAGCTTTGCGAGAAATTCAAAACAAACCAAACTTATTAAGCAGGTGCATTTCGAAAAAAATGATGTAGACATTTCAAAGAAAGTTCTTCCTTCTAAGCAGGCGCAACTTGGACTAATCTATGAGAAATCGGTCCAGAATTTTCACACCCTGATGATTAGGGTACATACAGTTAAGATAAGGACCATCAACATCGATAGTTTCAATTAGCCTTCTCATTATACACGCAAAGCACCTATTTATTTCCAAATATTTTAAAATTCACTGTAGATAGGATAAAGCATGAATAAATTCTAAAACATATCTTAATAACGAAGAGAAATTTTCTGCTGTGAAAGTTTAAAGAATTGAAGCCGCAAGTGTTGTTGAATTATCACTTTTCTATTGCTAATACACTTTTTTATATAACGTAAGCCTGTAACTTTTCGACATCTAGGATTATTTGTCCACTAACAATTATTATTCAATGTAGTTTAAACCATTAATGTTCATCTATTTGTTATTAAGTATAAAGTTCTGTGTCCCTCAGCAACACAGTTGTAAATTTATGGATTTACAATGCTAAGATTTAGGGTTCGATTCCTCACGGTAAAGGCAGCAAATAACGTGGCTATACTATACAACAACCATTCAAAAACACAAAGTGACATAATGCGTTTTATATAGGCTTCTATATCATGAGTTAGAAATCATTACTCTACAACAAACAATCAAAAACACGAAGTGACATAATTGGCTGTATTTACTGTCCATATCACGAGTTATGGTTGAGCAACTAAATCCTTCAAGAATTTTAGCACAGCTCATCCATCCATTAAACATCTGTGACTATCAACCACGTGCTGACATAAACAATTTCACTTTAAGAATGTAGAGACACCTTCCGTTTAATTCTCAAACAACAACAAAAACCACGTACCTCCTCTGTTTGTTATGAATGTACGTCTCACAGTCATGTTTTGAAATCTTTGCTTACGTCAGTTAATGAAATAAAAATATCCATTTTCTTTAATTTTCTTTTCAATGTACAAGAAAAAAATGTTTCGCATCGTGACCAAATTTCAACAACGACTCCTTCACGCGCTGAATGTGGTTTCACTGTCGCGTTCTCCTAGGTTTGATGTTGCGTTTTTCTAACTCATAACAAGCAAATGCAGATAAAAGGGAATAAAACCTAGATATATAAAGTTTCCAAACACTTTAAAATTTATGTTTATGCAACAACCTGGGTATACGTTCTGACGTAGCCCCTTTTCTGTATTATATATTGAGAGAAAGTCTGAAAACTCTATTCAGAAAGGTTCTTAAATACAGCTAAGTGCAAACTTTTCATTAACACTAAACTGGAAGGCTTAACAAGATCTGCTTTAACGTAAAATTATATGTAATTTTAAAGTATGAATCTGACAAACAAAATATCACGGAAAGAGCCAGTCATAAGAAGCTCATACACAGCTGCGTGAAAAAGATCACTAGTGTAACTTTCTTATATATTTATGTGATACTTTGTCATAACTACTCTGGGGTTTTGATAGAGACTGTAAATTTTGTTTCTTTTTTTCAGTTTTGCGCAAAGCTACACAAAGGTTGTTTGTGCTATCCGTCTATAGCAGTGTAAGACAAGAGGGATGGCAGATAGTCATTACCACCAACCGCTAACTCTTGGATTACTCTTTTACCAACGAATAGTGGTAAAATAGTGATTAATATCACATTATAACGCCGACATGGCTAAAAACGTGGTTTATAGTAGTATAAGACCATAGACATACTTCTGTGCCACAAGAGGGACTTTCTTAGAACAAAGTCACATTGGGTTATCTGCTGTGTCTGCTGCACAGAATCGAATCCCGAATTTTAATGGTGTACTTTCATAGACTTATCATTGTCATATCGGTTGACCAGTTGTATTGCATGAGTGAATATACAAATTATGCTTTCTTTTATATAATTATCAAAGAAACCTTCTTATTCTACACTGTTGTAGTTAAAATTGAGATGTGTTAACATCTTTCTGTTTAGGCTTCTTCTAACCTAACGCTTCTATTCTTGTACCCAGACTAACGAACCGACAGTTGGGGCATTTATAACTTCTCAAATATAATGTATGCCTTGAGAAGATTCCTGACTGAAACTATTTCCTCTTACCCGATCCCATGTTTAACAATGTGTTTTAAAATCTGTAAACAATAAACGTGGAGATGAACCCGAAGTCTACAGCTCTGCTGACATTTTGTCAAGTTGCCAAACTAACTATTATTACACTTATCCAAAAAAATGTAAGCAAAGCAAGCCGCCAGTGTGACTGGTATATATTGTTATTTCTGGACTTCATGACTTACCTTTTGTAGCCAAGCAATTTTCATGCTTTTGTCTTCTGTACTGTAAAGTCCAGAGAAGGTTCATTGTTTAACATGTAACGTGTTTCGTGGAAAAGAGACTGAATCGAGAGAATATAAAGATTAAAAAAAACACTGTGTGGAGACTGTAATGTAAGGTTGATAATTCAGAACTTTTGTTTTTAATATTGACTGTAATTTGAGGTTGATAAATCAGAACTTTATTTTTAATATTGACTAACAACCTTTCTCTAGTATTTTACTGCTAAATTAGGGACGACTAACAAAGATAACCCTCGAGTAGCTTTACGCAAAATTCAAAACAAACCAAACTTAACCGTCCGTTATTTCTATTGATGTTAGTTTTGCCAATTTAGTCACCTAGAAATAGCTTTCTCTCTCTCTCAAACGCCCCCTCCCACAGGCACAGTGATATGTTTACGGAAATACACTGATAAAAACTTGGTTTCGATAACCTTGGTGGGCAAAGCACAGATAACCCTTTGCGTAGCTTTGTACTTTATTCCAAACGAAACAAACCGCTCTCAGTGAAATCTAGTGTAATGTTACTCAACTTTTTTAAACTATTTAAATTATCAGCTGTTTAGTTTATTTAAATTATTATGCCAACAAACACCTAAATAAATTCATCATTTAAACTTAGACCACTGGTGGCAACAGAGAAATAACTGCGAAAAATTAAAACCCTAAGACGTAAGTTTGGTTTTCATTTAAACAGAATGGAAAGAACAAAGATATAAAAGCGCCAAGCATTAAAATATCCTTAACCGTCCTGTGGTCATTTCTGTTCATAGTTAAATAATATTTTTATGTCCAGATACGTCAAGTAAGAGACTCCATATGTTCAAGAATAACCGTCCTCACTTTTGAACTTTTGACCAAAAGAAAGGTAGCCAGCCAGCTAGAATAACCAACCGTCAGAGAGACTTTGTTTGTTTAATGAACTGAATAACGAGTTCAAATGTCACTCTTATACACGTTCACATCTGGAATTGACGAGCGTGTTGAAGCTGTATTACGGGCTAGGTTGTATCAGGAGTTAAGCTGCATCACGTGCTAGTTGTATGACATGTTAGGCCTTATACTCTTTTTTTGTAGCCTAGAATACTTATCTACTGTTATCTAGCAAAAAAAAAACACAACATAAACTAAAGCATTTTCAAACTTTGGAACTATACTGTTCATCTCGGTTCCTTTGTACACCATAAATCTTTTATGTTTTTTGATAGTCAGACTGGTCCAATACCTGAAATATAAAGAGTATCAAACGCCCGTGTTCCTCTGTGGAGTTCAAAAGTTCCCTTTGTGATTTCAAGAGGATTCGTTGCACCGAAGAAGCTTTTTCATTATTACTTCTATAGCCATGCCGAGGAGGTTACATAGTCGAAAACAGCCCTCATCAGAACATGCGCATCTGGTACCTGAGAACGTGTGTCACGAGTAGTCTCGCTAGCCTTTGAGTTGGAGTGTGAATACAGTTTGAAACCAAACGTTTTCTGGATCCTAAACGGAGCCAGGAACAGAAACTTTAGTGCCATATTCGGGTTCAGCGATCCAGAAAACTTACTCCTACACTTCATCATCCCTTTGTCACAAAGACACCTTCTCCTCTCCCAGGGCTACCCCTAGTCCATCTGCCAAGATTGGTACTTCTAGCTCAGAAACTTTAAGATGAGTTTGCGAACAAACGAACTAAATCAGAACCACTCAATGTGAGTTATTACACTATGTAACAAAATTTTTACTTTTTCTTGTTCCTGGACAGAAAGTGTTATTTCCTAGTTGCTTATGACTAAAGCAAATTGTAAAGACCTATTTTTTTTTCAAACTTTACTTTTGTGACCTGGGAGCGAATAATGAAAACATTGTGGCATCAATGATTATGACGGGAGACTATATTTGGAGGCCGTTACTTGAAAGCGATTTACATTACAGTTGCAAATCTCGAAAAACTACTCACTTCTAAACATTTTTGTATAACTTTAGTATAAATACCTGTATATTTTGATTCATATGTTGTTTTATTCAGACCTAATGTAAATGAAAATGTTCAAATTTATCCGTTTTTATATAGAAAACAGGTTAATTTTTAAATTTCATTATCCAGTTCACAAAAGTTTGAAGAGAATAATGCCCATTTCTGTACTTTTACAACATAAGCAATTAAAAATAATACATACTATCCATAAACAAAATTTATGTTACATAGTGTAATAGGATAAGACTTCTTCTTATACAATGATAAGGCAAATACCCAAAGATAGATGCACTGTGTTATTTTTTCAGGCAATAACACCGATAAACAGTATAAGACACAACACAGATACCTTAAATATTATAATTTTTACCGATTTAAGATGCAGAAAAAATGTTTTGAATCTTTGTTTGTTTTGTATTTTGTGCAAAGGTATACGAGGGTTATCTGAGCTAGTCGTCCCTAATTTAGCAGTGTAAGACTAGAGGGAAGGCAGCTAGTCACCACCAACAACCCTCAACTCTTTTACTATCTAATAGTGAGATTGTCCGTCACGTTATAACGTCCCCACGGCTAAAAGAACGATCTTGTCTGGTGCGTCGGGGATTCGTACCCGCGACCCTCAGATTACGACTCGAGCGCCCTATCCATCTACAGAGGCCGAATCAGTTTTGAATATATGAAAATAATTTCACCATGAACCACTTTGAAGCTCATGGAATAAAGAAGTAATCAACCGAGAGCGTCATGTCAGGGAATAAAATGATATGATATGATCTTGTGATTCGGCTCACCTTTCTAAATCAGGTTTCTGTCGGAAATTTCGATAAGCTAGAGACAAATAAGTTGACCATTATTCGTTCTAAATTGTGCTTAATAAGTTTACAAATAAACAAAAGTATAAAAGCTATTAGACACGTGTAACTAGGCTGTTGTCAACAATATTTGTTGGACACTTGAATTCTGATCGAATTCAGGTACTTAAACTTCTTTTCATAGTTGGAGATTAAATATTGTATTCACGTGTGGTATTAACCTACACGAATTTTCCGATGTTATTTATACAACATTCTAGTGCCATAAATCTATGTATTTGCTTGTTAATCATATCCACAATATATCTATTAACATTCTATATATCTCCATTACACCAAACATGCTCGTCCTTTCAACCATGGGGGCGTTATAAGTCACGGTCAATCCCATTATTCTTTGGTTAAAGAGTAGCTCAAGAATTGGCGGTGGGTAGTGGTGACTAGATGCCTTTCCCATAGTTTTACACTGCTAAATTAGGGACGACTAGCGCAGATAGCCTTCGTGTGGCTTTGCGTGAAATTTAAAAAATAAACAAAATAAACCATTTGATATTTATTAGTGCCTATACGTACGACACGTTCGATATGCTTTTTTTCATCTTCACAGCTCATAGCTGTAGCCCCATATACGTACACACACACACACGATCCATCTTTATATACAGTATCTAAAACTATTTTTATGTGATCTTACACCCCGTTTGCATCACTGTATATACATATATATGAATATGACGCGTTATGTTACAATAAGTGTCTTAACAACATAGCTTGGCAATGTGTCTAGATGTCGGACGTACTTGTTGTAACCTGGCAGATGTGTAGGCTCGTTCCTGTTGGTCCTATTCTGTATTATATTTCCGTCATCTGAGCTCAGCGATTTTTTTACCTACTAAGACCACCACTTCATCCACTTCTATCTCGTATCTTTATCCTGTCTACGTGCTTACCCCCTAAACACTTCCAACTGTGGCCATACATGAGTTTTTCTGACATACGATTTTTAATTTCTTTACAGCGTGCGACCTTTGACCTCACCTTGAACTATGACCACCGTAGGATCCGAAACTTTGTCCTGCGATCCTTCTGCTATTACCCTTACTATTCGATCGATTATGCAAGGCAAGGTGAGTAGCCTAGCTATAATTATTTATGCCATGTGTTATTGTGAATAACTTAGGAAACCGTGACGTAATATTCAACAACAGGCCGCAGTGGCAAATGTAATTACATTTGTGTTTGTATCTACGGTAAAGGTACTATGCTTTACTGCCATTATCCTTAATTTTGAACTATTAACCACACGGAAAAGCAACGAATCAGCAGAGTCTTATTATCTACCCCCAAGGAACT
Source organism: Carcinoscorpius rotundicauda (assembly GCA_011833715.1). Lineage (NCBI taxonomy): Eukaryota > Metazoa > Arthropoda > Merostomata > Xiphosura > Limulidae > Carcinoscorpius > Carcinoscorpius rotundicauda. The sequence goes on along the minus strand of CM022392.1, from coordinate 15,143,217 downwards.
GATTTTCAACTGAGAATGACAGCTGAAAATGCGGGAAGTATTTTGACGTCTCGCATGTATTAGAATCTAATTCACCAGCTCCAAAATCCAAATGTCTACCGCAAAGACAGCTTTGGCCACCAGATGTAATGAAATAGCTTGCAGTTTAACGAATTCCTAATAAGATTGGTTGTAAAGAAGCTGACCTCGTCTTGCTAGTGTAATTAAGATGTCCAATTAATAGTTGTATATACTGAATACATTTGTTTATTTGTATACTTTATATATTTGCTGGTATAAAGCCTGCGTTGGTGGTCAATAATGTTGAACTAATAGTCTCGAAAATCGACAGACATTTAACATCCACCATCGTCACTTTCTCAGTTACTCTATAACACACCCACGTGGGAAGAACGATATATTTTTTTATTTTTTTTTGCAGCACTGGAACCTGGGCCATAAATTTTTCTATCCTGGTATAGCTTTGCTTGAAAGTCTGATTATAAGTGTACTAATATAAGTACATATTACATAAGTGTACTTATATAATACTATATCAGTGTAATAATTATATAGGTGAAAACTACAATGCAACTTGTTAATTAATTAATGAAGATAGCTCTATCATGACAAATTAACTTGAAATACATACGGGAAAAAACTGCATCCCTCTTTTCAATACCCGTGGTGGGCAGAGCACATATGACCCATTGTGTAACTTTGTGCTTCACTTGAAATAAACACAGTTAATAGTGCTCATTATTAAACGCCTGATCTAATTGAATGTTACTGGTTTTCCCTTTTCATGAAATAATTTTAGAAACAATTTTTAGAATGGCAGTAATTTATATAGCGACATCTAATAAGATCGGAGGTTGTGGATCCAGCGACTTCTGGCGGTGCCGCTTAAAACAAACTTCGCACTAGGAGCTGCAGGGATGTTAATAAAAGTGAGAGAGAATTACTCTTGTTCATAGAACCAGATAAAACCTTTCTGACTGCTTTACATCTGGTTAATACATAACATTCAACATTAGGAATGGCTATACCAGAATTATCGAGGTATCTGATTTGGCCGTTAACCAGCCAAACATAAATATTCTAACGCGTGAGAAAAGAGTCGACTTCTCTCTAATTTACCTTCATATCACGATATGATTACAAAAATATGCTAGATCATACTTATTGTTAAATACTTTCAACATAATTCCTACAAATTAGTTAAAATAAGATAAATCTAACTTTTCTCTTCAGAGTCATGCTACAAAGAAAAAAAAATCTTTATAATTTCGTTTTATTTATTTACTTATTTAACTATATGCAAGCATGTATAAAGAACAATTCTTATCAGAAAATAATTATTCACAGTTGGCATTTAAAGGACTTACAGTGGTGTTAAAGTTAATGTTAAGAAATAAATGAATTACATAAAATCGCCAACATGTAAAGATATGACAAATAATTTGGCAAAGTATGTCACATCATTGCTGTCAAATTCATATAAAAGACTTAGTACCCGTAACAAATTACATTAATTTTGTGTATAGGCGTTGAGCATGATATAATAAAGAATACAAACCTTTACTTTCATCTACGTCCGCGACACATTCGACAGTTCCACTGTTTTTTACCAGTTCTTCAGGTGAGAACTTGAAGACACGTTTATTAAGAACAAAAGAAGCTTACCACGATGACACTACGTGTGATATGAAAGCATTACTGCAATTTTAATTATATTGTTGTCATTGTATTCTTAGAATATTATATTGCCTCATTTATTAAAGCTGTAGGGGCGTTATAATGTGACGATCAATCTCATTATTCGTTAGTAAAGAGTAGGCTTAAGAGTTGGTAGTGGGTGGTGATGACTAGCTACTTTCCCTCTAGTCTTACACTGCTAAATTAGGGACGGCTAGCACAGGTTTGTCCTCGTGTATCTTTGCGCGAATCTCATTAACGAACAAACAAACTGGGCAAGAGTTGTAACTTTGGAAGAAAAATTCTGCTGGTTGCATTTTTTTTTAAAGAGATCGCATAAAGATAATTGAACTTCCGTTCGGTCTCTTTTCGTATACCTGGCATGGCTAAGTGGTTAAGGCGATCGACCCCTAATCTGACAGGGGCGGTTTCGAATCACTCTCCCACTAAACCTGCTCGCCCTTTCAATCGTGGGGGCGTTCTAATATGACAGTCGATACCACTAGTTTTTGGTAAAAGAGTAGCCCAAGAGTTGGCGATGGGTGGTGCTGACTAGCTGCTTTCCCTCCAATGATCAACTGCTAAATTAGGGACGGCTAGCGCAGATAGCCCTCGTGTAGCTTTGGGCGAAATTTAAAAAAAAATACGAAACCAAATCTTTCGTTCCAGACAATATTTATTTGAAGTTCCTCTCTTTATCTGAAGCTCAGTTTTAAAGTGACTCCTTCTTGATATTATTCACTAATAAAAATACAATAAAATAACTTTATTTTCATATTCTCTTTCTGATCTTCATACAACAGAACTAAATACTGCTCTCCTTAGAGAAATCAGTGATATTGAACTAAACAAATAAATAATTCATAAACCATCTTATAAAACGAACTTCCTTTCTGTAACAGTAGTTATTCAAAGACTTACTTCTACGTTTTGAGTGTTTTAATTTTCATTCTAGCCTGCACAGTAAACGAAACATTTAACATATATTTTTTCATTCACTTGTGTTGTTAATTATGTATATATGAAATATTTAACTTACAACGGAAGAGAGCTTGAAGTTGTAGTTTTAAGAATACTATCTAACTGTAAGCTCAGATAAACTTGTGTTTAAAATCTTTATTAGTGCAACTGGTATCGTCTCTATACAGCAGAATATTTGTGTTAACTTTGACACAAATTACTTTTTACATAAAATTATAATATTTTATACCAAATACCACGTGGTTGTGTAGTCTATACACAAACTATATACGTTATATGCTCTGTTTGAGTTTCTCTTTACAGTAGGATCAGTAAGTGACATTAAAACGATTTTGAACATGCATACCATCATAACCAGTAAGTAACATTAAAACGATTTTGAACATGCATACCATCATAACCAGTAAGTAACATTAAAACGATTTTGAACATGCATACCATCATAACCATGATGAAATAGAATGTATTAGAACTACGTATTGATATCTCTTAGTAGTTCTAGGTAGTATGATGCTTTTAATAGCTGTTAACATACATATGTACAAAGTATTACATACCAATAGTAACTAGTCATGTACCAACAATTACCACATGCATACCAACGTTAACTAGTCAATTACATCAATTTATACCAAACACATCTTTACAGTTAACAGCTATAGCAAATTAGCGAATATAATGTACTTTCGTTTTATTTGAAGGTAAGCTACACAACAGACAAACCAGTTTTTAGTGTGATAAGTCCGTAGCTATGCCGCTTTGCCACTAGGGGGCAGTGAAAGTGCATGACATGCATTTTTGAACACTTTGAAGTAAGTATATTAACTTGGACGAGTTATACACTACACATTCTGATGTGTGTCATTCGTGTACTAAAACTGACTAGGTACAAACCGGTAAATACCAGTCAGTACCAATAATTTACGCATGTAACACTTGGCATATATTAAGCACTTGAGTTCAAATTAATGCCATTTTAAAATCAATGGACCTCATTGAAACAGCGGTAAATGTATGGACTTACATGATAAAACCCAGGTTTCGATTCTTCGTGGTGAACACAGCAAATAGACTATTGTAAATTTGCCCTAAAACAAAGAGCAGCTGGGATTAACACTAAATAAGTAAAGGAATTACGTAAATAATTATTTTATCAAATAATACGTCATTACACTTCGATCATGTATATGTAACTATCTTATCGATATGGTTACGGTTTATGTATATATACAATAAGAAATTAACGAACCCACACAAAACTGTGATATAAGAACTCGTGTGAGTAGACGGATGAATAGATATCACCAGTTGGACACAAAAATAAAGAAAGTATTTCCCAGCATAGAAACAAAATAATTTTAGAAAAAAGTAAAGGCTTTTCCGTGGTTGTTGTTGTCTTGAATTTCGTGCAACGTTATTTGAGGACCAACTCTGTAGCTGCCTTAATGTTATTTGAAGACCTGCTGCGTAGCTGCCCTAATTTTATTTGAGGACCAGCTATGTAACTGCTCTAATGTTATTTGAGGACCAGCGGTATAGCTACTGTAATTTAGAGCTGACAAGATAGATTTAATACAGCTAGTCAACAACATCCACCAACAGCTCTTGGGCTAATTTCATTAACTAGTGTAATTTTTATTATCGCTGTTGTAACAAACCCACGGCTCAAAGCGAAGTGTATTTATTTTACTTTTATTTTCTGCGGCAAGAGGCACGAAGTATGGAACCTCGGATTAGCAGCCCGACATGTGCAAAAACTAGCAAATTAGTTTTTAATCATGGACGAGTGTTTAAAAGAAAGCCGTATAAAATGATCTAATGAGAGGCACGTCATACTAAATGAGAGTGAAAATCGTAATGTATTTAGATTATCTTTAACAGTACTATCAATCTAAACGACTCCTTCTGCGACAGTTCAGAAAAGCTAAACTCAGAAACTATCAGTTTAAAACTGTTGACCCAATGGAAGACGATCGGAAATACTTGCCGCTTATGCAACTAGTTTTAATCAAGTAGCAGGATTGACTGTTACACTTATGACGCTCATCTACCGGAAAGTGCGGAACGTACACGCGACATATTTCTGTTGGAACCTTGACCTTTCTAATCAATAATCCTCCACGCTAACAACTAAGCCGTTAGCAGTTATGTTATGTTAAATTATTGGATAATTACACATTATTATCACGTTATTTTAAAAGTGGGTAGAATATCACTGAAAGGGTATAGCTATTAAATACAGGTAATCATGTTTTGGAATTTCGCACAAAGCTACTCGAGGGCTATCTGTGCTAGCCGGCCCTAATTTTGCAGTGTAAGACTAGAGGGAAGGCAGCTAGTCATCACCACCCACCGCCAAATCTTGGGCTACTCTTTTACCAACGAAAAGTGGGATTGACCGTAAAATTTTAAAACGCCCCCACGGCTGGGAGGGCGAGCATGTTTGGCGCGACGCAGGCGCGTCTTACGCGCTTGGCCATGCCGGGCCACAGGTAATCAGATATGTGTTATGATGGATGAGGTTGAATTGTTATTACTGTCTTAATTACTGAACGATACTTTTGGGTATTATAAAAAAATATCCACTTTTATGTTCACTATAAAAAAAAACGATGAATTAAATATTAGTAGCCTGAGTAATTCAAATGGCAAGTTACAATTTGACCAAACAGTCACTGGAATAAAAAAAATGGTTGAAAAAATTGACAAGGAGGGGACCATCACTAGTCAATATAACGACAGCCATTTTGAGTGTGCAAATAAAACCATTTTGTTGTTGTTTTAAATTCAGCACAAAGCTACACAATGGGCTATCTGTGCTCTGCCCACCATGGGTATCGAAACCCGGATTTTAGCGTGTAAGTCCGCAGACATACCCTGAGCCACTGGGGGACACAAATAAAACCAAGAAAATCACCAACCAATCGCTTCACAAGATTCAAGTTTTGTGTGTGTGTGTTTATGTGCGCATGCGCCAAAGCAGATATCGAGAAAAACAAAACTGACAATTACACTTACATAAAAGTTACCGCACCGACCGAAGCACTGGATTTCTTTGAAGAAAACAAATGGGTTTAGTGTAAAGGAAAAAGAAATAAACATAAATGGGCTTGTTCTCTTTTATGTCAGTACTTAGAAGAAAAAGGAAAAGACGATGAAATGTTGAGTTTTATACTGAAGAAGCTTTGAAGTTCGTTTTCACCATTGGAACCTAAAGTGACTTGATGAATGTATTTCATTGTCTATTTTTTACGTTCGCTCACAATGTATTTTAGTTAATCGTTTTTCTGTCCTTATTTTTCGGACTTATTGCTTCAAACAAATTTTATTTGTTATTTACTGTATATCCGAGTATCTTATAAACACAGAGAAGTGGAAATGGATCTTATGTAAGCTGAATGTTAGCACACCGATGTGGCTTTGCTGTAAGAAAAACGCAAACACACAGAGCATCGATGGAACACAAAACTTACAATTTCATAAAAAGTATTGAACTGGACGACTAATTGAGTAAGCCGTCACTGGGTTTCTGTTTTTTTTTGTATTTTAAAATCTTTAACCTGATATATCAGAATTACAGTTGCCTCGCACGGTGAAGTGGTAGGGAACTCGACTCACAATCCGTAGAAGGGTTGTGATGTTGTAACAGTCAATACCACTATTCATTGTTAAAAATATATATATAAGGTATATAACTAACTCAGAAGTTAGGCAGTACACTTTTAGAAATATAACTAAAACAGAAGTTAGGTAGTGCATTTTAAGGAATATAACTAACACAGAAGTTAAGCAGTACACTTTAAGAATTATAACTAACACAAAAGTTAGTCAATACACTTTAAGAAATATAACTAACCGAGAAGTTAGCCACTACACTTTAAAAATATAACTAATCCAGAATTTAACCAATTCACTTTAAAAAATATAACTAACACAGAAGTTAGATAGTGCACTTCAAGGAATATAACTAATCCAGAAATTAGCCACAACACTTTAAAAAATATAACTAACATAGAAGCTAGCCAGTACACTTTATGTTCTAGTATTACCTAGGCACAGAACTTGTAGAAACACATATAAACCATTGATCAGTGATGTGAAAATCATAATTTTCAAGTTGTCATTTACCTTATGTTTGTGTAAGAATAGCGATTCCGTTTATTCTCCTTAACTTATTTATGTTTCTTTAACTTGAGTTTTCTTGTTCATTGTACCACACATTCTTTGTATTACGGAGTAATTTAACTTCTCTGTGCTTAAATGCTATAAGAGATCTTAAAGTAACGAAATGAAACATAGCTTCATTCATTTATGGATAACAACTAACAATACATAGCTTTACTCATTTATTAATAACAACTAACTATACATGACTTTACTCATTTATTGATAACAAATAACCATACATGGCTTCACTCATTTATTGATAACAAGTAACTATAAATGGCTTCACTCATTTATGGATAACAACTAACTATACATGGCTTTACTCATTTTTGATAACAAATAGCTATACATGGCTTCACTCGTTTATGGATAACAAATAACTATACATTGCTTCACTCATTTATTAATAACAACTAACTATACATGGCTTTACTCATTTATTGATAACAACTAACTATATATGGCTTCACTCATTTATGGATAACAAATAACTTTACATGGCTTCACTCATTTATGGATAACAAATAACTTTACATGATAGCGTGAAATATAATTGTTATAAAAAACACGAAATACAAACATTTTTGTCCCAAAACAATAAAAAAACAAATACAAATCTTGCAGCTTTAATTTGACAGAAAGGAAAACGTTTTTGAGATAATGGAATTCTGAAGTGTTAATTTCTATTGAAATTTATGACATTATGACCGAAAATGTTAGGAGAAACGTGAATACTAACTGATACATTGTAATCATTATAAACTGTATATATGAAATTGTATACACTCAGTTAGACCTATATAAATTAAATTACCTACTTTAATTACTGTGTTTTCTTTTGTTGTTGTTCTCAACACAGGTAGTTAGCTTTGATAAGAATTTAGTTATAATGAATAATGTACAAACATTTCATTTTTATTTTAATACGTTTCAATCTTTTCTTTGATGCTATAATTATAAATAATTATATTTATGTGTTTCATTAATTCGTAGTAATAATACTAGAAAGAAAGAATGTTTCGCAAGTCATGGGACCTGTAGAACATTAAGAGACATCTAGTACTGTATCTGTAAGTGGAAAGAAAAGATACATCATAAACAAATATGTCAGGAAGCATGCATTATTGTATCATTGAAAACAAAATATCTTTCTCTTCAGTATCATATTTACACCAATATGAAGAAAGATTGAATTTCACACAAGTCCAATCTGTACTGTTTTTTATTTGAATTTAGCGCAAAGCTACACGAGGGCTATCTGCGCTAGCCGTCCCTAATCTAGCAATGTCAAACTAGAGGGAAGATGGCTAGTCTCACCACCCACCGCCAACTCTTCGGCTACTCTTTTATCAATGGATAGTGGGATTAACCGTCACGTTATAACAGATGAAAGGGCAAACATGTTTAATGTGACGGGAATTCAAACCCGCGACCTTCGGATTACGAGTCGAGTGTCTTAGTCACCTGGCAATGCCGGGCTTCCAGTCCGTAACATGAAAGATTTATTCTGTATGATCTGATGATCTGACGTACCAATGTGAAATGTTATGTGTTCATTTGTGTTAAACTTATCAAGGCTGTCGGCCGCTTTTCCTACTTTTAAAACTTACCACAGGGAAGGCAGCCATTCATCAGTATCCTCCCTTACCCACTAACTGTGTTTCTCTCATTACGCACCAACTGCTTTGTGGTACCTCACGAATTTTGAAGCCGGCTCATAAGTTACAAAATCTGGAACTACACGCGCCCATTGTAAAAACGGAAACAATAGTCCTGTGGATAGAGGTTATAAAATTTCCTTTCTAGTGGACGTAGGCCAAAAGAGGTGTATTATTATCAAAGTAGATAAACGTTTCGTGTTTCTAGCTTACTTATGATAATAAAGTTTCGTTTATGATATCAACAATAATAATTAATTTATTACATCAATGATGTGGAAAAAAATAATTAATTTCTTATTTTTCATGTTCTTTAACATGTTATTTTTCAGGCTCTTTCATTGTATTTCTTGGTTAACGAAACTGAATAGGCTGGACAACTTTCACATCAGTTTTTAAAATATTTTACGAATAAAATTAATTAAATGAATTAAGCACAAACTAGATTAGTGAATTAGGCACAGAACTTATAGAAATACAAATAAACCATTAATCAGTGATGTAAAAAACATATAATTTTCAAGTTGTCTTTTACCTTATATATCAGTAGCTTTAGCAATAACTATTTAAGGTAACTGGGAAATAAAAAGAGATACATTGAAATTAATAGTTAAAGTTCGTTGTTGTTGTTTTTCAAGCCCGGCATGGTTAGGTGGGTTAAGGCGTTCCACTCGTAATCTGAGGGTCCCTGTCGCACCAAACATATTCGCCCTTTCAGCCGTGGGAGCGTTATAATGTTACGAGCAATCCCACTATTTGTTGGTAAAAGACTAGCTCAAGAATGGTGGGTGGTGATGACTAGCTGCCTTCGCTCTAGTCTTACACTGCTAAATTAGGAACGGCTAATGCAGATAGCCCTCGAGTAGCTTTGTGCGAAATTCAAAAACAAACAAACCTTTATTTTGGAACTAAACTGTGCAGTGAAAGTTTAATAAAAATGCATTGAAGTTTCAGTTTGTTTGTTCTGAATTTTGCGCAAAGGTACACGAGGGCTATCTGTGTCAATATTTCCTCATTTGGAAATGTAAGATTAAAAGCAACTAGTCATCACCACCTACCGCCAGCTCTTGTGCTACTCTTTTACCAACGAGTAGTGGGATTGACTGATCATTATAACGTCCCCAACGGCTGAAAAGACGAGCACATTTTTCTTTTCAAACTTCTGGTATGTAATTAAAACCCGTGACTCTCAGATTACGAGTCAAGCGCCCTAACCACCTGGTCATATCGGGCCAAAATTGTTTCATAGTCAGATTATTCGGGAATAAATTGTCGTTTTCCTTATTAATTTAGTGTAATAAATCTAACATTTGTTTTAATACAAATATAAAACATTTACTAATAGAACTCTTCGAGGCCGATTCTTCTCTTCTAAGGTCGTTTCGTTATCCAAATATATAAAAATAACTTAAAAAAAAAGACAATTTCTTTACGTTTTAGTATATGTGATTTCTTTGAGCAATAGTTTTTAATAGTTTAAATCTGTTTTTGGGTGTTTATAATACTGTACTTCGAAATAAAATGACACAAATATAAACATTTCAGAATGATATCTTTTTTGAAATTATCTTTGTGAAGATGCAAATGATATTAAAAAGTGTTTTTTTAAAATAGTTACATTTTATGTTTCTCTTTCACTGTATAGGAAGTTGGCAGTATCATAGGACAGGTAGGAAAGCCCTTTGATATTATCGTTGAATTAAAGTCGTTTACTTCAGAGAATTAGAAAAGTAAATATCTCTAAGGAAAAACATTTTCGTGACTGTTATAACTTCTATAATCTCGAACTAAACAGTTTTCCGCCCAAGCAGTAAAGTAGCAAAATTATTAGATCGATAAGTATTGCTCATTATACCAGTTATTCTTGTTGATTTATGGAATTGTGATTGTCACTAATCGTAGTCCTGCCTAAATATTTCTGTCGCCGTTTTTTGCAAAGCAGTTACTTCAGGTTTTCTGTTTTGTGTAGTTGACGCCTATAATGATAAACACAGTGTTTGAGGTTAAGAACGAAGTTAAGCAACTGAATGCGTGTGCTGTACTTAATGTGAAAACTCGAGTTTTAGGTCGGTGAGCCCTCAGACTTAACGTTGAGCCACTGGGGTGGGGAAGGGAGTTTTAAAAATAACAGTCTCACTTATGCTATTGGATCGGTTATTAATATCATTATATCATCAGACATGCAATTCTGATATTCAAAAATTCGGCATTTAATAAAATCGACGAAACGGTATTTTCATACTCTTTTCTTAACTTGCACCGGACTTGCACTACTTGAAACTGGATTTCGATACCTTTGATGGGCAGAGTACAAATAGCCGTTTGTTTAACTTTGTACTTAACAACAAAAAACAAGTTATTTCTTGATTTCTTTTATTTAGGCTTAAGTGTTCGTTACGAAAACTATGTTAACGTTTAAAAAGACGTTATACCTACGTACTAATGAAATAATGCATTAAAAAAAAACAAATCGTAATACACAAATTATCCGTTTGATTGAAGATTGTTCACTAAGTAAGACATTACAATTTGAAACATTTTTCACAGGTCCAAATACTTATTTTAATTATGTTCACAAGTACATAATAAGCACATATTTGGACTGTTTTATTTACTTACTTTCGTTTGAGTGTTGCTGTTTTTCTAAACTGTTTTCATTATTATTTTTATAATTTTTTTCTACACTTATTTCTTCACAGAAAGGTGACAACATAAAGAAAATTCGAGAAGAGGTAAAGACGCCAGAAATAATATTAAAAGTTGTTGTTTGTTTGTTGTTGGTTGTTTTCAAATGTAAAGTTTCACGAGCGTAAAATATAATAAGATATTTTTACTACAAAAACCACAGTGGTTGGACCAAAGCAAAATATAGGTGGCGTAATAAAGTGTGGTTTTGTTGTTGGATGTTATAACTGATTCTAATTCCAGAAAAGGATTTCCGCAACTTTCTGAAAAATATACTGAAATGTTAGGCTTCACGTCTCGAGAACAAAATTCAGCATAGTTAGTTTAGCCACTAACTCACCTAGTAATCGAACTTTTATGATCTGACCTCCTTGAAAGTCAATTCGATCGCATTTATTTTTCACTTGTCTTGACATCTAGCGTGAAACAAAGAAAGCGTTTGTTTAAATAATAATATGGGTTACCTTTCTAATTGTTCATTGAAATAAGAAATCAACCAATCACTTGAGAATTCAGTCCACTTTATATCTGGATATGAGTGGATAGACAAAAAATTAAGTCGGTTCAAATTTTCCTTTTTTGTCCAGCCTTTGTGTGGTATGCTTTTAAAAATAATCCAAGTATATGTTGTACTAATAAAATATATCTCCAATTTGAGCCGTGAATGATTAATTTCTTTTCAAGTGATTTAAAAATGATATTTCTAAGATGAAGTAAAATTTTATTAAATATTAATGTTAAAATACACACTTCAAAGTCTTATGAACTATATATAGTTGTAGAAATTTAACATTAGATATATATATATATATATACAAAACGAGAGAAATGTAAGACTAAAATTGTTAAGTGTGCTTGATAATTATTCTTTAAAATATTTAACATTACTGCTAGAAGAGAATATATTATTATGTTTATTCCGTTATTACACAAGTAAACAAATTGATAAGGTACTTAATATTATTAGTTAAGATACTGATATAGAGAATCTTATATTTCCTAAACTTTAAATAAATGGACCCAGAACTCCCATGAGAGTGATTTAATGATTTGTTTTAAACATGGATCATAAGCAAACTCATGTGTTCAACTTAAAATTTCAGATATAATAAGGGTATACATATATATGTGTGTGTGTGTGTTACTTTTCTTACAAGTGAAAAAACAATACAAGAACAGTTTAATATTCAGTCATGTAAGTCATGTTGAAGAATTTACATTTTATGATTAATGTTTAACATATTTTTACACATCAGAGTGGTGCCAAAATCAATATTTCAGACAGTTCCTGTCCAGAACGTATCATTACTGTCACAGGAATAACAGAAGTTATACTTAAAGCCTTTGCTTTGGTTGCTAGAAGGCTACAAGAGGTACGTTTCTGTATTTTGAAACCTTTCAAGATCTCAAAGGTGTGTTGATCCCTGGAGTACAATATCTCAGTTTCTATTTCTGTTTACGTTTACTTTAAAGTACCTTATCTTTACTTTAGAATACCTTATTTTCAGTTTATGTTTATTTTAAAGTACCTTATCTTCAGTCTATGTTTACATTAGAGTACCTTATCTATTATTTGTTTACTTTAGAGTACATTATCTTCAGTTTATGTTTACTTTAGAGTACATTATCTTCAGTTATGTTTATTTTAGAGTACATTATCTTCAGTTTATGTTTACTTTAGAGTACATTATCTTCAGTTATGTTTATTTTAGAGTACATTATCTTAAGTTATGTTTATTTTAGAGTACATTATCTTCAGTTTATACTTACTCTAGAGTAAATTATCTTCTGTTTATGTTTACTTTAGAGTACATTATCTTCAGTTTATGTTAACTTTAGAGTACCTTATCTTCAGTTTATGTTTACTTTAGATTACATTATCTTTAGTTTATGTTAACTTTAGAGTACCTTATCTTCTGTTTATGTTTACTTAAGAGCCCCTTATCGTCAGTTTATTTAGCTTGAAAAAAATAAAATATTTTCATTGAGGTTAATTTTAAAATTAGCAGTTTATTGAGTTGTTTTTCTCCATCTGCTAATTATAAGATATATATATATATATATAATTAACAGTTTCAAACATCAAGTTTTATATTTAAAATGTTTACCAAAGTACATTATATTAAATTCTAGCCACTTGACAGTTTCGGTGTCATATATAACTTTGTTAGGTATCAGTGTGGTATATTATAGTGTTTTGTAAGATGTGTAGTACTCTACTCGCCATCTATAACCTCAAATATGTTAAGTATCGCATTTAAGTTTTGTATAATAACAGAAACAACAAATAAATATTTTAAGATTTCGATGGTTTATGCGTAACAGTTTTATTACACGTTTAGTGCTTCGTGATCTTTCCTATAGAATAGATAACAAACCAACATCGGCTTCTAAAGATAAGTAAAGCTTATATTAACAGCCTGTTTGTTTATTTCAAATTAAAACTTAAATCACTCATCTTTGTTCGAATAAAATAGCCCAAGCCAGTTAATATAAAAACAGTGTTGTTGTGTCTTGGTTGTTGCGATCGGTAGTTTGTATTGAAGGTTATCTGTTAACATGATATATTTCCAGAAGTTATATTTACGTGATATATTTCCAGAAGTTACCTTTACATGATATATTTCCAGAAGTTATCTTTACATGATATGCTTCCAGAAGTTATATTTACATAATATGTTTCCAGAAGTTATCCTTACATGATATGCTTCCAGAAGTTATATTTACATAATATGTTTCCAGAAGTTATCTTTACATGATATGCTTCCAGAAGTTATCCTTACATGATATGCTTCCAGAAGTTATCTTTACATGATATGCTTCCAGAAGTTATCTTGACATTATATGTTTCCAGAAGTTATCTTTACATGATATTTTTCCAGAAGTTATATTTACATGATATATTTCCATAAGTTATATTTACGTGATATATTTCCAGAAGTTACCTTTACATGATATATTTCCAAAAGTTATCTTTACATGATATTTTTCCAGAAGTTACCTTTACATGATATATTTCCAGAAGTTATCTTTACATGATATGCTTCCAGAAGTTATATTTACATAATATGTTTCCAGAAGTTATCTTTACACGATATGCTTCCAGAAGTTATATTTACATAATATGTTTCCAGAAGTTATCTTTACATGATATGCTTCCAGAAGTTATCTTTACATGATATGCTTCCAGAAGTCATATTTACATGATATGTTTCCAGAAGTTATCTTTACATGATATGCTTCCAGAAGTTATCTTGACATTATATGTTTCCAGAAGTTATCTTTACATGATATATTCCGAAGCTCATAGTCCTTTATTCAAATACTAACATTATTTTTAGGCTAGTTTTATTTTTTCGTCTTGATTACATAATCTTCTTTGTACCACACAGTGAAGTTTCTTAGCTTATTGTTTAACCTTTATAGGACAACATCTCTCACACTGACCTTCCCAGGCCTCCGGTTACTGTTCGCCTCATCGTTCCGACTAGTCAATGTGGCTCAATTATCGGTAAAAATGGATCGAAGATAAAAGAAATTATAGAAGTGGGTTTTGTCAATTAGCTTTTAAACTTCAGTTCACAATGAAGTGTTTTATTCAGCTTAAGGTTCTTTGTTTTTATGTGTGTGTAATGTTCGGAAAACGTGTTTAACCTCGTATGCGTTAACTTTTCACATTCTCTCCCACTACAAATAAGAAGACATTTATAGTATATGTATAATAAAAACATAATATGCCCTTTAGTAGCTTATCGGCAGTTTATTTAACTACTATGATCTAAAGCTTTAAACGTATAGAATCTATATAGTTTAGGCTTGCTGGTAGATACTGCAGAGTATACATTAATATTTTTTGTAATAATTTACTTATTAACACGAAACATAATGTATCGAAATGCCTTCAATTATGTTGAGCTACTAAAGGAACAAGAAAATAGCTTTTATCATATACACCCACATTTTAAAAGTTAATGGTATGTGTAATTCTATATAACTGACAAACTACAAAGTGAAAAGGAATTAATATTAATTACTAACGTGTCCGGCATGGCTAGGTGATTAAGGCACTCGACTCGTAATCCAATGTTCGAATCTCCGTCACACCAAACAGGCTCGCCCTTTGAGCCGTGAAGATGTTATAATGTTACGGCAAATCTTTATTCGTCAGTAAACAAGCAGTCCAAGAGTTGGCGGTTGGTGGTGATGATTAGCTACCTTCCATCTACTCTTTCTCTACTAAAGTAGGGATGGCCAGTGCAGAAAGTCCCCGTGTAGCTTTGCTCTAAATTTTAAAAAAAAAGCACAATTGCTAAGGTTTTATAGATTGATTAAATGAGTAACTTCTTATTCAAGTGGTGCTGATTTACAAGTTGAAAAGAAAATAAGTGAAATTTTATGTGAAAACGTTAAAATATAAAGAACAAAAATACATGGATGTCCTACTTAGTTTGATCTGTACTACATGGATGACCTATTTAGTTTGATCTGTACTACATGGATGACCTACTTAGTTTTACCTATACTACATGGATGTCCTACTTAGTTTGACTTATACTACATGGATGTCCTACTTAGTTTGACCTGTACTATATGGATGTCCTACTTAGTTTGATCCATACTACATGGAGTTCCTACTTAGTTTGATCTATACTACATGGATGTCCTACTTAGTTTGACCTACACTACATGGATGTCCTACTTAGTTTGATCTATACTACATGGATGCCCTACTTAGTTTGTTATACACTACATGGATGTCCTACTTAGTTTTATCTGTACTACATGGATGTCCTACTTAGTTTGACCTACACTACATGGATGTCCTACTTAGTTTGACCTATACTACATGGTTGTCATACTTAGTTTGACCTGTACTACATGGATGTTCTACTTAGTTTGATCTACACTACATGGATGTCCTACTTGGTTTGACCTATATTACATGAATGTTACACTTAGTTTAACTTATACTACATGGATGCCCTATTTAGTTTGATCCATACTACATGGAGTTCCTACTTAGTTTGATCTATACTACATGGATGTCCTACTTAGTTTGACCTACACTACATGGATGTCCTACTTAGTTTGATCTATACTACATGGATGCCCTACTTAGTTTGTTATACACTACATGGATGTCCTACTTAGTTTGATCTACACTACATGGATGCTCTATTTAGTTTGTTATACACTACATGGATGTCCTACTTAATTTGATCTACACTACATGGATGTCCTACTTAGTTTGACCTTCTCTACATAGATGTCTTACTTAGTTTGACCTACACTACATGGATGCCCTACTTAGTTTGATCAATACTGACGATAAAGGAACTGTTGTAGCGAAGGATCCAACGAAAGTTTAGCAGTTAATAATTTAACAGCAATAGAAGCATGCTTTAATACCGGCTTATGATCCAAGAAATGAACAATTAGCAACGTAGGTTTTAACAATTTCTTAAAGTTGCTACGTTACAAACTAACAATTTAACAGTGTAATAGTCATGATTCAATACCAGTTTAGGACAGAAGAAATAAACAGATAATAAAGTACATATTACTAAGTTGCTACACCATTTTAAAAATTGTCATTCATTTTCTAACAACGAAGTTAACGAGTTAATTTGTTTGGTGTGATCCACAACGCTCCGGATTAAAACCTGGCGAGATTACTTCATACATTAACAAGGGTTTATCAACCATAACAATACCAGGTTATTAATTCTCCTTGTAGATGATTTAAATGAACAATAATTTGCAACCGTCTGCTTACGTTACTTCATTTTGTATTGTACAAAATAGGTAAACATTGTTCAATTTACACATTTGTGGTAACATAGGTGTATTAAATATTTAAGTGAACTAACTATGAGTTATAATATTGTAATTCGATGCAACGAAATAACCATTATGTGAAACTTACTCAATAATTTTAAAATAACAGCTACTGTTACCTTTGAACCACCGCATAATTTGGTCGTTTGATTAGTTTTGTTTTTTGTTCAGTTATAAAGTAATATTAGTGTACTTTATACGCGAACCCCGCTAGTACAGCGGTATGTCTCCGGATATACATCGCTAAAATCAAGGGTTCGATTCCCCTCGGTGGGCTGAGCAGATAGCCCGGTGTGTGTATACTATAAGAAAAACACACACATACTTTATTTGCAAGGATATATAAATAAAAACTCTTTTTAAAAATTGTTGAGATGAAATCACATACTTCAATATAAATCAGATTTGTACTCTCAAATTACAGACTCCCTATATATACATCATATTAAATACGTTTTAGTTTCTGCCTGTTATAACACTTGGTGTAAAGTAATAAACACAGATTTGGTGAAATAACTATGTTCTAAGTAAAAATATACACCTGCTGATTGTTATTTTAGGGTAAAGCTACACAATAGGCTATCTAGGTTCTGTCCTTTTCCGGGAATCGAGCCTTGGATTTTACCACTGACGAGGAACAAAATACATAGTGAACTCCAATAGCAGTTGATGAAATTAATTACAATACTGATGATAGTTTTGTTTAAATCTTTCATGTAACTCATATGTTATTCTGGACTTTAGACCCAAAATCAACCTGGACCCATAAGCCTAATAGTCCGTAAGTAGTTTAGAAAACAGTGTTTAACTGGTCATGAAGTACGGATCTCATCGATGGGAATTTAGTGTTAAAGTATCATTTTTCGTGTCTCCTTATATCATGTTTAAACCCAAGATCTTTCGTTATCCCTGAAGCTCATTTCTTTCTGACTTATATGTAATTGAGAGAGCACAACTTTGTCCGTTACACTCACTATCTTATCTCTGAAGACTTAACTCTAACGATGACACGTTCGTGGTAACGCCTTAACGTACTGTATCTCCTGCTCTGTGTAGTTCTTTTCTTAAGAACGTGCCAAATAACATCATCAACAAAAACTACTCCTATCTGTTCGTCACAACATCGTAAAATCCAGAACTATAAATAGAGGACATACGATATGATTTACTAACATTCTTTAAAATCCGGCAATTTTTGTGCAGCATTATCCTTCTAATCTTAAGAGTTCGGCCAGATGGTTGGCCGCTCGAATCTTTCCTTACATCTAGTCTTGCTGCTGAATTAAGAACAACTAACGCAGATAGCCCTCGTGATCTTTGCGCGAAATTTAAAACAAACAAACAAAATACAACGTTAGATCAAATCATTAATCCCATAACAACCATTGAAGAAATTTCATAACAATGACTGTAGTAATTCGATAACAACGACTGAAGTAATTCTATAACAATAACAGAAGAAAGATCAAGGCAACTATATAGCTAATGGTGTAATTTACTATCACTAACATATCTTTAGGTGAGAATAGCTAACTAGGCGGTAGGTGTTACTGACGACATATATGAGTATACAATATTTTTAAACAGAGATATTACCAGTCTGCACAAATCAACATTTACATGTATTTATTTTAATTATTCTGACCGTTGGAATGTTACGTATAATCTTCAGTTCAAACAATTCCGAATTATATAAAATCGTTCATATGTCCATCCAAGAGCCAATGACTTTTGGTTAGTTTGATTCTACATCCAACGTATTTAAAGCCAAATTACTATATAGTTCTCATGATGTAACTGCATCACATCGTATCCACTCTTATCAAGTTGCCATTTAAACTGTAGCATCTTTATGGAAAAATTCAAATCTGTCAGAACTGCTAATTCAGGTTTCAGTTCGCAAAGCTTTAACACTCCGATATAGGTCCTTCGTTTCCCAGGAAATACTCTGTACCTAACTAATCCCAGAGAAGTCTTGACGTCACTTCCTTTATAGGTGTTCGGTTACTATGACAGCTTTAGCTTTTACTTAAAAGACAAATTCCTATAATTTGTGAGTTACGATACATAAAGTCCCCTTGTAAAATGTATAAATTTGGTTTACAATAAGTTACTGCCATTACAATACCGTTGATAAGCTGTCATATACTGATTAGCATTATTATACATTTCTAGGAACCAGCAATGTCGAAACGTATAAAGGGTAGTAGTGAGGTCACCTATATCTAGAATTTCTTTTTTATCACGATCATCTCATACAATATATAGTTTATATTGAATATTACATCAACGTTTAAAATTACCTTTCTCATAATAATAATGAGTTGTAGAGCATTTATAAACCTTTATAATTATTTTAAAACTTTTAGAAATATTCCAGTTCAGCCGAATTTTTACAGTTGAACACCATTATAAAACAGTCATTTGGCTTGTTATATATTTCAGTTGTGTTCTTTCTTCTCCCTTTTGTGATCAAAATAATTCTAAGAAAAACAACAAATGTAAATAACTTGAGAAATATACAGTTTGTTGGACAGAGAGACGTGTATAAAACGAATCTAATAACATGGTGATATGTAAAAGACTACTATAACATAACGAATTGAGTGTATCAAATATAACCACCAGTTTTAACTAGTCCTACTACTATGTGAAGAGTTGAGTTGATCAAATATAACTACCAGTTTTAACTAGTCCTACTACTATGTGAAGAGTTGAGTTGATCAAATATAACTACCAGTTTTAACTAGTCCTTCTACTACTGTGTGAAGAGTTGAGTTAATTAAATATAATCACCAGTTAAACAAGTCTTTCTACTATTGTGTTAAAAACTGAGGTGATCAAATATAACCACCAATTTTAACTAGTCCGTCTGTAACTTGGAGAACCGAGTTTGTCGTATATAACCGTCTAATCAAAAACTCAAGACATTATTGGTTGTGTTCAGTGTGCGTATAAACTTCTAACCGTTTAATCTAAACACAGTCAGATTGATTAAATGTAACAAAAAGAACGATAGTTGATTACTGCTACAAGTATTGATATAAATACACATCCATCCATCAGGTTACGGGAGCGTCCATACAAGTGGCCAGCGAAATGCTACCTAATTCGACAGAAAGAGTAGTTTTAATTTCCGGCACTGCTGGAGCAGTCACAAAATGTATTTATCAGATCTGTTGCGTCTTGGTGGAGGTGAGAATTCAGTCAGCTAAGAATGATTTTTCTTTTTTACTATAAATTGTAAAATTTTGTTAGTGAAAAATACAATTGATTAATTTGTATTTATAAATATTGTAAAGACTCATTGGTTTTAATCTTATATAAAGCTCATTTAAAACAGTAATTACGATGTAAACATGATGTGTAAATTCCATGTATTTTTCTAAATATAAGATAATTATAAGCGCGTGATAAGCAAGAGTGTCAGCTCTTTTGGTAATACAGGACGAAGAATGTGATTAAAAAAAACCCAGTGACAACACTAAATTCATGACGTCAAACGTGCCAGACATGAAAATATAATAGTTTTCTATGTTTGTTTGAAATTAAGCATAAAACCACACGGGAATTGAAACACAGTTTCTAGCAAAGATAAAGGGACTCGTACAACACGGTTATATAATAAAATATTTTAATTTTCTTTTGACCGATTTTTATAGTAAACAGCTTGAGTTCTTTGATTCGGTCAAAACATGAATTTTGTTATTTGAAATGTTAAGCGGCAAAAGTTAAAATACTGTAAAGATAAACTGGGACATATATTTCTATTTTTCTCGACATCGTTAAATTATTTGTGCTTTATATTTCTATTGTTTCTTTAAAAGAATCTACAGATAACCTTTATGAAGTAATGATATTGTTAATTATGGTTTAAAAGAATCTGCAGGTAATCTTTATGAAGTAATGATATTGTTAATTAGGATCTAAAAATCTACAAGTAATCTTTATGGGGTAATGCTCTTGTTAATTAGGGATTAAAATATACAAATAATCTTTATGAGGTAATGGTCTTGTTAATTAGGGTTTAAAAGTATACAGATTATCTGTATGAAATAATGCTCTTGTTAATTAAGATTTCTAAATATACAGATTATCTTTATGAGGTAATGCTCTTGTTATATAGGGTTTTAAATAATCTACAGATAATCTTTATGAGATAATGCTCTTGTTAATTAGTATTTAAAAATATACAGATTACCTTTATGAGGTAATGCTCTTGTTAATTAGGGTTTAAAAGAATATACAGATAACCTTTATGAAGTAATGATATTGTTAATTATGGTTTAAAAGAATCTGCAGGTAATCTTTATGAAGTAATGATATTGTTAATTAGGATCTAAAAATCTACAAGTAATCTTTATGAGGTAATGCTCTTGTTAATTAGGGTTTAAAAGTATACAGATTATCTGTATGAAATAATGCTCTTGTTAATTAAGATTTCTAAATATACAGATTATCTTTATGAGGTAATGCTCTTGTTATATAGGGTTTTAAATAATCTACAGATAATCTTTATGAGATAATGCTCTTGTTAATTAGTATTTAAAAATATACAGATTACCTTTATGAGGTAATGCTCTTGTTAATTAGGGTTTAAAAGAATATACAGATAACCTTTATATGGTAATGCTCTTGTTAATTCGGGTTTAAAAGAATATATAGATAATCTTTATGAGGTAAGAAGATTTATTAAAAAGTTATCGAGTTTTTAATTAACTTCTTAGGAACTGAATTCACAAAAGTTAGTAACTAACTCTGTATTTCATGCGACTCTTTTTCATGTTAAACATGCATTAATAATGTTGTCGGACACTATAATAGTTCCTTGGTGGGTCATCGTTATCTGTCAAGGCTTATGTTTCTAAATTCGTGATGACGAGATACCCACGTGGAGTAAAAATGTATTCTAAAGACAGCTGTTATGGGTATTAATAGAATACATTGTTTAATTTTACCCGTTCCACAGAACGCAGATCACCCATTATGTCGGTTTGCACTGAAAACAACAAACAGTTTGTAATGTTAGACTGATTTAAATGATGATTTACATGAAACTTTTTATCACGAGAAAATGTTTGTTGTGTTATTTTACTTTAATGTAAAGCGCGCGCGAGCCTCACCCAACATAATAACTTGTAGCTTTATATTGTGAAAAAAAATTTCAACACCATATGCAGTGTTGACAAATTAAAAACACTTTCTCCAGTACGGACTACAATTATTGACCTATTCTAGGTCAGTATTGGTATAAGTTTAGTGCCATGTACTTATATTAATCTGAGCTCAGTGCCATATATTGATACGAACCCATCTAAGTTTAGCACTACGTACCGATATGAACCTATTTAGGTTTGGTATAGTGCACTAATATGAACCCATCTAAGTTTAGCAGTACGTACCGATATGAACCTATTTAGGTTTGGTATAGTGCACTAATATGAACCCATCTAAGTTTAGCAGTACGTACCGATATGAACCTATTTAGGTTTGGTATAGTGCACTAATATGAACCCATCTAAGTTTAGCAGTACGTACCGATATGAACCTATTTAGGTTTGGTATAGTGCACTAATATGAACCCATCTAAGTTTAGCACTACGTACCGATATGAACCTATTTAGGTTTGGTATAGTGCACTAATATGAACCCATCTAAGTTTAGCACTACGTACCGATATGAACCTATTTAGGTTTGGTATAGTGCACTAATATGAACCCATCTAAGTTTAGTGGAATATATAAATATTAAAGTATCTAAGTTTAGTATTGCGTGTCCATAAGAACCTATATAGGTTTATTATTGTGTATTAATATGAGCCTATCTTAGTTTAGTGGTATATAATAATATTAAGCTACCTAAGTTTAGTATAACTTATTGATACGAACATATCTAAGCTCAATGCTGTGTGGTGATGTGAACTTATCTAAGTTTACCATTGTGTATTGATGTGAATCTAATATTTTATTATTATCACTGTCTTTGGAAAGCGTGATTGTATTTAGTTAATGTTATTACAGTCTCCTATGAATGGAACGACAATACCCTACCGTCCCAAGCCAACAATACCATCAATCGTATCCTCTGGTGGTCAAGCCTATGTCATTCAAGGGCGTTACGCAAAACCACATCCTGATGTTAGTATAATGCTGTGAGATAGCTCTATTTTCTTTGTTGGTTCTTTTTATATTATGTTTTTGTATGCATGTGTAAAAAGTAACATTCTGAAGTGCTTCTTTCAATTCATAAAACCGTGGATCAGTTTTAAATTACTTAATTTTTGGCCAATTAATAAAAGAAAGTGTTTCATGGTCCAGACCTTTAAGCGTCATGTTTAATTCAGTCCTTTTTGTCCACTAACTTGCTGGCCTAAAAGTTTATCTAGTTTTAACAGTCTATAAGAATATGACATTATTGTTTACTTAAGAATGTAAATTCAACGATGTAGAGAGAAAAGCTGGGCATCTATTTAAATGTGGTTAACATGAATATTTTCCTTGCATTTCAAATGCTATAATCCTATAACACTACACCTAAACCTCGATATGTAAAAGATCTTTTGGATGCACCAGTGCCTGAATTGTGAATTTTAGAATAAACACAAACAAACATATTTTTTAGGCCCATCTTTAACATGTTAAAATTGTGAAAACATCCTTTTGTGCTTCTTTAAGTCTTTAAGCCTTTATCTTATGGATTTATAGTTTGTATATTAATACTTAGATCTGTTACCACTTTCCTTCTTCTCAGGAAATATGGCAACCGTAACATTAAACTGATCTTCTGGTTTATGAACGTTAAAAAAGTGGCTTGTGTATTACGTAATAAATATAACTGGTATTCTTTATTGACACCATATTGTAATTAAAATCAAATTACTTCTGCACAGTGGTGCCCTTTGGTGGAAAATATTGGAACTAAAAACACAGCTGGAACTTCAAGATATTAACGCGAGTTTTGCACGCTATATTTATTTTCCCTGAGAATGAAATTGTAACAGTATTTGTGCATAATTAAAATGCAGATTTTAACGTACTAAATCTTTCTCTCTCCACCAGTTTGAACGTTAGAAAAGAAATGAAACGAAATATTTTATCTTGACGTAGACGTCACATTTATCATAAAATGTTCAGACTTTGAAACAGTGTCTATTCCTTTAAAGAGAAGTTAACAACGTGTTTTCTGTTTTTCATTAAATCTTAAGCCAATAATAAAACGCATTTTAAGATCCAGACTAACTCTGATTACAGCTTTTGTCTTCATTTTAATGACTTAGTTCTATTATTTATCACCAGTTACCTACGTAATTTATAACCACATTAAAAATTGTTTTTGTTTAACCGCAGATAATAAAGCTCCATCATTTAGCTGCTGTGCAAAGCGCGCCAATGTTGTCTTGTCATACACTTGGACCTCCGTCTACTCAAGGTAAGCCTTCATCAAAATATACATCTATTTTTACGTTTGAATTCGTCATTACTATAACCACTTACAGTTAAACGTCTTATGAATTTGTGTGTGCTCTGTTTCGACTAACCTCCATCACACCGAACATGCTCGCTCTTTTAGTAGTGGGGGCGTTATAATGTGACGGTCAATCCCGGTATTCGTTGGTAAAAGGGTAGCCCAAGAGTTAGCGGTGGGTGGTGATGACTAGTTGCCTTCCCTCTAGCCTTACACTGCTAAATTAGAGATGGCTAGCGCAGATAGTCCTCATGTAACTATGCGACAATTTCAAAACAAACCGTTTCGACAATAGGACTTATTAGGGCCAAAGATTTGAGATTTTGCTCACAAAAAAACCCAAAAAAAACTCTTGAATGAAATCAGAAAACTATAATTTTAAGCTAGCTATCGTTTATGTTACACATATTATTGCTTGTGTAAGAACGATATCAGTGAATAATGATAAATGTAGTACGAATCCGTTCGTTTGCTGTTAAATATAAAGATACACAATGGTAGATTTTGTTGTGCTCACCACGGTATGGAAACTAGGTTTTTTTTACTGTCGTAAATCCAGAGATTTACTTCCGAGCTTCTAGGAGAGCGTTATTTTCACTCTTTAAGAAACGTTTATACAAATAAATATTTAATCTTGTCTTGAATATTTTTACCAAGATTTTTTGTTAAATAACAAAAAAGAAAACATAATACAAATATTTTTATTGGATGAAAATAATTTATTTTGTAGCAACGTCAAAGCATTATTTAGAAACAATAGCTTCCACTGAAACAAATTTTTAATGTCAAATGCTGTTGTAATTTAGTAACATAAAATAAATGTAATTATTCAGATTTTGGAGAAGATACCAATACGATTACTAGAGCGAAACCGAGAGCAGCTGCAAACTAAAGCTGAAAGAATTGTTTTTAAGCTAATTGTAGCATAGAAAACAAGTGG
Organism: Carcinoscorpius rotundicauda; assembly: GCA_011833715.1. Classification (NCBI taxonomy): domain Eukaryota; kingdom Metazoa; phylum Arthropoda; class Merostomata; order Xiphosura; family Limulidae; genus Carcinoscorpius; species Carcinoscorpius rotundicauda. The sequence goes on along the minus strand of CM022392.1, from coordinate 15,117,807 downwards.
AAAAAAGTTTTTAGCACATAAATTGAATGTATAATAATATACCGCTTTATTAGAATTAAAACGTTTTAAAAATTATATAACTCTTTAGGATACAAGTAACTTTGAAGTAACAAGGATTTTGTACTTGTGAGAAACAAAAAAACGTTTTCGCTTAAAGGTATATGCTTACAACCAATTATTCAGATGGTTTTCCTTTAATAAATAAGCCGACATAAAGTAATTTATATGAGCTCGGTTAGTGAAATATGTCTACAAAAAAGTGTTGTTTGAATTTCGCGCAAAGCTACTCGAGGGCTATCTACGCTAGCCGTCCCTAATTTTGCAGTATAAGACTAGGGGGAAGGCAGCTGGTCATCACCACCAACCGCCAACTCTTGGCTACTCTTTTGCAAACGAATAGTGGGATTCATCGTCACATTTTAACACCTCAAGGTTGAAAGGGCGAACATGTTTGGCGCAACGGGGATGCGAACCCGCTACCCTCAGATTACGAGTCGCAAGCCTTAACCCACCTGGCCACGCCGGGCCTCTATAACAAGTGATTTATACGGTTTCGCTCTAAGGTAAATGTCCACGTAGTGATTTGCAAACAACCATAAACACCAGAAACATCCAAGTATAAACTGTTAAATAGATATTTTAAAACTAGTAACAACATTATAGCTTTGTACAAGTAAGAGATAATGAATATAACTGTCATTGTTTAACAGAATCAATGAATGAAACAAACAAAAGTAAGAAGTTTTTTTCAGCTGAGATAAAATGTTTGATGTAATACTTAAAGTTACAATATCTAAAATACAGGAAGTTATGTAAACACGAAGCAGAATAAATTTAGTTTATATAGACCGTAAACTAAATTACGAATTACGTTCTTTTGTGTGTATAAAATTCAAACTTTGATTCTAATTTCTAAATGTTATCAAGCTACATATCCGATAATGTTGTAACTTTACGATACAAGAGGTTCTTAAAAAGCTGATTTATGATTTATAGAATACACTAGTGATATTGAGTCGAGCTTTGTTTTGTTTTCTTCAATACAGTTGCAAACAAAAAAATGGAGCTTTATGTTGACACTGGAATGCTTGCGTCACCAAATCTTGCACTTCTTTCCATGCGTAATACTTTGCGGCGTAGGAATTCTATTACCTCCAGCACAGCGACACCTGAAACTGCTACAGAAATGAATATTCCGAACGATTTGATTGGCTGTGTGATAGGGAAAGGCGGAGCGAAAATCAATGCAATTCGGTGAGATACATGTTGTTCTTTTTTAATATTTATGCTAAAATTAAACCGAGCTCAAAATTTGGATTATCTTGTTGATAAAATGGAAAACACTTAGCTGATAAACGACAAAATATATTTTCCGATGAAAAGCCAGAATATGCAGACAAAATAAATTAACATTTCCCATCTGACTGATAGCATGTTTCCTTCTTTGTTTATTTTTTTATTATTAAAATAACCAAAAGTTTCAAAAGACAAAAATACTCGTCCTTTGAACCTTGGGGGCATTATAATATGACAGCCAATCTCACTATTCTTTGGTTTAAAAAAAAGCTCAAGAGTTGGCGGTGGGTGTTGATAACTAGCTGCCTTCCCTCTAGTCTTACACTGCTAAACTGGGAACAGCTAGAGCAGATAGCCCTCGTGTAGCTTTGTGCGAAATTATAAAACAAACAATTACTTTATAAAAGCAGCAAAAACATTCAGATGAGCACTTAACTATTAAATAGCATTACCATCTTCTGATAATCTGATTCACACTTAATCTAAATAACATTACCATCTTATCCATCCCTAAAATAGCATGATTAACATGAACATCCTTTCGTATCATGATCCTCTCTTAACCTAAATAGCATCATCACACAATTTTATCCTGATTCGTACTAAACATAGATAACATCATCACACAATTTTATCCTGATTCGTACTAAACATAGATAACATCATCACACAATTTTATCTTGATTCGTACTAAGCCTAGATAACATCACCACACAACTTTATCCTGATTCGTACTAATTCTAGATAACATCACCATACAATCTTATCTTGATTCATATTAATCCTAGATAACATCACCACACAACCTTATCCTGATTCATACTAATCCTAGATAACATCACCACACAATTTTATCTTGATTCGTACTAAGCCTAGATAACATCACCATACAATCTTATCTTGATTCGTATTAATCCTAGATAACATCACCACACAATCTTATCCTGATTCGTACTAATCCTAGATAACATCACCCCACAATTTTATCTTGATTCGTACCAAGCCTAGATAACGTCACCATACAATCTTTTCTTGATTCGTATTAATCCTAGATAACATCACCACACAATCTTATCTTGATTCGTATTAATCCTAGATAACATATCACACAATTTTATCTTGATTCGTACTAAACATAGATAACATCATCACAATTTTATCTTGATTCGTACTAAGCCTAGATAACATCACCACACAACTTTATCTTGATTCGTACTAATCCTAGATAACATCACATTCATACAATCTTATCTTGATTCGTATTAATCCTATGCAGCATCATTACACTATTTTATCTTAATTCGTACTAAACCTAGATAACATCACCACACAATTTTATCTTGATTCGTATTAATCCTAGATAACATCACCACACAATCTTATCTTGATTCGTACTAAACCGAGATAACATCACCACACAATTTTTTCTTGATTCGTATTAATCCTAGATAACATCACCACACAATTTTTTCTTGATTCGTATTAATCCTAGATAACATCACCACACAATTTTATCTTGATTCGTACTAAGCCTAGATAACGTCACCACACAATCTTATCCTGATTCGTACTAATCCTAGATAGCATCACCACACAATTTTATCTTGATTCGTAATAATCCTATGCAGCATCATTACACAATTTTATCTTAATTCGTACTAAACCTAGATAACATCACCACACAATTTTATCTTGATTCGTATTAATCTTAGATAACATCACCACACAATTTTATCTTGATTCGTACTAAACCTGGATAACATCACCACACAATTTTTTCTTGATTCGTATTAATCCTAGATAACATCACCACACAATTTTATCTTGATTCGTACTAAATCTAGATAACATCACCACACAATTTTATCTTGATTCGTACTAAATCTAGATAACATCACCAACTTTTTATATCCTGACTCTTAACCTTAGTGGTTCCTCTTCCTCTCTTGTCCTGGGATGATGTGAGCTAAAATAACTTTAATTTTAAGCTATTTCACGGTGAAAACTTTTTATTGTTTCATTAATTGAGACGCACGAGTTGGAAGTTATTGTGTCATCATTATTAATTTTTTTTCTTGAGACCGGTAGTTATATTTCTCTTTTGTGCTTTGTATCTGAGATGAATCTTATCAAGATGAATTTTAAATATTAAAACCTTAAAGACGTTGGTCGTATGTTGACTAGAGATTTCCAAAATCCACCTCATGAATGATATATATATATAATTTACCTATAATTAGCATTAAATACTCTCTGGTTTTTAATTTTTATGATAATTTTGTAAATAGAATCAAGCTCCTATCTTATAATCAACCGTAATTACATCCTACAACTTTTAGTATTAATCAAAATTTAGCATTATTCGTATATTTTATGTTGATATCTTGCATAATACATTAAGCAACGGTTTAAAAGTAACTGTTACATTAGAGGTTGAAGCGAAACACCGAATTCATATATAATTTATTCTACTGTCAAAAGTAAGTGTTGGATGTAAAATAAACTGTGATTTACGTGTTACATATGATTGTTATTATTACACTTTACTATAGGAATGTCATAATTATCCTTTGCAAGTATTCGATCCGTGAAAGTAACAGGGGAATACTTTTTACAGGTTTAAACTGTGCAATTAATTTACCAAGTAAAGAATGTATTGATCTCTTGGAATTCACACTTTTCAAAATTCTGAAAATGGTCTTGTTGTGAAAACGAGCGTTACTGCCATCTATGTGCTTTTTTTAATTTCATGTTTTTGTTATTTTTCCAGTATTTAAATTTTTATTTAGACCAGTTCTAAGATAACTTCCCTAAATGTAAAACTTTCGAAGAGAGTATTATTACTATATTTTGAACCTTTAACATAGTTCTATCACTTCAGATTTCACTTCATGATGGCATTTAATATTTTGAGATCGGAATGAACAGTACAATACTTCGTACATTTTAAATTCGAGTAGGATAAGAAAGCCTTCTAGTATTTATTGATGTTCCACACAGAGTTTGTCCGACTGAACGTACAAAATATTATCTTATTTTTATAAAGTTCACCTCTAATATTATTTAAGTAATTTACAATTTATCGCACGTTAGAATTACAGCAAACATCTGCTAACTTTTTATCATAGACAGAGAAAATGCATTACTTCCAATGAGGCCGTTTCTAAGTCATTAGACTAATTATCACAAGAAAATGAAACATTAGTCAAACTAGATTTTTAAGACAGAATGTCTGCAAAATATTCACAATCTTTAACGAGCTGTTTGTCGCACGCAACCTTCAACGTGTCTTGTGTGTGTATTACAATGCATGTAAATAATTAACAGACAACTTTCTGGAGCTACCGTAAAGATCTCTACCGCGGAAGATCGTGCCAAATACAGAAAAGTGTTAATATTAGGAACACCTGAATGTATCAGTGTAGCACAACACCTGATCAACGCAAGGTAAGGTAAATTAATAGTAAACAAACATTGCTAGTTGCCATTAACCGTAAGAGAAAGTGTAGTTTGTGCAATCCCAATACATTGACAGGTGAAATTAGCGAAAATACAGTGACGTAATTCTTGTTTCATACAGTTGAATAAAATGGATAAAGAATTACAATAGTAAGAACTATTTTCACGTAATCTACTTGCAGACGGTCAATCTTTGAAAAGTATGATTGTTGTTTTAACTCACACGTAAAAAGTAGAATGTGATGTGCATTTTAATTGTACTCTACGGTTTGTTCCACTTAAAAATGTGTTTTTCCACTGTTAAGTTTATTAGTAAGAAAAATCAATTCTTCTAGCACGTGTTCGAGCGATTACAGGCACCTAGATTAGCAATTGAATTTCCATTTTCGTTTTCAATATCACAAAACACACACAAAGTTCAAACCTCAATTACAAACGGATCTAAGCCCGGCATAGCCAAGCGTGTTAAGGCGTGGCTTCGTAAACCGAGGGTCGCGGATTCGCGCCCGAGTTGTGCTAAACATGCTCGCCCTCCCAGCCGTGGGGGCGTTATAATGTGACTGTCAATCCCACTATTCGTTGGTAAAAGACTAGCCCAAGAGTTGACGGTGGATGGTGATGACTAGCTGCCTTCCCTCTAGTCTTACACTGCTAAATTAGGGACGGCTAGCACAGATAGCCCTCGAGTTGCTTTGTGCGAAATAAAAACAAACAGATCTTCTGTGTCGCTGTGGTTGGAACACACCTGAACTACCTATCGTATGGAGCGACGTCATATAGCGATAGTTGTTACCACATAAAGGACGTTGTCTCAAATTGGTATGTTTGTTTGTTTTTTTGGAATTTCGTACAAAGCTACGCGAGGGCTATCTGCGCTAGCCGTCCCTAATTTAGCAGTGTCAGACTGGAGGGAAGGCAGCTAGTCATCACCACCCGCCGCCAACTCTTGGGCTACTCTTTTACCAACGAATAGTGGGATTGACCGTCACATTATAACGCCCCCACGGCTGGGAGGGCAAGCATGTTTAGCACAACTCGGGCGCGAATCCGCGACCTTCGGATTACGAGTCGCACGCCTTACGCGCTTGGCCATGCCAGGCCTAAATTGGTATGAATCAACTTTTATCAACAATTATTATGTCATGTTCACACTTCATGCACGCGCCTTGGGTAGTGTGAAAATAAAAAACACAGCGTTACCACCAACAGTCGTATTTTTTGGCAAACCAGTTTTTTCTAACAGCATGAAAAATAATCTCACCAACAAGAATTTTCTGATTTACACTAAATATTCTGTTGTTTGATTATCACCTTTCGACTTAACTCTCTGAAACAAATTGATATTTAATTAAAGGCCAGAACTCTTAAAAATATAAACATTCACAGTATCTGTAGTTACTTAATAGTACTGATAATGTTACAAAACAAAAGACAAATCAAATAAATATGTGTTAACTTATATGAAGGACACCTACTAGAACTTATTTTGTGGAAACAAAATGCGGTGCTTTACACATTGTGTACACTTCAATATGCACAATTCTATGCATTACTTTACTTAAGCAATTACTGCTGTCTAGTAATTAGGTTTATTAGTTTGAACAAACTTTAAAGACCAATATCTTACCCATTAAATATTATTAACCTCTGATGACAAAATACTTTTATGGATTACAACTTGAAAGTGATCCAGTAATTAATATGTCCAATCTGAAACCAAAATGTAACACTGAAACTAACAATGTGATTTAATACCTTTTAAAATTATTTATAAACTGCGAAAGCTGATAAGCAATTTAAAGTTTGTTAAGCAAAAAACAACAACAACAAATTCTTCTTGGTATAAAATATTGTTAACACTCGATTTTTATAATAATGAAACAGAGTTAATTTCTCAATTCAAACAATATGATAAATATTGTTAATGGCGTGATGATACTTTTACGTTTATGATCTGAAGTATCTCGTTCTGTGAATAATGACACTTGAGGAGGGAAGCACAGATGTCCCACCTGATAAAGACGGATTAATGTTCCATTGCAACACGTATCGTGTTTTCCTCAAAATAAATCACTTCTGATAAACCTTTTGTTTCCAATTTTTCTATTCTTAATAATGTGTGTTTACTTAATTTATTACCAGGATTCTTATGCTAAGCTAACAACATCAATTCAAGATTTTTTTTCTATATATGGACCTCAGTAGAGAACACTATTTTATTATCCGTCTCTTCTGAAGCGAACCTCCAAACATCTAACTGTGATTGAAATTTTATTTTAAACAATATTGGATTTCCTTAAATTCATAAGACTGGTACGAACAATCTAAATTAAATGTGATGCCCAATAGGATAGTTTATTTCGCAGGAAAAAAAAATATCCTTAGGAATGAAATTTTCTTTTTATTTCTGTATATTTATATAATTTTATATAATATTATGTTTATCTTTTCAAACTTCAGTTAACAGTTGGATTTCTTTCTTTCAGCATAACGTTTGACACTATCTAATATATTATTCTGTTTCTTTCCCCAATTATATGTCTCTAGCATAGAAGCTCATAAGATTCTGACCATGGACCCAAATCCAAACCATGTTATATCCCAAAACTATCTGGTTAAGCCATCTCCACTGGCTCTAAGTCCTGCTGCTGCCTATACTCTGGACCCTAGGGCTCTTTTTGTCTGTTTCAACAACTTCACATTTGAAGGTTTAAAAACCTCTGCTTCTCAAACACGTATAGGTTTATTTCATAAGAGAAGTAAGAAGTCAGAGAGCAGTAAATATTCTCCGTATTAGAAGAAGAGGTGCAGCCCGTGACACGTGTCACACGTTGTACGACAGACAGTGTTGATTGTGTCACTTTTGTTTTCTATTTCATAGGGGGAAGTCAAACGTAAGAGAGCAGTAAATATTCTCCATATTAGAAGAAGAGGTGCAGCTCGTGACACGTGTCACACGTTGTAAGACAGGCAATGTTGATTGTGTCACGTTTGTTTTCTAAGCCCAAGAATCTGATTGATGGTGATGTAAATGACACTTCTTGTGCTGGAACAGATAAGCAAGAGCTATTCGTGTAGACAGAAACCTACGTGACGCTCACACTGTACTAGAGGATATAGCAATACATTTTTACAGGTTTAGATTGAATGAACTGTAATAATAAGAAATTAGACATATTAATGATAAGTTGCATACATCAGTCTTTATAGTTTACTGAGATGTTTCTGTTTTTATGTTTTTTTTATGGTTTCTTATTTTCAATTCAACAGATTTACCGATGTTTTGTTTACTGATCTCGGTGCACGCTGTCATCCAATAGTTCTGTTACGTTGTGTAAACAAGAAGTCCATAAAATAAACTCTGGTATCTACCAAGTTAGCATTTCTTTACAATGCAGTAAGTTTAGATTAAAAACAAACTCCACTAATCATCGAGTAAATATTAATTGTTTTATGAAACAGAAAGTGTAGAAACTAAATTCTAGTATCCATCAAGTTAGCAGTTAGCACTGTTTCATAAAACAGTAAGTGTAGAAGATAAACTCTGTTAAGTTAGCATTAATTATTTTGTGAAACAAGAATTATGAGTAAGTAACTAGAGTCCAATCACTCAGTAAGTTTCTAACATTATGTTATTTAATTAATCAATATGAAACATTAATATTTAATTTAATCCGTATTATTTTGACCTTTGTTTTTATATCAATGGCTTACAGATGTTTACAGAGGTATGTAAAACTAAGACACATTTTTACACTGAGATCTCTTTGTTTCAATCATAACTTTAATTTTTGTGCTTCACAACATATTTAACAGTGTGCCTAAACTACACATAATGTTGCGTAAATGGCAAACTAAAGAGTTTACCAAACTTAAAGAGTAAAATCTGAGTGTTGTCTCTTTATGTGATGATATTTCTTTATTATAAGCTACCTTAAACTGAAACTTTTCTGGTAACAGAGTTTAACTTCGGTACATTAACGTTGATTAAACTTGCTCAAGAGTTTAGTAGTCAACCGACAACTTTATTTCCAAATACCCTCGTCATCATATAAGAGAAATTTAAAAAATATATATACTTGTAAAAAACGCGAAATAAAAATTGACCCATAACCCTTCCATAATGACATTAAATTAAAACGTACTGTTTCATGTGCTATGAAAATAATATCTTCTTTATCTTAAAAATGGTTCATACGGCTGTAGTCTCCTGGAATCCTTTTCGGTTATAATTTCGCGGCCCAAATGGTTAAGGTACTCAACTTTTAATCTGAAGGTCTTGGGTTCGAATCCAAATCACATCATACATGCTTCCCCTTTTCAACCGCTGGGCGTTATAATGTTACAGTCAGTCCCACTTTTCGTTGGCACATGTAAAAGAGTATCGCAAGAGTTGGTGGTAGGTGGTGATGACTGGCTGCCTTCCCTCTAGCCTTGCACTGCTAAATTAAAAACGGCAATTAAAATCCAAACAGAATACATTAGGTATCAAATACGTTGTGTCTCATTCTCCATATTATTATCTATAAATTATTTAATGGCATATGAACGAACTCTTTCGAAAATTAGACCAGTTGTCAAATTTGCACTAACAGGTATTTTTCAGTTATGAAGTTTTAATAAATATTCACAATTACTTTATTTACCACGTGAGTGACCATTTATTTAACGATCGATAGTCCGGCTTTATACCCACTTGATTTTGTTGATAACATTCTAGCCATACAATTTTATTTGTGTTTGATAACCACGTGGCTTTGAACACAGATCAACAGCCTTTAACACCTTAATAATTTTCGTTATTAGTATCCTAGATCAGGATTTAAATATTTTTTCGTGATATAATATCAATTGTGATGCAATCCATTGTTATTTAGGTGTTTAAAAATCCGAGCTATAAACCAAGTCTCAAAATTGCTTGGTCTGATGAAAAAATTGTGTTTCAACGTATTTCAAGTGCTTACTGCCATGCAATCTAAGTTTGCTCAGTGTTTCAACGTATTTCAAGTGCTTACTGCCATGCAATCTAAGTTTGCTCATCAAATGTCACCAGCTACTGAATAATGGTGCTATTAAAACGAGTAACCTTTTATTTATTAAAACTAGGACTGTGATGAAATAGTTTTAGTTTCTGAATATTTTAAGGAACAGCGTATAATGTATATTTTCCTTCGATTGTTTTGTTTTAAAAATAACAGATATTTTGTTTATTTGGAGCAGTAATATTCACGATTTCCTTTTCTAAAATTTTGCGAAACGACAAAAAATAATTTTTAAGAACAAGATTAAATTTTGAAAGATTTATTTATCTATTTTCCTCGTGTTTGGTCTGCCATTGGTTCCAGCGGTAAGCTTGAGAGCTTATAAAGCTAACCCTCGGAGTTCAAGTCTCCTCCTGGTGGAGAAAGTGCAGATAGTTACAACAAAATGCTCACTTAAGAACTATTTTATCACCTCTCAACATTGTTGTTTGACTGTTAACACAGCTGAAAATTCAAACATGTAAATTATTGCACCAGTGCGTTCTGGTGTAACTTTCACATTTTTCATAAAATAATGGTTACAATCTGTGATAAGAATGCATGCATATTTTTATTCCATGAGTTTAAACCTAGAAACATCAAAGATCTGTTTTTTTTTTAGAAACTTTACATAGGCTTGCATGTTATTAAAAACAAAGCTGCTCAATAGATCATTTGAGTTATTCCTTCATGAGTATCAAAACCAGGACTTTAACATTATAACCTATAGACCTGTTACTGATCAACCGGAAGTAAACTGCTGTTGTTCGTTGTGTTTTTATTTTAGTACATAACATCCCAAAGTTTTCTGTTTACTGTGGGGAATTGAATACCGTATTTGAACATAGGAAGTTTGTAAGCTTTTTATATGCAAAAAACGGCTCTTTTGGGCTCAGAAAACACTTCAAATAGAAGAGCGAACAAAGTTTCGACCTTCTTCGGTCATCTCAACTTGTTGAGAATTTTATATGCAAAAAAAACGGCTCTTTTGGGCTCAGAAAACACTTCAAATAGAAGAGCGAACAACGTTTCGACCTTCTTCGGTCATCGAAACGTTGTTCGCTCTTCTATTTGAAGTGTTTTCTGAGCCCAAAAGAGCCGTTTTTTTTCATATAAAATTCTCAACAAGTGGGTTTCTCGACATCACTGATTTTTGTAAGCTTACCGAAGACTTACGAGAGATCCCAGTTTAAGAACATGATCATCAAATTGCGTTTGAAATATTTATAAAAAAAAAAAAAATTCAGTCTGTCATCTAAAGGCCGGTGAATGTTAGTTTATCATTCATAAACCTACACTAAACTGGTACCAGCATGGGTTAATTTATCATTCATAAGCCAAGACTAAACTGGTACCGTCGTATGTTAGTTTATAATTCATAAGCATACACTAAACTGGTACCGGTGTATGTTAGTTTATCACTCATAAGCATACACTAAACTGGTACTAGCGTATGTTACTTTATGATTCATAAACCTACATTAAACTGCCACCGGTGTATATTAGTGTATCGCTTGTAATGACGGAATTATTCACAAACACCAATTTGCTTCTTCTACCTTGTTTTTTAATCTATAATTATAATTCTTAATTAGATGGCGTTGATTTCGACAGTTGTTTTTTAATTTTATCTCCTGGTTAAATGTTTTTTTACTCGTATCAGTGGCTATTCAAAAACACTTGTAAGATTCGATGTTTCTTATTTCGAAAAAAAAATTAGATCAAAGGGAAAATCCATATTAATCATAAAACATTCTTCTAGTTTATTAAATTTTAATAGCCAGTTAGGCTAACCTGAACAGCTTGGTGTTGAGTTTATGAGAAATTTAAAACACAGAAAATTTAAAAGCAGAGATTGGGAAACAGCCAATCATAAAAATTTGTTAAAACAAAGTTAAATCAAAGTTTATCAAGGATTAGCTCTAATCTTTAACTGGAAAACAAAACAAATAATGAATGTCTATTAAGTAAACAAATTGATCATTTCACTAACAATTATTTTGCGATTTCTAGCTTAAATATTCTCTGAATGCTATTTAATAGCTAGTAAGTAAGTGTTTTCATTTGAAAGTAACCAAATGATTTAATTTTACTGCGTATTTAGGGTTATTTTATCTGCGCCTTTAAGAATAAAACATTTGGAAAACTTCAAATACGAAGTTTTTCTGAAATAATTTCCTTTGAATATTCTTGAATTTGTAATGAAATCAAATCATTTATTCGTTGATTAATGTCACGTGTTACTGAATCATGCGCTCTCAGTAAAATGCACTATATTCTGTTACGTTTAATATCTTTATAGTGCAGGTTAAGAGTTGTTTGTAATTGTTTTTTTCTTTCTGGCAAGCCAACATCAAACTATTTAATAGTAAATATTTTTCTATAACTCCATTTTGAATATCTTCATTCTGAGTTGTTGGTTGTTTTTTTCAAGGTTTAGGAGACTTAATCTGATTTGTTACTTCTCTTCTGTTTTACAGCATTTATTTTTCATTTCACTTTGCAGTCGTTTGTTTTTACTTTCTATGCAACTTTATTGTTTGACTTTTATTCAATATCACACACGGAATCACGATGGCTTAATTGTCTCTAAAGGTCCACAGGTAATAAATGCTAAATGCCTTTTAAAATAGTGACACTGTAGTTTAAAACGGTTTGGACCTCAGTTTAAAATCAAAGAAAGTTCAACAATTTAAGCAATAATTCCGTATCTCTTCTTAATAAAATATTTGTCTTGGAATTGTGATTATTTTCTAAGTTTTAAATTTTCTATTTTGAAACACTGAGTCTTTTATTAAGTGTTTGAAGTAATTACGCGAGAATATTGTCACTCAGTTTCACACCAGGATAGGAATTAAGTGTGAATTATCATATTGCTCTTTTGTTTTTCATAGAATTTTATTTGAATGATGAAAGAGATGTGCACTTCCTTTCCTAATAAAACGAATTTATTATACATTCGACGTAGAATCTTCTTATTTTGCCGCCATTTTGAAATAGTATTTTTTATGTAGCTTCAAAAGAATTCTGGCGTGGTCGGTTTTTTATGTGTTTTCTTATCGTCAACCCGCGCTGTTCCTCAGTGACGGGTTTAATGTGTTTTTTTTTATATGTATATTAAAATAGCTAATTTCTCAGAAAAATATTTTTATATATATATTTACTGTCTCGAATTATCATGTGCCTGAGTGAACTAACAAAATACACAAAATTATTAGAGAGGTGCCATTCATGAACAAAAATCAGAGTAGTAATGAATTTTTTCAAATGTATTTAAACCGTAGCCGTTCACCAAAAATTGAGTTTTTCAAATGTCTCTAATACACCAGCATACACTTAACACTGAATTCAGTAAATTGTTTTATTTTATTAACTGGTGCCACTTAGTTTATTCTCAGCTGTTCACCGATTGTACAGTGAGTGATAAGTCTTCGGATTTACGGTGCTAAAATCCGAGGTTTGATTCTCCGAAGTGGACACAGAAGATGGCATATTGTGGCTTTGCTCTAAAACAAATAAATAAAAGTTAAGTTATAATTCCACTTTACTAAGTTCATTCCATATAGATAATTACGTTTTCGATGTGTATTGTTTGTTTTGAATTTTGCACAAAGCTACACGAGGGCTATCTGCGCTAGCCGTCCCTAATTTAGCAGTGTTTTGTTGTTGTTGTTTTTGAATTAAGCACAAAGCTACACAATGGGCTATCTGTGCTTTGCCCACCACGGGTATCGAAACCCGGATTTTAGCGTGTAAGTCCGCAGACATACCGCTGAGCCACTGGGGGGCAATTTAGCAGTGTAAGAAGACTAGAGGGAAAGCAGCTAGTCATCACTCCCACCGACAACTCTTGAGATACTCTTTTACCAAAGAATAGTGGGAATGATCGTCACATTATAACGTCCCAAAGAGCAAACATGTTTGGTGTGAGGGGGATTCGAACTCCCGACCTTCAGATTACGAGTCGAGTGCTTGAACAACTTGGCAATGTCGGGCCCTAATTGCTTAGATCAATCGATTGAAATTAAAGAAGAATGTATATTATAATATACTAGCAGGGGTACCCCTACCTTGGACGGATGGTATGTAAATTCATGATTAATAAATTATTGAACGGCAAAACACAAAATATGAAACTATTATTTTGCATGTATATCTTCATGGACTCAACAAATCTTAAGGCGAAATTTGTAATGGTAAAAAAAATGCCCCAAAACACTCATATATTCACACACTGCGAAACATTTACATGGACGTGTAATAGACAATAGTACTATTATATGTCTGTAGATGATGCTAGTGCATCAGATCTGCGTTAGACGTGTTCATGACGTCATATCTGGTTTGGTCTGTTTTGGATTTCGAGCAAAAGTTACACGAGGGCTACCTACGCTAGCCGTCCCTAATTGAGCAGCGTAAGACTAGAGGTAAGGCAACTAGTCGTCACCACCCACCGCAAACTGTTGGGCTACTCTTTTATCAACGAATAGTGGGATTGACCGTCACCTTATAATGCCCCCATGACTGAATGGGTAAGTATGTTTAGTGCGATAGGAATTCGATCCTGGAATCTTCAGATTACGAATCGAGCTTTAACGATCTGGTCATGCCGGACCCATCGTATCTCTACCGTAAAAATGAAGAAAAATATAGTTTTCTGTAATGGAAAACGGGACGAAACGGGAACATCGTGAACACTCTTGGAAATCTACATGTACAGAGATACAAATCTCGCGAAGTTGGGGTTGCACATTGTGTAATAACAAGCTTTTTCAGTATCACGCAAGCAAGAGTTTCAACATAGTATGTTTAGTAATATATCTGCTATATCCGGTGTAAATGAGGCTTAAGGGCCAACCAGGAATTTTTCAGACTGACTGTGGCTACAAAAAAACACAGAGGTGGCCAAGAATATATTTACAGTACTATGCAATTGTGTTAGGACAAGATATATTTTGTCATTCTTTCCTTCTTAAGGGGGTAATTCTTACGTTCCATCACATGGTGTAAATTTCAATGAGTCAGGGTGAGAATACTTATCATTTTTTAGAATTACCATATACTTGTATCAAGGACATGTCAAGATGGTTTTGCTTGAATGAGCATAATGATAAAATGAAAGTTCTAAAATAACTCTCCTGGTTCTCCGCGCAGTGTTTTAACTATATTAAAAGAAGTTAGTGTATGGTACCGGCATTTTCCAAAAAAAAATCAATTTGATATAATATCACTCCACAAATAAACCTTGATAAAAACACTGTTTAACATTACGTATTAAGTTTTTATGTTATGCCACGACCCAAAAAACGTAGATAATTGTCATCAAAACAAAGATTTTACATAAAAGCTGGGTGGGCTTTCAAACAAAATGCTGGATACTCGCAGTGCTCCCCAAGCATTGCCAACTACACCCATTATCATGAGACCAGGACAGGTTAATCTAAATTAGGAAAGAAAGAAGAAAAAACACCTAAACACAATTATAATAACATTTTTCGCTCATGCAGCTTTTGGGACAGAAAGGAGACTGCTACTGATCTCAAGATGAACAACCAGGTACGAAATGACATAAAAGTGTCCAGATCTACAGTACCAAGAAGACTTAATGAGAATGGAATATTTGGTCTGTAGCACTTAAGAAAAACCTCTATTTCGATCTCTAAACGTCCCAAAGAGAGGAAGGAAAGTTGAAAGATACTTATCTCAATGCACAACTTGTACCATGAGAGCACGGGAAGCAGCGTGTTTGGAGGTTTTTTTCTGCTGAGGAAATGGGAGATTTTTGCAAAATAAATGGAATAATCCACTAACGCAAGTACCATCAGATATTGACCTACAGGTTTGCGTATTATTGGGGAAAGCTTTACTACCAAAAGGAAAATCACCTCAAACATTCATTATACCTAAGCAGAAATTACTTAGTCAAGAAAGAAACTGGTGAAGTCATTTAAATTATGCAATGGCCCCCACAGAGTCCCGATCTTAACTCATTTGAGCTGGTCTGGGATATGATAGATCAAAAACTTGACAAATAAAAACTTACTCCTAAAGACAATTTATGGAAGTGTATTAGAGACATTTGGAGTAAAATTCCAAAATATATTTTGATTAAATATGTTACAACAATGCGTGGAAGACTGTCTGCAGTTATTAAACCAAAAGGAGACACAAAATATTAACTGTTTGCTGAACTCAAGCACTTCCACTGAGTTCCTGTTGTACTAAATATGAAGATTAGTAACATTTTGATGTTTAACCTGTGATTTACCTTACGTTGTTCTTTGAAAAGAGCCTTAAACAAATTCTGACTTTGTCTCAACACGTTTGCACAGTATTGCATGTTAGCAAAGTGCTTGAGAACAGCGTGAACTGGATTAAGTTGGTGAAGTGTAATTTTTCGTTAGTGTTATTTACATTAAACACAACACGACTGCGGTAAGAATAACAGAGAACCACAAGTGTTAAACCTCAGTTCACTTGATTTGAAACCCGCAATTTGCAGGAGTATAATAACATACACCAAAATAATGTATTCTTTAGTAATTGGTAACGAAATCCTCTTATGAGCTTCATCATGGCGTCGAGTTCCATTCAACTTTCTGCTTTGTTTTAAGCTGACAGAATGTTAAATACATACGTACTATACATTTTCAGAAAATATTAAAGTTTAAAATATATCTATTTTCTATTATGGCCACCATCTCGAATTTCAAAAATCTTCCATTGGCAACCAATTTATGTAAAAACCTTCACTTCTAAGGCATGTATAATGTTGAGTTAAACGGAGCTATCCACATTTTTTTAGTAGCCAGCTAATGTAAATATGGATCTCATAATGTAGTTGACATTTTGTATTTCAAGGCAGCCCCAACGTTTAGCTAAACCATATCACTTTCAATAATTTAACCAAAGGAACTCTGACCACTGTTCGTGGAACCAGTGTGAAAACATTTCAGTCAACATTACCTCTAAATATATTTGGTTCACTATAGCCGCATCTGACAGCATCCGAAGTTTCTCATACGTTAAATATACAGTTAAAACATTATTATAAATCTGTCAAATGACAAATATTCTTACAGCGCACACTATAGAGTAACTAAATAACTGTAGTCCTTTCCGTTGATGTTAGTAATGTACGATATTCACATATAAAGTTTCTCTTACGAGCACTCGTTGTGACAATTAAAAGAGTTCCATACATTTCAGACTGGTCTTCCTCTATTTACAGTTTTGCTGACACATCTTCTCACAGCCGTACTTAAGCAGCTCCAGATGGTATCTTCCGGCTTCTGGTGACAGTTATTATAATGCCAAAAATTTATCTTTAGATAAATAAAGATAAATAAACCTTTAGATAAAGGTTTATATTTCCTATCGCTTCTCAATGGGAAATGTTTTTTTTGGGGAACATTAATAGGTTACCGACACTGGATGTGATTGGTAGTTTTCTTTACGTGTTTTAGTAATAGTTTCAAGATAGAAGGAATTTCAACAAACCATCTCATTTTATTAATGAACTAATGCTTCCTGGATTGGAGAAAGTTCCTCAAACTACCTTCCTTTACTAATGGATTAACTCTTTCTGAACTGGAGAAATTCCACCAAATCATTTTCTGTTATTAATGGACTAATACTTACTTCCTGGACCAGAGGAATTCCATTAAACCTCTTTCCTTTACTAATGAACTAAGGTTTCATGTTTTGAAGGAATTTCATTAAACCATCTTTCTTTACTAATGGAATGATTTCTAATTGGAAATAAGATTTGAAAACATACGTATCCACCAGAAAAGAGTGAAATTGCAAATTCATGGAGCAACACTCACAGTTATACTTTTTACTCTTCTTCAAGATGACAGCATCTTTCTTGGTAGATTTACACTTTAATGGTCCGTCAATTCAATGGTTACTTTATATAAACCTTCACAGTTTGTGTACTTTAGCAGTTCTTTCTACAAGACTATGACTGAACCTTATCCCCTTCTTCCAATATGGTAAAATGTAAAGAAAACAAATTTTCAAAAAGGAAGTAAGTGTAGGAATGGCTAATATAAATTGTTAAACGCTCCCCAGTGGCACGGTGGTATATCCGTGCACTCACACCACTACGAACCAGGTTTCGATACCCATAACTATGTTGTGTAATTTTGTGCTTAATCACAAACAATCCTTAAATTTACGTCATTTTACTAAAGTATTTTCTATAGTTGTTTTCTTGCTGTTGTTTTTTTAATGTAGTGTTTCAGTCGACATAGAAAGGTTGAATTTATAATAAAATTATAATACGTTGTGCTTCCAACTATAATATTTACTGTTTATTTGCTGGTAATTCTTGTTTCACCCTGTAGTTAAGTTATGTAGAAAATTATCACAGTTTAATAAAAAAACTAACTCGAAGCGGTAACGATAACATCGTTTACATTAATTACAATTACGATTTTTTAAAAGTTCTGATAATATTTATAATAGTTATAAGAACGAATACTTAGTTTGAAACTATGTCATCTCAGTGAAACTGGTTGACATTATTGGTTTGGTTTTTGAGATACCATGTAATGAGAAGAAATAGAAGAAAGAAAAACGATACTCAGAACTTATGACTCACTCGTTAAATAAATATTGTTATGAAAACAAACGCTATACAGTACTGTAATGTTCTGATGAATTATTGAAAAGCTATTTAGTGTATCATTTTCATGAGGAATCATCTCCGTCATACCAAACACGCTTACCCTTTCAGCCCGTGACGGTCAATCCTATTATTCGTTGGTAAAAGAGTAGCCTAACAGTTGGCAGTAAGTGGTGATGACTGGCTGCCTCCCATCTAGTCTTACACTGTTAAATTAGGGACGGCTATCATTGATAGCCCTCGCGTAGCTTGGCGCGAAATTCAAAACAAAGAAATAACCGATGAACAATTCGAGCCATCTTTACTTAAGCAGTACCACCACCTGCCGGATATTAAGAATCAAACAATATAAGTAACTCAATTTAATAAGTCTTTCAGCTGACATTTCAGAGCCAAGGCTATTATTCTGCACATTCCAAGCAGAGTATTGTAGTGGATTGAATGTCTTATCAACATGGCAAATTAAACACTTGCTTCGATCACTAGATCATGGAGGCGGCAGAACATAACCTTCATATTTGATGCACTTCAAATTGTTTATATTTTAGCCACTACGTTCTCAAAACACCACCAGTTTAGCAAACGTGTCTTCTTAAGCTTCATCAGGTTTGCAGAGAATTATCTAACAAAAAATAAATATATGTGCATTTTATTATCTTCCGTAAAGTTGAATGTGGTCAATAATGGATACAGTTGATAGTCATCAAAACTAAATCACCATCATTTTGAAACATTACTAGTCTGATTTATTAAGTGTCGTAATCACGCTCACTTGGCTCCAAATATACAAGAATTACCATTAAAACCAAATTCATTTGTAGTTTAGAATTAAATATATTAGGTCTATTGGTTATTGACGGTGTTCGTGAAAAATCCAATATAGCTTCCACAATAGCGTTGTATTAGCTCAATTTTCCCCCTGAAAATGTTCTTCATCTCTCATCATGCTAAATACCATCTTTTTATCACATTGTGCATAATTGCTTCATAATATGTTCGTGTAGTAATGGCTGCATAATATGTCTGCCATAGAAACTTATTCACGTAATCTTTGTGACTCTGTACTGTATTGATATTTTCGAAAAGTTGCAACAAATTTTCCTACTAAATGTTTTTGTTGATAAATTAGTGATATTTTGTTAATGGTAGTAAATGAGAAACTTCTGACAAGCAGTGTATTTGAGTTGTGTTACTTTGCTGGTCATGGAAAGTATAACGTGCCTATCCATCTTGTAAGAGTGAAACATAAGTAAACTACCATAAAAATCAGCATTGGATACCGTTAAATCTAAGTGTATTTTGTTAATTTGTAATAAAATGACACAGAAGAAACAGACACAAAAAATTTAAATTCCTCCTTAACTACATCAACCTTTTTATCAGTGGCCAAATCAATAACATAGGATACTTTAATGAAATTATGTCCATATTAGGAGACCAACTCGTTGGATATTGTCCGTATGAGGAGACCAATTATCTGGGTATGTCCATATGAGGAGACCAACTTGCTGGGTATGTCCATATGAGGAGACCAACTTGCTGGGTATGTCCATATGAGGAGACCAACTCGCTGGTTTTTGTCCATATGAGGAGACAAACTCGCTGGTTATTGTCCATATGAGGAGACAAACTCGCTGGGTATTGTCCATATGAAAAAAACAACTCGTTGGGTATTGTCCCATTTTCTCTTATCCAAACACAAACATTCGGACAAAACATAACGAAGCTTTTTTACATATATGGCAAACAGGCCTTGATGATTTTGATGAAGCTTTATCCTGACTGTCTAAAGATTTTGAACTAGAGAAACTAGATTTGAAACTAGGTTTTTATAAGAATCCTCAATTTTAGTGAATTAAATGGATGCAATTTTTTGCTGAAATTGCAGGAATTTTTCTTTTTTATAAAACGTAGTTTTATGAGTTAAAGTGTAATCATCAGAAAGAGAAGCTTCTCCATGTAGTGTTTCAACATTCTTTTCATACGAATAGATTAAGAGGTCGTTACTTGAGCAGCATTTGAATTCTTCAATCAGACATAATTGTCTTAATTTGTCGAAACCGTTGCTAATATGCATAGAATTACACCATCGATCAAAATGAACCTCTTTTTTTCGTGGGGGAATTTCATATAAGTTTGAGTATCTTGTTTGCGATAATCTCCAAACTTTTGGAGATTAGCTTCTAGTACTATCTCTAATGTTTTGAGAATAGCTGTTTTAACCATATTATAAATGGTGCGTTCTCATAGAGACATAGCAGCATAAGCTTAGAGGGCTGTTCCAATCAAAACACTTTTTAATATTAACGACCATTTTTCTGTGAGTCTTTCCATGGTTTGGGCGTTTATTTTCATTAAATGCTGGTATTTTAGTATATCGATTGAGTTCAGAGTTATTATTTTGCTTTGGTCGATCAAAACTCAGTCTAATTTATATTCCTTTCAAATTACAAACTCCTTTTTAGGCTTAATGCTGTTACTTAGTTATATTTGGTGGAGTCAAAATAGGTATTTGTAGTTTAAGTAAATAATGTTTACAGTGCCCCCGCTTTGTTTCTTCACTTTTTTACCATTCCTATTTGCAGATTTTATAATTCCCAATTTTTATCTCGTTTGCTGGCATACTTGTTGTTCAGCTACGAGCAAAGATTCACTTGAAATGGTAACTAACTTTATAGTGATAATAAATATAGCCGTAGGCTAGCTGATATGCTCATGATGATTTACTGTAGCTATTGACTATTTGATCGTATTAGTTCGAGTTATCAAATTTTAAGCTGCAGATGAAGTATTGTTTGAGAATATAAGGAGCATTTATAGTTTCTATTTAATTAAATTCGCTACATATAATGTTTTGCAATGGGAAAATAAACGCCAATACTAAAGACACAGCCACTTCTAAGCGCGAATAAAATTTTACCAGTAGAAAAGCAGCTTTTCAACTAAAAGCATTGCTTTGAGTAAGTCTTCGTGTCTTTTTAATTGATTATTTTACGAACGTGTGTAATAAAATTTAGTAATACGTACTAATTTTTATCCTTTCACTTCCTACATAATGTAGGGAAGGACTGACCCCCTAAAAACCCGATTGTATATATATATATATAGTGTACAAAGCGTATTACACAGTCATGTAACGTTTATTTATTATTGAGTGGTAATTTCTGTTTCACCCTATATTTAAGCTTTGAAAACATAGATACTTGTAAAATACTAACTTTAAGTAGCAATGACAACTTTGTTTTCACTAAAATTAAGTGGTTATAAACTTAGGTAAAATACAGAAAAAAACAAATCGATTTTTCAATACCACTACAACCTTCTCAGTAGCTTATTTAGTTTTTACAAGAGGTTTTGTAGCAATATACCAAGTCGTTCTTTTCTAGGCTAGCATGATAATAATAATAATAATAATAATTACAATCGGGTTGTTTTGTGTGGATCTACTTTCCCTTATAAGTCTAATGTGCGTGGTTTTGTATTTTTTTTATTTGCCTTAGTAGTCAATGTTAAAGGGTTTAATGTGTTGTTTGAGCTAAATCTCTACTGTTGAAGGAACCTTGAGAGTTTTGTACCATCTCACTATCAATGTCCGTGACTGTGTCTATACATGTCTGCTTCTGTATTTATACGTATCTCTTATTTATCCACGATATTTCTCGGGCATTTTATATACCTACAAACTCGTGAATAAATCTCACTTATTTGTAGTATTAAGTACGTAACAGGTTTTCATATTCAATATTCAATTAGGTAGTGTTGTTATCTCAATGATTAATTTACAACTCTCAAATTTCAGTTTGACATATAAACTCTGTTGTTGTCACAATACAATACTTTTCTGAACATATTTCAACTGGAAGTAAATT
Source organism: Carcinoscorpius rotundicauda (assembly GCA_011833715.1). NCBI lineage: Eukaryota > Metazoa > Arthropoda > Merostomata > Xiphosura > Limulidae > Carcinoscorpius > Carcinoscorpius rotundicauda. Next base: position 15,095,530 of record CM022392.1, on the reverse strand, counting down.
CTCCTCATTGTGTAGTTGTTGAATGTTTCTCATCCACGTTATGATCCTAAAAGAATACATAATATTTAAATTCTTATCATCTTCAAATATCTAATCAGGAACTGTTTATAATAAATTTGAGCTCTAAAGCTATTAAAATAGTGGTTTCGTAAAGTTGGGAATATTCAATGTTATGATTTGACCGGTATGTTGGATGGAATTCAAAATTTGTTGACTGGGGCTCTAAAAGGATCTCAACAAGTTGAATGGTCTATCCTCACTCGTGTTTCATAACCTTTTCAAAACTTGTAGAGGACGACTGTGGCGACACCCCTTGTCAAAGTTCGTAACCTCTTTAGTTTGAAGTCGCTTGTTTACATTATTGCGTTTAATCTTTCATATTTTCTAACACTTTCACCGCTTATTTTCTTTGTTTGTTAATGATACCTCTATTTAGAACAACGTTGCTTAAATTGTACGACCAAAATGTACTGTGCGAGTATTCCAAAGTACTTTTAACAGTCCTGAACTTACGCTATTCAGACATATAGGTTTGAAAACAACGATTCACAAAAAACTTCGTATAAGATTAATATTTCTAGTTAAGCATCTGTACCAAACATTTTGACGCTTTAAGCCATATTCTAAATTTCCCAGTGATTCCTGCATTGGAAAGAGAACAGTAAAGTAACACACACATACACTTAATGATGTTCATTGGAGCTGTTATGCCTTAGTGATATATATTTTTGCACTTGTAACAGCTTTCACTCACAATATTCTTACACAAACGTAAATCTCATATTACGTGACTGCATAACAGTTACCTTTTAGTCACATACAAAACAACATTCAGGAACACTATTCTGGGTGGTGAAGACTAAATACACAATTAACTTGTTTTTTTATTTAATTAAATTCTCACAAAACTAATCTAGGGCTATCAGCGCTAGTCGTTTCTCATTTAGAAAAAAAAACAAACTATAAAGAAGGCAGCTAGTCAACACAGACTTCACTGCCAGCTCTTAGGTTACTTTCTTACCAACGAACATTGGTATTGACCGTGACGTTATAACGCCCACACGGCTAAAAGGGCAAGTATTTTTCGATAAAAGGATTAAATCATCAAACTCGCAGATTGCGAGTTGAGTGCCCTGACCACCAGCCCATGCCAGTAAAAAAGTAAACAAAAAAAACATTATGAGACTTAAGGTAGACGTTTTCTTGTTTAGCTTAAATGAAAATTCTAAGAATTGGGCCTAACCTTTATTAACAGCCAGTTTTAACTTGCACAACAAACAAGGCTTAACGATTCCAGTGTAATACTTCAAACAAAAATATATTATACTGTTTGTAATGTATTTCGGACCACTTGCTACTGATAATAAATAAATGAAAGAGTTGTGAAGAAAAAATAGTAATCTATAATGAAGAATCTTTGGGAGATTTTGAGATAAGAAATACGATTACTTTAAAATTTTTCTGTAAAAAACTGCTTTCAGGTGGATGTTAAAACAGTTCTGGTGTTAATGTAAAAAATGATATTTTTAATGAAAAGTTGCTGTTTATTTCAAAAGTAAAGACAAACATTAAAACTGTTATAAATGAAATAAAAGTTGTTACAGTGGGTTAACTGTAAGTTTACAGACTTACAATTTGGACTTTATTTTTATTGTTGTTTTGATTTTACATTTAACATATATGAATAAGTAATAATGAGTAATTTTTATTAATTATTTTTTAATATTTCGTGATGACTTAAATAGCTTTGCTTGTTGTTAAGCACAAAACTACGCAACGTGTTGCGCCAACCACGGTAATCGAAACCTTGATTTTTAGAGTTATAAGCCATTAGAGTTACAACTAGGGGCAACTTAACTTACTAGCCTGCAAGATACTTGTAACTACAAAATTCTAGCCACCACTTACTTGATTGTACATCTAAGTTTTCGTTTGTTTGTTCGAAATTAAGCAGACAACAGCATAATTAGTTATTTCTTCTCTTCCGACCACGGGTTTCGAAAACCGTTTTCTAGTGTTATAAGTCCGCAAACATATCGCTGTGACACTGTCTTTGTGAAAAAGACAATAACGCTTTTTACCTGAAGATGACCTTAAGAAGGTTGTTTTGTACCTTATATTAATTAAAGATTTAATACCCATATCAGCTGTGTTTAGAATAGATTTCAACAAAACAAATCAACCAATCATTTTAAATCACAATGCATACTGAATTATAAATGTTTTTACATTTTATTAAGAGTTTGTTTAGAATGCAGACGCAGAATTCGATAGGAAGCGCGATGTTTTCTATTATTATAAGTGAAGAAACTTTTGTACACAATTAGTTGAAGATCTCCAGACCCAACGTATTTTCTCCTTCTAAAATAATTAATAATTGGGAAAAAGACCGATCTATGTAAGCCTATTTTAGTTCATTTAAATTCACTCATTCATTCTCAACATCAAATCTACCCACTGATCATTGTAGACAAATACCATATCCAGTGGGAGAATGAAAACAAGATTCGTCGCCAGGAGGGAAACACAGCACACACTGTAGCCATCATACGCTCGGGTTAGTTTTCACATGCGCTAGCTTTGTCATTAGTTTGCACATGAAAATTCTTCTAAATGAAATCAGTCAGCTTCGTATGGAATCTTGACTTTCCTATAAGCCTATTACCTGGTTTATAAATAAACCTTCAGCCAATCTCTCTTGATTTGGTTTGTCAGAAATTTCTCGTTTCCTCTCACACTCTTTTCAGATTATACCTTCGTTACTTATTTTCATCGATTCTTCTCTTCTACAAACCTAAAGGTGGGTTGAACACTTTCATAACACGTTAAGATTGGTACCCTCTCAACTAAATTTCTGTATCTTGCTTCTCCACTGACTTTTCACACCATCGAGTTTCTGTAGTTTACGTCGCAGCTGATTTTTCACTACCTTACTATCAAGATTATGTAGTTTACGTTTTTTCACATCCTCGCTACCAAGATTCTGTAGCTTACGTCTCTACTGTTTTCACACCCTCACTACCAAGATTTTGTAGTTTACGTCTCTTCTATTTTGCTCTCTTACTACCAAGATTCTAAAACTTACGTCTCAACTGTTTTCACACCCTTACTATCAATTACACCCTTACGTCTCAACTGTTTTGACAACCTCACTACCAAGATTCTGTAGCTTACGTCTCAACTGTGTTGACAACCTCACTACCAAGGTTCTGTAGCTTACGTCTCAACTGTTTTCACACCTCACTACCAAGATGCTGAGATTTAAGTCTCAACTGTTTTGACAACCTCACTACCAAGGTTCTGTAGCTTACGTCTCAACTGTTTTCACACCTCACTACCAAGATGCTGAGATTTAAGTCTCAACTGTTTTGACAACCTCACTACCAAGATTCTGTAGCTTACGTCTCAACTGTTTTCACAATCCTTTTTACTAAAGTGTTGCTGTTTGTCTCAAATGATTTTCAGAAAACTCAAACAGATAGTAGTTGCCTATAACGTGTTTAGGAATTTTTACATTTCTCAAAATCTTAATGGACTGCAACTTTATAAACTCCAGTTGCTAATACTTACAATGAAGATGAAATATTAAATAAAAAACGAGTTTTAGATCCAGTTATTGCTTAAATATCCTGTAGTTTTCATATTGCTCAGGAGAAGAATGCTTGATCCAGGTTAGGAGTAACACTTAGTTTCAATGTAAGTGCATCCCAGTGGCTCAGCGGTATGTCTGCGGACTTACATGCTAAAATCCGGGTTTCGATACCCGTGGTGGGCAGAGCACAAATAGCCCATTGTGTATCTTTGTGCTTAATTCAAAAACAACAACAACTTCAATGTAAGTAAATAAAGATGAACGTATTAAAGCTCATTTAGTCACTTTACTTATCATGGTAGAAACATTGTAAATAAATTAAAGTTCAGTACAACTGATATATTTTCAAAGTATTTTCCGTAAATAGCATTCCAAAACCTGCAATGTTTTTCATAGTAAAAATAATAGCATATATTTCTAAAATACGTCTCATTACACACTATGTTAATATACAGAAGGTTTTATCTTTCCTAAAAATAAAAACTGGTTTTAGATATCTCAATTTTCTTTTTTACATACACAGCATAACCTGTTTAAGGTGGAATCGCACGGGACCGAGTACAATTTCCGGTTTAAACATGTTTTCCAGCTCAGTCATAGTGAACATGCTTTCCTTAACGTGTGTTTTTCTCATAGCAAAGCCACATCAGACTATCTGCTCAGCCCACCGAGGGGAATCGAACCCCTGATTTTAGCGTTGTAAATCCGGAGACATACCGTTGTACTGGCGGGGGGCAGAAAATGGGCTATCTGTGCTCTGCCCACCACGGGTATCTAAACCCGGTTTTTAGTGTTTAAGTCCGCAGACATACCACTGTGCCACTGGGGGGCTGCTTTCTTTAATTATATGCACCTTCTTAGCAGAACGTTATACTTGCTTGATTCAAGTGAAGTATGACGTTTGTGAATATAGTTATTATACCGTTTATGCCATATTTATTAGAGTAATAACACAAATAGTTATTCAAAATATGCGTAAGTACACAAAATCTTAATAAAATGTATTTAAAGAAAGTGTCCAACTTCAACAGTTACGTTGTTTTTTTTTTAATGGGCTTTCTCATGGGGTTAAAAGAGAACGCCAATTTTACGGCCTTTTCATGAAGTTCATTTTCCCATTTCATTTTTTCATACAATTTGACAGAGTTAATATAACTTAATACTGGCGATGAAGTAGGAATTTCTATTTCCTCACTATCTTTTCCATTTTGTTCATCTTCTGAATCTCTCACACTGTTACCATCTTGAGATTCTATTATAGATTTCAAATCAGTTTCTGTTAAAATATTCTAATCAACGTTCACAAAACTTTCCACATTCACAGAATCATCTGCACCAGTTTTTCAATCAGAGTTTGAATTTCACTAGAGTCTTCATAACAACAACTTTTCCACAATCTCCCCCATTATCAAGAATAAATCCACAGTTTCGAATGCACTTTATTACGCATTTATCTTTTACACATTTGATTGAATGACTTAAAAATGTAATTGCATCTAAGACGTCAATTTTTTATGGTAATTTTAGATGCTCTCTTACAGTCGTCCATGTTTGTAATAATATGCTGAAGCATCAATTTTCTGTATTTTAATTTTATACACTGTATAATTCCATTATCTGGTGGCTGTAGAAGTGATGTTGTACATGGCAGTAGAAAGACTAAACGAACATTTGAAAGTTTAACTTTTGGCTGACAAGTTGTATTATCTATGAAAAGTAGAATATTCATATTTTCTTGTTCCATTCTTTTGTTTAATTTAAATGCAAAAATAATAACGGCAGAAATAAAGAACAGAATATGTTTAATCAAGACTTACTGTAACAAAATGTCCGAGTGTTTATTAATATTTAAAGAAATTATTAATTTAACTAGAATTTATCAATACGTAAAGAAATTATTAATTAAATAAAAAATTGATATTTAAATTAAAATATTTTTTTTCTGCCTTACTTAGGTTGTAATCCTACTTGTTGATAGATGATATAGGTGAAAGTTTTCTGTCTGTGTTACTCAGGTTCCGCCATACAGAGGGCGTTTTATAAGAGTTGTTGTTTTGTTGTTTTGAATTAAGCACAAAGCTACACAATGGGCTATCTGTGCTCTGCCCACCACGGGTATCGAAACCCGGATTTTAGCGTGTAAGTCCGCAGACTTACCGCTGAGTCACTGGGGGACTTTTATAAGAGAAATATTAAGATAATGATGCAAAATTTTGATATTTCCAGCTTGTACAGGTTTTCGCCCTATAACAGTTTCATTTAATTATCCTAGAATGTATGTGTGTAGTATTATTGCCCATTGCTCTATAGCAGTTTCAAACTTAGACACGTTTTACTGTATTTTAAAGACATACATGTTTGTGTAATTTTTCGGACCTGAACAAAATGTTTGAATCCGAATCACTTTTTATCTCTAGACAACCTACCCTTGTGTTGGAGTGTCTCAACGTGGTCAAATAGAATCAGTGGCCAATGGTCAAGAGAAAAAAATCACCCCCAGTTATATGGCTGTAAGCGTGCATCAAAACAATAAATAAATACAAACCTATATAATACAGTATATTGTGAATATAAGTCTGTTTGTTTTTCAGATTTTCGAGCAAATCTACACAATGGCTATACATGCATAGCTGTCCCTAGTTTGGAATGGAGAGTGTTATGTATTACAATTTCAAATAACCTGAAACTGAATTAATGGTAATTTAAATTCAGAAGTTAATTAAATGTCGAAATGTGTCAAATTTACGATATTAGCCAAAAAATTATACACATATATTTTTTCTTAAGACATATTTTCATACGAAAGCATAATTCAATTTATAATAACGGTTATAACAAATAATGATTTATATACAAAAGTTTTAAAAATTTAGAAATAATATTGAGTCTTATATCCGATCTGAAACTTCCGGGATATCTTTTCGATGGTTCACAACAATCAAATTAATTCTGAGTTGATATTGGTGCAATTTACTGAGCATGGAGCTAGCTAGCTCTTTGCTGATCAAGCGTGATTTTTCATAGTTGAAGCTATTAATGTTTTCGTAAAAATGCCAACGTCTAATGTTTGTCCATTGAAGTTAAACGGTTTTTAATGTTTGAAATCTATAAACCGTCCTGGCCACTATCTAAAGTTCCTCTTGATCGTAGTTATAGATTCAGACGTTTATAGTATACATACTATAATAAACCAATAATATATAATGTCTCCTGGCACTTTGTGTTTGTCACGTGTATAGGCGTGAGAGAATAGTTTCTAGACATTTCAGCTCAAGCAACAATACTGGTATTTGAGTATATATATATACACAATTGATTCTTACACTCGAGAATATTTTAAAAATTTGGAAGAAAATTTAACACTATAATTTACGTGTATTTCTAAATTTAACTGGAAAAAACATTATATTAAACTAAACATATAATAGTAAGTCTGCTACAGTAGATATAAGAGAGGACAGCTAGTTAACACTTCCAGAACTTTAGGTAATATAATTTGACCGAATATGGAACTCACTTTTATTGTGCACCCACAATCCTAAAGTTTCGGATCAAGGAACCATGAACCATCAGATTCATAGATCGGACACTAACTTCTAAGAGAGATAAAGTTTGATTTGTTTTAAATTTCGCGTAAAGTTAAAAGAGGGCTATCTGCGCTAGCCGTCCTTAATTTTGCAGTGCAAGACTAGAGAGAAGGCAGCTAATCACCATCACCCACCGCCAACTCCTAAGCTACTCTTTCAACAATGAATAGTTGGATTGACCCTAATTTTCAACGCCCCTACGATTAAAAAGACAAACATGTTTGGGGGGAATGGAGATTCAAATCACTTCACTCTTTAATTACGTGTCGCGCGTCTTAACCACTTAGCCACATATGACCCGATAAGAAACACGTAACTTCGGTATAAGAACGGTCTACAATAACCTGTAGTTATACAATATGTAATGTCCTAAAAAAAATTGAGATTTATCAACAAAGAACTTATTGATACATGAACTGGAAAAGTTAAATATACACAGAAAAATTTTAAAAAATGGAATAATAACTATACATGTTAAATAAAATCTATAATAAAGATATTTTTTTCAGTTCAGTAATAGAAGTTAAGTCGTTATTAATAAAATAATATAGATCCTCGAGTTTCCAATAGTACTTATTGGCGAGTACCGAGAAATCCATCTCAATTAAGATAAATCCAGCGATTCAAGCATTTCACCTACATTTAAACTGATGTAATAAAAAATCTTCACCTATATCCATTGCAAGCTGTGGTCCGGAGTGAATTATCGAATATGTTAAGTAAACGATGGAAATTTCTCTAGTTATATTTATCCAGAAATTGTGAAAGAAAGGAAAGAAAAAAACGTATGTGATACTCAGAACAATAATGTGGCTTGTATTTCTGTACAAATCTCAATAACCGCTCTCAACATGGTACAGGTTTCTTAACCAATAAAAAAGGAAGAATTATAGGTACATTTATAAGAGTTGTACGTCCTCTCTATGATTTGATTGAAATGAATCGTATTCGTGTTTGTTCGTTTGTATGTGAAGATGTTATGTTTACAGATACGTAACTTACAGTTGTCATAGTACAAATATAATTTATGTTTTACTTTTCTACAAGTTCATGTTAAAAAATAAATTTCTACGTTTATACTGTCTTTCGTATACATGTGCTGAGTACTCAGGTCTACCAAACAGCAATATGTTTTTTACTTCAATGACAAATTTTACTCCATTAGAAACAACTTTCTTTCAGTTAGCCTACGTTTAAAGTACAGGATGGTTATAATGTGATACTTGTATGTAAAATGATGTAGAGGTCTGACTGTGTAACATGTAGGAGACATATATATGTTTTTATGAAGGCTCATGAGGATTGCTCTCTTCTTGTTACTCAGAGTTACACTAGGAGCGCCACTATAGTAACTACTCAATGTTATCACCACCATTTTTATTACAGTATTCATTGAAATAATTATATTGGATACTGCTGCACATAATGGTTCGTCATAAACCTACCGAACCCTGTTCTAATGGCATTCTTTAGTTGATGAGTGGTTGCTAGGTTACCTCGCCAAACCCACGTTTTCAGAAAGCTTTTCAACCAGAAATCAGCAGGGTGAGTGAAAGTCGTGAAAAACGTAATGCACTGGCGTGACGGAGGTGGAGAAGAACAGGCTTTTAGCTGTCATTTCCCAGTAATTCCTTCTGGATAAATGCAATATATTTTTCCCACTTACTACACAATGTTCCAAATGCCCGTAATGGATACTGACACTGTATAACCTTTCTGTACATTTACACGAACTGTTCTAGGAGAAAGTATTGTTTGTTAGTCACTAACGTCCTTAACAAACTCCCAATGGAGTTTAAAACATCTTTTTGTTCAGAGTTTCTTCACTAAGTTGAGAAGTTTCTCGAAAGCGAACTGAAAGACACTGAACAGACTTAACTTGTAGCTGTTTTTGGTTTAGAAAGAAAGAAATATTTTCGGAAAAATACATGAATTCATAAGTGTAACTCTTAATAGACAGATAAACAAGTACTATTTATAAATAACGTGAAATGCTTTCCTTGGGTATACGAATAAATAATTTTAAATACATAGAAATATATTGGATTTAGAATTTGAAAATGTTGGTTGTGTAATTTCTGCATAATTGTACTTTTACATTTGGCTTGCAAGATTAATGCAAGTTTGTACCTAGGTGTTCTAACCAAGAGAATTATTTCAATGAATTCTCCAGTAAAAACAGGAATAATGTGACGTAAGACCAAACTGAGAAGAAAATCGTTTTAGAGTACCGTGGGATTAGAATACTAATTCGTAGTTAAAACCTAAATTACTTTTAAAAACGTTTAGATTCGCAAATGCATAATTTATTCGGTTCTTTCTTTTATTAGTATTTCATAATTATAGTAAAGTTAGTTAGTTATCACCATTAGATTCCATCTAGGAACATAGGAACGCAATCGCTTGCGGATTCTTCAACAAGTATTTAAGTGAGTAGATTGATAGCCCACTGTACCAAGCAGTCCCTAATTTAGCAGTGTAAGACTAGAGGGAAGGCAGCTAGTCATCACCACCCACCGCCAACTCTTGGGCTACTCTTTTACCAACAAATAGTCGGATTGACCATCACATATAACGCCACCATGGCTGGGAGGGCGAGCATGTTGAGCGCGACGCGGGCGCGAACCCGCGTATTACGAGTCGCACGCCTTACGCGCTTGGCCATGCCAAGCCTAATTATAGTAAAACAAGTAAATATATTTGCCAAAACAAGTAAATATATTTGCCCTATTTTTTCACTATTCACCAGAGGGGAGGCGGCCCGTGAGTAACATCATACCACCCACAATCCACACTAAGGGACTGACTACTTAATAGAGAGAAATATTTATTTATCTCTTCATTCAATGCAATCTATTCATTACAGATCAAAATCAAGCTGGACTGCTACAACGTAGAACTTCTGTTATAACAGGAAATAAGCACATGTGTAAACTAAGGTTTATTATACAAAATGCACTATTTCAACTAAAGACTTATGGATGTTAAAATAATGTTACTTCATTCTATATTCAGTTTTGAATATCTGTATTTTTTAAACAAGTCATTTTCTCTCTCACGAAAATAAAGACCAGTGTTAAAACACGAAGTGTTGAAAAAGGTATAAATAATTTTGCTGGACCAAAATGAATTACTTTATAAGTTTAATTGTAATAAGTTCAGAGGGTCTTATTAAATGATTCCTTTATAACAAATTTCAAAGTGATCAAGCTTTATTTTTAGGTGTCAGACAGCAGTTATAAAAGTGAAAGGACATGGAGAACTTATGATGTCACTATGTCCCCCCAGTGGCTCGACGATAAGACAGAAGACCTATCATATTAAAAATCAGGTATCGATACCCAGAGTGAGTACATATCACATAGCCCATTTTAAAACTTTTGTTGTTGTTGTTGTTTTGAATTTAGCACAAAGCTACACAATGGGCTATCTGTGTTCTGCCCACCACGGGTATCGATACCCAGAGTGGGTACATATCACATAGCCCATTTTAAAACTACGTGATTAACAATAAAACAAACTGACGAACAGTTTACCATCTAGTGATGATATATATCTTTGTATCAACAAAATTATCGAATTCTCTTATACACTCTGTGTGGTATGTGTGAATGTCATGCAACAGCGTTCGTAGCAGCTGTAAATCTAAGAGAACTAGTGTTAATAGCTAAGGAAGCGATTATATTCATACGTAGTTGATGTGATATATGAAATATATTCTTTTTTTTTGTTTAGGGCGTTTTCGTTTCGTGATGTTTTCCGTCTGATTTACTGAAAATTGTCAATAATCAACATTATTAGTTAGAAATACAATGTCAATTTCAACCTTTTGCCTACTGGAGTAGGTGAATAAGGCGTGGGTGAGAAAAGGTCTCTTTCATAATGTGTAGACCATTATGAAAGACAGCAAGAAATCAATGGTTTATTAATAGCCTGTGATATACTTTTAACATTCTGTGTATCATTACACATAAAGTTTAATCGCAAAATGAAGACGTTAATCTGAATTTCACGAAGTTCAGGGGGTGTCGATAAAAGAAGCGACCCTTGGATTTAAAATGTAAGATGGCCAGCCTTTCTGGCACCGGCATGGACAAGCGTGTTAAGACATGTTATTCGTAATCTGAGAGTCGCGGGTTCGCATCCCCGTCGCGCTAAAATACTTGCATTTTCAACCGTGGGGGCGTTGTAATGTACGTTCAATCCCACTATTCATTGTTAAACGAGTGGCCCAAGATTTGGCGGTGGGTGGTGATGACTAACTGTCTTCCCTCTAGTCTTAAACTGCTAAACTAGGGACGGCTAGTACAGAAAGCCCTCATGTAGCTTTGTGCAAAATTCCAAAAACAAACAAACCAGCTTTTCTGATACTTTTATTTTGTTTGCACTCACCACAATCATAACTTCATTTATAAACAGCCATTAGGATAACATTTCAACTGTTTAATTGCTATTGGATATTTTGTAAGCCATCTGAGTGCTTCAGCGGGAGTAATTGTATTATTTTTCCAACAGTTGCCCAACGTTGTCCAGATGCGAGCTGTTCATAGTTTTGTAATGATAGAATAGACGGAAGGCAGCTCGTCACCAGCAATCACTGCCAAGTCTTGAAATGCTCCTGCCTCGACGAATAACAGGATTTGACTGTCACTCTTATAAATCATCCAAATATTATAAAGATTCGAGAATTTAATGCTCCACGCGATTTTACCCCGAAAATAATTATTCCTGTTCTTGTAAACGTAAGCCTGAAGATCCAAGCTGTTATGTATTGTACTAGTTTTAAATTTGAATATTAAAAAAGTAGATAATTCATTAAAGTGACAACTGCTTCACAGAAAACCAACTTAAAATGCTTATGGTTTTACCTGACACTCCACATTCACATGGATTGGACATGGCCTATTAGTTAGTACACTCATACTGTGGATCCTAAAATTAATGGTTCGTGGCACATTGCCCCCAAAACGCGTCCCATACATTTATTACAGCCTTGTATTTTCAATTTTTTTCCGGTTATGTAACATTAATACTACACAAGATATAACAATGAATACTTCTTTGTTTGTAAGTGGTTTTTAGCGTAAAAACATAAACAATAAACTATCTGTGCTGTAACAAACGCGATAACCAAACCTCGAATTTTAGAGTTATAAGTCCCCGGACTTACGTTAAGTCACGGGGGAGATGAACTACTTAATATTATATCAATACGGTAACGATTGAAACAGAAAAATATACAGTGTACGCCATTTTGGCCCGGCATAGCCAAGAGCGTAAGGCGTGCGACTCGTAATCCGAGGGTCGCGGGTTCGCGCCCGCGTCGCGCTAAACATGCTCGCCCTCCCAGCCGTGGGGGCGTATAATGTGACGGTCAATCCCACTATTCGTTGGTAAAAGAGTAGCCCAAGAGTTGGCGGTGGGTGGTGATGACTAGCTGCCTTCCCTCTAGTCTTACACTGCTAAATTAGGGACGGCTAGCACAGATAGCCCTCGAGTAGCTTTGTGCGAAATTCCAAAACAAACAAACAAGTACGCCATTTTGTAAAAGGCGTTGTCCCGATATTTTAAAAGTTGTGGAAATAAGAGTATTTTTCCCCATCAAATTATGTGATAATTTCAAATAATCAACACCCACCTTCAACACTTGGTCTACTCTTTTACAATCAAATATTGGTATTGACCGTCACATTACAACGTTATATGATTATGAAACGAAACGATCTCTACAAAGTTTTTTATAACTTCAGAAATAGAGATGCGTGAAGCCAACTTGATATATTATGACGTCAATTCGTTTCGATTATTTGTCAATCGATTATTTACTTCTCTCTAACACATCCATCCTTAAACTTTCTCTACCTTTGCCGCAAAATGAACCTGCTCACCATTTGCGTCATCATTCGACGTATACGACGTTCGCTTCAGAGATGTGCGTAGGTCAGTATAGATTGTTCTTCACTGCGAAAGAGGTGCGTTCGCCGGAGAAGTTTAATTTACAGAAACTAATTGTTTGGTGAGTATATTTGCTTAATAAATACATTGGACATTCACTTTATACGAGTACTGCTAAACCACCTTCACTTTGTTTAGTTCATAAAATCCCATTTAACTGTTAGAAATATCCGATAGAAGCATTAAATAAGACAGCCATATGCGTGAAATATAATGTTTGGTGTTTAAGTAAGTTACCCTTTCTTCCCCACAGTGGGTCCTTGTTTATAAAATGTCTCTACAGATACTGAGACAGGTATAAATAAACTGCACATCCCTTTATTAATAATGGAACATCAGTGTATTTTACAACATACTATCATTATTGCGCACATTTTTGTTTTGGAAAAGTGAACATTTTTCCTTAAACATAACACAGCCAGTGCTAAATATTGTTACTTTTTACAACGAAAATTGATTAGCAGTTCTTCGCTTTGCGATGTTTTTATTTATCTTCGTAATTCTCATCTGTTTGTTCAAATGTCTGAACGAAATTTAAAGCACTACGTGAACCTTTACTGACCTATCTGTGACAGAACAAAGTTAAATTATTCTGTAAACATTATTAAAAATAGGGTTATTTTCTTCTTATTGGGCCCGGTATGGCCAAGCGTGTTAAGGCGTTCGACTCGTAATCCGAGGGTCGCGGGTTTGAATCCCGGTCGCACCAAAATGCTTGCCCTCTCATCCGTGGGAGCGTTATAATATTACAGTCACTCCCACTATTCGTTGGTAAAAGAGTAGCCCAAGAGTTGGCGGTGAGTGGTGACTAGCTGCTTTCCCTCTAGTCTTACACTGCTAAACAAGGGACGGCTAGGACAGATAGCGCTCGAGTAGCTTTGAGCAAAATTCAAAACAAATAAATTCTTCTTATTGGTTATCTGTCTGAATATACTTAATATCAGCCTATTAATCATATAAAAAATTTAACTATTTATATTAAAAATAATGAGTCTTGAATAAAGTCAAACTTTTTTGGTCAAATCAGAAACTTGAGACAGATACCTGTTTAATTTTAAAATGTCTGTGTTATTTTAAGGAATCTTAACTGAAAAAAAAAGTGATAAACCAGAAAGTGCGATCAGTATTTTTCATTAAAAATAAAGGGTCGAAATAAAACTTAAAACATCCATTTCTCTCCAAAACACCAATAACGACTTTTTGATTACAGGTTTCACTGAAATGTTGATATAAAAATAGAACGAAATTTTCAAGGACATTAATATAATTATACTACATAACATGCAGGAAAAAATTCACATTGACAATGGTGCAGATAAGGTTTTTTACTCTCAAATACAGGATAAAAATGCGGTATTATTATATGTTTAGATATAAACAAAGAAACATAGGTAAATGTTAGCCTAATATTGACTTACTACCGTCAAGGCAAATAAATATTGATCACTTTTAAGACTAACTTAAGTCTCACACAATCTTTCGATAACTATTATTTAATTAGAGTTTTATAATACAGGTGTATATTGTGATTAAGGTGGATGTGAGCTGTAAGAATGTTTAGTATTATATGTGTATTACCTCTTAAAGTGTTGCCGAGAATTAGTTCTTACTTATTTCCTACAGGATCGTGCCGTTATGAAGGCTACAAATACAATGTTTGCAGCAGGTTTACTTCTCACCAGTTTAGCAGTGTCGTGCTTAACAGTTCCTGTTTCTCGTGAGCAGGGTGAGTTTTGTTTTCGTTTCTTTCTGCTATCTGTCGTTGGTGTATATAACAGAGGATGTAACAATAATATTGTGTAAAAACTGGACTTTATTGTTTCACTTACTAACAATCTGGACAATGTTAAGCCTGTGTATCGAGGGACGTACATCATTCTAGTGCACAAAAAAGTACCCTCGTGGATTTCTGTTTTTTGAGTTTGTTTATTGTCAAGAACAAAGTTACACAGTGGGCTGTTTGGGGTGTGGTTATCACGGGTATCGAAACCCTATTTTTAGCGTTGTAAGCCTTGAAACGTACTGCTGTATTAGTTGCCGTCGATGACAACCCTATACAATTTTTGAACTAAAAAAGGAACTACAGTAGGCCTTTGTTTTGGTGTTTATCAATATATTGTGTTACTTGCTTAATCCATGTAAACCAAAACAGACAGCAACAGTGCGAAAACCACACATGCAACTGCTCAGACACACAAATCTCTGAATATTCGCCATATTTTTTTTTAATTAGAAATCATTCCGTGGCACTTTATAAAGGTCATTCTTCAGAATGTGCCATTAATATTTAAAATACGCAGTATATGTACTGTCCTAATGAAATGGTTATGATGTTATAAGCCAGTACGAACTTTTACGATTGTTTTTAACCCTTGATGTCAGTTTCTTGTGGCAGTGTAATAAAGCAAAGCAAGCCTAATATGGTTAGTTCAAAAAACAATAAGAACTGAGCAAACTAACTGGTCTACAGATTTTAATGGTAGACCATATATTTACGTATAAATCGTGAATACTAATCAAACCACCAGCAACAAGACGAACTTTGCTGATATATTGATTTTGGGGACTGTTAGCATTTGGAGCCCAGTTGGCTCGTTAAAAATAAAAAAAGAGAAGACCCCCTGGCGAGGTTCGTTTAGTTTGGACATATATATATATATATTTGTGAAGTTGCGTACTGTGGTTTTGTTTCCTTGAAATCAAGTAAAATTGAAATTATGTGCAAAGAAAACAACTCAAGTCAATGTTTCGAAAATATCTTAGAACTATAACTTAGTACGAAAACAACAGTTTGCTATGAAATATTAGTTGAAGTTACTGTTACAACACTGAAATGGAGCGCTCATCTGATTTCTGATTACCGTATGCAGTCGGTGAATCTTGCATCTCAGAAAAACAAAAGATAAAGATTAAATGTGAATTTTTATGAGGCTCCTAAAAATGCAATTCAAATTTCCACATTTGTTCGATGTATAAAACAGATTTCTTTTGTGAAATTAAAAGTCAAGCATTTCCTTCATGATACAGTACCGAAACATGGTTCACTCGAATTTCTGCTTTCCGATTGGTTATTGTTCCCTTATTCGTTGTGGTGCATAATTTTACATATTTTTTATGACAAGAAAAATTAATGGATGAAATTGTGTAGGATGACAGCCACGTCAAAGTGAGTCTATTCACAACTGATACGATTCCTTCAGTTTTTCAATTTTTTTTTTAAATGTCGTTTAGAAAAAAAATAAACTCTGTCACAAAGACCCCATGAATCGGTATACACGATTTAACACAAGTTTATGACATGCATGTAATAGCTTTGATTAATATAACTCGCTGTCCTTTCAATACAGAAGGATTCCCATTGATACAATGGTATGTTTGCAGAATTACAGTGATATAAATCGGGTATCAATACTTGTGGTGGTCAGAACACACTTAGATCTTTGTGTAGTTTTGTGCTTGCCTACAAAACAAACTAATACATCAGAAAAATGCCGTGTAATCCATACAGGAGAAAACAGAAATTACTTATTCATAATTCGTGTCATCAACTATTAGAGTGGTAATAGTTATAATACGTGACTTTGCGTAGATAATAACGACCTGAAAGAGATAGATATGTAAAAGCTGGTTCAATGTAAAGAAAAAAAAACACATCTACAGCTTTGAACCGTAGAGTTCATAACTAATTCTCCGTTTCTTTGTTTACATATACATCACCGTAAAAGATTAAGTTAGTTATTGACTCGGGTATAGACCGTAACTGTGTTCGTAGACAGTTTGAGGCTTTAGCTCTTTTCGTCACTGCATGTTCTGGCTTCACTAATGTTTACATTAAACTGTCTTACCAACAGCTACTCAAAATCATGCTGCAAGTGTACAAGTTAACTATAAGTTAAGCGCGAATTACACAGTTAGCTTTTGTGCTCTGCCAACCGCACATGTTGAAACCCGATTTGTAACGTCATAAGTCCTTACTTTTACCGCTAAACCACTGGAGGATATTTCACAAACACAATATTCACACGTGGTTGTGACACTTCAATATTTGTCAATCAGAAATAATACGTCGTTTCTTATAATGCGACATAAATAGCTTTCGTGACTGTACTTTTCTCCTAATAAATCTCTAAGCACGAGAAAGCATGTGCGTGTGAGTTTTATGTTATTCAAGGGTAGAACCCAATTATCGATCCTATCTGTATGGCTTTAATAAAGGTCACAGCTTGCAACAAAGAGCTTTAATAAAGGTCATAGCTTGCAACAAAGAGAGAAAAAAATACACAAAGATATTCCACTTCACACCTCAACATGCATTGAGGTTCAGAGAAATTTCATTCAGTTAAATGTAGTTATTATTCAGACAAGAAAACAAACACAGTTCTCAATACTCAACAACACCGTACATACAGATAAGGCTCAGCTCTTAATACTCAACAACACAGTACACAAAGATAATGTGCAGTTCTTAATACTCAAAAACACGGTACACAAACATGAAACACAGTAATTAATAATCAACAACATAGTACACAAAGATCAGGCACAGTACTTTACATTCAACAACACGGTATCCAAATATAAGGCACAGTCCGTAATACTCAACAACATAATACACAAAGATAAGGCACAGTTCTTAATACTCAATAACACAGTACATAAATTTGACAAACAGTTCTTAAACCTCAACAACACAGTACACAAAAAGGTACAGTTCTTAAAACTCAGCAACACAGTACAAAAGGATAAGAAATACTTCTTAATACTTAACAACACAGTGCACAAAGATAAAGATAAGACAAAGTTATTAACACTCAAGAACAGAGTACACAAAAATAAGACACTTCTTAATACTTAACAACAT
Source organism: Carcinoscorpius rotundicauda (assembly GCA_011833715.1). Lineage (NCBI taxonomy): Eukaryota > Metazoa > Arthropoda > Merostomata > Xiphosura > Limulidae > Carcinoscorpius > Carcinoscorpius rotundicauda. The sequence goes on along the minus strand of CM022392.1, from coordinate 15,077,535 downwards.
AGTACACAAACATGACACACAGTTCTTCACACTTAACAACACAGTACATAAATTTGACAAACAGTTCTTAAACCTCAACAACATAGTACACAAAAATAAGGCACAGTCCGTAATACTCTACAGTACAGTACACAAAGATAAGATACAGTTCTTTATACTCCACAATACAGTACACAAAAATAAAACACAATTCATAATAGTATACAACACAGTATGCGAAGATAACACACAATTTTTAATACTCCATAACACAATACACAAAGATATGGCCCAGTTCTCAATACTCAACAACACAGTATACAAAGATATTGCAAAGTTCTTAATACTTAACAACATATTATAGAAAGATATGACATTTTTATTACTAAACAACATAGTACACAAAGATATGGCACAGTTCTTGATATTCAGTAACACAATATACAAAAGTAAGGAACAATTCGTAACACTCAACTACACCGTACACGCGATAAGTCACAGTTTTTAATACTGAACAACATAGTACACAAAGATAAGGCATAGTTTTAAATACTCAACAACACAGTATACAAAGAAAAGACACATTTCTTATTACTACACAACATAGTACACAAGATCTAACACAGTTCTTAAAATTCAACAACAGAGTAAAAAAGGATAACGTACATTTCTTAATACTCAACACACAGTACACAAAGATAAGACACAATTCTTAACACTCAACCACACCATACACAAGATAAGTTACAGTTCTTAACACTCAACAACACAGTATACATAGATGAAGCACAGTTCTTAATACTCAACAACACAGTACACAAAGATAAGGCACAGTTCTCAATACTCATTAACACAGTATACAAAGATAAACAGTTTTTAATACTGAACAGCACAGTACTAAAAAATTAGACAGTTCTTCACATTTTACAACACTATACACAAATATAAGGACAGTTATTAATGCTCAACAACCCAGTCTTTGAATGAGTAGAAAGATAAGAACTCAAGTAGAAAAATATTGAAGTCATATAAATTTTTGATGTTGTTTCTGGAGTGGGAAAGCAAAAAAACGACCCTATCCCCCCCTCAACACTGTCTGTTCTTTAGACCTATTCTTAGTACTGGGTACTATTTTGTTTTTCTTATATACAACACAGTATACAAAGATATTGCAAAATTATTGATACTCAACAACACAGTATACAAAGATAAGACACATTTCTTATTGCTACACAACATAATACACAAAGATATGGCACAGTTCTTGATAACACAATATACAAAAGTAAGGCAAATTCGTAACACTCAACCACACCGTACACAAAGATAAGGCACAGTTCTTAATACTCAACATTTTAGTACAAAAAAATAGGCACAGTTTTCAATACTCAACAACACAACACACAAAGATATGCAATGTTCTTAATTGTTGTTAAAGGTTGTTCACCATTCTGTGGACTTTTTTTTTCCAAAGAGAAACTTAAGAAAGGGTAGGAATCGAACCCTGGTCACTGCATTACCAAGATAAACTTCCTTGTGTTAAATACTTTATCTCTCAATTCATAATTGTTAAGAGTAAGATTTTGCAGGACCCTTGAGCTACCTGATTAATTTACGTTCCTTAAAATTTCGAAGTACTGTCGTCTATAGAAAGTGAAATTCATTGTGCCATTCTCATATGCAGGAAATCAAATTCTTTCTTTTACGTGTTTGTGCCTCTTCTGAGTCTGATGTTCATGTGAGTACGAACTCTATCACTTTTATTTTGTACGATAAAAATAGTCGTGCAAGAGTTCGTTGATGAATGTAATTTGTAGAAGAGTGTTTTTTTCTCATAGCCATCGGGCTATCTGCTGAGCCCACATGATTTTAGCGCTGTAAATCCATATACCGCTGTACTAGCGTGGGGTATTGTGGAAGAAGTGATTTAATGTCTCTCTCTTTAGTGTTTGTAACTGACCTCTCCGTACGAAATAGACATCTGGTTAGATATTTCTGTACGTTGGTGGCTTTTATATTTCATTATATCATTACGTTTCTGTTATTAGCCTGTACTGCTTCTTATTTCTGTGAAGTTTAGGGTCTTCACAAGACACTTACCACTCTTGTGGTTTATTTTCTCATCTTTGCTTCCTTTTGTCTGTTTCTTTTCAGTTTATGCAAATATTGTTCAAGAAATATTTATTTGGTAAACTCTGTTCTATTGTTCCTGAAGTGTCACTGTGAAACCATTACTTTTAGGTAACTCTTTAATAGAATATCGCTTTAAAAATGATTCCTACTGGTTTTTTTTAATCACAAAGTTAGAAAATATTCTGACTTTGTCCTACCCAGATCACGGTTAAAACCCACGTTCAGGCAGTGTAAGGCTCCAAACTTACTGCTGAGCCACCAGTAGGCACATTTTTGTGTAATTTAGGCGTAAGCTACGAGTTCAACATATATAATATTAAAAAACCATAACATTTAATTACGGGTAACATCTTCCTAACAAAATCGAAACAATAATTTGTTACACAATATTTTCGGATTCTTCTAATTTTCCCGTTTTGTCTCTGTTGTTTATAATTAACGTAACATTTATTTCGTTAAAACTGAACATATTAATCTTTTACAAAAAAAATAAATAAATAGACGTTCCAGCTTGTTAAAATGTAATCGATCTACACGCAGAACATTGCGTTAAACATTGTTTTAATATGACAAACGAGCCCAGCATGGCCAAGTGTGTTAAGGCGTGGGACTCGTAATCTGAGGGTCGCGGGTTCGCATCACCGTCGCGCCAAATATGCTCTCCCATTCAGCCGTAGGGGCATTATAATGTGACGGTCAATCCCACTATTCGTTGGTAAAAGAGTAGCCCAAGAGTTGGTGGTGGGTGGTGATGACTAGCTGCCTCCCCTCTAGTCTTACACCACTAAATTAGGGACGGCTAGCGCAGTATAGCCCTTGAGTAGCTTTGTGCGAATTCAAAACACAAACAAACAAAAATAACAATATGATAACGTTATAAATGGCAAGTGGGAAATACTTACGTCTTCTTTCACCTTTAATTAATTCTAGTAGGTTATAGTACAGTCCGAAATAGCTAGTTGTTTTTTGTATTGTTTTTTATTTCGCGCATAGCTACTCGAGGACTATCTATGATAGCCATGCTTTATTTAGCAGTTTAATGCTAGAGGGAAGAAAGCTAGTCGTCACCACTCATCGCCAACTCATGGGGTTTTCTTTTACCACGAATAGTGGGATTGACCGTAAAATATAACGCCCTCACTGCTCAAAGGGCGAGCATGATTGGTATGACCCTCAGATTACGAGTCGAGGGCACTAGGTTTCATCTACCAAGAATCGCTTTTCTGTTCCCAGGTCTGAGGACTATATAATATAACTTTGTTTCAGTAAAATATCTCAGTACGCTGTTTTGCATTAAATTATATATTAGAATCGAAGTAATAGTATTTTTCTTGTCGTATTTTACGAATCTTTAAGCCGCTCTCTAAACATTTCAAGATAAGTTTGATGGTTTAGAACGCTAAAAATTACACTTTGATACCTACAATGGGCACAGCACAAAAACAGCCAAATAATACAAATATTTAAGTTCTATATACCTTGCGCCTCAACGTGTTAAATAAAAACTTAAGCCTATTAATTGATTTCCTTTGAGATAGTTTGGTTCGGTTCCGTTTGAATTCCGTGCAAAGTTACACAAGGGTTATCTGTGCTAGTCGTCCCTAATTTCGCAATGTAAGACTAGAGGGAAGGTAGCTAATAATTATCACCCACCGCCAACTCTTTTTACGAACTAATAGTGAGATTCACCGTCACTTATAACGCCCTCACGGCTGAAAGGGCGAGCATGTTTTATGTGACGGGGATTCGAATCCACGATCCTCAGATTACGACCCGCGTGCCTTAACCACCTGGCCACGCCATACCTTTTTCGAGAGGGAATGTTAATATCATACAGGTTTTTTTAAAGACATTTCTTGAGATTAGTTTGTTTGTTTTTGTTGTTTTTTTAATTTCGCACAAAGCTACTCGAGGGCTATCTGTGCTAGCCGTCCCTAATTTAGCTAGAGGGAAGGCAGCTAGTCATCACCACCCACCGCCAACTTTTGGGTTACACTTTTACCAACAAATAGTGGGATTTATTGTCACATCACAACGCCCCCAAAGCTGAAAGGGCGAGCATGTTTGGCGCGACCGGGATGCGAACCCGTGACCCTCAGATTAGGTATTGCACGCCTTAACACCTTGAGATTAGTACTGATGTGTCTAATTGTTTTACAGCTGAGATACAGCTCAACTGTTTCCAAGCTCTTCAAGTAGATCCGCATGTTTCGAGAAACATTTTCCAAATAAGTGTTTCATTCTTTTTGTTTCTGTTTTGTGAACAAACAAAATATTTTACCGGCTGTTTTCATGATTCCCATTGACGTCATAAGCGAGATGTATTTAATCGATTTAGCCCGCAGTAAACACAGGCGCTTTCTTGTCGTAGCAAACAACCATGTGGGCGAAAGCATTTACTTTTACCATATTATCTATGGTTCGAATATTTTTAAACAAAGTCTGCATAACCTGAGAAGTTTGCTTTACCATTTAATATTTTTAATAAAACCACATGCTTGTAAAAAGCCTGTGTATCACAATACTGATAAGAGAAGAAGACCTTCGATATCGCCAGCACTTTAAATAAAATACACGTTTGTAATATCAGATATATTATTAACAATTATATTATCTGTATATAAATAACTGTATTAGCTGATTTGGGTATAAACCTCTACTATATGACAGAGAAAAATAGTATAGTGAGACTAGGTGTTTTCTAATGTTATGAATTTCACGCAAAATTACACGAGTGCTATCTATGTCATTCGTTCGTAATTTATCAGTAAATGACTAGAGGGAGGGCAACTAGTCATCGCCGCCATCTTTTGGACTTCGATTTTACCAACGAATTGTGGAATTGACAATAACGTTATAACGCCTCCATGACCGATAGTTTGAGCATGTTTGGTGGGACGGGAGTTTAAACCCGCAACCTTCAAGGTCTAGATTAGGGGACACAAATGCAAATTTTGACGGGGAAGATGTCATCTTTAGCTAAGACAACTTTATTTTTCTAATAGTGTGTTGGTCCTGTGGAATGAGTTGCCTTCTGATGTTGTGGGTCCCCCCCCCCTTGATACAGCGGTAGGTCTACAGATTTACAACGCTAAAATCAGGGGTTTGATTCCCCTCGGTGGACTCAACAGATAGCCCGATGTAGCTTTACTATAAGAAAACACACACATGCTAATTTGATGAGTGTGCTTATTTTAAAGTAATTTATGAGAAAACTGGAACAATGCTTGAATGATAAAAGCTGGTTTTGAGGTATTCTTTTAGGGTTTAGCTCAATTTAGTGGCTAAAACAACTTAGATGTACCACATTGTCTCTTGTTATCCTTTCATGTTAATGTACTATGGGTTAATCTGACTTTAAGAGAACTTTGTTCCAGGTTCCATTCTCTCCTTTGAACTTTTATTTTCCGTACTAATCTGACTGAGGCTGATGGCCATAGCACACATTTTTTTATTTTACAAAATATCACAATTTCTCTTGTAACAAGTTTTTCGAGTGACGACAAGGACTCTCTTAAACCATCACACATCTTTCCTCTGACTACTGCACGTAAACGGTTTAAAACCAAAGTCACGAAATTCAATTGGAATTTGATTAGAATAATTAGCAAGTATACAGTCAAATGAAACTTCAATGATTGTAGTTTATTCGGGATAAAACAGACATTGATTCTGAGGCGTATTTAGAAGTTTGAGACTATCTAGGTTGTAATCCTGTGTCAGCTTCAAAATCTTTATTTGCTACATTGTTAATGGCACCAGAGGATGTTGGTATCTTCATTACAGTGGTAATTTTGGTTGGATAGTCGCATTAATAGGCATTTCTTCTGTTACGTTTTTTTGTGTGTATGTTGACTGTAGACTGAACGCAACAGAAAAACACAGATAACAGCTTGTATAATTTATTACAATAAGCTATTATATATATAACAGATATAACATGAATTATATAACAACAATGACAAATATTAAGTTACAACATTAAAATTTAATTACAACACAAAATAGTACTGGTTTCAACCTTCAAAGTTAATTACGATACAAAATGGTACTAGTTTCAACCTTCAATGTTAATTACGATACAAAATGTTACTGGCCTGTGTCAAATATAATGATCTAGAATGAAAGTCCAAAAGTTCAGATCAGAAATCCGAAATTCTAGTCTAGGAGGTGAATTTTGTCCCACGAAGAAATTTCGAAGTTTGAATGGAGAATGACGAAGTCCTTTTTACGGTGTTTTCGATGAATGTTTCAACTTCTCGTTTTCCGCTTCGGTCTCCCCTAAAAAGTCCTGTACGTGTTGACTTTCAGTATAACCACTAATTCGAATGAATCGTAGAGATTGACAAAGTAAAATCACAGCTTCTGTAGATCTAGCCCTAGTCACAAATCAAGTTGAATAAACACACATCAAACGTTGAAAACTTCTCGAACAAAGACACTATTTTTTGAATTGAATATAAACTAATGACTGACTCTTCTCTTCTTCGAATAAAACTAATGTCTGACTCCTTTCTTTCTCGCATCTTCGTCTGTTTATATATTTGTAGGCCTAGACTTCTCGAACCATCGCGTAGTTTCCCAACATTCCAGAGAAATCCGCGCATGTCCGTTCTTGCACGAGACTTGTCGTCTAGACACTAGGCCGCCAGCATTTCATTTAAATACATATGATTGGTCTACCTAATTCTAGAAAATTCTAAATGTTATTTTAAATGAATTACAACATATTTTATTAGTTTAAACCTTGAAACAATAATATAAATATGGAAATATAAATAATAGAAATGAAAATTTAAACACAACACGACATGTTGTCGCTTACAAAACTTTTACACGACATTTACATAACACTTCCAATAAGGATAAGGGCGTAGCTTTTCATTGCTTTGGTATGCTCCAGAAATACCATTTCTTCCAAAATCACAAATAAGTCTACCACACTTGAATTTCAATCCTAAAAGGTTGAAAATTCGTTGTAAGTCATTACAAGTTGCTTGGGGTGCCACGTATCTGATATGCAACGAAACGCCACTTCACTGTAGGATATGCAACTCATTTTTAAAATTTCCCTCTGTGCATGTGAACTGTTCGTCAAGTATGAACCAGGACCAAATTATCGGGACGAAAGGAAGGTGGAAGGTCCAGTCCGAAAAATGACACAGCTCTAAGTTCTGCCTAAATTACTAATTCAACTCTATCAGGTGTTTAAATGCAGGCCAGTGTTGGTATCCAAAGGCACAGGGGGCATCATAATATGTAACTGCAACCTTTTAAAGTATCTCGTTAAAGAAGAAAACTCCAGGCAGATGATTCATGAATTATTGAAAATTCCACCGAGAGACCCCATATTCAGTATTACTTTAAACCCTGTTACAACTTAGCATCAGTTGTGTATCATACTGCAATATAAGGTAGTCATGAAACGTAGCGTAAGACAAAAAAAAATACAATAATATTTTGTTATTAAGCTAAAGGCTACACAATGAGTTATTTGTACTTTGTCCACCACGGGTATCGAAACCCGGTTTCTAGCGTTGTACCTCTGTGCTGCAGAGGGTTGACTAAAATATGTTGATTTCATTACATTAAATACAACTTATAAATAGAAGTCAAAATTATTTAGATGAATAGTGTCAAGTTAACAACATCAAAAAGGTTATAATACAAATATAATGGTTTATAGATTTAATGGACAGTTAGTGTAGCTAATGTTTTATAAAATTTAGAATCATTTTTCTCACTATTTTATTAATTTTCACAAATGAAAAGCCCCCCCCCCAGTAGCACAACGGCATATCTGTGAACTGAGACCGCTAAAGACCGGATTTCGATACCCGCTGTGGGCAGAGCGCGTATATCTCATTAAAACCCACCTGAATAGTTGTTTGTTTGAAGATAAGCACAAAACTACACAGTTGGGTATTTATAATATGCCCGCTATGGGGATCGAAACCCTGTTTCTAGCTTTGTAAGTCCGCAGACACATCGCTATGCCACAACAATCTGAAATAAGTCGTGAAACACTTTACTCTTCCTACTCAAAAAATTAAGGAAATTCAGTTGATCCATTCCATCAAAAACGGGCGAAACGTCATAAATCAGCGACCTCTATGAATAACCAACATATGTGCACTTCAGAACGTTATCATGAACAACAAAAGTTCTGATGGCACGACGGAAATTGGAAATAATTTAATATAGCAGTGTTCACAAATATTTCATTTTCAAGTTAACCGATTTCAAAATAGTAATAATTTTCGTATTCAATACAAATATTTAATATACTTTTAATTTTAATAATTTGAACCATCCCTGAAACTGAAATCAACTTTATTTTTAGTTAAAGTACGACTCTGTATAAAAGAGCACAGATAGCCCTCGAGTAGCTTTGTGCGAAATTCCAAAACAAACAAACAAACTGTATAAAAGAAACTACCGACTACTGCGCCATCTTTTCAGGTAACCTTTCTTGATCGCCAGATGATAGATGAAAGAGCGTATAATCTGTTGCTCTGATGTACACTGGCCTGTTCTTCTAAAGCTTGTTAAAGGATACTGTAATTCTCTTCTTGCATCTTAGGAGGATGCTTTTAGAGACTGGGGCTTAAATTTTGTTGTTTCGCAATTCTTTTCTCTTTCGTTGCTAGGTGCTTAATAACACAGCAACTCACGCGCGTAAGAACTGCCAAAGATGTAAAAAAACAACCTTAAGTTAAATAATCCATAAGTTGATAGGGGATTTTGTTCTTAGGACTTTCGTAATCACAGATAAAAATAAAGTGTGTGGGTGAAAATGTTCCTCGTCTTTCAAATAAACAGCAAAATAATCATTGCGTATTTCAGTATAATTTATTTTGAATCTTACGAAACAACATGAAAAATAATGAATTAAAGCTGCCCACTGTCTGTAATTGCATTTAAATGTTTAACATTAGTCTGAGTGAGCTTAACTTAAAAGTTCACCAGTGTTTCGCATTAATGAATTTCCTGAAGTAAACTTAATTTAAAAATGAATACGTTTCGTATTCTTAAGTGTTTTTTGTACAAAAATACTAAAGCCGCCATAATATATAATTGATAGATTTTTATCCTTACATTTGTTGTGTAAATCTCCAATCTAAATGATTTATGTAGTCAAATATAAAATTATGATCCTCCATTTATAGCTACACTTCCATACTTTAATAATATAAACAACCAACCCATCAACTTTTGTTAAGCCTGATATTATCCTCCGATATTGCATTATATAATAAAATATGCAGTTAGAATTCTCCATGTTTTCCATTTTTAATAATATTTTCATACTTGATTAGCATAGCTAAACAACCCATCAATTTTATTAAACCTAATATGATCAGGCAACATTACTTTTGGACGTGGTTCGTCTGCAGTTTGCAAACAAGACTGCGGGAGATGAAACAAAAGTTTCCTTTATAATGACATACAGTAGGTTCTTTAAGCCTGTTCTGTAATGATATGCGGGTTAATTGACCGTCTCGATTACATCTAAAAGCAATACTTAATATCTTATTAATAGTGTCAAACTAAAAGAAATTGGTTTGGTTCGTATTTTGCGCAAAGCTACACGAGGGCCATCTGCGCTAGCCGTCCCTAATTGAGCAGTGTAAGACTAGAAGGAAGACAGCTAGTCATCGCCACCCATCGCCAACTCTTGGACTACTCTTTTGTTAACGAATAGTGGGATTGAACGTCAACTTTTTAAGCTCCCATGGCTGAAAGAGCTGGAAGGAAAGCAGCAAGTCATCGCCAACTCTTGGGCTACTCTTTTGTTAACGAATAGTGGGATTGAACATCACATTATAACGCCCCCACGGCTTAAAAATCCAGCATGTTTAGTTTGACGGGAATTCGAACCCTCGACTTTTAGATTAGGAGTCGAATGCCTTAACCACCTTCCCATACCGGGCCACTAAAAGAAATCAAAAGTTTGGAAATTTAAGTGTATTAAAAAGTGTAACTATTAATTTTCCGTAGTGAGATCAACATGTTTCAATATTTGTGGTGTCACACATAGAAGAAGCGAATAATTGAAAAGAGTCAAATAATAGGATTAGAGCAACACAAAGTTTATAAACTGTTCTATCATGAATATTATATTCCAATTGTATTCAGTATGTTATAAGTATTACAATGATTTAACTCCATACAGTTAAAAAAAGTAAACAAATCGAATACCTTTAGTTATATTTTTATCACTCATTAGTTAGAAATAGATTTACGCACGTGTGTATCTATCTTACGCTTTGTTAGCCCTTATCCGTTCATAAGTATAAATACTTTGAAACGTAAATAATTTTAGTTTGTGTAGCAGATTTTTATATTTTGTGAAATTCATTTTGGCAGCCAAAATGTATTATATAAACCACTTAGTAATTATTATCTAATAATAATAATAACATAAAATAACATTTTAATAATTAGCCTTTGTGGTCGTATATGCAACTGAACATGAATACCGTAAAATTAAAATTCTGTTAATCGTCATTAAATAGATTAATTAAGAAGTTTGCCAGAAATTACTTTTTTTAGTAGTGTGTATTGTAATGTAAATATATGAGTTTGTTGAGCTGAGGATTCTTCCAGAGTAAGTGCCTGTGATTTACTGAGGGAAAAATTCAAAAATAAATAAACGGCATGCACTATACTTTGATGTTTTAAATAATATATATATTTGAAACAAAGTAAAATATGTACAAAAATTATTTACGCTATGAAGAGCATAATTGTTGTTAATCATTACAGGGTTGTCTTCTTTTTGTTAAAAATCTGCTTCGGCCAATTTAATTTTAGGGTTCAGCAGACAAGCCAAACTATTTTTTTATATTTTCATTGTAATAGTATCCACGTATAATTCATTGATGTTGTTACATGAGTTATCGCAGTTGTAACCTGAACTTCCAGTATCGTCGTTTATTGAAGTCCACACAGGCAGGTTCAATTAGTTTAAAACACACTTTCATAAGACAAATTCTTCTTATCTTTTACAAACTCAATCTCACTTCAACATATCAACGATTTGGACATTCACACCCACGATGACTAAATTTTCCCTAACCGAACTTCTCTTTCACATGACTTTACTTTTACTCCGCTTCCACTCATCTGGTCGCAATTGTTTATATGTTTATTATTTAGACCTTCTACAAAGTTCCATAATGTCTACATCAGTGTATTGCAAACGCAATGTTCAATAGCTTCGACAATTAATTACAAACACAAGATCAACAAATTCATAATACTGTCTACGATAAACAGTCTTTTTTATCTGACAAAGGATAATTCAAAATGCTGTCTGTAATTGTATTTGTTTTTTTTTGGAATTTCGCACAAAGCTACTCGAGGGCTGTCTGTGCTAGCCGTCCCTAATTTAGCAGTGTAAGACTAGAGGGAAGGCAGCTAGTCATCACCACCCACCGCCAACTCTTGGGTTACTCTTTTACCAACGAAAAGTGGGATTGATCGTCACATTATACGCCCCCACGGCTGAGAGGGCTTGTAGAAAGTATATACTTTGCCTTCAAAAACTTCAGAAAATGTAGTGCCATCTGTTGGGTTACATATATTAAATACGCGCATGATATGTTTATTATATATATTATTTTTGTATGTGTATGGATTTTTTATCGGAATATCAAAAACAGATATCTACAGACCAGCTAAATAATCTGGATAAATTTTGTCGCGATAATTCGAGTCGTTTAGGGGCTAACCCCGCTGACATGATCAGGTAGGTATGTAAATTGTAGACAAAAATTTTGCCGTTTTAGAAATTGTTGAATTGTTATGCTGGAATTATCAACGACCTTTTTAACTTATCATTAATATACATGCTTATAATATATCGAAACTAGTTCTTTGAATGGTTGTTTTTTTTGCCTAGGAATTCAATAGTGTGGTTTTTTTAGTTATTTAACAATTTTATTTGGTTTGAATTTCGCGCAAAACTACATTAGGGCTACATGATATGAAGTCCTTAACTTTATACTGATAAACTAGAGGTAAAGCAACTATTCAAAGCCACCTACTGTCAAATTTTGAGCTACTTTTTTTACTCATCCAAGGCTTAATGAGGGCTATCTATGTGTGTATGTGTTTTTCTTATTGAAAAGTTACATCGGGCTAACTGCTGTGTCAACCGAGTGCAATCAAACCCCTAATTTTAGTGTTATAAACTCATAGACTTGTTACACCAGAGGGGGCCACGAGTACTTTAAATGACCGTCCCTGATTTAGCAGTGGCAGACTATAGGCTAAAGAGAAAGCAGCTAATCGACATCACTCACAGCCCAATCTTTTGTTACTTTTTGTCAATGTATGGTGAGGTGGACCGTCACGTGATAACGCATCCAAAAGAAGAGCACTGTTGGTTAGGAATTTGAACCTCCGATCCAGAAAATGTTAGGCCTAACTATCAATGACACGAGATGTTTCCTGAGTTTGATTTTTTCAAGAAGATTATCGTACAAAAATAAATAATGTTTAGTTTTTATATCAAGCATAAATCCACACAAAGAACTGTCTGTGCCTTGCCTACCATGAGTGTCAAAACCCAGTTTCTAGCGTTGTAAGTCCGCAGACACGTCGCTGCGTTATGATGGGGGGGGGGAAAGAAACGATATACAATGACGCTGCTTTAGTATTTTATTAAATTTATGGTACATTGTGATGTCACGTTATGCTATTGTTTTATTAAACTTTTGTTACATTGTAATGTTACGTTATGCTCCTGTTTTATTAAAGTTTTAGCACATTGTAATGTTATATTATGCTACTGTTTTATTAAAGTTTTAGCACATTATAATGTTATGTTATGTATTTACTTTCAGGCTTAGAAGGCAGGCAAGAAGACCAGCAAGTAAGTTATAATCTAGAGCAGTTTATGAACGTAAATGTAAATAATGTTTATACAAATAAAGTTAAATGGATAAAGTGTTATGTTGTCAATGACATCACATAAAGATAATGCGAGCTCAACGTCCATTCTTTCAAGTTAAGTAAAAAACAAACTAGACGTTTACTACCCTCTTCACTGTTCTTGTGACAAAGATAAAAAAGTAATACATTCATAATAATATATTGTTCGTCTTATAATTTATTACGGTACATATTACGTTTTCAAATAGCCAGAAAATTTCATTTGAATTTAGAAGCTAATTAAATTTCGATATGTATTAAATTTGTGGTGTTTGCCAACAGGATTAATACAAATAATTTGCTTTCTTAACATAAATATGTTTTAATATACAAACAATATATTGTAACGGTTATTACAAATGGTTATTTATGTACAAAACTTTTACAAAGTCACAAACAATATTCACTTTTCTTTCTCGTATGGAAATGAATATTTTATCGACGGTCCAGGTCCACGACGAGCGAATTAATTTTATTTTCATACACAGGTGTACTTGATTGGAAGGCTAGCTAGCTAGCCCTGTTCTTCACGCATGAATTTTTTTCACGGCGAAAATATCTAATGTCCTCGTACAACTACTAACATCTGAAGTTTATTCACTGACGTATGTAATGTTCAAAATCTATAAACGTTCCTGTGAGTCAGATATATGTAGTTTTCCGTTTGTCACAATTATAGCTTCCGAGGCTTATAGTAAGTACACTGACTGTAGCAACAAAACAATATTCTATTACTGTCTTTTAGCGTCTTGCGATGGCTTGCTTTTATACGTATTAGGCGAGAATCTCGAAAGTTCAACAATATTCGAAGATACGCTAGTGTTTTTGTAAAACATATATTGTTGATCCTTACACGCGAGTATCTTTTACAAATTTAGAGGACAGGCGGAACTTGCGAAATAAAATCTAACAATCTACGTCACATGCATTAAAGTGAAACAACCGTAGATATTAAAATAAATATATAACAGTAAATCTGTTACAGTATATGTGCATAAAGAAAGTTCTCCATTAAATTAACTACAGTCCTGTTTTCGAATTCCTAAATATGTTCTTTAATGGAACACAAGAGCTTGATAACGAGCAAAGCTGCAGATTGGACTTTCCATGCTGTGCCCACTGTATGTACCGAATTTTGAAATTAAGTTTTATACGTTCTCAAGCTTACCGCTAAGCCACCAGAGAGATGAAAGATATGTCGTTATTGTTTAATTTGTTGCTTGCGTATGTATTTGACTTTGTAATAGCAGAACTAATCTAGCTAATGTATCATAACTTCAATACGTTATTAACTCTAAATTTATACGGAATATTTGTGATAGTTGTCATAGCTAAAGTAATCAACACTCTTAATGACGACACTGAACGATTTATTTATATAATACCATATTCAGAGTGCTACCCTGATATTCAATTTATATTTGGTATTATTTATAACAACGAATACCTCTGATATACCAGTGTATCCTTGTTGTTTACTAAATCATATCGCTTCCATTACACTATGTGCATGAAGGTAAGAGCAATTTGAAGCATAATAGAACTGTTGTAAATTATTCTGTAGTGTGACGTAATGTTATCCACTTAGAGTCTCTGACTAGGGCCAGTAATAAATTAACCTCTTGGCAAGAGAGAGACAGTGAAATGGTACCTTTATCAGACAAACTCAGCTTTGATTTTAATATCAAAGACATTTCGTAACTTCTTACACTTAACTAATGAACAAAAACACGTTACAATATAAATTTTTTTCTAAGTTACTAATTCTTCTCAAATTTTTTGGATGACAACAAAATTTGAACAGACTTCCATGTGACAGAGACGTGTAAGAGCAAAAGAAAGATGTAATAAGACAAGCAAGCTCATCAATGCGTCAAACCTGTTTCAGTACGTTGTCACGTGTTAGTTGCTATCCAATCAGTACCTAACTTTCCTAATTACTTTGCTGGTTAAACCTTAGTGCTATACAAATACTGGTAACGAGGTTAGCTTGATTGCATCAGGCTTGTTATTGGAGATTAGTTTAATGATACAGTTAAGACGAACATGGCGCATCCAAAATCTAACTTCAATTAGTTTTTGATTCACGCAAATATAAAGAAACATGTACATGTTAAACTGTCGCTAACATAACATTACGAATTTTTATAGGCAGAAAAATATTGGATACATTTTTTTGTATTTAAATTAAAATCCCACAGATCTACAATTAACTCTTATCCATATAGATATTAATCATAAAATTTACAAAAGTACCTAATTATCTGAACTGTAGTTTTTACTTTTCTGTTAAAAATATAAATTTTAGACTTAACTTTGAAGCGAAAGCAACAAAGCTTTACAATGTGAAATTTTGCACGTTTGGTCTATAGGCATAAACGATCATGTTTGTCTCATTATGATAACTTTGTATTATGACAGCCTAAGCTGCGTCGTGTTCACGAGACAGACGTCATTATAGTATTTCTTGATTTGATTGGCTAGTTGAAAGTGTAGATATGAATAGGATTTCAAAAAGCGGTGTGTTGTTGTTGTTGTTCTTGAATTAAGTACAAAGCTACACAATATGCTATCTGTGCTCTGCCCACAACGGGTATCGAAACCCGGATTTTAGCGTTGTAAGTCCGCAGACATACCGCTGAACCACTAGGGGGGCAGGGGACAAAGCGGTGTGAAGTGTAATTTAGTGAAATCAGTATTTTCACACACAAGTATATCTTAAATTTAATTTTAAAAATCTTCTGAAAATGTAATAAATCACTGACTTTAGCTTTAAAATGAAAACAGTCGCTAATTAACGAATTTGAAAAGTAATTGATAAGGATTACAGGTTTTTAAGTGGCAACTATGAGTCAGTGTTTGCTGAAAATGTTTCATTGCTATGATTAAGGAGAGAACAAAAAAGGGTTAATATAGGTAGTAGTGAAACTACAACAAGTATTTAATTTTCAAACGCCTCTTAATAGTAGAAAGCTCTTAATTTTTCTGTTTGTTTCCACAATGGGTATTTTTTCTCGAACATTTAGGTAACTAGCTATCAATCTGTATAGAACTACTAAACCATCGCTTTATTATAGTCTGAAATAAGCTCTTAATTCATCACACGATGTTCCATATCTTGCGCAGTTATTTTGATTTAATGTGTATGCCATTTCGTTTTTAGAACCCGGATTTAATTGAATCAAAATTCCGTGTTCAACATAAATCAAAATTAACTGCTAATAACTGACAAGGCTTTACAAAAATCCAAAATCAATTTAAAATTATGTTTGTAAATGTAAATGAAAACTCCCGTTTAAAATGATTGCTCTAAATTATCCATTTGTTTAATCAGAAAATTATCTTAATTTAGAATTTTTAAAGTAATCATTGGGCTTATGAGCACGAAAAATGTAATCTCCTTTAACTATAATATTTGTAGTTTACGTTAAAACTCGTTTAAAATTGAATAAAAAGAATTACGAAAGACATTTTGATAAAATCAAAATGGTACCACTACTATTGTTATTCACTTTTTATGCAATTAAACTTTGTAAAGGAGTCTGAGTTCTTTATTACCTCACAAAAGAAATAAGACACTTACTTAAGCCGTCATTAAATTCTTTTATAAATGGAGTAGCCACTTTCTTCAAGAAGATGAGATATGTTGACACTTAAACCATAATTAAATTCTTTCATAAAGGGAGTAGCCACTTTCTTCAGGATGGCCAGTTATGTTGTTAAGCCATCATTAAATTCTTTCATAAACGGGTAGCCACTTTCTTCAAGATTGCAAGATATGTTGACACTTAAGCCATCATAAAGAGAGTAGCCACTTTCTTCAAAATGGCAGGGTGTGTTTCACAAAAAAATTTATATGCGCACTTAGATTTTTTTTATGGTTTGTAAAACAAGAAACAAAAAATCGTGTGTTTTGGTTATGTTAAAAATCAACATTTTGTGGGATAAAAACGAATAGTCTGAGGATATTTTCATTTCTGTGATGCTTAATTCGAATATTTTGTTTTGTTTGGTTATTATAATAAAAAATGAGGATTAGACTTATTTCCAAGCAATTTCTGTTTGTTTTATTTTTGAATTCCGCACAAAACTACACGAGGGCTATCTGCGTTAGCTTTCTTTAATTTAGCAGTGTTAGACTAGCGGAAGGCAGCTAGTCATCACCACCCACCGCCAACTCTTGGGCTACTCTTTCACCAACGAATAGTGGGATTGACCGTCACATTATAACGCCCACACGTTGAAAGAGCGAACATGTTTGGTGTGATGGAGATTCGAACTCACGACCCTCATATTACGAGTCGAGTACCTTAACCAGCTGGAAACGCCGGAGCGCAAAAAATGAAAGCACAGTTAATATAATTTTGAACAATAAAGTCAGAAGTGACTCTTCTTTAAGAGTAATAAAGCACATGTCATTGCATTGGTCATTGAAACAATACAAAGGGTGCTCTTTACCATTTCTTTTAAGTCCTAGCTACAGAGACGGTACTTGAATTACACTGAGGCCACGTGTTGACTTTCGTCAAGTGTGTGTAAGTGGTACTGGATAGAATAAAATAACACACGGCCCACACTGTGTAAGGAGAGTAGAAGTTACGCAAACACAGTACGTATTCTAACGCCATTCGATCCTTTATCGTTCCATTAGTGTTATCTGAGAGAAATGCAAACGGAGTTTGATAACTTAGATGCGTTTCAAGTGCAACTTCTGGCTGCAGCTATTGCACGTATATGGAATGGTAAGTAAGTACAAAAGGTAACACTTTTTTCCAGATACCACTCATAAATACAACAAATGTCCATCTGTGGTGAAACAATCGATATCAACGCAGCCAAAAATAGGACAAACCTAAGAAACCCGACACAAACGTGCCATTGTCGTGAGTCTTAACAATAGTACAACAAGAAAGGGCAACACTAAGTGAATATAAAATGTAACATGAATAACTGATAATAACGGAGAAAGATTCATTAAGCTCAAATGGTTAAAAATGGAACAGAATTCAACATCTGTGAATAGTTGGTGAAACAAAATCCACTAAGAAACTTTTAAACACAGATGACCCTATTGAACGAAAACCAAAAATAGCAATAAGTAATTATACTGGTCCACTCAGTTAAAGCAAATAAAATAAATTGCCTCAATTTATAACAGCATAGACCATGCCAAATATGATAATACAAAAATATTTTGTATTATAATATTTAGTTACGGCGCAATCTAGAGCTATTAGTTTGACTAAAAAAGGCTTTATTTAAATCAGCTTTTCACTTAGGTTTTCGCCCGGCATGGCCAGGTGATTAAGGTACTCGACTTGTAATTCAGCGGTTGCGGGTTCGAATCCCCGTCACACGAAACATGCTCGCCTCTTTCAGCCAAGAGGGTGTCTTAATGTAACGATCAGTTGGTAAAAGAGTAGCCCCAAAGTTGGCGGTCGGTGGTGTTGACTATCGGCCTTCCCTCTAGCCTTACGCTAGTATATTAGAAATGGCTAGCACTGATGGCCCTCGATTAGCTTTGCGCAAAATTCAAATCAAACCAAAATATTTAGTTTTTGTTATTTCTTCCATAATGTATTCCTCAGAATGTAACTTGGATTCTTGAGTTCTAAAAAAAACAAACTTTTTCAAAAGTTAAATTTACAAAATCAGTGATTTTTTTGTTATAAACTCTTCGATAATGTTAAAACGTAGGTTATGTATTTAAGATTTGTTGTTTTTTAATATTTCAGATGGCAAATGAGTTGGAGCAACTTGCACAGTTACGGAGTCCACACGGTAGGTGAACAATATGCTGCATAGAAAGATAGGTAGAAACAAAAACACTAAAAATAATTTCTGCAGATAACTTATTATAAGAGACAGGAAGAGCTAATGAGGTAAAACGTCTGTTGATGAAGATGTAACAAAAAGACAAAAAACTGATATAACTTAAAATTATCTGTTGTGACCAAAAAATTCGAAACTTCATTTTGCGGCGCAGTTTGCTAATATTTCTATATGGTTGATCTATATGTTGTTTGTTTTTTATATTTGTATATGTTTTTTTGGTTGCTTAAAAAGAAAGCAAATGAACAGAAAATTGTATACGCAGTATTCTAATTGTCCTTGGTTTTACAAAAGTTACTGGAGTGAAGAATATTAATGCGATTAAAGTACATCGCCTGTTAAGGTGACTTATCATATATTTATTGTACTATGTATTAAAGACCTTATTATGCATGATAGTCGGTGCACTGTGTATTTATGGACTTTAATATGCATGTTGGTCAGTTTACGGTATGCTAAAGGACCTCATTGTGCATAATAGTCAGTTCACTACATACTAAAGGATCTTAACATAACGGTCAGTGTTCCTGAAAGAATTTCAAAACTGAACATTCTACATAATGAAATAAAATGTAAGGAAACCTGTTCAAAGAAAATAGTGCGAGTTACAGTTTACATTCACAAAAGTGCTTTCCAAATAATATGTATTGCTGAAGAATCATTGTCACAGTTATGTTAATTCTATTAATACAAAAAAGTTACTTCTTGGATTATTTGCGAAATTTTTATGAGTCGAAATAAAAGTAAAAAAACCAGCAATGGACAATAATACAACACACGGGCGCGAGGCCTGGCATGGACGAGCGCGTTAAGGCGTGCGCTCGTAATCCGATGGTCGCGGGTTCGCGCCTGTGTCGCGCTAAATATGCTCGCCCTCCCAGCCGTGGGGGTGTATAATGTGACGGTCAATCCCACTATTCGTTGGTAAAAGAGTAGCCCAAGAGTTGGCGGTGGGTGGTGATGACTAGCTGCCTTCCCTCTAGTCTTAAACTGCTAAATTAGAGACGGCTAGCACAGATAGCCCTCGAGTAGCTTTGTGCGAAATTTCAAAACAAACAAACAAACCATGCCAGGCCCTTAAGTAAGGCAGAAAAAAATGTTTTAATTTAAATATCATTTTTTTTTATTTAATTAATAATTTCTTTAAGTTTGATAAATTCTTGTTAAATTAACAATTTCTTTAAATATTAATAAATACTCGGACATTTTGTTACAGTAAGTATTGGTTAAATATATTCTGTTTTCTTTTTTCTGCCGTTATTATTTTTGCATTTAAAGTAAACAAAAGAATGGAACAAGAAAATATGAATATTCTACTTTTCATGGATAATACAACTTGTCACCCAAAAGTTAAGCTTTCAAATGTTCGTTTAGTCTTTCTACTGCCATGTACAACATGGAATTATACAGTGTATAAATTAAAATACAGACAACTGATGATTCAGTATCTTATTGCAAACATAGACGACTGTAAGAAAGCATCTGAAATGACCATGAAAATTGACGTCTTAGATGCAATTACATTTGTAAGTCATTCAATCAAATGTGTAAAAGATAAATGCGTAATAAAGTGCATTCGAAACTGTGGATTTATTCTTGATAATGGGGGAGATTGTGGAAAAGTTGTTGTTATGAAGACTCTAGTGAAATTCAAACTCTGATTGAAAAGACTGGTGCAGATGATTCTGTGAATGTGGAAAGTTTTGTGAACGTTGATTAGAATATTTTAACAGAAACTGATTTGAAATCTATAATAGAATCTCAAGATGGTAACAGTGTGAGAGATTCAGAAGATGAACAAAATGGAAAAGATAGTGAGGAAATAGAAATTCCTACTTTATCGCCAGTATTAAGTTATATTAACTCTGTCAAATTGTATGCAAAAATGAAGTGGGAAAATGAACTTCATGAAAAGGCCGTAAAACTGGCGTTCTCTTTTAACCGCATGAGAAAGCCCATTAAAAAAAACGTAATAGTTGAAATTGGACACTTTCTTCAAATAAATTTCATTAAGATTTTGTGGACTTGTGTATATTTTGAATTCTATTTTTGTTCTTATTCTAATAATATAACATAAACAGTTTTACAAAATTATCTTTCTGGCACTACCTTAAATATTAGGTTACTAGTGTAGTAACTACGGGCCCGGAATGGCCAAGTGTGTTAAGGCGTTCGACTCGTAATCCGAGGGTCGCGGGTTCGAATACCGGTCTCACCAAACATGCTAGCCCTTTCAGCCGTGGGGGCATTATAATGTGACGGTCGATCCTACTATTCATTGGTAAAAGAGTAGCCCTAGAGTTTGCGGTTGGTGGTGATGACTAACGGCCTTTCCGCTTGTCTTAAACTGCTAAGTTAAAGACGGCTAGCACAGATAGCCCTCGAGTAGCTTTGTGCGAAATTACAAAACAAAGAAACAAATTCAGAACGTTTGTTTTTAATATTGACTGTAATGTAAGGTTGATAATTTAATTCATGCGAAATCAAACAAAAAATAACACAATAGTTTCTTCGCTCATTTTGTCTCTGTAACTCCTGAAGCATCTTCAGTTCATTATTATTAATATTTAATCCCCAGTTTTTGACTTTTTGTGTTTAATGATAATTTTCCAGTTATGCCAGTTATGACCTGACATGGTGCAAAAAGACTACAGTAAACAGGTCGCAGCCTCATTTTCATTCAAGGAACGTGACTTCGCATCTTACGTATACACCACTACTGTTGTTTTAATTAAGTTGAAATCACTATTTTTTATGTAAAATACCGAAGAATTCCGGGTTACTGATAGGGTATTTATAATACTGATGCTACTATTGTTTACATTCTTTACACGACCCACGTGTTGTAAGAAAACTTAAAGCTATCAAGTAATGGATTCACGAGCATTTTGATGTCTCAGTATAAAATTCACAGATGAGAGGACTCGTATGGGGCACAATAGATAATTCTAGACTCCAGCTACTGTAAACTGATATCTTTAAATACAAGGTCGTGAATTCTTGGGCTAGTATTCCATTTGTTGGTTATCTTAGAAACGAGTGTCGGCGACTGTAAACTTTATTATATTATATCAGCATTTAGAACGAAAAGGTGAACGTTTACCAACTTACTGCATGTCTCGTAAAATTACGTATGTTCGTAATGTGTTTTTTCTTTCCATCATGTATTACTTTGTGTTCAAAAGAAATTTCGGTTTATGAGACATAAGAGGACGATTTGGACATAAAAGTTCGACATTTTTGAAACATTGGATTACGTTAAGCAGAATTTCTATAAAATTCCCAATAAAGGGATAATATTTTTCCCCAAATGGTTTCATTAAAAGGACTTATTCCTCGGGTTAAAGTTCTAAGTTGAAATAAAACTGTGTGACATTAGTGTATATTGTATATCAGACCCACAGGTCAAACTGATCGTGATATAAAACATCAATTCTTTAATATTACTGCTCAACATGGCCAGGTGGCTTGGGCGCTCGACTCGCAATATGAGGGTTAAATCTGAGTTATAGTGTCCGGTCAAATCCACTATTTGTTGGTAAAAGAGTAGCCCCAAAGTTGGAAGTGGGTGTATTGACGAGTCGTTCATTGTTATATTATGGACGCTTTGCTTTCGTGTAGTATTACGCAAAATACAAAACAAACAACAAGGGGAAAATCGATACACAATATCATTAGCAAATGAGCAAAAGGTCTGAATTTCTTAAAGAAACTTGGCTTTAAACTTATTGGTTATTTGTAACTTAAAATTACTTGGTTCTAATCTGATTGGTTACTTATAACATAAATTCAACTCTTAATATGTAAATATAAAACCCAAGAGAAGTTACAGCTTCTGTTACTACTTTTTCGGATCAATGTGGCCGTTTTATTGAAAGAAATAATGCATAATAAAATTTACGATTATTTGTAAATAGGTATAGATGGATTGCTTGTCAGATAGCTTGATAATTGTGTATACAGGTGAAGAGATACGAGTAAAAAAAAGCCAATTACAATGGTTTTTCTATTACGGGTCCAGCATGGCCAGGTGGTTAAAGCACTTGACTCGTAATCTGAGGGTCGCGGATTCAAATCTCCGTCACACCAAACGTGCTTTGCCTTTCAGTGTAAAAAAGTGACGATCAATCTCACTATTCGTTGGTAAAAGAGTAACCCAAGAGTTGGCGGTGGGTGATGATAAGTTGTTGTCTTCCTTCTAGTTTGCCCCCCAGTGGCTCAGCGGTATGTCTGCGGACTTACACGCTAAAATCCGGATTTCGATACCCGTGGTGGGCAGAGCACAGATAGCCCATTGTGTAGCTTTGTGCTTAATTAAAAAACAACAACAACCTTCTGGTTTTGCACTGCTAAATTAGGGACGGCATGACAGATAGGCCTCATGTAACTTTTTGCGAAATTCAAAACAAAAGACTTCTTTCCTACTGATTATATGGATCTTTCAGCATTTCGTGGTTTGTTTGCGTTTTATAAGTTTGTGCGAAGCTGCACCAGGGCTACCTGTGCTAGCAGTGAAAGACTAGTAGGAATTTCTTAAGCTATAGTCGTTCTTGGAATACTCTTTTACCAACGAATAGTCGGACTGGCCATTACTTTATAACATCCCCACAGCTGAAATAGTAAGCATGTTTGATGATGCAGGGATTTGGACCCGCAACCCGCATAGTGTGAGTCGAATACTCTAAACGCTTCATGATGAAATGGCGTTAATAACTAAACGCGTGTGTGTATTTCTGATTATTGTGTATATTTTGTTGAGTGGTGTTAGGCTTGCATTTCAAACATGACTCTCTAAAAACATTGGTTGAAACAATGATTACGTCAGTCGGTGACTAGAATTTCGCTACTCCATGAAATATGTTTTAAATACAATTTACGGAGTACATTAAAACGTATCTTACGTTTCAGGTGAAGAAGTTGCCTTTGTGGAGACAGAACATTATCATACTAAAGACATTAATGGTCGTCAACAGGCTGCTAAGACCAAGGAAAGCATGGGTAAGTTAAACCAGCAATCTTTTGGTTTGTCTAACTTTTTTTTGTTTGTTTATGAATTTTTACTCAAAGCTACACGAGATCTGTTTGTGCTGGTCATCCCTAACTTAGCAGTGTAAGACCACCCACCGCCAACTCTTGGGCTACTCTCTTACCAAAAAATAATGGGATTCACCGTATCTTTATAACACCTCCACCGTTGAAAAGGCGAGCATGTTCGGTTTCATGGGGATTCGAACCTTCGATCCTCAGATTGCGAATCGAGCGCCCAAACCACCTGATCATGCCGAGCTAGTTCTCTAACACTGAATACTTCCATAAATCGTGGTAGTTTAGGTACAATAACAAAAATCAACTTATAACAAAACATTTTCTCACGTTTTATTAGCTTGTTTGAAGTTCTAAGTAGAGCTGATAAAACATTTCCAAGACATACACTGAATTAATATATTTTAATTAAATAAAGCTTTGTTTTTAAAGTATTTCTAAACATTACCGCATTTCATTTATCTCAACCAGCCTGATGAACTCTGTGTTAAAGAAAACGCGTCGTATGCAGTGAACATGACAAACATGGCGTAGTTTGACATATTTTATTTTGCACACTGCATCTAGAGGGACTGAATGCAGAATGCTGCGTTAACTATGCAATAGGGTTGATAGTAATGTAATCTCTTGTGACAAGTAGAATTATTTGTAATTATGCGTCACTGACTTATAAAAAGGTGTTCAAACTAAAATAAAATATATACGTTGGTTGGTCTATACTTATTTCATTTCCATTTGAGGGAAAAGAAGAAAGGCCGTTGAATATAAACATTTAGGCAAAAAGTAATTATTATATTCGTTAAAAAAAATGAAAATTTGAGACATCTCAGTGTGTCTACTCATTCCGTAAATCTTGGTTGGCCAACGAGGTGTAAAACTGAAAAACTAGCGGGCGATCCAATGCGGAACATCGGCTCTACCGCAACAAACCTAAAGCTCCTCGTGTGTTAGGATTTTGAAATATGTTCTAAAATGAAATTAGGCATCTCACATGAAGCTCAGTTGAATTTCTCGAACCGACTGGAACACATAAGCCACTCGTCATGTCAGCGAATGAAAAACGTCAGCATTCACGTGGCCTTAACCGTTGCTTTCACGATAAGGAACAAAAAAAAAAACCATTGTGTGAAGCGGTGTATTCTGCCACTCATTGTTTACTTTGAACGGGCAGATCTGGGCTTGACAGCAACCTGGAGAGTGAAGAGTGGTGGTGATATTATTACGATGAGAGCTTGCTTCTCTTTGAAGTTAACCCTCTGGTGATGGTTAATGACATCTCGAGTGCTTCCTTCTTATTTTGACATTCTAGGATCTCATGCACTGCTTGGAATAATTGAATTAATAGAATTCTAGAAGAAAGAAGCATTCCTCTTTTAGCGCCATGTCATTCTGCACGTCATGTGCAACATCCAGGACTTACACTTGACTGTAAACCCTGACCAGAATTAATTTGAGTCGCTGCTGAAAGTTTTGAAACTAAAATATTATTAAATTCGGAGCTGCTCCTGTTTTTCTCGTGTGTGTGTGTTGTTTTTTTTTCGGGGGGTTGCCTCATTAAGATTAACGGTTGATCCATTAATTATTAAAATGGGACCGGGTAGCAAAAGAAACATAAAACACTACCATATGTTTTGATGTTTCAGTAGGTTTAGTAATATGGTGCATGTTGGGGAATAAATTAAGCAAAGTATGTTCAACATATTTCTCACGAATAAATAACGTGTTCATAATGAACATGTAAAGAGTAAATATGTTAACTGGTTCAGTGTTAGGTGTTAAAAGTAATATATTTCACACACAAATCGTCAAGTTTCTAATTAACATTTTAATATGATTTGTGGAAAGATTCTTCCTCACTTATCCCTCTTTGGGGCAGCGCTAAGTCTTCGGATTTACAACGCTAAGATCAAGGGCTCTATTCCCCTCGTTGGACATAGCTTATGGCCCGTTGTGGCTTTGCTATAAGAAAAACAAACTCCCCCACATTTTCCGTTGAATATATTCCAATTTTTTAGACACGTTTTTATTAAAATGTTTTTTTAAAACCTTCAGTTGCTAATTATATTTGAAATTAACCTGACTGGACAAACCCTTATAATTGAATCAGTCAAACTTAACTGAGCAACACGGGTTGAATAACAGTAACTACTACTGTTATCAGTTGAATTGTCCAGTAAAATACAGTATAATATACATAATAATAATACAGTGTAATATTACTACTGTGTAATACACATGCCGATAATACTGTGTAATACGTATACCGGTAATACAGCGTAATACATATACTGATCATACAGTGTAATACATATACTGATAATACAATTTAATACATGTACTGATAATACAGTGTAATACATATACTGATAATACAATTTAATACATGTACTGTTAATACTCTGTAATACATATACTGACAATACTGTGTGATACATGCACTGACAATACTGTGTGATATATATGCTAATAATACTGTGTAATACTATGTAATACGTATACTAATAATGTAGTGTAATACATATACGGATAGTACAGTGTATTACATACACCGTTAATACTATGTAACATCTATATTTACATTATCCTATGATATATATAACACTGTGCAATATCTATTTCTTAACAAATGTCCACTCTGTAGTTAGTGAGGACACGTGTTTTGTTTAACTTGGGACATGCAGGTGGCTGAACCAAAATATGCGGACTAGCTGACTAATGGATTAATATTTGCTATAAAATCATTTTCTATGTTATAAATATAGCTACCAGTTTGACCGACAGCTTTGATTTCGTTCCTTTAAATCACACGCTCAATATTTTTTTATCTGCACCATTTTTCACACCCAATGTGTTTTTCACCAGATATTATGACTTTTTATCAATAAAAACCAACAATCCACAGTAAGTAAGAAAGTGACACTCAGTAGTAATCAACATTAACTAAAGTTAGGATCACAACCATATTATTTGGAACATACTTTTTTTTTTAAAAGAATGAACCAACTTCTTTAAAATATATGGTGATAGGTGTTTTCGTCTCCCAAACAGTATTAATAAGCTTATTTATAGTAACGCCATGGATATTAGATTAACCGTTTCTTGTTATCATTCGCATGCACTTGGTACAATAATAACAAGTGTTATTTTTATGCAAATTTAAAGTAACGCTATACTCTCTTTAGTCAGAATAATTTCGTAAACTTTAGCAACTCTACGCTTAAAAGTTAGTTATGAATATAAATAATAAATAATACGCGTCCATTCACATTATTATTTTTGAAAAATTGAACTGGAAACTGTTAATCTAACTTGCTTGGCCTGACCAACACATCTATCTGCACTGTATTTTATCATATATTTTTGCTTCTATAAGTCAGACGTCTTTATTCTAAATGACAAAAACTAGTGACAACCCACTTTTGCTCTTAGATGAAGCTGTAGTGAAAAATGTCAGACCGATAGGTCACATGACTTTCTACGTAGGCATGCATAAAAAAATTTCATTTAATTTGAGCAGTTTTTGTTCAATAACTTTGCGCATGTGGCTTATATTTACACCAAATGAAAATTCTAATTATATATTGTAAAGATTTTTCAATGCAACAAATTTGTTCATTTTTCTATCGAATAAAGTTTTCGTACTTTTGCTGCAATTAAAGCATAGGAAGAAACTCGGCAAAAGTAGCCTTGAAATTTAGTACGTGATGTAAATGTCCGTAGGGCGCATCGACCAATAATATGCATTAGTTTTGATTACTACAGTTTAAGCTACAGAAGGTGGAAAATTACAAATGATCACTCCTTTGTACCTCCCCCTACAGAGACAGCGGAATGTCTGCAGTCATACAACGCTAGAATTCGGGTTTCGATACCCATGGTAGGCAATGCACAGAGAGTCTATTGTGTAGCTTTGTGTTTAATCACAAACAAACAAACATCACTCCTATGAACAACATACAGTGTGTGTTGTAGGTTGTTTTGTGACCGTAAGACAAGCTACTGTGTGTCTTGGTAGATATAATACTCTGTAGTACATAACTTATAATTCTTTGTAATACGTATATTTATAATACACTGTAATATAACTACTTATAATACACTACAATATAGTTAATTATGATTATCTGTAATACGTTTCGATTCCCATTGGTGGACTCAGCAGATAGTCTAATGTGGTTTTGCTGTAAGAAAACACACAAGTACACTGAAATACATGTATTTATAATTATAATGCACTGTAATAAATATACTTATAATACACTAAAATACATACCCATACGATTGAGAAAACGTTGATAGGTCAATGTGTAAATGTTATATTGTGAAATCCTCAGTGATTGAACAGTACAGCCATAAGTCATTTGTTATGTTTGTTTAAGAACACAGAATATCAGTTCTATGGGAAAAAAAAATATCTTCCTATTCCGATAAAAGCTTTAGAGAATAACCGAGTCTTGACTCATTGGAAACAAACCGAAGATCTAAGTAAGGAACCCGGTGAAAGAAAACCCCACATTTCGACTAAAACTGAAGTGGACATTCCCTCGTTAGCGATCCACAAAACAAAAGTGGTGAGTAGTGACGATTCTGATAAAGTAAATAGAGAACAGAAGAAGGACACTTTAGGATGGAAAGAACCCGAAACTAGAGAGAAAACAGAGGTAAGTTTCAATAATACAATTTAATCATTTATTTTCTCTGTGGCTTTTACTCGTTTTCAGTCTCTTATAAGGTCGTCATCTCGAAATGAAATCCAACGTAGGCATTTTGAGTTAAATAATTAGTTAAGCTCTTATCTTGTAACGTGCCTGCATATTTTTACGTTGGTGTCATATATATATAGTAAATAGATGGACTCATTCAGTGTCACAACATTATTAATTTTCAACCATCATAACGTCATGTTCTAACTAAATACAGATAACTGATTCTTTTCTTTGTTTAAAATCATTGTCATAGATTACTAATATTTGTTTGGCGAGGTTTAAAGGAAGATGTTTTGTAACTGGTATTTGATTACAAGTGAAGAAATGTTCATTGTGTTGCTTTCAGTGATTTAAATCTTTCTATTTTTACAGAAGTGCATAAAAAATTACATTATTATTACTGTAACAAAGTCATATATAATTTTCAAAAGACTACTGACAATCCAAGCGAAGACTATTTTGTGATACTAAAATAGTGTTTATTATCATAAAATATTGTCAAAATAAGGTGCAATTAATAATGAAGCAAGACTTTTTTATGCAAAAAAGAACCATAATACTGAGGGTTAATCACACTTCATAATAACGATTTTGTTATTTTAAGAATGTAACGGGCTCTTTAATCAGATCCCACACTAATCCGGAGAAACGCATCTGTCCGTAATGCGAAGGCCATAGCTACGAAGTGGAATCTTTCGATCCCATAACAATTGTCGTTAAATTGGACATATCTCAAAGTATCATTAAGAAGGCAGCATTGAAAACAAAGCAAAAGTCCACAAGTATCCATACACACGTCTAAATCAATGACGGTTTTCTTGAAAAAGATGGTCATGGAAACCGGAATCACACATACTTGTCAAGTCCCCTGATGAGATGTCAGTTACGATTGTGTGTATCGCAGTTGTCCAACTAAACACAATGAGCAAGACAGACAATGTGGGAGAGTGACTTAAAAGGTCACATCAGACTCATAATGTCATTCTTATGAAGCACAACTAGTCCTTAAATCTTACGCATTTAGCATACTTAAGTTTAACTTCATGTCAGTTGCACAAACATGATAGAATTATACAACAGTGTCTGCTCGATAGAGCCCAGAAAATTAGGAGTACAAAGCCTCGTGTAACTGGCTTAATGTGTAATATTTCACTTTGTCATTTTTAGGACTTTGACACCAAATATTCTGGTCTTCAGTATTCTCCTGCAGATTTAGCTGACTACAT
This sequence comes from Carcinoscorpius rotundicauda, assembly GCA_011833715.1. Classification (NCBI taxonomy): domain Eukaryota; kingdom Metazoa; phylum Arthropoda; class Merostomata; order Xiphosura; family Limulidae; genus Carcinoscorpius; species Carcinoscorpius rotundicauda. The sequence goes on along the minus strand of CM022392.1, from coordinate 15,047,675 downwards.
TATGAGAACGAACGATGAGAAAGGAGTTGCCATGGCAATTGATGAATTATTAACAGAAGGATTGGTGAGTAGTGTGTGTAATCGAAAGAAGTTTGCTTCGCCTCATTAAAGTCATCAAAACTGGACATTATTAACGCAACTTGTTTTAGTATGTTTCTAGTAACAACACGTGGTAGCATTTAAATTATAAATCGTAAAAAACGAGGTATGTTTATGACCAAATTTCTTAAATGGAAATGTTTCGTTAAGCGTATGACGTGAACACTAACAATCACTGCTTTCTGGCATTATCTAGAAATATATACCTTAACTATTCAGATTTTGAACGCGATATGTTTTTAAACTCAAGAGGTCAATAAAATTTCTGAAACGAAACATTCAGATTCATAGTTTCTGTTAAGCTAGTACCTCGAAGGTGTGAACTCTTAAATACGGTGTGATAAACAGCATAAATCATAAGATTCAGTTCACATCTTTAATTGTATCTTTGACGTTGCTTGCCCCCCAGTGGCTCAGCGGTATGTCTGCGGACTTCCACGCTAAAATACAGGTTTCGATACCCGTGGTGGGCAGAGCACAGATAGCCTATTGTGTAGCTTTGTGCTTAATTCTAAACAACAACAACAATTGACGTTGCTTAAATAAAATAGTCTCGAGTATGCGATTTTAACGGAAAAGAAAAACAGTTTTTTCTGTTTATTTTGCAGATTGTTATTTGGTTTATAAATAATAAATATCTGTCACAGTATAATTTATTGATATTGTTATTTGAATAATTGTTTTCTCAATAATTAATGTCGCCCTCTTTGGTGCATCGGTATGTCTGCAGATCTATAACCATAGAAATTGAGTTTTGATATCCATAGTGAGTAGAGCACAGATAACCCATTGTGTAGGTTTGTGCTTAACTTTACACAAACAGTTAATTTCCGGTTGGAGTAAACTACCTATTTAGAATGATAGGAAAATGTTTGTTTGTTTTTTTTAATTTCGCGCAAAGCTACTCGAGGGCTATCTGCGCTGGCCGTTCCTAATTTAGCAGTTTAAGACTAAGAGGGACGGCAGCTAGTCATCACCACCCACCGCCAACTTTTAGTCTACTCTTTTTACCAACGAATAGTGGGATTGACCGTCACATTATAACGCCCCCATGGCTGAAACGGCGAGCATGTTTGGTGCGACCGGGATTCGAATTCGCGACCCTCGGATTACGAGTCGAATGCTTTAACACACTTGGCCATGCTGGTCCGATAGGAAAATTCAACATGGTAATGAATCTATTTAATTAAATATACTTTTCTTATAATCTCACTTAAAAAATGGAATACATTGTTTTATCAGGCTGGCACCTTCACTGTTAACGATATTCTCGGCCGTAAACCCAATAATTCCTCACTTGATTTGATTATCTTGGCATTTTCAGGTTGATCATGAATACACATAGTAAGTTAACGATATAAAACAATCTCAGTGATAAACGTATCACAATAAATTATAGAAATAATGACTTTTTTTTATATGCAAAAAACGGCTCTTTTGGGCTCAGAAAACACTTTAAATAGAAGAGCGAACAACGTTTCGACCTTCTTCGGTCATCGACTTTGTTTAATATAACATACATATCTAGCTATTTGATTAACAGCATGACTTATCTGACGATTTTAATAACTATTTTCTGAACACTTATTTTCACAAGTCTCTATCACCTTTGAATAGTTAAATTTATTATGAAATTTAAGTTAATACCCCACTTTTGTACATCATTTTTCGATACGCAATGAGATAAAAAACAATTAAATCGTTGTAATTTGTAGATGACAAGAGAACAAGCAATTGCTTACCTCCAAGACGTGAAGACAGAATTGATTTATATGAGAAAACAATACGAACGAGCACACCACCAGGAGGAGATAAATGGAGAAGTTAAAACGAAAAAAGGACAAGAAGAAACTGTTCAAGCAAGTATTTACTGTGAATTCAAATACAATAAAATATTCATGCAATATACTAAATCATAAATATACTGTAATATTTTATACAAATAAATAGAGCCTTAAAAATAGATAAGAAGAGAAATAAAAGAAATAAGTGGTTTTATTTTTAAATTATAGAGACAGTTTAATGACAGAGGTTAAGTACACCATAATAAAATTATTTTAAAAACCTCACCAAGTCATTACAGTCCATGTTAACCACGTTCAATCATGCTTTATCTGATGACTGTGCATCTCAACAACAACTCTGCGTCTCAGTTTCTGTCACAATATGGTCAGTTGTAAGGTTATAATGTCACAAGCTCACGCTTCTTCTGCTGGCTTTCCATAGTCCATCTTCCACTCCAACAATTCGGGCGAACAGAAATCATAGACTTTACTGATACATCTTCCTGAGAAGTAACATAAACAAATGTTTCATTTTCTAGTACAAGAGGTATGCAATGGTTTAATGGTGATGTCATGGAAGTAGTTTTCTTACAAGTGACCTGTATTCATTAATGGATTATGTTGAGTGAGACACGAAAGTCACTTGCTTTTATGTTCATTTTCACCTGTTATAAGACGTTACACCCTGCTTACCACAGTCTCTTTCTGGACGGTCCTCGTTTCCCCAGTTGATCCATGATCATTTGTTTTTCAAAATGCCAAAGATATCCCCATTTTGAAAATTGGAATTCCCCAATCTGAACATATTTTTATGAACTGATTCAATGGATATTTTGTGCCATAAAGGACGGTTACAAACTCTTTCACAGCAAATAAATTTTTTGCAACACATCACACTATCTAAGTAACATCGAGTGTTGTAAGCGTTTCATTATGATACATTCTGACTTTATCCTAGGACGGGTCTAACTGATAATTTGCATATTCAGAATCGTTTTAATATAACGTGCTCAAAATCAAACCTTTGTACAACTGATATATCTCAGGCAGATATAGTTTTTTTAGCAAACAAAATCAAGTATTTTCTAAGAATAATTAACTATAGTGAAAACTGGATTTTTAATGTTATTGCTCGTTCACTCTTCTAATAATTTATTTTGATTAAGAAAGATTATTTTTTGTAATATTTTTTTTTCTTGACTGATCATTTTGCGAATCATGTTTGTTTATTTTTATTTTGGATGAAAAATTAGGTTTACATGATTCCACTTTTTTATTGTAACCATTCGAAGATTTTTATGGTTACCCTTTGAAAGTTTTGAAAATCTTCACGTAATGAAGATTTTCTTCTATTCAATTGAATCATCAACCCTTAGTTACGAGTAACCAAAAAGGTAGTGTACTGATCTAGCAATAACATCACAAAATTCAGTATGCTCACACTTATTGTTTTAAAGTTATAATTCTCATAACTTTTGAGAAATTCTTTTACGTAGAGGAGCTAACAACGTTTTTACATATATATTTTTCTTTACAAGTGGGTTTTCTCGACATCACTGATTAGTATTTTGAACAATTTGGAAAAAAATCAAAATAGTAATTTGAATATTGTGTTTTTTCATTAAGACTGTTTTGGTATAAACTTCATGTTCTCTGAACAAACATAAATATATACAAATGCAACTCTACACACGTTTTACGATTTTTTTTCACTGTTTAAAGTAGGATATGTTTATATTTAAGTCTTCACTTGTTTCTCATAGTTATAGTGTGAAACACACTTGACATACAGCAGTTCTCACACTTGAATAAGTTTTTAAATGAATGATTTTTTGGAGAAATCGTACAATTTTGTAGAAAATTTTCAAATATCTGAGATTATTGAAAAACATAATATTTTCTCGATAATGACAAATAATACTAGTCATTCATGACTTTTCTTAAATGTACAGTAAAAATGGTTTTGTTTTTGCATTATTAAGTATTCACTGTATAATTATCTTTTTAAATTTTACGTGAAGAACTTATATTTATTACATAATGCTTCTACCCTATGCAGGAAATTGAAAACATCTTAATTCAAAAGGCTAATACATATGCTATTTTTAGACAGTTAATTAGTTAAATTATGATATTCTTTACATTAACAAATATTTTGAACTTATCTTACAGTACAGTAAACCTAAACAACAAGATCTATCCATGCAAAAAGATAACCATCCGAAAACAGTCGTTCATAACAAGTCCCCAACAGCGACACCTACAGAAGAATCAAAAATTGTCGTTCCTACAGCTGCTGTCAGAGCTAAACCCAACTCGGAGCCTCTTGATGTTTACAAAACTTCAGTTCTTAGGTCACCTTCCGAGAGACAGAAGTTTACTGTTAATGAGCCTGTGGAACAACACCCAGAAGTAGACATGGCAATGATTATTGATAAGCTACGAGCTGCTGGATCCCTCTATGAAGAATATACTCTCAAAGAAGTAATCTACCAATTAGCCAAGGACATGTTCGAGCAAAGTATTCTCAGAGGTATTCTAAGTATGATTGTTCTGATCAATCCCACTTTTCATTGATAAAGAGTGCCCCAAAAGTTGGCAGTGGGTGTTGTTGACCAGTTGCCTGCCCTATAGTCTATCACTTCAAAATTAAGATAGTTTAAAAAGCTTGTGTAAAGGCTCAGTTTGTCTGTTGTTGAGCGTAAAGCTACACAATTGGTTATCTGTGTCTTACTTATCACAGGTATCGAAACTCAATATTTAGTGTGGTAGGCCCTCATACTTACCACTTGGTTACCAGGTGAGGAGAGGAACTTTTATGAGAGAAACCATGAAAAATAAATACTTACTTCTTGTAACATAATTTTCCACTTTCTCATGTAGAAAAATATTTGTTAATTAGGGTAAAACTTTAACTGAAGATAAAACATATAAAGAATTTTTTTTACTTTGTCTCTTGGTTCCCCACTGGGTGTTCGATACCCACAGTTAACACATTGCAGATACCTCGTTGTGTAGCTTTGCAATCAACAAAACAAAAGTAACTTTCTTTCGATTTTTTACACAACAGTTTTGTTAGAAATAAAATACTCTTGCTCATGTCATTTACCATATTCTACTATTTTGTTGCTGTTTTTGCATTTTACGTAAGTTTTTTGGCGAAGTAATTGTTAATTTCAATTAACTTCCTTAGAGAAATCTGAGAGAGAATTCTGCTTTGTACATCCCTACTGGCACAAGGGTATGTCTGTGAACGCACGCCACTAGAAACCGTGTTTCGATACTGTGGTGGGCAGAGCAGAGATAGCCTATTGGGTAACTTTATACTTAATTTTAAACAAACGAGTTTGTATCGTTAAGTCACTTTACTAACTTGTATACCCAAACTATAAACATTTCGTACTAATTAAACATTATGAGTCTTTAAATGCTTTTAGTTGTTTTTTTGTTTTTTTCTCTTTATTTATCCCTCTTCAATGAGGGGGTATGCACAAAAATACAACAAATAAAACACAAGTCAAGGTATTAGCATGGAATAAAAATTAGACAGATTACCATGCTGAAAATTACCACAAAGTTAATAAAATTCGGTAAAAAATTAAAAGATGTAATTTTGAACAGCAGGTATTTAAATAATACAGTTTACGTATCAAAACAAGAAACCAATAGATCTGTTATTGGCGACAAAAATAAAAAAGACAATGCAAATAAAGAAAGAATAACTTATCTTAACAAAGTACACAAGTAATAACCTTGGGCACCTTGGGTTACCAAGGTACCAACATAAGAATACGTATAATAAAAAACATTTAACGAGTTATTTAACAAACATCTATTGTAATGGAGGTAAATATGTTTCCGTACGTGGACTTTAAACATGGAAGGTAAATGAATGTCCCGATTACGTACCAAACGAACTGAGCGAGCAGAACATATAACCTCTTGCGTCAAGGTGGTAAACAAACAATGCTTTTAGTGCACACGTACACACACAAATATACATATATATTAACTCATTAAAAAAGGCTTTTAAAAAGATTGTCCCCTGTGGAGGTTTATATCTCTTTAAACGTTTATCTTCTTTATTATGACTCTGTATGTTAAAGTATCCCAAAACTGCTTGCCAATATTTTAAACCTCATCTGGCCCAAAACTGAAGCCATCCTATCAGTCTTCAAACGATAATTCTTCTTTCTAATTTATTGTTTGTTTGTGCTTGTCGTGGCATAATGATTAGCGAATAGGATGGTTCAAGGTTTAAGCTGCTATATTACACTGAAAGCTCCAATACATTCAACAGTGGGGTGTTATAATGGTGACAGTCAGTCCTGCTCTTTGATTTAGAGCAGCTGTGTGAGTGATGTGTGCTGTTTACTCAATGCCATGACCCTCATCAGCATTTATAAATTACAAATAGTTGTGCATGACTCTTTGGGTCTCTTACCTGTGTTACATATTATAATTTAATGTATATCAAATTTATGATATTTGCCAACAAGACTGATACACACAATTTTCTTTTCTAACACAAATATGTTTCAGTATACAAACAAAAAATGATAAATTTATAATAACCATCATTACCAATAATGATTTATATACAACTGAGATAATACTGAGTCTTTTACTCGGTCTAAAACTGAAAATTTTATCATCAATCCAGGTCTCCGATGAGCAAACTAATTTTGAGTTAATATTATCACATCTCGTTTAAACTAGCTAGCTTGATTGGACTCACACAGCTGACTTTTACTGATGATGGTATTTAATATCTCCACAAAAAATCTAAAATCCAAAGTAATTAACTGAAGTTGAAAGGTTTTAATGTTCGGAATCTAGAAATGTTCCTAGTCAAATTTTGTAGGTGTTAATCATAATTATAACCTCCTAGGCCTACAATAGCACCCTTCCAGCGCGTCATTTTTATATGCCAATCACGCAAGTTTCTAAAATTTTCATCAATGATCAAACACACCAATGTTTTCGGAAATCACGTATTGTTGATTCTTACTCTCAAGAATTTACAAATTTCGAGAACAGGCGGGACTTGCGCAATACACAATCAACAATATACGTCACATGCATAAATATAAAAGTACACAAAACAGGTGCAGGCACTAAATAAATGTACAACAACAAATCTGTTACGCCTGCCTTCTTAGACAATGTGAGGTTTAATTCGTATTGAAGATACCAAATACCTCACTGTTTATATGACCAAGTAGTAAATAGATCTGTATTTTGATGAATTTTTTGTTATTTATACCTGCTGCATTTCCCATTGTTAACATAGTAATGGCTCTCTCTTTTTAATTATCTTGTTTCTAGGTAACCCCTCAGCAGAAGATGCCCTCTCCAGGTTCAGCAACTTTCTTGAGACTCAGGTAGCAACCAATAAGATATCCAGAGAGATGGAGCAGACAGTTCTTGGTAAGGAATAATAGAATTTCTTTATGTTTATAAGAAATAGAAGTACTCAAACATTGAACAGGTCGTAATGTGGAATTTAAGGATCTGCAATTAACATTGTAAATTACAGAAAACTTTCTATGAAGTTTATTATACACGGAATTAGGTTTCAAACCTCTATGATTAACCCGTACTATCTAATAGTGTGTAGATTGAAGTAAACCGTTCACTAGCGAGATGCGTTTCGTAGTATTTAATTTTTAAGTAATGTCCTTCATTTTCTTTGATTAATTATGGAGAAAGCCTGTCGTTTTCCATCCTAGCTGCCACAGCACTGAGAAATGCATGTTTTCAAAGTGTTACATGCCCATAAGTAATATATATCCAAAAGTAACACTAATAAAATATGCATTTCTAAATGCTGTGTTATCTAGAATGGTGTAACAACAGATTAGCTCCACAAGTAATATGTATTGTTATTTTCATTTTATTCAGATATTATGTCAACTGCTCTGATCGACAGTTTGCGAGAATATCCAGACTTGATACGAATGAGCAACAAATCGTCTAACCAACAGATGGAGATAAAACATACTGAAAACATGCAAAACTCAATCGAAAAAACAAAAAATCGTTCTCTGTTCACAGGTAACTTATTACCTCAAAAATTAATTTAGCTAAATTGCGGTTTATTAAGTGTACGTACTGTTCTTATACTGCTCATGCTGTTCGAGATTTGTGTGATGTTTAAATTTATATATCTATATGAAGACTGTTTGCTTTTTAATTTCGCATAAAGCTACATTAGAACTATCAACACTAGCCGACTTTAATTTAGTAATTTAGCAGTGTGAGACTAGAAGGAAAGCAGCTAGTCATAACCACACACTGCCAACTCTTGGGGTACTCTTTCACGAATAGTGGGACTAACCGTCACATTATAACATTTCCAAGGCTGAAAGGGCAAGTATATTTTGTGTGACAAGGCTTGACCGTGCCGGGCATATCAAGAGAGAGATAATGAGATAAAAGTACAGGTTCCCATAATGACTATTTGTTTTTCACTTTATTGTAAATTTGGATTACTAGAACGCACATGGTACCTTGACATGTGCCAACTAGAAAAGCATCTTTGTTTACTTTAATAGTGTATTTTAAAAAATAAGCTGAGGAAGAAACACATAAATTAAATCACAGTTGTAAATCATGTAACTTGTGCAGAAAACACGAGTGTAGCAAGTATAAAGCACGGGTGTGATGTGAAATGTTGAAATCCACAATGTCCATTTCATGCTGTTACTAGCATCTAGGTCATTAGTGACATGAGAATAGTTGCTAGTGACTCCACACTGCTTCGTTAGTGAATAATCTAGAAAGTTCCCCGAAATCCTTTGAGTGTCGTATTTTGGCATGTGTGTTGTACAGTCTTGAAAAACAATGAATATAAATTGTGAATGTCACAACGTTATGAATAAGAGATTATATATGGTGTAACAGCATGCATGAATATTAGATGACACAGTTTAGTCGCAGCGTTTGACGACTTATTTACTGTGTTAAGCTTTGAGCACATATGCTCGCCATGTTCATTTTTGTGTACAACATTGTGCAAATATTATGGTGGTAGTGACTGTGTTCAGTATTAAAGTCGAGTTTGTGTTTGAGTAAGTGACTGAGTTTTAGAAGAAGTTGTTACAATACCAATGACCGTCGCCCCATACTGACAAATACACTTCGTAAATCTTCACATTGACTTACCGAGGGCGCTTGACTCATACTCTGAGGATCGCGAGCTTAAATCCCCGTCACACTAAACATGCTCGCCCTTTCAGTTGTGGAGGCGTTGTAAATGATGGTCAATCCCACTATTCGTTGGTAAACGAGTAGCCCAAGAGTTTGCAGGGGTTGTGATGATTAGTTGCCTTCCAGCTTGTATGTATGACACTGCTAAAGTAGGGATGACTAGAACAAATAGCACATGCTGCCCTCTTTCTCAATAGCTCTTCATTGCCACAGTAGTATGTCTGTAGACTTTCATCTCTAGAAAGTGCGTTTTGATACCTATTGTAGGCAGAGCAGAGACAGCCCATTGTGTATCTTCGTACTTAACTTCCAACAAAAACTTTCTAAAGATCTTATTCTTCAGTGGATTTTACAGCAACAAATGGTCCTACTGGAATCCATACTTTGTTAAAGAGGTTGTTAGCTTCGTTTTTATTAAAATAATTATTACTTTCGTTTATTTTAGGAAACTCAGGATTAGGTAAAGCAGCAACCCTAAACAAGGGCCACTCCATGGAAAGAGCTATGGCACATCATCAGTAGGTGAGTTTCAAAGTGTTAATGGAAATTAACTTAGGAAAAGCCACAAGAAAGTTAGAGAAACCTTCTGGTGTTTCTTCTCATAAGGCATGCAAGAAAATCTAAATTATTTTTGCCAATAAAGTCTGTGCAAGAAAATTATGTACATGATAAATAAGGTTATAATATAGCTAGTATTTGATTCCATAACGAACTTAAGTTTAAACAACCATTAATAATGAAGACAATCATATATGCTTTAATGTTTTCAAGTATTACCACACATAAGTCATTATAATATGCAATCTTTTTTTCGCTGCAGAGAATTTGAAATAAGGTAGAAGATCAACTGTTTATAAAATTAGTTCTGTTACTATGGAAACGGTTCTATAACTTTTTTCTCTCTCTCTCTCATATTTAATTCATAAAAAACAAAAACCAGACAGATACTTTCATTGAAAAAAACAATTCGCTTTCATGATATCAAATATACCATGTTAATGTACACACATAACTGGTTAAACGTAAATGTATTTGAGCTATGTTTGCTCAATCCAAGAAATTGTTAGTTATAAATAATAATTAAAAAAAAACGTTATTGTGAATTTATATATTTTTGCAACCACATCTAAATAAAAAATATTAATAAACTCATTTAATATTTCTTTAGGATGGACCCATTGAACTCAGAAACAGAAGAAAACATTAAAATTCATACTCAAACGTTTTCAATAGGTGTGTTGACGTATTATTTCCACACTAGTTATAAACTGTATGACAAGATTAATTCGTAAACAATCTACATGTTTAAGCACTGCACTACATTTCCACCTCAAACACTTTCCACGTGATGTGTTTACCTATAATTCAGTTAAGGCACAGACGCATTTATATATATATATATATATACACACACACACATATATACATATATCTCTGCTTTGCTCATTTGGACAACAGTATTAGATATATTTTGTTAGATTTCAAAAACTAAATTGATACTAATTGTAATGCAATACTATTAGTTTCTCATAAATATTAAACCTGTTTTACTGTATGTGAAATTCATCGACAGATTTTTGCCTGTGTACGAAAAAAAAATTATTGTACTAGAGAAGGAAAATAAAGAATTATAATTTATTCTCAAGTATTTTTTTCCGTGGTATTACTTATATTTTGTATTCAAATGCTTATTTAATTATAACATTACTTAACTGTGAAAACTAAATAGGTCTGGACATTCATGGTTGGTGCAGCACAGACATCTCGTATAGACTTATTTTTATCACAAATGAATAAAAACTTGGCCATTCTTCACTTCAAGACGTTCAGTTGATCCAAAGATCTTTCTCATATCTCTGTTAGTGTCATCTAACATGTACAACAATATAATTCTTCAAGCACCACACTTCTGGAGTTCATAAAGAGAAGTTTCAAAATATATTCTTTTATATGCAAAAACGGTTCTTTTGGGTTCAGAAAATATTTTATAAATAGAAGAGCGAACAACGTTTCGACCTTCTTCGGTCATCGTCAGGTTCACAAAGAAAGAGGTAACTGGTCGGAAGCTGACCACATGTTTGGAAGGGGTTGTATAACTGAGTGTCGCAATGCTGAGGGCGCGGTTTGATGTTTGAATATATAATTTTATCTATAATATTAATATAGGTATAATGGCGTTCCTTTATATTGGTTTATTTTGGGTTTAAGTTGTTGTATAAGTAAGGCTTCTTTAATTTTTCGTTTGTTTATGTTTGTTTCTTTATTTAGTATTTTAGTGTTTTCTATGGTTATGTTGTGTCCATTTGACTTGCAGTGTTCGAAAACGTGTGAAGGTGACTTTTTATGTTCTTTGAATCTGGTATCCATTTTTCTACTTGTTTCTCCAATATAGAAGTCGTGGCAGTTATCACATTGTATTTTATAAATAACGTTGGTGTGGTGTTTGTCAGTGTAGTTCTTACATAGTATAGACCTCAGTTTCGTGCCTGGTTTTTGAATAAATTTAGTGTTAACTGGAATGTTATATTTTGTTACTAGTTTTTGACAAATGTTGGTTATTTGTTTGCTGATGTCAGGAATATATGGTATACAACAGTATATGGTTTCGTGATTTTTTGATTCGTGAGATACATTCACTTTTGTTGGTTGATTTTGCTTTCTGTCTAGGTGTGTGCGTATAATGTTTTCTACGGTTTGTGGAGGAAACTTATTGATGTTGATGAAGTATTGTTTTATTTTGTCTAATTCATCGTTAATTTTATCTGGTGAGCACAGTTTTATGGCTGTGTTTATCTGGTTTCTTAGTATGTTGAGTTTTTGTTTTGTTTCATGTGCTGAGTCCCAAGGAATGTATAGTCCAGTATGGGTGATTTTTCGGTGGATTTCTGTTTTGAATTGTGTGTCGGTTCTTATAATTTTGAGGTTAAGAAATGATATTTGATTGCTTTCTTCCTGTTCACATGTGAAGTTAATGTTGGGATGTATAGAGTTAATGTGAGTGAAAAAAATTAAGTATGTGTTCTGTAGATTTGAATCCCGCAACCGTGTCATCTACATATCTGTACCAGTATAGTGGTGGATGTAATGCAGTATTAATTGCTTGTGTTTCAATTTGTGTCATAAAAATATTGGCTAGAACTGATGATACTGGGTTGCCCATGCTTAGGCCATTTGTTTGTATATAGTTTTGGTTGTTGAACATGAAGTTTGTCTTTATTGTGGTGAATTCTATGAGGGTTGCTAACTGGTTACTGGGAATGTCTATAATTGGGTTAGGGTCTCGAATATAGAGTTCTAAGGCTATCTTGCAGGCTTCTGTTGTTGGAACTTCTGTGAAGAGGGATATAACATCGAAACTGGCCATTGAGGCTTTATGATTAAGTTGATTTAGATTAGACTTGAAATTAAAAGAGTCTTTGATGAATGAGCTGGCTGATGTTGCATATTTGGAGAATGCCCATGCTATGTATTTACCAAGATTGTAATTAAACGATTCATATGTTGACATTATTGGTCGTAATGGACAATCTGGTTTATGAGGTTTGGGGATGCCGTATATTTGCGGTGTGCGTGAGTCGGTTTTACGTAGGTAGGAATAAAGTGTTTGTGAAATTGTGTTGGCTTTTTTCATTTGTAGTAGTAATTTGTTTAGTTGCGTCTCATGTGTCTTTGTTGGATTTGTGTGTATTGGTTTAAATTTGTTCGTGTCTGATAGGATGTTATTTTTTGTATGTATTCATTCGTGTTCATTATTACTATAGCGTTACCTTTATCTGCTTTTAGAATTTTTATGTTTCTGTCTTGTTTTAGGTTTTTAATGGAATTAATGTCTCTTTTTGTAAGGTTGTTTTTAGTTTTCTGTTTTGTGAAATTATGTTGATAGTTTTGTAAGAAAATTCTTTGAAAAAATCGTTTAAGATGTTGTTTTTAGGTGTTTCTGGAAAATATAAATTTGTAATTTTACTTGTGAAGTTTGGCTGTTGGATGTCAATAAAATTATCTGAGTTGTCTTCTTTCTGTTTGTTGTTTTTGTTTTCTGTAGAAAGTATCACAAGTCTCCTGGCTAGGTCTTCTAAACATGTTTTGATTTCTATGGTTGGAATGTACCTTGGTGCTATTGCGAAGTTGAGTCCTTTGTTTAGTAGATGTATCTCGTCTGTGTTTAATTGTCGGTCAGATCTGTTAATTATGAGGTTGGTCAACGGTTTGTCATGTTGATGTCTTTTCTGTTGCTTACATCCTAGTTTTTCAAGTTTTTTGTTGTGGCAGATCTTTTTGTCTCTGTCGTTCTTAGTATTGATTTGGTTTATGTTTCGTTGTATAAGTCCGTAAATCTCTGGTTTAATACAACATGCTAGTTGATGGTCTAAGTTCATTTTTTGTTTTTGTAAGTCATGTAGTTCTTTGTATTTTGTGTTCAACATGGCTTTAAGTAGTTTTTTCTGTAAATTTTGGATAATGTTTGTGTATTTATTAAAATCTTTTGAAAGTTTTACCTTTACAAAATTAGGGGTTAGTTGTTCCTTTCTATATTGTTGAATAAAGTTGATGTCATTTCTTCTATTAATGATTCGTTGGTTTAAATATCTCAGTTTCTTAACGATCGTGTGAGCGTGTACTGTTAATAGTGGTGTACTGTATGCTTGTTCAGACATAATGGAAACAGGTAAGTACAAATACACTGAGAAAAACACAAAAAAAACACAAAAACTTACACTTCTCGAACAATCGCCGTGATGAAATAACAATCAGTGATGTCGAGAAACCCACTTGTTGAGAATTTTATATGCAAAAACGGCTCTTTTGGGTTCAGAAAATATTTTTTAAATAGAAGAGCGAACAACGTTTCGACCTTCTTCGGTCATCGTTAGGTTCACAAAGAAAGAGGTAACTGGTCGGAAGCTGACCACATGTTTGGAAGGGGTTGTATAACTGAGTGTCGCAATGTAGAGGGCGGGGTTAGATGTTTGAATATATAATTTTATCTATAATATTAATATAGGTATAATGGCGTTCCTTTATATTGGTTTATTTTGGGTTTAAATTGTTGTATAAGTAAGGCTTCTTTAATTTTTCGTTTGTTTATGTTTGTTTCTTTATTTAGTATTTTAGTGTTTTCTATGGTTATGTTGTGTCCATTTGACTTGCAGTGTTCGAAAACGTGTGAAGGTGACTTTTTATGTTCTTTGAATCTGGTTTCCATTTTTCTACGGTCAATGCCACTATTTGTTGGTAAAAGAGTAGCCTAAGAATTGGCGCTGGGTGGTGATGACTAGCAGTCTTCCATTCAGTTTTCTACTTCTAAGTTAGGGACGGCTAGGGCAGATAGCTTTGATGTAGTTTTGCGCGAAATATATTAAAAAATTAAGGTATTCATCAATGTTTCGTCATGTTCAGTTTTATAACTGTATTTCTAATATTTTTTTTTTCTGTTTTATCTTGGTCTGAGCGTGGTCTAATGATTAATTTATCTGACTAGCTATACAAAGGTCTCATGTTGAAGACGTAGTGCTGTCAAATATGTATCGCACTTTTAACTATAACTGTTTTATACCAGTGACAGTCATTCTTGGTGTCTGGTTAAGAGTAGACACTTCAGTTAGCAGTCTCTGTCAAATAGCTTTCTTTTTTCTGGTCCAAGATTCAAAATTAGGGAAAGGTTTTATCTGAATCATTGAGTCTTTGTTCTGAACAATCAAAGTATTTCATGTTTAACTCTCATTTCTTGTGAGATATACTATTATGTTTTATCAAAGGATTTGTGCATTATTTTCAATATTATCATTCATAAAGGTAAGAACGAAAAAGACTTCAAAACTAATAATATTTCACTTCGTCAGTTTCCGTTTCCTGTGTACCTCAGAGCTTTAAAACGGCAAAAGGACACAAACCAACACCACACTAAGTGTAAGACATATAATTTATTTCAGTTTTGTAATTTGCTACATTCGTTTTCATTGTTTACATACGTTGATATAAGTAATTCAACTTTTTAAAACCCCTTACCACCAATTGGCATCTGTAATTCTTTACGTTAAGTTCCTAACTTTTAGATAATTATGTAGCAACTAATCAGTTTATCACAGGTAATTCTATAATATTTGAACAATACTGTAGATTAAGGTATTCATGACATCATTTTAGGTTCATAATGCTCTTCGTGTGAACAAAATCTTATTTCAAAAGTTTTTCTACCGTTTATCAGTATCTAGAGTGTTACGTTTTTTTTTATGTATGTTTTATGTAGACTAAACGCAACAGAAAAACACAGATAACAGCTTGTATAATTTATTACAACAAACTATTATATATGTAACAGATATAACATAAATTACATTACAACAATGACAGATATTAAGTTTAAACCTTCAAAATTAATTACAACACAAAATAGTACTGGTTTCAAACTTCAAAGTTAATTACAATACAAAATGGTACTGGCCTGTATCTAATAATATGATCTAGAATGAAAGTCCAAAAGTTCAGATCAGAAATCCAAAATTCCGGTCTAGGGTGTGAATTTGGTCCCACGAAGAAATACCGAAGTTTGAATGGAGAATGACGAAGTTCTTTTTATGGTGCTTCTTGATGAACGTCTCAAACTTGCCGACTCTCAGCACAACCAGTAATTCGAATGAATCGTAAAGATTGACGAGACAAAATCACAGCCTCCCAAGATCCAGCTCGGGTCACAAATCCAAGTTGAATAAAATCACAGCAAACACTTAAACTTTCTCAAACGAATAACTGACTCTTCTTCTTTTCTTCGAATAAAAACTGATGACTCTTTTCCTTCTCGCATCTTCGTCTGTTTATATATTTGTAGGCCTAGACTTCTCGAACCATCGCGTAATTTCCCAACATTCCAGAGAAATCCGCGCATGTCCGTTCTTTCACGAGACTTGTCGTCTAGATACTTGGCAGCCAGCATTTCATTTACATAAATTTATAAACATATGATTGATCTACCTAATTCTAGAAAATTCTAAATGTTATTTTAAATTATTAACAACGTATTTTATTGTTTAAACTTTGAAACAATAATATAAATATGGAAATATAAATAATAGATATGAAAATCCAAACACAACACGACATGTTGTCGTTTACAAAACATTTACACGACATTTACATAACAAGAGCACCAACAACAATTAAACGGGTTTACTCCCTATTACTTATTATGTGTGATAAGACTCATTTCCGAAATACTTTTAAGTAAAAATTATTTTCACCAATAGATACGTCAGACGTAAAACGAATGACCACAGCAAAACAGAACAACATGTTTAATCTTCAGAATTTACACATTCCATGGTCAGCAGTTTGAAATGTTTTCATGTAACGTGCATACGAACTACACGCACATATATAATGGGATAATCTTTACGAGCGTAATAAATACGTAAAAATATTCAAAGCTCCACCAGGTTCAAATTATTGAATATTTTCACTTATAATTTTGGTTTTAGTAGATTGACAGCGCTTTTGCAGCTTTTGCTCTGTTCTTCAACACTAACTTCCTACCTAAACCAAAAATTTAGAGATAGGGCATTTCGAACTTACTGGTGCTTTGAATCAGGGGCGTAGCCAGAAGTGGTCATTGCTTTTTTTGTTTGAGTGCTTGATGTAAGCGCCGCAGGTGCGAAGCTATGCTAGGAGGTTCGGGGGCATGCTTCCCCCTGGAATTTTTAAAATAAAAACATAAAAGAAAAGCATGAATTATGCATTCTGAGACCACCGTTTTGGCAAATTTCATAATGGCACACTGCGGTGTTTGTCTTATTTTTCAATTATAAATAAATATGTAGGCCTATATACATATAATATAACGTAAAGTTATCAGGCCCAGCAAAGTAGGCCTGCAGTCCTGTCATCAACATATAAAATATAGAGTCACTCAGGAGAGTGCAAAATATACGTATAGTGTCTATAATCTGTATTCAAAAATCATGGACAGTGTATGCTCAGATTCCCTGGATTTCAAGAATTAACTTTACAAATAAACAGTTGGTGGCACCGTGGCAGACTGACAGCACAGCAGTACTAACCTAGTACCATTGGTGCCATCTATAGTGAATAGATGGCGCCAATGGTACTGTGAATGTGACGTTGACAGGCAGAAGTTGCGATAAACAATCATTCACTATTTCAAGCCTGAAAAAGCAAGAGACACCGCATGGGTTTTTTAAACCCATTCATGAGGCTGAACCTGATCAGGTTGAATCACAATTGTTAACTGAATTGTCAAAGTCATCACCGTGGTCTTCTACCAGTGCTGCCACTACCACCTCAGGTCTAGTTTGGGTCATTGGAAATTATATTTCTGATGATGTCAGCATTGGTACACAGGTAAGTCGACTCCTCATTATATTAATTTTAAATTAAAATCATGCAAACACTCTGATGAGTTTTAGACTGAATATTCATTGCTGCTAGTAATTGTAGGCCTACAGCCACAGAATGTTAGGTCTGGTCTGTGAAGTACAGCTCAAAGCCTTTCTCTTCGAGGTTATTGTGCTAAACTTTCCTATGTGCAAAATAACGTAATTAGAACTATGTCTTTCTGTCTCTTTTAGATAAACGCTGAAACCAAAAAATGCCTCCTTGAAAATGCCTGGAAGCCAGAGAGTGATTATGTTTTCCCTCAGTGTGGTCCAAGAAAGCTGCGTTTTCAGCATCGTTGGATTTCACGGTTAAAATGGCCACTCTACAGTCAACATGCAAAGAGTGCTTTCTGCAAGTAGTGCTGTTTTTTGCTCTTGATGGTGCTGGTGTTAGAAGCCAGAAATTGGAACAACTAGTGAAAGTTCGATACACAAACTGGAAGAAGGCTGTTGAAAACTTCAAGGCCATGAATTGTAAAAGTACCACCAAGACAGCAAAGAAAAAGTTAACAATTTTCTACAGGTCGTAAACATAAGTTCATCTGTGCACTTGCAGCTTGATGAAATTTACAAGCAAGAAATTGAACATAACCTGCAATATTTGATGCCTATTATTGATACTGTATTGCTGTATGGGAGACAGGGTTTAGCTTTGAGGGAAAAATATGATTCTGGTCCAATGTTTGTTGGTGAAACTGATGAGAAGCCCATCAATAATGATGGGAATTTTCCGGCAATTTTGCGCTACAGAGCAAAAGGCGATGTCAAGCTTTCAGCAAGCCTTAAGAGTACAAAGAGGAATGCCACGTATCTGAGTCCTTAAATTCAAAATAAAATCATCAATGCCTATAATACTCATGTTCTTGATGCTTCGGTCAACAGGGTTAATGCTGCAAAGTGTTTATCAATATTAGATAATCAAACAACAGATATTTCAGGCATTGAACAGTTTTCGTTGTGTGTTAAATATTTGCATGCTAATGATAGCTCTGTTGCAACGAGAGAATATTTTTTGCAATTTATACCTGTTTATGATGTGACAGGCAGAGATTTAACTGATGTTATCATAATCAATCTGACAAAATATGATAATGACATGGCCTACCTGCGGGACAAGGGTACGACGGTACTACCTCTATGAGTGGGGAATTCAGTGGTGTCCAGAGACACATTACTGATAAGTTCCCACTCGCACCCTATGTACACTGCAGTGCCCATTCCCTAAACTTGGCAATTTCTTATGCTTGTAAAGAAGTTCCTATGCGAAATTTCATGGGAGTAATTTATAGCATTCAAAACTTTCTCAATACACCCAGACGAAAGCACGTTTTGGCTTTTTCGGTGGAGAATAAAGCATCTGAATCGAAAAAGAAGTTTGAAAGGTCTCTGCCCCACTCGATGGGTTGAGAGGCATGACTCAGTCATTGTCTTTTTGGAATTAATCTACGTAGTTGCAGATGCCCTTGAGACCATATCAGGTTGGCAAGACAGAAATTCTGCCACGCAAGCCAATCAATTGTTGTGTTCTATAACACAGTCAGAATTCATCATCACTCTACTTACCATTGCTAAATTGTTTTCCTTTAGTTTACCTACTGTGTAACTTACTGCAGTAACAGAACATTGATTTAGGTACTGCGATGCATCATGTAGAAATAGTGGAAGATTTAATCCGTTCACTCAGAAATAATACTGTGAATGAATTTAACAACATTTTCTGTGAGGCTCAAACTTTGTGTAGTGAGCTTCAAATTGGCATAATAATGCCAAGGCAGGCTAAAAGACAGATGTACCGTGCTAACCCAGAAACCACTAGCCCTGAAGAGTACTTTCGTATTGTTGTATTTGTACCAATTGTTGATCACTTTCTTTCACAAATATGTGACCGTCTGTCCAGTCACAAAACTCGCCTTTTAAACTTCATGTGTCTGCTACCATCAGGATCTATCAAAGAATGGTCAGAACCTACAGCACAACAATGTGACCAAATTAAAGAGTTGGTCAATATATACGAGGCTGACATTGACAGCACTTTACTGGCTGCAGTAGGTGAAATTAGAATTTGGTGCAAATTACTTGCAAACAACAGACAAAAAATGTCATAGATGCATATGCAATGTGCAATGCAGAAATGTTCCCAGTCATTTCTAGACTGTTGAAAGTGTTTGCCACGCTGTCTGGGTCAACGAGCTCAGTGGAGCGTTCGTTTTTCAACTCTCAGAAGACTGAAAACGTATTTGAAAAATACCACCACTGAAGATCGAGTAAATGGCCTGGCCTCATTATAAATTCACTGTGATATTAAAGTTGAACCAAATGTGTTGTAAATGTTCTGGCAAGAACAAACAGGCTTTTCAGTCTTTCATAGATATTCGATTGTATTTCTCTAGTTCTGACAAAACTTACTGTTCTAAAAGAGTGTTCCAATAGAAATTTAAATTTGACCATTTATTGTATGTAAAATTATTTGCGATGCAATCACGGATCTTTATGAAATTTCAGAGGTGGCAACTAAACTTGTCTAAAAAGTTTAGGTACATGAGGGGATGGGTTAACTCTACAACATGGCTTCGGGCCTGCGGTGCTTGCATCATGCACTCAAACTAACCCCCTCAGTGACCATTTCTGGCTACGCCAGTGCTTCATTACCTTGCTAAGTGTTTGAGATCCAATTCTTTATTTATACCTATTTCCAAGTATTTATTCCTCAGATCTCCAATTTGCATTATCTTACCAATTGCTTGACATCCAGGTCCATATTCTTAATCGTCTTGCTAACTATTTGACAACCTTTATTCATCTCCTTCTATATATCTGACATCTAAATATCTATTGTTCGTTGTATTACCCACCACGTCCCGCTCACATCTCTATTCTTCTTCCTCTTGCTATTTGAAATTCATATATCTATTTGTCATAATTTTACACAAATCTAGGATCCAGATCTTTATTTTTCACCTACCTTTTAAATATTTGACATCCATAACTCTCTTTCTTAATTGCTTTGCTAAGTATTTGATATCCAAATCTTTATTCATAACTTTTCGAAGTATTTATTACTCAGATCTCCATTTTGATTTATCTTACTGAACGCTTGACATCCACGTCACTATTTCTGAACTCATTCTAACTATTTGATATTCAAATATCTATTCTTGTCCTTCTATCTATTCTTCTTTGTATAACCCACCACTACCCACTCAAATCTCTGGGTCTTTGTTTCGCTACTTGAAATTCGTATATCTATTATTTACATTTTTATAAAAATAGGACATCAAGATATTTATTTTAACCTACCTTTTAACTGTTTGACATGCACATCTCAATTCTTCATCGTCTTGCTAAGTATTTGATATCGAACTCTCTATGCTTACCTCTTTTCTGAGCATTTTTCCCTCAGATCTCCATTCTGCATTATCTTACCGAACGCTTGAAAACCAGGTCTTTATTCTTGAACTTCTTCCTAACTACTTCACACTGAAATATATTTTCTGGTCCTTCTATCTATTTAACACATAAACCTCTCTTCTTCTTTCTATTTCCCACAACTTCTCACCTACATCTATATTTGTCGTAATTTAAAAAAGGTATGGCATCAAGATTGTTATTTTTCACATACCTTTTAACTGTTTAACATCCATATATCTATTCTTCATCGTCTTACTACATTATTGAAATCCAAATCTTTATTCATACCATTTTTAAGTATTAATTCCTCAGATCTCCATTTTGCATTATCTCACCGAAAGCATAACATTCAATTATCTAGTTTTAATCCTCTTTTTTAAGTATTTCACACTCAAATGTTTATTCTTATATTTCATATACTTGATACCAAATCTCTATTCTTCCTTGTGTTACCCATCACTTCTAACCGAGATCTCTATTTTTCTTCGTCTTCCGAGTTGAAATTTATGTTTATATATTCTTCATATTTTTGTAAAAATATTGCATTCAGATCTTAATTTTTTACATAATTTTTAACTGTTTGACATCCAGATCTTTATTCGTTATCGTCTTGCTAAGTGTTGGTTGTACAAATCTCTGTTCACACTTTTTTAAAAATATTTATTCCTCACATCTCCATTTTGAATTGCCATACCGAACCCTAGATATCCAGGTCTCTATTCTTCAACGTTTTCCTAACTATTTTACATTCAAATATCTATTTTGATCCTTCTATCTATTTATCATCTAATCCCTATTCTTTTTTGTATTACACATTACTTCCCACCCACATATCTATTCTTCTGCGTCTTGCTATTTGAAATTCACATATCTATTACTCATATTTTTACGAAAATCTGCCATCAAGATCTTTACTTTTAACTTCCCTATTATCTGTTTTACATAAATATCTCTATTCTTCATTACTGTGCTAAATATTTCAAATCTAAATCAATATTCATACATTTTTCTCGGTCTTTATTCCTCACATCTCCATTTTGCATTATCTTACCCAGGGCTTCTGATACATGTCCCTATTCTACATCGTCTTGATAACTATTTGAAAAAAAAAATCTTATCTTCATCGATATATCTAACATACAAAAATCTCTTCATAATATTTTTACAAAACTCTAGCATACATATCATTATATTTCACATACCTTTTAACTGCATGACATCCATGTCTCTTTTTCTTAGTCTTGCAAAGCGTTTGACAAATAAATCTCTATTCATACCTTTTTTTCTCAATATTTATTCCTCAGATCTCCATTTTGCATTATGTTGTCCACCGCTTGACATCCAGGACCCTATTATTCATAGTCTTTCTACCTATTTGACAAACAAATCTCTCTTCTTCTCCTTCTCCTTCCATGTATCTTAGACCGATTAGCTCAGTCCGTAGAGCATGAGACTCTTAATCTGAGGGTTGCGGGTTCGTGTCCCACGTTGGGTGCCATTTTTTGGACCCGACATGGCCAAGCGTGTTAAGGCTTGCGACCCGTTATCTGAGGGTTGCGGGTTCGCATCCCCATCGCGTCAAACATGCTCTCCCTTTCAGCAGTGGGGGCGTTATAATTTGACGGTCAATCCCACTATTCGTTGGTAAAAGAGTAGCCCAAAAGTTGGCGATGAGTGGTGATGACTCGCTGCCTTCCCTCTAGTCTTACATTGCTAAAATTAGGGACGGCTAGCACAGATAGCCCTCGAGTAGCTTTGTGCGAAATTCAAAAACAACAAAAACAAACTATATATCTTATATCCAAATATCTATTACTCGTTGTATAACCCACCACTTTCCGCCCACATCTTTATTCTTCTTCGTCTTGCTATTTGAAATTCATAAATCTATCGGTCATAATTTTATAAAAATCTGACTTTCATATATTAATTCACCACGTAGAGTTAAAAATTCGACATCAATGTCTTTATTTTTCATTCTCTTGCTCTGCATATGAGATCACAATTTCATTCATTCTTTTTACTAAGTATTTATTCCTCAAATTTCAATTTTGCAATACCTTACCCACCGCTTGACATCCAGGACCCTATTCTTCATCGTCTTGGTAACTATTTAACAAACAAATCTTTCTTTTTCTCCTTCTATATATCTAATATCAAATCTCTTCAACGTTGTATAACCCACCACTTCCTGCCCACATCTCTATTTTTGTTATTCTTGCTATTTCAATTTCATAGATATATTCGACATTTTATAAAAATATCGCATCCATATATTTATTTTTCACGTACCTTTTAATTGTCCGACATCCATATCTTTATTCGTCATTCCCTTGCTTCGTATATGAGATCCCAATCTTCATTCATTCTTTTTACTTAGTATTTCTTTCTCAAATTTTCATTTTAGATTATTTTATCGAGCGCTTGACATCCAGGTCCCTATTCTTCATCGTCTTGCTAACTATTTCACAAACAAATCTCTCTTATTTTTCTTCTGTATATCTAATATCCATATCTCTATTCCTCGTTGTATAACCCGACACTTCCCGCCAACATCTCTATTCTTATTAGTCTTGCTATTTAAATTTCATAGACATATTCGACATATTTTAATAAAAATCTGGCATCCACAAACTAATTTTTCACGTACCTTTGAACTGTTCGAAATCCATATTTTTATTCTTCATTACCGTGTTATGTATGTGAGATCACAATCTTCATTCATTCTTTTTACTTAGAATTTATTCCTCAAATCTTCATTTTGCATTATCTTACTCACTGCTTGACATCCAGGACCCTACATTTCATAAAAATATGGCATCCATACCTTTATTTTTTACATACCTTTTAAGTGTGTGACGTCCACACCTCCATTTTTCTCTGTCTTGCTATGTATTTGAGATTAAAATCGTCATTTATTCTTTTAACAAAGTAACTATACCTCAAATTTCCAATTTGGATTATCTTACCCACTGCTTGACATCAAGAACCCTATTCTTCTTGTCTTGCTAATTATTTGACAAACGAAATCTCTATTCTTTTTCTTCTATACATATAATATCCAAATCTCTATTTCTCGTTGTATAACTCACACATTCCCGGTAAAATCTCTATTCTTTTTTGTCTTGTTCTTTGAATTTCACAGATATATTCGACATAATTTCATAAAAATCTGGCATTCATATAGTTGTTTTTCACATACGTTTTAACTGTTCCACATCCATATCTTTATTCTTTACTCCCTTGCAATGTATATGAGATCCAAATCGTCAATCATCCTTTTTTACTTAGTATTTATAACTCAAATTTACCATTTTGCATTATCTTACCCATCGCTCGACATCCAGGACCCTATTCTTCATCGTCTTGCTAACTATTTAACAAACAAATCTCTCTTCTTCTCCCTCTATATATTTAAGATCCAAATCTCCAATTCTCTTTGTATAACCCACCACTTTCTGCCCACATTTCTATTCTTGTTGGTCTTCTTATTTGAATTTCAAAGATATATTCGACATAATTTTATAAAAGTCTGGAATACATATATTTATTTTTCACGTTTCTTTTAAATGTTCGACATCCATATTTTTAATATTCATTTTCTTGCCATGAATATGAGATCCAAATTTTCATTCATTCTTTTTACCAAGTATTTATTCGTCAAATCTCCATTTTGAATTATCTTACCCACCGCTTAATATCAAGGACCCTATTCTTCATCGTCTTGCTTACTATTTTACAAACAAATCTATCTTCTTTACCTTCTTTATATCTGATATCCAACTCTCTAATCCTCATTGGTTAACCTACCACTTCCTGACAACATCTTTATTCTTATTATTCTTACTACTTGAATTTCATATATATACTCGTGATATTTATATAAAAATCTGTTATCCATAACTTTATTTTTCTCATACCTCTTATCTGTGTGACATACACATCTCCATTTTTCATAGCCTTGCTAAGTATTTGAGATCTAAGTTTATATTCATACCCTTTTCTTAGTATTTATTCCTCAGATCTTCATTTTTCAATTTTTTTCACTTTGCTTGACATCCAGGACTCTATTCTTCATTGTTTTACTAAATATTCGACAAACAAATTTCTCTTCTTCACCTTCTCTTTGTCTAATATCGAAATTACTCTTCTACGTTGTAGAACCAAGCACTTCCCGCCTACATCTCTATTCTTTTTAATCTTGCTATTTAAATTTCATAGAAATACAGGGTGGTCGCTAGACAAGCGGAAAATTTGAGGGTCAGATGAGATCATGAATAAAATGCGTGCTTACTCATTTCTATTTTGATTTCTTTACATCATGAATAAAATACATGATTTTAATATCATAAAATGCATTTTGAGCATCTATGAGTGTAATATAACATATGGCTTTAAAAAACTTTGTAAAAGTTGTTCTTTGTAAAAATAAATAGCTGTTTGACAAATTTTCCGCTTTTCTAGCAACCACCCTCTATTTGTTATAATTTTATAAAAATCTGGATTCCACATATATTTTTTTTACGTACTTTTAACTGTTCGACATCCGTATAAATATTCTTCATTCCTTGCAATGTGTATGTGATCCCAATCTTCATTCAATCTTTTTACTAAATGTTTACTTCTCAAATATCCATTTTGCGTTATCTTACCCACCGCTTGACACTGAGGTCCCTATTCTTCTTGTCTTGCTAATTATTTGACAAACAAAATCCCTATTCTTCTCCTTCTATATATATAATATCAAAATCTTTATTCCTCATTGTATAACTCACACATTCCCGATCACATCTCTATTATTTTTTGTCTTCTTCTTTGAATTTCACAGATATATTCGACATAATATTATAAAAACCTGGCATTCATATATTTATTCTTCACGTATCTTTTAAATGCTCCACATCCATATTTCTATTCTTCATTCCCTTGCTATGTATATGAGATCCAAATCGTCAATCATCCTTTTTACTAAGTATTTATAACTCAAATTTCCATTTTGTATTATATTACTCACCGCTTGTTATCCAGGTCCCTATTCTTCCTCGTCTTGCTAACTATTTCACAAACAAATCTCTCTTTTTCTCCTTCTATATATCTAACATTCAAATCTCTAATCCTCGTTGTATAACCCATCACTTCCCGATAACATCTCTATTCTTATTATTCTTGCTACTTGAATTTCATAGATATATTTGTCATAATTTTATAAAAATCTGGCATCTATATATTTATTTTTAACTAACCTTTTAACTGTTCGACATCCATATTCTTATTCTTCATTCCCTATCTACGTATCTGAGATCCCGGTCTTCATTCATTGTTTTTACTGAGTATTTATTTCTCAAATCTCCATTTTGCATTATCTTACTCACCGCTTGTTATCCAGGTCCCTATTCTTCCTCGTCTTGCTAACTATCTAACAAACAAATCTCTCTTCTTCTCCTTTTTTATATTTAATATCCAAATGTCTATTCCTCGTTGTATAACCCACCACTTCCGCCCTCATCTCTATTTTTATTATTCTTGCGACTTGAATTTCATAGATATATTCGTCATAATTTTTTTAAAACCTGGCATCCATACCTTTATTTTAAACATACCTTTTAATAGTGTGACATCCACATCTCCATTCTTCCAAGCCTTGCTAAGAATTTGAGATCTAAATCTCTATTCATACCTCTTTCTAAGTATTTATTCCTCAGATCTCCATTTTACATAATATAAACTACCGCTTGACATCCAGAAATCTATTCTTCATCGCCTTACTAACTATTCAACAAACAAATCTCTCGTTTTCTCTTCTATATATCTTATATCCAAATCTCTATTCCATGTTGTGTTATCCACCACTTCCCGCCCACATCTATATTCTTATTATTCTTGCTACTTAAATTTCATAGATATATTCGTTATAATTTCATAAAAATATGGCATCCATACCTTTATTTTTTTACATACCTTTTAACTGTGTGACATCCACGTCTCCATTCTTCATAGCCTGGCTAAGTATTTGAGATGGAAAACGTCATTTATTCTTTTAACAAAGAATTTATACCTCAAATTCCAATTTGGATTATCTTACCCACTGCATGACATCGAGAACCCTATTCTTCATCGTCTTTCTATCTAATTAACAAACAAATATCTCTTCTTCTCCTTCGATACAGCTAATATCCAAATCCCTATTCCACGTTGTATAGCAAGACGATGAAGAATAGGGTTCTCGATGTCATGCAGCGGGTAAGATAATCCTAATTGGAATTTGAGGTATAAATACTTTGTTTTAACCCACCAATTCACGCCCACATCTCTATTCTAGTTAGTCTTTTTATTTTAAATTCACAAATATATTCGACGTAATTTTATAAAAATTTGGTATCCATGTATTTTTTCACGTATCTTTTAACTGTTCCACGTCCATATCTTTATTCTTCACTTTTTTGCCATGAATATGAGATCCAAATAGTCAATCATTCTTTTTGTTAAGTATTTATAACTCAAATTTCCATTTTTTCATTATCTTCCCTAACGCTTGACATCCAGGTCTCTATTCTTCATCGTTTTGCTGACTATTTCACAAATAAATCTCTCTTTTTCTCTTTCTGTATATTTAATATCCAAATCTTTGTTCCTCGTTATATAACCCACCACTTCTCGCCGACATCTCTATTCTTATTATTCTTGCTACTTGAATTTCATAGATATATTCGTTATAATTTCATAAAAATGTGGCATCCATACCTTTATTTTTTACCTACCTTTAAACTGTGTGACATCCGCACCCATATTCTTCATAGCCTGGCTAAGTATTTGAGATCAAAATCGTCATTTATTCTTTTAACAAAGTATTTATACCTCAAATTTCCAATTTGGATTATCTTACCCACTGCATGACATCGAGAACCCTATTCTACATCGTCTTTCTATCTAATTAGCAAACAAATCTCTCTTCTTCTCCTTCTATATAAATAATATCCAAATCTCTATTCCACGTTATATAGCAAGACGTTGGAAAGAAATGTTATGGTCATGACTTCTTATTATAAACAAAACATTATCATGCTTGTCAAGAGTATAAAAAATAGCTCACAAACCAAATATTCAGTGCACTGTTTTATATTGATCCCGACAATTTGGTTCGTTTCCATGTTTAATATTGTTTGTTAAACAGGTTTGTTTAAATAATGTTATTTTTGTTAGAAACAGGCCTCACTCAACCAAGTGCTGCTCTATAACAATGTGTCAGATTGACAAGCACAGGATGTTTTAAAGTGAAAGGATGGCGTTAAATTTATCAGTGATCAATCGCATTCTAAACTACAATTTTGTAACCTGCTCAACGCAATACCTTTAACTCAGTCAATAATAAAACAATATTGATTTTTTTAAATAATAATAAAAGTGCCTGAATAGCGTTGACCATATTTGGTTCTTAAATAATATCAAAATGTGTCTGAATGTTTGTTGTTTTGAACACCAACGGAGAATAATGTTATGTAAATGTGTAAATATTTTGTAAGCGATAACATGTCGTGTTGTGTTTAAATTTTCATTTCTATTATTCATTTTTCCATTTATATTATTGTTTCGAAGTTTAAACTAATATTTTGTTATTCATTTAGGGTAACATTTAGAATTTTCTTGAATTAAGTAGACCAATCATATGTTTGTAAATGAAGTGCTGGTGACTACATGTCTAGACGTGTAGTCTCGTGCAAGAACGGACATGCGTGGATTGCTCTGGAAACCTGTAGAATTTTCGCGGTCTTTCGGGGAGTTTAGGCCTACAATATATAAACAGACGAAGATGCGAGAGACAGGAGAGAGATTCAGACGTCAGTGTTTATTCGAAGAAAAAGAAGAGAGTTATTTGAGAAAGATTAAGTGTTTGCTGTGATTATTCAACTTGGATTTGTGACTAAAGTTAGATCTACGGAAGCTGTGATTTTATTTTGTCAATCTCTACGATTCATCTGAATTACTGCTTGTGCTGAGAGTCGGCGAATTTATTGAACTGTGAACTGTTTCTGAACTTCTTCATTTAAGCTTCGGAATTTCTTCGTGGGACCAAATTCACACCCTAGACTGGAATTTGAGACTTTCATTTTAGATCATTATATTAAATACAGGCCAGTACCATTTTCTATTGTGATTAATTTTGAAGTTTGAAACTAGTATTATTTTGTTTTGTAATTAATTTCGAATGTTGTAACTTAATATCTGTCACTGTGATTATATAATTTATGTTATATCTGTTATATTTGTTAATAGTTTAGTGTAATAAATTATACAAGCTGTTATCTGTGTTTTTCTGTTGCGTTTAGTCTACGAAGAACATAAAACATTAAAAAATACGTAACAATAAGTAATAATATTCTACATGTGGTAACAAAGTTTTAACAAATCCGTTCGTTTTTGAATAAGATATAAAATTAAAGTTGTGTACAAAATCGGTCTCCATGGTAACAAATATGATTTTTTTTTCGTGAACTCGCTGTTACCTTTGACATCGGCTCCCCAAATATTAACCACTTCTATGTTGGGTCATAGTCCAGATGTATACTAGCTTTCATTCAATTCTACCCAATTGTTTTCGAGAAATATTGCTGATAAACACACACACACACATGGATGAAAACATAACCTCAGTAGATCTTTGGTTTCGGTAATAATAATGATGTTGAAACTACTTAAACAATACTAATATGATGTTTAAGCTCCATGTAACAAGAGTTAAATTAAGTAATTAATGTAGTACCACTTTATTAAAGACGTCAAGTAGCTAAGACTTAAAACAAAACCTATCGTAGCAAGGCACAATAAATAAATAAAATAAGATTGGTATTATTCTCAAATACTTACCTCAACCTATCAAGTAGTAAAGTTTGAATGGGGCATCCTTACTGAAAACAGAGACTGTTATCCTGGAATGTAGCAGGAGACATTCTATGAACATCCAGTTTATACTCGTACATTTTGAGGAATAATATAATTTTATGTTGCCAGTCCTGTAAATAAAATAACTCGAGACTCAAAATGCTTACAAATTAGACATACTTTAAATAACGATGAAAACATTTTAGTAAGACACTGGAATTCAAAACGCATCCTTCAGAACTATGTTGTTCTTTGTGTATCTTAAGGTATTTTAAAATAACACTTTTAAGGCTTAAATGAATGTGTTTTTCCAGATAAAATCGCCCAAAAAGTGAAAATATTAATTATTGAAATTATAACAGCCGAATTAATTACTGTATTTTCATTCCTTATATTAAATACCAGTGAGTTACAACACTTTTCGTTTAAATTCTACAGAAATTCAAAATATTCTTATTTTACTACTTACACCTATCACACAAATTTGATAAGTGGTAAACATCTTCAATTTGGAAGGTACACGAAAATGGTTAAATTATTATAAATTACACAAAGTCATTGTATATAATTTACACACGAGCAGTTCAACCACTTAAATAGGCTTGATGTAATGGATCAATTAAACTACACAATAACTTGTACATAATGTGAAATTTAACTTTAAAAAGTACAACAAGGGGTGCACGCAAGCTAACGGTTATCAATGATACATACAATAGTTTTGTTGTACAAATTAAATTAATACTAACTTAAGATCAAAGTAAGTTACCTACTTAGAGTGAATAAAAAAAAACAAATAAACCTTTTAATAGGTATAGATAATTAAATGTCTCTTTCTATTGTTCTTTTTTATAAAAAAATTATCATTTTCGGCCTTAATCCCAATAACATCTCACGAGGCTAGACCAGCTTAGGAGATTTAGGTTAGTCCCAAATATATACATGAAGTTGATTATGCAAAACAAAATCTGTAACCAAAATTTACTGATAAATAAATATTTAAAAAGTAATATAATTAGATACATTAGGTAATATTATTAACGTGACTACCAGTACAGTTTGTTTTGGAATTTCGCACAAAGCTACTCGAGAGCTATCTGTGCTAGCCGTCCCTAATTTAGCAGTGTAAGACTAGAGGGAAGGCAGCTAGTCATCACCACCCACCGCCAACTCTTGGGCTACTCTTTTACCAACGAATAGTGGGATTGACCGTCACATTATACACCCCCACGGCTGGGAGGGCGAGCATGTTTAGCGCGACGCGGGCGCGAACCCGAGACTCTCGGATTACGAGTGCACGCCTTAACGCGCTAGGCCATGCCAGGCCCGACTACCAGTACAGAGATAAAAGTGGACACGTTATCAATAGAATATGAAAGGTACGTAGTTGTCTCTATGCGCTCTCTGTTTCACCAAACTTTTACTACACGTTTAAAATATATCAATAAAACTTCATATAACCCTGAACTCCACGAAGGTGCAGTTCATAAAAACTTCGAATACAGTACATAATTTATATGACCAGAATTACCGTTACGTAATATTTGAATTTATATGGCCATCATAACCATTAAATAACTCTTAAATGTTACCTTAGGTGTTATAATTACTTAAAATAACACACTCTTGAGCACATGTAATGCAGTAGTTCAAAAATCACCTACTGGTTCTACTTAGCCCACGTTCGTTTATCACCGCAGAAGAATAAGGGTAGGTGTAGTAGTATCAAAAAAAATTGTGGAACAAAGTAGAGCAGAATTGAGCAGAATTTTAAGTTCCGTCCTTGTAACCATCACCCAACTTTCACGAGGTCTAAATCTGAATGTTTGATTATATCTTTGTTGATGTAATTTATGAATACAGCTTTATGGGATGATCTTTTAAAAACTATTGTTTATTCAATAAAATGTAGCACATTTAATATATAAAAAATGATTGTTTGTATTAGCACAATCAGAACACTTTTCCCCTGCAGTAGCTGCCGTAAAAAGAAACTTTTTTCTTAGAAAATCTTTCCTTTTTGCCCCCCAGTGGCTCAGCGGTATGTCTGCGGACTTACACGCTAAAATTCGGGTTTCGATACCCGTGGTGGGCAGAGCACAGATAGCCTATTGTGTAGCTTTGTGCTTAATTCAAAACAACAAAACAACAACTTTCCTTTTTTTAATTTTTCAGTACCATACCATCAAAAACGGCCCCATGTTTGCTAACCCTAATTACTGAGACTCTCGCAGGTTGTAGAGTAGCATGAATGTTCCTAAAATTTTGTCTAACCTTTGTTTCTTATTTCAAGAATTTAATTCATATTTCTAGAATGACCTTATGTGAATAAACAATTAAAATATTGAAACACAAAACTTTATACCTGCAAATTGTATTGGTCGAAGTATCCATGATATGTAAGGTGAGAAACATTCAATTACAGAAGTTTGCTTTTCTTCGCACAGTTCGGTTGCGACTTTAACATCTTCTCTCCTTAGTTACTGTATGCAAATATTCAACATTATGGCTCCATTTTTAATGTTGTCTTAAACACTTTGTATTGGTTAAAAGCGTAACAATACTCGTCAATCAATTGTTGTAAATATGTGACGTAACCGAAAGAGAACGTTTGTTTTCTTGGAGCAAAGCAGCACCAAACTGTCTACAGAGGAGAATCGAATGCCTAATTTTAGCGTTGTAAATCCATAAACTTATCGCTGTACCAGCGGGAGACCGTAAGAAAATGAAAATAAAAACAGAAATATAAAACAGATTAATGAAGGATAGCAGTGGGAAAAGACAGAAGTGTTCAAAGTTGGGTTATAAAAAATACAATTTCTCCTTTAAAGCTAGTAAACAAATTGTACCTAGATTATAGATAAAAGATTGTTCCTCGCGATCACGTTTATAACGTTTTGCTGGTGTAGATTTCAGAGCAACAAGTTTTGTTTGTCGTCTGTAGATCTTTTAGGTACATTCGACTTTAACCTTTTATACACATATAAAAATACAAAGAACCACAAAATGTTTTAGTTTACTATGTTTGATGTTCCATGTTTGTATAGGAAGTGTTCTGCTAAGAACCACTCAACAATAACATACCGTTACGTTACATGTTGATATGTGAAATTTGGCTTAAAGCTAAAATACAACATTTTGACCTTCTTCGGTCATCGTCAGGTTCACAAAGAAAGAGGTAACTGACCGGAAGCTAACCACATGGGCCTGGCATGGCCGAGCGCGTTAAGGCAGGCGCTCGTAATCTGAGGGTCGCGGGTTCGCGTCCGAGTCGCGAGAAACATGCTCGCCCTCCCAGCCGTGGGGGCGTTATAACGACAGTCAATCCCACTATTCGTTGTCAGGAATATATGGTATACAGTAGTATATGGTTTCGTGATTTTTTGATTCGTGAGATATATTTACTTTAGTTGGTTGATTTTGACATCAGCAAACAAATAACCAACATTTGGCAAAAACTAATAATAAAATATGAAATTCCAGTAAATGCCAAATTTGTTCAAAAACCAGGCACAAAACTGAGGTCTATACTATGTAAGAACTATCCTGACAAACACAACACCAACATTATTTATAGAATACGATGTGATAACAGCCATGAGGCCTGGCATGGCCGAGCGCATTAAGGCGTGCACTCGTAATCCGAGGGTCGCGGGTTCGCGCCCGCGTCGCGCTAAACATGCTTGCCCTCCCAGCCGTGAGGGTGTATAAGTGACGATCAATCCCACTTTTCGTTGGTAAAAGAGTAGCCCAAGAGTTGGCGGTGGGTGGTGATGACTAGCTGCCTTCCCTCTAGTCTTACACTGCTAAATTAGGGACGGCTAGCACAGATAGCCCTCGAGTAGCTTTGTACGAAATTACAAAAACACAAACAAAAAACAAACAAAATAACCGCCACGACTTCTATATTGGAGAAACAAGTTGTAAAATGGAAACCAGATTGAAAGAACATAAAAAGTCACCTTCACACGTTTTCGAACACTGCAAGTCAAATAAACACAACATAACAACTAAAACCAAAAATATACCAATATAAAATTAATGAAATTATATATTCAAACATCTAACACCGCCCTCTACATTCCGACACTAAGTAACAAAACTCCTTTCAAACATGTAGTCAGCTGTCGGTCAGTTACCTCTTTCCTTGTGAACCTGACGATGACCGAAGAAGGTCGAAACGTTGTTCGCTCTTCAATGTAAAATATTTTCTCAACCCAAACGAGCCGTTTTTGCATATAAAACTCAAGTGCTTGAACGAATTTTTATTAAGAAGCTATTTTGTGTCCGTGAAAATACTCTTGAAGTGTCAAAGATATGATAATACGTTATTGGACAAATTAATAATTAGTTGTCACCCTCATAATGGATACGTTGCTGAATACAAGTAATAAATCTGATACGAGTAAAAATTTTCCTAGGCCTAGGCCTAATACGAATTCATCGGCGTTTTTGTCGTCTGCAAGCACTTCAACGTAGGATGATACAAAAAGTAGTGAAACAAAAAAGAAAAGAAAGTATTTTTTAAATATGGTTTTGCATGTACAGGTAATGAGGATGGACCAAATGCGTTGAATGTGGAACAGTGATGAGTAACAGCAGCTTGCATCTAGCAAAGTTAAAACGGCATCCAGAAACCAAACATTCCCAATTAAAAAAATCCATGTTCCGAGTATTTCAAAAGAAAGTGTTTGCAATTAAATGCAAGAAAAGTTATATTTCGCTAGTTTATCCATCAAGACAACAATCGTGCTCTGTTGCTTCATACTGTGCTATTTACTCGTATTGCAAAAGTAGATGAAGCTCATACAAGTGCAGAAGATTTGATAAAACCATGCGCAAAAAATTTAGAAGAGTGCACGATTGATGAGAAATTTCTTAAAAACATTAACTCTGTGCCCCTTTCTGACAACTCGGTTTCTCGGAGAATCAAGGATATGTCATCAAGTTGCTTAATAGAGTTAATAAGGCGAGTTAAAGCGAGTCCAACCGACTTCTTTTTCTCAGATGGATGAATCAACAAATATTGTAGGTTGTATGATGTTGCTTGTGTTTGTTCGCTATATTCACGAATCTAGTTTTGAAAACGACATGCTAATTTGCAAAGCTTTGCCTCTTCAAACAACAGGCGAAGAAATATTTAAAAACTGATTGA
The DNA here is from genome assembly GCA_011833715.1 of Carcinoscorpius rotundicauda. Lineage (NCBI taxonomy): Eukaryota > Metazoa > Arthropoda > Merostomata > Xiphosura > Limulidae > Carcinoscorpius > Carcinoscorpius rotundicauda. The sequence goes on along the minus strand of CM022392.1, from coordinate 15,012,753 downwards.
TTTAGTTGTGGAAGAACATGAGATCCCATGGCAGCTTTACTCAAGTATTTGCACTGATGAGGCTACATCTATGATTGGAAAGTTTTCAGGTAGAGTGGCACGCATAAAAAAAACAAACCCGTACATCGGGAATATCCACTGCATTCTTCATCGTCATGCACTTACAATGAAATGAAAGCCAGAACACATAAAAGAGGTGTTGGGTGATGTCATAAAAATAGTTAATTTTATAAAATCAAGACCACTCGATGCGAGGATCTTCAGTTTACTCTGTAAGGATATGGGAAGTTTGCGTAAAAAATTACTGCTTCATAACTAAGTCCGTTTCTCGGGGAAAGGGCTTGCTCGGTTTCAATGCGTGAGGAGATAAGTTTCTTTTCATATGAACTTACAAACAAATTCTGGGCATAGAAAATGGCTTACCTTTTGGACGTATTTACCTATCTAAATGAAGTAAATGCTGCGATGAAGGATAACGTACTTTAAAGCTCAGAGTGAAATGGAAGCACTTCAACGTAAGCTAAAACTTTGGGATGAATGTATACTTACGGAAGAATTTGATTGCTTCGATAATTTCACTGGCTTCTTACTTATGAATAAAATTTCCTTAAATGAAGATGAAAAGGTTTCAGTCTTGCAGCACAAGTCTGATTTATGTTTAACTACTGGGGAGTAACTCCCTCCTCATTTAGAAAAATTATTATGGATTCAAAATCCCTTTGTTGACCCTGCAACAGATTTGTCTTTAAAAGAGAAAGAACAACTTTTAGAAATTTCAACTGATTAGAATCTGAAAACACAATTTCACCAGGAAGAAATTAAACAATATCAGTTTGTGAGGAATGTGGTTAAAGAATATATTCGCTTGAATTGATTTTTCAACTCTGTTATTTTTTAACCGAAAACATTCATTGCTTTGCCAACTTAAACATTTTTTACTTGTCCTATTTATATTCTGCAATGCAAAAAGAAAAAAATACTTTGGTAGTCATAGTTAAGAAAACTGACGGGTTTGTTTGTTTTTCGAATTTCGCGCAGAGCTACTCGAGGGCTATTTGCGTTAGCCGTCCCTTATTTGGCATTGTAAAACTAGAGGGTTTGTTTGTTTGTTTTGGAATTTCGCACAAAGCTACTCGAGGGCTATCTGTGCTAGCCGTCCCTAATTTAGCAGTGTAAGACTAGAGGGAAGGCAGCTAGTCATCACCACCCACCGCCAACTCTTGGGCTACTCTTTTACAAACGAATAGTGGGATTGACCGTCACATTATACACCCCCACGGCTGGGAGGGCGAGCATGTTTAGCGCGACGCGGGCGCGAACCCGCGACCCTCGGATTACGAGTGCACGCCTTAACGCGCTCGGCCAAAAACTAGAGGGAAGGCAGTTAGTCATCACCACCCACCGCCAACTCTTACGCTACTCTTTTACTATCGAATAGTGGGATTGACTGTAAAATTATAACGTCCCTGCAGCTGCAAAGGCGAGCATATTTGATGTGACGGGAATGCAAACCCTACTTACGGGTTTTTGCATTAAAGAAAACTCCTAAAATGCGATTTTCGCACACCACTGACTTAAAATCCGTAATGAGTAAATTAAGAAAAATGAGGCAGAAATATCTGTAAGCAAATATGACGTTAAACATGATTATTAGACTTCACTCTGCACTCTGCATCAAAACTTTATACTATTAAAGAAGCATCCGTTTATGGTAAAAACTGCGTTTAGAAACTTGTATACGCAAAAATAAATGTACAGCTAAGCTAGAAAAAAAAAAAAGAGTCGAACGGCTATAGTAATAACCACATTACACGAACATTAAATCGATTGAAAGTGTACTCTGTCAGTAAGATATATTCACGTTTACAAATTTTTAACTAAATCTTTAGATTCTTAAGATTGATTTGTCAGAGAATCTTGTTCACTTTTAACTTCATCAACTATTAAGCCCTGTAAGAAAAAAAAATCAGGAATTACCTAACTCTAACCAACGAATGCAAATAAATATCGCAAACAAACAGTAAGATTGGTAAAATATTTGTTATCGAATTTTAGTGGCAGTTAAACTATGTTTCAAGTGCTTTCCAAACGATAATTAATGACATAATTATTTTTTTCCTTGTATGAACATTTGGCTTGATTGTTTATAAAAAAGTAACACATTAATATATTTTTTTACATTGCGAAATAATTTAAACAAATGTGATATTATTGTCATCATATTCAAAATCTTACATATATACACAAGCAATATACGACTAACGAAAAAACTATTGCAGGTAAGTCAAGCACTACTGGTGGCAATATAATCACTAATTCCCCATTGCTAACTCTCTGTAGTTTAGCAAAAAGAGAGTTAAATACGGCTAAGAAAACAAAAACTGTAATTAAGAAAAAAGGTAAAGCTAAGCGAAAATTAATAAAAGAGGTTAATTCTTCGGAAAACTCCGAATGTGAAGAAGAAGCAGTGATGGCTACTAATACTGAGGTAGAGGTAGCTACTCCTGTAACAAAAGTAGGGTTAAGCCCCAATATAATAATGTTTAAAAATAACAACGTCGAAGATGTTGATATACACACTAATGAAGACAAAAAAAATGATAACAGTGATAAAGAATTGGAAGAACAAGAATTTATCACTGTTATTTCTAAAAGAAACATGAAAAAAAAAAACAATTAACAAGTAATAGTACTATAACAAAAACAAGACCACCACAGTATGCAATTATTATAGAAGGCATTCCGGGTCATTATAACCAACCCCTGAAGTAAAGAGATGCAAACCAAATGTTAACATAGTTAACATTAAGCGTTTGCCTAGAGGCGGAGTACTGGTGCAAGGGCACGATGTAGTCGACCTTAACCGACTACTGAAAGAATGGCCAACAGATGCCTTTAAACCAGCAAATATTAAAATCCACCTACCGGGAAGTAAGCCGCAACCAAAATCGATAGTGGTAAGAAGGGTTCATCAAACGATTGACCTGGATGTTATTAAACAAGCACTACAAGAACAGAACATACCACACAACAAAATAGAACGGATAATATAAAAAAAAACACAAACACCAACCAATTTAATACGAATTGACATTGATGACAGTTACAACACCCAAAATTTAATTAATAATGGAATATTGCTCTGGTATCAAAGATATCAAGTTGAGCAATTGAAAACACCGGCAATTGTTGTAACACAGTGTTACAACTGCCAAAGATATGGACATGTTTCAGCAGCCTGCTTAGCATCACCGAGGTCTTGCGGATGTGGCGGGGAACACCATATTAATCAATGTAAGAAAGAAAAAGAAACGCCCAAATGTTGTAACTGTGGTCAAACCCACACAGCCAATTATAAAGGATGCGAGAAATATAAACAAATAAAGCAACGCATTTTTCAAATCAGAACACCAACAGAACAAAATCAATCGAAAACAAGTTGTTTACCTAAAACAGACACACCAACAGAACAGAATCAACCAAAAACAAGCAGCCAACCTGAAACAAGCACATCAACAGAACATACTAAAACAACAAAAACCACATATGCAGAAATGGTAAAAGGAAAAGAAACACATAAACAACAAGTACAGAAGACTAATACACAAAACAAGAACACATTAACACAAAAACCAAAAGAAAACAACACTACCATACAAGAAACCAATAGTAACACAACAGATAAAACAAGCCTGTTTTCAACAGTGTTTAAAAATGTAATAACAGAGTTTATAACAGAATACACCAAACCAAATCAAACAACTAATTTTATAGAACTACTGATCACAATTACGATAAAACACGTCACACCTCATATACCATACATAATAACTACACTAACAGGTTACATGCTCACAGCTCAATGTTCACAGTAGTGTATATCAACATCCAAGGTGCAATAGCTTCCAAGAAACATGAGATCGAAGATCTAATAGAAGAATTAAACCCACAGATTATAATAATAAGTGAAACTTTAACATATAATAATAATAGATTTAAAATACCTTATTACTCAATAATCAGAAAAGACAGGAAAAATAAAAATGATGAAAACAGAGGCATTATGCTGCTTCATAAAGTAGATTTATCTGTAGAAGAAATAGAATTAAACAGTAACAATGAACATGTTACTGTAGATATCCTCCAATCAAATAATACTAAAATAACAGTAGCAGGAATTTACTGCTCACCCAATAAACAACTAGATACAACTTTACTAAATAACATCTTTTCCCACAATCTAAACACCATAGTCATAGGAGATTTAAATAGTAAAAATGTTTCATTTGGATGCCGAAGCTCTAACTCAAATGGTAGAAAATTAATAAAATTTATTGATGATAATAATATAGCTCTATTAAACGATACTACCCCAACACATACATCCTATTCTACTAACTCTAGTGACATACTAGATCTGTGTATGTGTACATATAATTTAAGCCAGAAATTAGTAAAATTTCAAGTGGGAAAAGATGTAGATAGTGATCATCTCCCAATTTTTTGCGTCTTCGATCTCACCCCCTATAAAAATATAACATATAGGAAAGAAAAATTTAATTACAGAAAAGCAAATTGGCAATGCTATAAACAAGAATTAGATAATCTATTACCAAATGAAATTATTAAAGAAGTTAAAACGCAAGTCGAAATGGACAACTATTGTCAAACAATCACGGATTGCCTTCAGAAAGCAGCCAAAGTAACAATACCAAAACAACACCACAAAACAATAATCAACACATGGAAACCAACCACAGAAATAATCAACCTAATAAAAAAGCGCAGACAACTAAGAAGACAGTACATGATTACAAGAAACAGAGAAATTAAAACACAAATAAACAACATTAGAAATCACATCAGAACTCAAATAAAACAACAAAAGCAAAATAAATGGGACAATTACTGTAATAAACTAAACGACATGACTGACCCGAAAAAATTCTGGTCACATCTTAAAAGATTCACAAGTGAAAACACAAACACAAAGAAATATCCTCCACTTGAACATAATAACACCATTGCACGTACAAATAAAGAAATAGCCGAAGCTTTCAAGGATCAACTCCAAAATACATTTAAAACTCACACAGATCCAGAAATGAATACACACTTCTACAATAAAGTCACTAATCACATAGCAAACAATAAACATCAATATGAACCAATATTTCCAGTAAACATAACTGATACAAATACAAGTTCTAACACTGATTTTGAAAGCACATTACTAACAAAGGAAATATCCCTACATGAAATACTAGAAGCAATAAAAAACACCAAAAACAAAGCGCCAGGAGAAGACGAAATACAAGCTATTCTCCTAAAAAACGGCACTCCGAAATTGTTTGACCATCTAAATTCTCTATTTAACTTATCGCTATCCTCAGGATATATCCCAGTTTCTTGGAAGCTAGCAAATATTTTAATGTTCCATAAGGAAGGAAAACCAGCGAATAAACCAAATAGCTATCGACCAATCAGTCTGACCAGTTGTGTAGGCAAAATTCTCGAAAGAATAATAAGTAATAGACTCTCCACATTCTTGGAGGTAACATCAAAATTACCAGAAGAACAGAATGGATTCAGAAAATTTAGACAAACGACAGATCATTTAATAAGATTAACCGAAACCATTATAGATAGTTTCAACAAAAAAGAATGTACAGTCGCTTGTTTCCTCGATATCGAGAAAGCATTCGACACCGTTTGGCACGATGGTCTAAGGTTCCGAATGAATGAAATGGAACTACCGCGAGGAATTATTCGCTGGTTATCTAACTTTCTGGAAAACAGAAAATGTAGAGTAAACGTAGAAGGAACTTTTTCCGAATACTTTACTCCACTAGCTGGTGTCCCGCAGGGAGGGGTGGTTAGCCCTATACTCTTCATCATGTATGTTAACAATATGCCATTGAAGGATCCAAATCATGGATTCTCATCACAGTTCGCAGATGATGTGGCAATCTGGAAAAGTGCTGCAACACCCACGATAGCAGCTACAAACATACAACCACAATTAAATAGAATTAGTGAATACTGTGAAAAATATAGAGTTAAAATAAACACAGCAAAAACTCAGCTCGTACTCTTTACGAAATCGCCAAAACACAGAAAACAACAGTTAGAAATATATATGAATGGCACGCTGCTCCAGATTGCCCAATCAGCAAAATTTTTAGGTCTGACTTATGATTCAAAATTAACTTGGATTAATCATGTCAACGAAATTAAAAATAAAATTTGGCGAAGAACCAACTATGTTAGGAGTCTAACTGGTAAACACAGTGGAGCATCCACAGATAATATTTTGAAAATATACAAAACATATATTAGACCAGTAATAGACTATGCAGCTCCAGCATGGGTAACTGTAAGTAATGTAACAATCAAAACCAAACTACAAAAAATACAAAATGCACTTCTCACAACAGCATACAGAGTTCCGAGAGCAACATCATCTAAATTCATCCATAATTACTCGAACATACCAATAATATCAGATAGACTCCTAAATATTACAATTAGGTATTTTAACAAAAATTGGAAGAAAAATGATTTGTTATGCGAACTAGATAGGTACCTTATACATGATGAAGATATTCCTAAATACCTCTCCCCAATTAACATATATATTAAATATAAAGAAAAAATAAATAAATTAAATTAAAATATGTATGTGTATAAATTTTAAATCTTGTATTTATAGTTTACATACTTATATATTTTAAAATAATAATAAGATTAAAAAAAAAAAAATGCCACCAGCAAGCTTGACTACTGTGAATAAGAGACTATAAATGGACATTGCCCTGAAAAGGACCTAACATAACATCACGAGTTAGGGAAAATATGTTAAGGAAGGAGGAAGAGGTCAAAGTGAACCTGACCCTCCAGGGCAAATACCCAAACACCATCGGAAGAAAAATATAAATTATTTTTTTAATTGATACACATAATGAGTGAAATATGAAACGAAAAGGTTATGGCTGAAATACATTTAAAAACGAGACTGGTAACTTCGATTCAGATGTTATGTCTATTAAATTAGTATGGTTTAATGAATAAAAATAAGGACTAAGAAAACTTCGAATTTACCTATGACATCATGTTTGTAATCACCTTCAACATTTTTGCATGTGTAAATTCCCGCGTCTTCAAGTTGCACGCGAAGTAGCACTAAATCGTCACCGTATTTTTTCGTATTCTCACACTATTAATACCCAGTTCATTGAGATTTGATACCAAATTACTGGTTCTTCTCTCTCTTTATTATGAGCTTGTTTTGAAGAGATTAATGTAACAGAAGAACCACGTTTCATTTCGTGGACTACTTTAAAGCTGAAGCAATAAGGAAACTATCGAAAATATAAAATCATTGAGTGTAATTAGTCATAGAATTTTCTCCGCACTGTACGCTTTGTAAGACGCTGTTTTGTTTCTAAGTGAAATATCAGTGTTACTATGTGCATAAAGTATTCTTGTTTGAATTACGTCATGAACTGAAGTGACATTATTAGGTGAAAAAAGTTTTACTGACAATAATGGTTGTAAAGTTAATTGTTTTTTTCAAGTGTGAAAGACGCCTGAACTGGGAAATTATATCAAGTTTATCTTATGCACAGCCTTGGATTAACCATTAACCAAAATAAGCACGTGCTAAGGACACCAAAGGAAGTTGGGAACCACAGAGTTTTTTCAAATAGCTATCATGCCCTTAACTCTTTCACTGCCACTTTCAACTTTAGTCGATCATTTTGTAATTGTCCTAAACTGGCGTGCTCAACCTTTCTCTGCATTGTTAAAAAAAAAAGTTTTTTTTTTTGGGGGGGGGGCTCAATGAGTGAATAAAGTTCCGAGAAACCATTATATATCTGAAGTAAGAAGTTGTTGATTTGCGAAAGATTACTGTGAAGAGCAGAACGAAATGTTGATAAATCTTCAGGTAAAAGATGATCGTATGTTATAATGTCTTACCTTCAGTGATGTCGAGAAACCTACTTGAAGATGAATAGTTTCTTCAATCATTCATTTTCTTGTGGCTATTTATAAGAATATTTTGGCAGTGGAACTATTTGGTTTTACCTTTTACTGCTTTATTCAGTCACATTTACAGAAAAAATAAGAGCATAATACCACAGATGCATAAGTCAAACGAAATGGTGACAAATGTGAACAGAGACGTGGCTACTATTGTTTTTTCAGCTTCTATTTTCGTACGTTTGTTTTAGTTTTACTTGCGTTAGTATTGCATTATTCATGAGTGATTTGTAATATTTTTTATAAGTGTGTTTCTCATTGAAGTTTCTCTGAGTCGTATATTTTTTGCTTGAAACAACTTGCTGTAAGTAAAGACCTTTGTTCGTGAGAACATGTTTTGAAATTTATTATACCAATAAAAAACTGAGAAAGGAATACCACTGTAGCATTGCCACCGTTCATGCAACTTATAAGAGTATTTCAGCATGTATGTATTCCCTTGTGATAATGTAATAATATAAACATATCTGAAGTTGAGAATAACTTAGTGAATAAATTGAGTTCAAAATTGAGGTTACATCTCATTCTTCGGATATTTGATTAGGATTAAGGTACTGCAGCCTAGGCCTAACCCACTATTTAGTAGTTCAATATGCAGTTCAGTTTACAATTGATTATATGTTAGATATGTGTACCATTACATTAACTTTATAGGTTACAACAGAACATGTTGTTGATCACAAATTGTTTTGGAATACTTTTTGGCTCACAATGGATTTGCATGTTACCATTGACATTGCTTCATTCTACACCTACAAATAGCAACAACCTTAGTGAAACTTTTGCAATGATAAGAAAGTAATTCTTAAAATGGATTAAAGCCAGTCACGAATCAATTCGAGACTGGTCAGGAATGGTTTTCAAACAACTAGAATGCAGCAAATCAATAAGATTATTTATGAATTTGTGTTTCTGTGCAGATGAGTCTAGGTTGTAGGATAATTTTCTGACAGTCTTTGTCTAAATGTAGACCTAGAGTTTAGTGTGTTTGATTATCTTATCAACATTTTTCTTCATGAATTTTTGTGTTTGGTTAATCATTTTAACTATATACAATCGATATTTTTTGTTTTTTTATTTTATTTTTGTTTCTGTACTTTTCAGAGTGCAATATGAAACATGTTCAATTAAGAAGTGCACAAAAGAGAAAAGTGGCAAAAAGAATCAACAAAAGGCTTTGGATTTAATGATCAAGACTGGAAAGCTGATAAGTTTTATTCACTCAACTAAAACAACATCATCTTCCAAATCAAAACTCATCTCTGTTATCAGAAGTCACTTGTACTGCATCTGACTGACAAAATTGAAGTTGAACCAAGCTCCACGCCAACAAGTACCTGTTTGTCCACTTGAAGGTCAGAACATCATGATGATGTTGAGGTTTTACAGGTTGGCTCAACTGGCACAAATCTTTCAACTTATCTTACTTTGCCTGTAAATTCTCCTAATATCTCCAGTGTTAATGTTGATGCAATTTGCTCTACAAAACAGTCTGAAGTTGAAATAATTGCTGAAAATGAAAATCTGCTGGACTATGGTAAAATGCTTCAGTCTACAAAAGATGAAGAAACTAAAGTAAAATATCCAGAGTTATGTCTCGATGTCTCTGCTGATGATGTCGCTTATTGGATTGCTTGTGGATCCACTGACTGTCAACACTACAATGGGCCATTTAGCAAATCTTGCTGGACTTTCAATAGTGGCAAACCAATGAGATACTGTTTGCAAAACTTTTCTTCAGGGTAAAAGCCAATGATGAGCAATACAAGAGAAAATGGTTATTGTATTCACAGTCACCAGGAGCAGTTTACTGCTTTGTTTGTAAGCATTTTGCTCTTAAATTTTCCTCGTGTTTTGTTGAAAGAGGAAGGTTAAGTGACTGGCGAAATACTATTGTAATTGATCATTATGACAGAATCACTACTCACCGATACTCAATGCTAACATACTTAACTCGCAGACAAGGTTTAGGCTTGCAACAAGAGTTGGAAAAACAAATTAAAGAAGAGTGCAATTACTGGGAATGTGTCTTGAAGCGTGTAATAGCTGTTTTTCACACGTTAACTGAATGTGGCCTGGCTTTTCGAGGAACAGATAAAAAGTTTGGTTCGCTGCAGAATGGGAATTTTTTAGGGCTGTTCGAGCTCATAAGTCGGTGTGATCCATTTTTAGCAGGGCATATTTCGAAATATAGAAATAATGGAAAAGGAAATCCTTCCTATTTGTCCAAAATCACTGGTTCATTGTTAATGAAGTAAATTTTTCCGGTTATTTGAGCTTGTCAATTGACTTGATGCCAGATGTATCACATATAGATCAGTTAAGTGTTGTACTTTAATACTTTAAAGATGGGCAGCCTATTGAATGCTTTTTAACATTTCTGGAACTGAAAAGCCATACCAATGAGGAAATGAAAACCACATATTGCAATACTTACGTGAAGTTTGGAAACTTAATTTTTCAAAATGTAGGGGTCAGTCTTACGACAATGCTGCTGACATGTCTGGGCATTATAAGAGGATGTAAAAAATATTTTAGAAGAAAATAAGTTTGACATGCATGTGTTCTGTGCAGCCCATTCACTAAATCTAATAGGCTGAAATGATGGTGACTGCTGTCAAGTGGCAGTCAATTTTTCATTAGAATGCATTTCCTGTATACATTTTTCACCCTCAACCATCCAGTAGAAAATTATTAATGCTTGTCTTGGAAATGAAAGTGTGTTAAAATCCCTCTCTGATACTAGATGGGAGGCACATGCTATGGCAACAAAAGCAATTTTGAAGTCTTTTTTTTTTAAGATTTTGGAAGTTTGATAATGTTTAGTTGAAGACCAGTCAGAAAAGAGAAACTAGAAGAGAAGCAGACAATATTGCAGATAAGATGCAAGAGCCATAAGTTAATTTATATTGATCATGTAGGATGAGATTTTTCAAAAGCCTGTGAAGTTCTGCAAATGGAATGTGAACTTAAAAACGCATGCTTATCTGTATGGGTCATTATCTGACCAACTACGCACTTTAAGGGATGACTGAAAGATTTGAAGCAGTTGCAAAGGAAATACTACCAGTTGCTGATTACAATGCAGCTCAAACTCGCAAACGTTTCAGAAAGAAGGTAATGAATGATGGTGATGCATAAGAAGTAGATCTGAATGCCAGAGATAAATTTCGTATAACCACCTTCTACACAATTGTTGACAAACTAGAAACCTAGATGAGAATAAGAGGAGAGGTGTACAAAGAAATAGTAAACATTTTCTTTCCTGAGTCACTTCTATGTCACTTCTCTGCTGAAACTGAAAGGACCAATAGGTTCCTTGTTGTTCCTAAACATGTTAATCCCTAATGGATACATCGAATAAATACAGTGGTAAGCATAAAAACTAAAGAAAACCAGACACAAAATTTTCATATATTGGTCTTCTCTTTTCATTTTGAATTAGTTTTATATATTGTTGTATTGCTAAGTCTCACCTGGTCTGTAAATTACAGGGTGTTCAGAAAGTGCATTTATATGTTTATTAACAGACAAAACTGCACGGCGACTTTCCGAACACCCTGTATATCAACAGTTAAATACATTAAGAACGTTTTATTTTCACATAAAATTAATTTAACTTGTGAAAAAGATGTGTCACATTTTAAATACTGCTCTTTGTGTTTGTGTTAGCCAGTATTTTCTAAGCTATTTTCACACTTTTCATTCATTTTATTACAGCTACAAATTCCATGGCATTCAGAATTTTGATTAAAAGAAGAAAAAAATGAACACTAGCTAGTTAGCTGAAATATTTTGTTTTGTCCTTTTGAGTCAGCTCGGCATGGTCAAGTGGCTAAGGCACTTGACTCGTAATTATGAGAGTAGTGGATTCGAATCCCAGTTGCACTAAACATGCTCCCCCCTTCACCTGTGGGACATCATAATGTTACGATTAATCCCACTATTCGTTGGTAAAAGGGTAGCCCAAGAGTTGGTGGTAGATGGTGGTAAATAGCTGCCTTCCCTCTTGTCTTATACTGCTAAATTAGGGATGGCTAGTGCAGATAGCCCTCGAATAGCTTTCAAACCAAACTTTCTCAGTCACAATGAATTATTTATACATCAATTTTTACCAGTTATTTTAGATGAAATTGTCTTTTGTCAGTTAAATCACCTAGTGATATTTTGAAAACAAATCCAAGTGGTATATATACACACACACATATATATTATAAACTATAGTATTTATTTAATGTTCAACAAAAGAAAATATGGAATTAGATCATAATAAAAGTTAATTTCATGATATTCGTAAAACCATATTAATAGATACTTTTTTACAGAAAACAAAATTGTTTGATATTTAAGAATGTAATCACAAAAGTTAACCTTATGCACACAATTTTTTTCTGATTAAAAATGAGAGAAATTTTGACTTGTGAGTTAATAATGTAGAATCATATAGCTTTTTGTTTTTACAGTTTCTGAAACAAATTTGAAAATATTTATGTACTTGTAATGTTTACATTGGTATTTTTATCACATTTATTTTTAAATCAGTTATCAGATATCCCCTTATTAGAGTTATCTGTTAAATTTGCAGACACACGTGGTGAGGAGAAAACCTTGCATTTAAGAAGAATTTGATTTGGATAACAGTGAATAGGCCTAGTAAAGCTGATAAAATTATAATTTAAGTAGAAATCTCTATGTGCTCTTTATTTTAATATTGTATGTTAGAAAGCATTTATATAAAAAGAAGCCGGGTAGATTTAAGATGATGTTGGTGAGAAAACGTTTTGGTTGTTTATCAGTAATTCTAGCGTTGTAGACACTGAAGATAAACAGTTGATGACAGTTTGGGCTTCATATTTATTTATTTTAAAACATACGAGTTAACATCAAAAGTACATATTATTCAGATATAAATATAGGTTCATTGTGATGAGTAAAGAATAAATAAAACCATCGTGTGCAATTTCACTGGTTTTCAAGTTGCAACAACAGTGACCAATATAATGTTGTTGTGAAAGTTTTAGAATTAAAATACAATTCACTGGTAGTTCCAAAATTTTCTTTTTCCACCTATTTTACTCCAGTGATCAAAATGTGTATAATCCTCAGTATTTGAACACTTAATTTAAGAGAGTAACTGCTACTTTAGAAAACATCCACTGTAACTTAAGTCCATTTCTTAATTTGTATACTTTTTAGAAATATGGCCAACCTGTTCTTAAAATTAAGGTTCTGTCAAATGGGGAAAATTTAAATATCTATTTCTTCAGTTAGATTTTGTTTTCTTTTAAACATTCCCAGTTAGAGTCTCAATTGTTTTTGAGCACTACTTTATCAAAGACACTAATTTTCATTAGATATATTTTATATTTAATACCACAGCTAAGATGTGATAAACAATTGTGCAGAAATCTTTATTGAATGTTTTTTGAAACATTTTTAAGTTATATAACTTATGAATTCTGAAATAATTGTTGCATTCCACTGGAGGAAACAATTAAGATAAATATTAAACAGTTATTCCCAACTACAAATGCACCAAACACAAAACAACAAAAATTCAAATAACATTTTAGATTTACTCTCCAGGATAATCACTTTGTATTCTATGGTCATCTTTATGATGACTAAGGTGAAATGACAATCATCACCAATATGTTTTTACAATACTTACAGAGACTTGAAAGGTACTCTTCATCCATAAAAGTGTAAATATGTTAACTGGATTAATTATATATATATCTAAATAACTTGTTTATTTGGATTGTTTTTTGGTTATTTTCAGTTTTTAAAACAACATTAATTTTTCAAAAACTGGGTCTTCCTTTTGTAAAGACAGAGGAAATAATTCGAGATCTGTTTGAGAAAAGCAGTAAACAGTGCTCTTTGTATTCTTTTTATTGATGAAATTTAAATTGTAACTACAAAGAGGGAGATGAAAAAGAGGATAGTGATGCAACTTCCGACGTGCGTAGATGTTAAATATACTTTTAAGTCCACTTGTGTTATAAAGTTGATAGGTTTAAATTATACATTCAGTAGAGACCTTTGAAATTAAAATTATGTTGTACTTCAGTAAATTTTAATATATTATATTTAGTTTTTATTTGGGAGACTGTTGAATTGTTTTTAGTGTTACTTTTAGTTTTTTAGCACTTTATTCTCTGATTATTCAAAGTGTTACATGTATTTTGCATTAATTTGTAATTAATTTCTTTATATATGATGCTCATTTCTGTTTTATAGAATTTGTATTTGTTCATTCATGATGGTACAAATGTTAACTTTACTTTCAAACAATCACAGTATGTGTTACTTTACAGTTACAGATATTTCTACATTACTTGAAGTCAGAGAATCATCAGTAATGTCTTGAAACCACATGCATGAGTTGTAGTTTAATATTTTAATAGGTAATTGTACTTTTTCCAATAAAATGTTTATAGTATCACAGTATAATTATTTTTGTCGTAAAGAGCTTAACCAGAAAGATACCACAACACAAGTTTTGGTAACTGGTGTTACAGACCGTCCCGATTCCCTTGATCTTACATTATGTCATGCTGGGAGATTTAATAAAGAAAACTGTATGAGTGTTCCTGACGAGGCTGTAAGAATCAGGTTGCTATGTACTTTTACTTCTGTTTATGGTTTGCTTATTTTAAGTTTATCACATTGAGTAATTGATACTCGAAATCATATATACCCTCCACTCACAAGACTAAACAAAGCTTAGGATGTTTGATGCACGAGTGCAACATCTCATAATGTGGTTTTGTACAGAAACCAATGTTTACCAATGTATTTCCATTTTACTTTTTATGTTTTAAGAAGTATAACTACAATTTAAACATTTATAAGTAAATTTTAATATGTGTAATATATATATATAATCTTATGTACATATGTAACATATTGTAGTTAAAATATCACTGTAATTTTCATCAAATCTCTATTATAGTCATATTTATATTTTGTAGGCCAATACATAGTTATGCATACTGAATTACCTTAATTGTAATTATATAAATTGAAGTAACTTATTCCACATTTGAAAGTTGACAACTTTAAAACAAGTTTATTCATAAGATTTTGGAAATAATATATTTTACAAATATCACCAAATAATATAGACAAATGTTTATACATTCTAAAAAGAATAATGGTTTTACAAATTGCTTAACTAAAAAACACATTCAAAAAGTTGTGAACAGAATAAAACTATTTATATATACCTAAAAAGAATAATGAGTATACAAACTGTGTGAATCAGATATAAATACACAAAGCTATAGATATATATTTTATTACAAATGTCATAGAAAAATGCAAAAGCTATATTTATGGTACAATATTACATTAATAACAGTGCAGTCACAAACTGCATTATTCAAAAACAAGCCCCCTTAAGATGGATTCCTGTATGTGGTAAAGGGACCTCCCAGAGAAGGTTCTGTACTTTCAGTTTATCACTTCTGGGATCTAAACACATGTTTGCTGTGTGTAATGAGTCAAGAAGGGGAGGAGAGGATCCTGGTGGTTGAGGGGTCAACACAAAACTTTAACCTTGAATTCCTGTAGATGGGCAGTCTTGGGGTAGCCCCTCAAGGGTTATCCATCTGGTCCACTTGGGCTCGGGTCAATCAAGCACCATTGTTGAATGTTCTCAATAGGTATTGTGGACATTATGTCTCACACTGATAAAAATGCATACTTTTAGAAAAATAGTGAATTAAATTTTTTATTTAGAAAAAGATTTAGCAGTTTTAATCTAGAGTATCACACTTTACTTGAATTTTATATGTAACTTTTTAATATAATATACTGTAAACAATGATTAACAGTTGTGTACATTACAAAAGATACACATAAAAGAGCATGTGTGTGTGAATTTGAGAAATTATTCATCTATTAAATATAAAGACTGTAAGGGGTATTATTGTATCTGAAATATCAACATAAATAGTAATTATTTTAGGAATAATGGAGGATATATTTTTAAAGTATTAAACTTCAAAATAAGTTGTACAATTAATTAATCTATTGTGTGTTATTCTTTGATCATCTGTTGTACCTCTGGCTCGAATGTGCTCAGTTTTCTACTGGAGACATGGAATTGAAAGATGGCATGGACAATGTTTGGAGAGTTGCTAACACCTGTATGATCTAGGAAGTATGTAAACTATGTGATCAAAATGTAGTTCTTGAAAATCTATTATTATGAAGAGGTTATACACTTTTTGTTTCTTTTTAAATGCTACAAATTTCTCTAAGATGGTAAGAAAAACAATATGTTGGGTTAACATTAGCATAACTTGTTGCTAGTAGAAATGTGCAATAATTCCTTCTTAATTCTGTACACAATTGTTTAATATATGTTGATTTCTGAGAACATTAATTTTAGTAGTTTTAAACATGTTCCGATAAGTGTTTATCTTGATATCAATATTTAAATTATATTTTGCGATTTTTTTTAGTCTCTTTCATATTTCTAGTTATTCATTTTTATGAATTGAGCCCACATGTGTGTCAAATGTTTATTCATTACAAAATGAGAAGTAATTTATGGTGCAATGTAACATTTACATCCCAACATCTCTGTACTATAGTTGTATCTGCAAGGTTTTTGAACAGTATAGCCAGTAGATATTTATACTAACTATTAATTGTGATTTTTTGTAGTGTAGTTTTGTTCTTTAATTTTACTAACTATTAATTGTGATATGATATGAATAATGAGTAAAATTAAAGAACAAAACTAAGAACCAGAGTCAGTTTAACATTTTAAGTTTAACTCGCATTTTATTTTTGTGAGAACTGTAATTAGGGATTTTCAAATGATCAGGTTTTATTCTGTTGTTACCAGGCATGAAAATAAGACAATTTTATATACCTGTTAATCAAACACATAATGTAAAATAAACTGATTAAATCAAAAATGATTTTACAAAATAACTATTAAACTAATTCAACAATACATTTTATATTTATCAATTCAGCACACTTCTCACTTATTCTCAGTTAACACTGATTACATAGTTTTGTGTACAGGAAAAGTTAATAAAAAAAAAGAAGATAGTACCAATACTTTAATTCATTAGGAGAATCCACTAAATAAACTAATAAATAAAATAACATTATCCAAGTGTTATGAAGCTGTGGATATTTACAGTTCTAATTATTACTGTGGTTATATAATTGTTGGATTTGGGAGTGTTAATTCTTTGTTTTGATAGTATGAACACAGCTGATTAAATGGAAGCAACAGATACAGTTCTACATATTAATGTGGTTTTGAGAAAAGTGAGGACAGACTGTGACAATTTTAACAAAATACTGAACAACCATTAAAACCATTATTATAGAACTTTGAGTCATAAAAACACAGGCTTAAGAAACCTTGATACAAAATGATACTAATTTTGATTCCCAGTTTGCTCCTGAAAAAGGAAGATCCATCTTTTGAAAATACTTGGGTTGTAGGGTTTTCATCACCTTATGGAGCTTTAACTTTATTGTATAAACTACTGTTCTGTATATTGAGAATCATCACTTAAGTATATCACAGTTATAAACATTTATCACAAAATATGTAACACCTCTTGGACTTAGAAAATCTTTGTGATTCATTTCCTCACCACAATTATTTTTTCACAATAGTTCATGAAGTCTCAAGAAAAAATATTTCTGTAGATATGACTAGTAAATCGGACACTGAATCAGTTTGTACCATTACAGACTTCACAATGTGTATATATGTTGGTACAAGCACATTATAAAGTAAAAAGTAATGTATTCTAGAACTGTTTTTGGTACAGTATTTATATTTGTAAGTGGCATTATTTTAATTTAACTTTATATTGATACATACTACTAAAAATATTTGAATAAAATACATTTATAAATCTTCTTTTAGACAGTCATTTGTTGTATTTGAAATCAGTTTTTAAACTAAACTAAAGGTGCATCAGGCTGGTAGTTTCATGAACATCAAACACAAGTTATGAAATGTCATAACTAGTATGAAATCTGTGTTAAATACAACCAATTAAAAGTAAAATATGAATGATAACATTTAATCAATACTATGGTAAATTATAGACTATCTTTCCTCATGTTTTAGTTAATTTTGACTGAGTGTGATAGGTTTAAATTAGGTTATGGAAATTACATTTATCTTTTAAAGTGATAATCCCATCTGTAAAACTTCAATATTCTTGTTGTTTTATGTAGGTTTTCAAACTGTTGCTAATCCAGGTAACACTATTCTCCAGTATATATGCAAAAATGGCTCGTTTGGGTTGAGAAAATATTTTACATAGAAGGTCGAAAGTTCGCTCTTCTATGTAAAATATTTTCTCAACCCAAACGAGCCGTTTTTGCATATATATTTCTCAACGTCACTGATTACAATTCTCCAGTGTTGGAGAAAGATTGAGGTACTTAAAGTTTCCAAATATATGAAGTGTATTAAAGACACAAATATTTAATAATTTCATTTGGTTCATACCTTATTGAGTCTTAACAGCCATCCCTGATCCATGAACAGTTATATTAGAAATCCACGGATGAATATTATAAAATTTTAATATATCAGTGACAAAAAGTACAAAAATATGTACATAAAATCATGTGAAAAAATTAGGACAACCTGTGAAAGCCTGTGTATTTTTGTAACAATTTTGGATATATAGATATTTAATCTCAGTTTCAAGAATACTGAGAGATTATAGTAATAAAACTGAAGAAAAGACTTTTCCAAATCTTCTGTAAATGTCATGCTACAAAAATGCATATTTGAACTGAGGAAAAAGGACACCCTACCCTTTAATAACTGGTGGTACCCCCCTTTGTCTGAAATAACTGCAGTGAGATGCTTCTTGTAGCCATCTACCAGTCTAACATTGGTCTGAAGAAAGTTTGCCCCACTTCTCATTGCAGAATCCTGTCAGCTATGAAATGTTTGAACGGTTTTTCGGATATACAGCCCATTTCAAGTCACCTCACAGCATCTCAGTGGGATGAAGATATGGGCTTTGACTCGGCCATTCCAGGACTCTTCATTTCCTAGTTTTCAGCCAGTCTTTGGTGGATTTGCTGGTATATTTTGGGTCATTGTCGTGTTGCAGGGTCCAGTTCCACTTTAGCTTTAATTTTCTTACGGATGGACTTGCGTGATCCTCAAGTTTCCTCTAATACACAATAGAATTCATGGTGGATTCTATGATTGTGAGCTGTCCTGGTCCTGCTGCAACAAAGCAGGCCCAAACCATGACACTTCCACCTCTATGCTTTACAATTGGTATGAGGTTCTTTTCCTTGAATGCTGTTGTATTTGGTTTATTTCAAACATGTTCTCTGTTCTGGTGTCCAAATAATTCAATTTTGGACTCATCTGTCCAAAGAACATTATTCCAGAAGTCCTGGCCTTTGTCTACATTCTCTGGCAAACTTCAGTCTGGCCTTAATGTTTCTCATAGAGAGCAAAGGTTTCCTCCTTGCACATCTCCCATGCAAGTTACACTTCTGCAGTCTCTTTCTGATTGTAGAGGCATGCACTTTCACATCAACAGTAGCTAGAGCCTGCTGTAGATCCCGTGATGACATTTTAGGGTTTTTGGAAACCTCTTTAAGCATCTTGCAGTTTGCTCTCAGGGTGAACTTGCTTAGACGACCAGACCTGGGCATGTTGGCTGTTGTTTTGAAAGCCCTCCACTTGTTGACTATTTTCCAGACAGTGGAATGGCTGATTTCAAATTCTTTTGAGATCTTTTTAAATTCCTTACCAGACTCATAAGCTGCTAGAATTTTTTTTCTGAAGGCCTCAGACACTTTTTTTGCTCTCACCATGGTGTTCACCCTCACTTCAACAGTCAGGAGCACACCAAAGTAAATGCTTGAAATTTAAATAGAGCAAGCCTCATTCAAAATGCTGAGTAATGATCTTTTAATCACGTGCACCTGGTGTGAGTTGACCCATTTTAAGTGGGTATAAATGTGGGGGTGTCGTAACTTTTTCCTCATTTAGAATATGCATTTTTGTAGAATTACACTTTACAGAAGATTTTGAAAAGTCTTCACATTTAATTGTTTAGTTATGTCACTTTGATCTCTCGGTATTGTTACAGTTGAGATTAAATATCCATTATCCAAAATTGTTACAAACATACACAGGCTTTCATAGGGTGTCCTAATTTTTTCTTATGGCTGTATGTATGTTTATATATGAATGACTTTGTGTTTATAAATACCTACCAAGAGATATATGCTTATTCTGTCTGACTAGATCTTTTATAAATTGTAGAAGGATACATAAGTAAAAAAACATTGAAAATCCAAGTTCAGTGAGGTTTCCACATCTTAATCATTGTGTAATTTCACCTTTTTATTCAACGTACTCTTGGCTGAGCTTGGATTATCCAATTAGTTGATCAACTTTCTTGTATTGAAATACTTTAGATCTCATCCACCCTGTATTCATTATGAACATGAAGTATTGTGGTAGCTTACTGAGATTTTTATATGTAAATTTAATATATTTAATGAATGTTACATGACACTAAAACATGCAGTGTACTACCATTGAAATTTCAGCTTCCTTGCTTTTGCACATTGAAAGTGTAGAGAAATTTATGTATGGTAAAGGATGTGACTTCAATATAATTAATTGATTACATTTATTTCATAAAAAAGTGTTTTATATACCGTAATTTATTTTTAAAACACATGCAAACATTAATGTGTGATAATTGACAAACAGTACAGGTGTTCATAGGAAAAAAGAGAAATGTGTCAAATTTCAATGTTCAATGTTAAACATTTTACGATCATTGTTTGAGAAGATTTTGACTTAAATGTCATTGATTCATACTTTAAGAATTTGCTCGTCAGATCAGAAACAGATTCAAGATGTTGTAGGGTTACAACCAGAACTTTACTAACACGTGATAAATATATTACTTTCATGGATTAATTCACTTATAACTACACTACTAGTAAAATTAGTAACAAAATTAATTAGAAAGCTTTTAAGACTCTTTGTTTAGTTCATATGAGTTATAAACAAAGGATTTCAAAGACTGTCCTTTTACTAGTAAGATGACTTACATACAAATAAACATAAACACTTAACTTCAAAATTATGTAAAATTGATCTGTAACAATATTATAAAATCTGCAGGTGTTCCAAACAGTATTAATTGAGAAAAAAAAAATTTAGAGCCTAGACAAATTGTTAGTGTTTTAAGTCAAAGCATTGATATTTATTATGGAAATATTTAATTATAGTTCATGTATTTATTTATTTAGAAATAAGCAGTTCTTAGGGGAATACTTATTCTTCACTTATGTAACATATGTATCCTCACCATGCATTTGTTTTTTACATCACACATTATTTTTCTTAGTGTTTAAACTTATTTTTTGCTATGCTGTGAGTTTTGAAATTTTGCTTAACTTTGCTGCATAGATTTGAACTTAGTTTTGGTGTTTAACTTCCAACTTTAATAGTCTAAAAGCAGTTATGTGCGAGTTGAATTTTCTTTGTTGTTTACTAAGATTTTGTATCTTGAGTTATATACTCATTTCAGATTAAACTATGAATTTTATTGTTATGACTTCTTCAACTAAAACTGCTACCTCAGATATCCTATCTGTTGCTGTGGTCACAAGTGAACATTATTGGCAGAAGCATTTTGACATGATTTACAGAGATATAGAATTGTTCTTGCAGTTTGTGGGTTCTTCTGACATTCAGTCTTTCTTCCTTACTCTGGGGATGTTGGACAAGAAGTTGAAGACATAGATGGGATTTTTATGTTATGTCCTCATTTTCTGTGCTGTATAAACTGTCCTTTGTTACATGACATAGAACCTCTTCCTGAATAGTTTGTGTACCTTCTCTTGTCTGATATCTTACCATGCTCATGCTTTGGCATGTCACTGGGATTCAAATTCTTCTTTGGATTCTAAACAGTTGGCTTCTTTAATCCCAGTTTAGGTTTAACACCTAGATCTTGCATGTGCTCAGTATTACCATCTTTGTTTTGTTTTTTATCTCCCTCCTATGTTACCTCCCTGTCTTTCACTTTTTATCTGGTGCTATCTATTATTCCCCTGTCGGAGGGCTGTTATGAAAGTGGCCATTCACTGTTGTTGTGTACATTAGCTCATGTGTTTTCCTTACCTCTGGTGTTGTTGGGCAGAATTCACTTTTGACATTGATGTGTTTATTCCTTTCATCTTCAAGATATTTATACATTTACATATGGCTCCTTTTTTACATCAGTCTGTTTTGGAAGCATTTCTTAGTCACTAGAGTCTTGAGTGGAGTCATCTCATCTCCAATCTTCCTTATACTCCTTTGCTTCTCATCTGTCTCAATATTCCTCTCCTTCCCATTCTGTTCCCTGATCAGATTATTTTGCTTATGCTTCTGACTCAAGTCATTTTATTTTTTTGTTTCCAGTCCATCTGCTGTAACTGGTTTTAATAACAACTTGGTTATGTACAGGACCTATGAGGACAAAGCTGTACAAGAATATCCATTTTTAGAGAACTTTCCCCATAAATCTTGAGTGTTAAAAGTTTTATCAGTAGAACTCTCTCTTTATTTTCACACTCCTTTCTCCCACATCTCCTTTTCCACTTCTCTTTCCTCTTTTAGGGAAACTCATATTCTGCCATTTTCTTTCCAAAAGTACTATAGAATTTGTGGGTCATTTCAGCTTCAACTTCTGTTCCTGGTTGTTGTCCCTAAACAGACAGTCTGAACTGATTTCTTTTAATGGACAGGTGCTTCCTCCTGGTTTTTGAATGACAAAGGTTGACATGCCTGATGCTTAGTTTCACATATACATATCCTCAATATTTTGTTGGTTTCTTTGATTTAACCACAGGGTCTGCCAATTCCAAACTGTTTTATTTGGCCTTTCCATGGCTTCCTCCATTTTTATGTTGGGTAATTAGAGTTGGTAACAGATGATCCACTCTCAGGAACATCAGTTACATCATTACATGAGCAAATAACATTTTCTAGCTTCATCATGGAGAGTAGATTTGCTTCCTGGCAAACTTGGATGGTTGTTGAAGATAGATATGTGTGTTCTGACCCCAGCTCAATATTTTTCCCATGTTGAGATCTGTTTTTTTTCAATTTCTGCTTCATCCATTTCTATGTTCATTAGAGCTATCAGTTCAAAGAGCACAATACTGCTTGGAAAGATCTATTATTAAAATGTGAAAAAGGTTATAGTCATGGTGTGTTTTAGCAAATTGGTCACTATCCTATAACAATATAATATACATGGTAATATTCATTACTAAAGTTACAACTCTAGTAATTTGGCTGCTGTAATAATACAGTGGATAACACCAAAACTAACTCTATTCACACCAAAATAATGTGTAATACATAAACTAAGTAACAGTACATGTAGGGTCACTGGATATGTTTCTTAATGTCACATTACTTGTACTTAATACTTCAGGTTCTGTAAGACCACCACAGACCCAAGTACTAAAACAGTAACACTGAACAAGTAAAATGAAATGGATCTACATGAAAGAGATATTTATACCAACTTAAACATTGTCATTCAGTGATATGTACAAGTTATGAATCAGTTGTAATGTGATAACACAGTGACTTGCTGGAAATATATCATAAACTGTAATTCTTGTTTCACAGTATAACAACAGTAGCAAGTAGCATATCTATATGATGTGAAGATACCACTTTTCAAGTGTATGAAGTGACAATTGTGTTGTCAATAGAGTGACTCATTTATGATGAGATAATAGTTTAGAATTTAGTAAAAGTGATGGTGAGAGTACTATTTTGTACATAAACAATGAATAAAATTAAACTTTTACTGATGAGGAGAGATCTGAATAGAGTTGATAGATTTGTGATTGGGATAAATTTATAAACTGTGAAATAGTTTGTGAATGAATGATATTCTAAAACACCAAAGAAAGAAATAGACCTGGTTAAAGATCATTTGATAAGTTAATTACACATTATTTTACTGCTTGTAATAATTACTTGAATTACATTTTAACATCAACAGTAATTTTTAAACAAAACAAATGCTGTGTTAATTTAATTTTTTCAGTTCTGTCAACATTCCATGAATTCTTAAGGGGTTCAAAATAATCTTTGTCTTTTGTTTAAGGGTTACTGGTCAGTTCTGTTGTGTGGATGGATCCACATGATTAAACCATGGACAAAGGATCTTTAACTGTGTCAAACATGGTTACAAATTGAATAAATTCATGGAGAACTTCTTTATATCCACACAAATTACAATAACTTACACAGTTTACTTACAAAAAATAATTATGGATCTTAAACATGATCTGATCCTTTCGTTCACTTTAAGATATTCAGAGTTTTCATTCTATAAAGAAGTAGTTAGTCAGTACTGTCTACTTATTATTCTGCATGAATTAAACTGAACTTTAAAGATGAACATTAAATTACATCTTAATCTAACTTCTAGTAGTTAACAAAGTCTTATGGATTCTGATTTGTTCATTATATATTTTATTTTATCTTACTTCTTTAGACCTATGGGTGGATTAATTAACTGATGAGTCCAAACTTGTCATGTCTAAAACTAGTGTTGTTGAGTTGTTTGAAAGAGATGTATGTGACCATCTATGTAAGTACCAAATATAATAATACAGGTTGGTTGCTAGAAAAGCAGAAAATTTGTCAAACAGCTATTTATTTTTACAAAGAATAACTTTTACAAAGTTTTTTAAAGGCATATGTTATATTACACTCATAGATGCTCAAAATGCATTTTATGATATTAAAATCATGCATTTTATTCATGATGTAAAGAAATCAAAATAGAAATGAGTAAGCATGCATTTTATTCATGATCTCATCTGACCCTCAAATTTTCCACTTTTCTAGCAACCACCCTGTAGTTAACATTATTATTTTACTATTCACGTGAAAAGGTGTAAGTTACAAAAATGTATTTCACTGATATAATAAATTTCTGTTCATAGTTACCTGTATGAGTACCTTTATATGTGTACCCACACATTAATATTTATATGTATATAGATTTGAGTATGTAGAACAGGACATTGCTAGGATTGTTAAATTTATCAATCATTATTTACGAATCAGTGAACTTAACTTTGATATAAATGACATGGTAGAAAAACTGTAATAATCAAAACATTTTTAATGTTATTTTGTGATAAGTTCTACATAAAGAAAGAAAGCAGTAAAAATATGTTACAACATATGTGTGTAAACTTTATATTAATTAGTAAGTATTTTTATGTGGTCTACAAAACTTTATCAGCATATTTTTATTACATATAGACACTGAAAATGTTACATGTTGACAGGTGAATGTAGCTGGATAAAATAACTGTATCAACAGATTTGTTATATTGAGCAGAAAACATTATTTCTGTAATGTTACATGATCTGTGTCTGATATAATTAAACTGTAAGTATTAACATCTGATAAAGATCTATACTTCTGGAAAATTTAACATTATTTGTTTTTGTTTAGGAAGAGTTAACAGTTTCAAACTAAACCATCACCATTATTTGAATTTTATGAGCAACTTGTAATATATATCAGTGTAAATGATATGATAAACAGTTATGTAGATCTGATATATTTTATAAAATACAGATACTGTAAATAAGTATATATGTGTGCATTTTAGAAATTATCTAACCATAAAAGGTAATGTTTATAAGGGATGTTACTGTATCTGAAGTAATAAGATAACAGAAATAGTAATTATTTTACTCATAATGAAGTATACATTTTAAGTTAGTGTTGTAGGTCTCCATGTTACACAAGGTGATATCATCTGTGAAGCATACAGGGTGTTTGAGGTTACCTTTCATGGTACTGTACAAGTAAGTTTATAAAACATGTAGACAAAATATAATTCTTGAAAGATCTAATATCATAAAGAGATTATATATCCATTGTTTCTTGTTTAAATGCTGGAAAAAATTCTCCAAGATGTTAAGAAAAACAAGTTCACATTGGGTTAACGTTGACATAAATTGTTGCCAATTGAGATGTGTAATAATTGACTTCTGATAATGTTAATTTCTGTAGTTGTTGACATGTTCTTGAAACTATTTGTCTATTTATGGTACTTTTTGGTCATTCTTTAGTTTTTATCATATTTCAAATTACTCATTATAATATTTATTGTTAGGTAAGCTTTATAGTTTTCTAGTGAGCCCACGTGTGTGTATAGTCTTTATTAACATTAGAAAATGAAAAGTAATTTACAATGTAACATTAATAGTTATTTAAACTAGTATTCAAACATACCAACATCTCTATACTATAGTTGTATCTGTTGGGTTGTCAAATAACTTTTTGTGAACAGTGTTGTCAGAAGATATTTATACTCACTACTAATTGTAAAGTGATATGAATAATGAGTAAAATCTGAGAACAAGTCTCAGAATCAGAGTCAGTTTACCATTTCAAGTTTAACTAACACTTTATATTTGTGATAAATGTAATCATAAGTTTTAAATTGAGTAGGTTTTATTCCTTTGTTACAGTTTGATACGTTTGTTATCAGAATCTTTGTATAAAATACTCTGAATGTATCATAAAAAGATATCAAAAAATAACTTTATTAAATTTATTCAACAATACATTTTAAATTTATCAATTAAACACACATTACTTATTAACACTGATTACATAGTTTTGTGTACAGGAAATTTAAAAATAGATAGTATGAGTAATTACAGTGAAACTAAAACATGGATTTACCATAAATCACTGAGATCACCTCAGTGACAAATGTTTCACAGCCATACTGTTTATTCAGGCTCACATGTTAGGTTAGGTTGGCTCAGTATCTTAATGAGAACTGATACATGCATCTTCGAAAATAATGGAAAACAAGATTAATCATAGGAACCACAATACATTAGCAGAATGTATAAAGTAAACTAATGAATAACATAACATTACTCAAGTGTGATGAAGCTGTTGAAGTAATAACTTTGAAGTTTTCTTTTACAAAAGACTGATTGTTGAACCTGAATATGCCTCAGGGGATATTGCCATGAACACTGAAAACTTAATATTTGTCAGACCCACAATGGTTAGTTAATTCATTTAAATGTTAATATTAAAACAAATTCATAAATATTGGTTTTTCTGTGTCATGTGATATACTGCATGCTTCTATGGCTTTGATTATTTGTTTGCAATGTTCAAAAAGGCCCAGTATGGCCAAGCATGTTAAGGCGTGCGATTCATAATCCAAGGGTTTCGGGTTTGTGCCCACGTTGCACCAAACATGCTTGCCCTCCAAGCCGTGGGGGCATTATAATGTGACCGTCAATCCCACTATTTGTTGGTAAAAGAGTGGCCCAAGAGTTGGCTGTGGGTGGTGACGACCAGCTGCTTTTCCTCTAGTCTTACACTACTATATTAGGCACGGCTCAGTGCAGTGGGTTAACAATCTAGTCACTTAAAAACCTGTTGAAGAATCTGCAAGTGACTGTGGCCCTATATTCCTTGATGGAATCGAGTGGTGAATGATGATGAATGTGCAAAAACAATGTCTGTAGTTTTTTAGAAATAGAAACTTAAATTTTCAATATTTACAAGATAAAATGTAAAATTAGAACCTCCTGTTTTATGATAAATTATTATGTTTAGAGAATCAAATAAATTAGTCATATTCATCTCTTTTGTTTTTGGAAATGCTTATTTAGATATACTGACTTTCTTTTGCAAAAGGCTGATTGTTGGATCTAGTTCTGTTAATTCTTTGTTCATATGATAAATGCACATCATTAAGAAAAATGATATTCTTATAGTTCTGTATATTGGTATTATCATTTGTTTGTTGGGCCTTTGCATGGTCAGGTGGTTAAGGCACTCGATTCATAATCTGAGGATCACGAGTTCAAATCCCCATCACACCAAACATGCTAGCCTTTTCAGCCAGGGTAGCATTATAATGTGATGGCCAATCCCACTATTTGTTGGTAAAAGAGTAGCCCAAGTATTGGTGGTAGGTGGTAATAACAAGCTGCCTTCCCTTTAGTCTTACACTGATAAATTAGGGAAACTAGTACAGACAGTTCTAGTGTAGCTTTGTGCAAAATTCAAAAGCAAATAATTTGTTTGTTGAATCTTGATGTGGTGATTTTTTGTTCAGATGACATGGAAGAATGTTATCAAAGAGAAACAGTAGATGTTTACAGTTCTACTTATTATGGTAATCTAATTGTTGAATCAGGAGTGTTCATTTTTTGTTTGGATGATATGCACACAATTTATTAAAGAGAAGTATCATATGCTTACAGTTCTACATGCTAGTGTAACTTTAAGAGTAATGTGGATGGACCATTCAAACCATTATTTCAGAACTTTGAGTCAAGTAGTTTTAAACAAAATGATACTATTTTTGATTGCTAGTTTAGAACAAAGGAAATACAGTTGCACTTATTAAAGGTCAGTTTTATAATATTTTATATCAATTGGGGTTACATGTGATTCACTGATTTATTTAATAAAAATTGTTGTCATGTAAATTACTCAATGTTTTGTATTATTATACTTTGGATGTTTAACTTAGTTGCAAACTTAGTTATAATTAGTTAAACTGCATAATGAAGTTTGTCACATTGACTTATCATTTTGTTTTTAAAAATTTCAGTGGCTTATGTTGATTTAAATATTGTTTTCTAATGTTTGAAATTACGTCTTGAGATATTACATGTCTGCTGACTGACCAAGATATAGTAATACTCATTTCAGTTTCTGTGACTCAGCAATAAAGAATAGATTATAAAAGTTTACTTATTACACAAAATATTTTCTTAAGGCTTGTTTGACTCTCTGTGTTATCAATACCTGGAGTACAAGACAAACTCAAGTTGAGGGGTTATTATGAGCTGAGAATTTATGTTTAGTATGTACAATGAAACTTGTTAGTTTAAATAATTAGAAAGCTTTCATTGTGACTTAACACGGTGATGTGTGTTATATTTCTACTCATTTTAATCTTGTGTAAAAATACTTTCTCTTGCAGTCAAAACTTGATTTTAAAAGCATGGAAACAAAACTGGTGATAAATAATAGAACCCTGTAAACAGCTGTAATGAATGTTTTGAATTACACACATTCCATCTTTAACAAATCAATAAAATTAATGAATTAACTAAACCTTAGTATAAATATTAATATAAACATACAGTAAACAGTGTTATAAATCTTTCAATGTAGAAAGGAAAAACTACAAGAGGGAATCAATTTGAATATCTATTAAGGCTTGAACTTTTATTCATAATATGTAAACTTTATTTTATCATCAGTTTATGATCATTATATCCATAAGTTAGTACTAAAAAATCTTCTCAAGAAATGGGTGTTGATGATGTTTCATCATGAGAAATGTAGGATAGTTTGGTGGAGTTTGAACTTTAACTCCAGTTTTGTTAGAAACTTTCACAATTTCCAAGATATGTATTTTTAAGTGACAAGAAGTTTTGCTTGTGTTGGGAGTTTTACATCTACAATCTGTGTTGCTAGTGATAGGACAAATATCATTTCAGGTTATATCTACAAAAGTATTGAATATAAATATTGTATATCAGTTCAGTCATTCAGAATATCATTAGACGTCACAAAACTTTATCACTTTATTTTATGTTGTAGTTTATAAGTTATATAAACTTATACTAACACTGCACTTAAAATTGTAAAGTGTGAAGTCCGTAGTGTTTGTTAAAAGACATGTCAACAACTTACTGTTTATTACAAGTAGCCTATTATTAAGGTGTATGTGTATGGAACTACAAGCACACACACATTTTTGTATGTGCATTTATTTTAAAGAAATAAAGCTAACCTATTTCAAAATTTTCATGCCCACTCAAAACCAGTCATTTAATTTTTCTCATGCAACTTCACAATGTTAAATTGCCAGTTACTACTACTAGGCTTATTTTACTTTTAAGACTAGGTAGCATCACCCCACTGAGATACAAATGACAGATAAAACAAAGCCGAAGCAATAGCCTTAAACCTGGAAATTGATCACCAGCTTTTGTCGTGTCTTGTGGCAAATAAATATGCAGCTGATTTTCATTGTACTAAACAGTATGTCTATCAAGCTATGTATTGTTAAACTTTTATAATTGATAGATCTTTGTTGTGAAAAGTAGGTTGTCTGTTTGATATCTATTGAATCATTTTACATGATCAGTAGACCTTTGTTGTGGAAAATAGTTTGTTTACCAGGTTGTTTGCTGTTGGAATTTTACACATATAAAAGATACTTGCATTGGCATATAGTTTGCTCATAGGGCTGTTTGCTACATTGGATATGTTTTTGACAGATAATTACTGTGCCAACTAGTATGCTGTTAAACTTTGCACATGCTGTAGATATTTTATGTGCCAAATAGATTGTTTACTGATCTGTTTGGTATTAAATTATTAGGTATTTACTTTGTGAGGTAATTTGTCATTTAGACTGATAGTTGTTGAATTTTTACTTATTTGGCAAATATTAGCTGTGTAAAATAGTTTTCATATCAGATTATTTACTATTCAATTTTATACACTCAGTAAGTCTTTTGTGGTTACACAATTTGAACAGTTTTCCATATCCTTAATAGCTAATTATAAAT
The DNA here is from genome assembly GCA_011833715.1 of Carcinoscorpius rotundicauda. Taxonomy (NCBI): domain Eukaryota; kingdom Metazoa; phylum Arthropoda; class Merostomata; order Xiphosura; family Limulidae; genus Carcinoscorpius; species Carcinoscorpius rotundicauda. The sequence continues at coordinate 14,982,041 of CM022392.1, read as the reverse complement.
AATTATTTATACATATATCTTTTTCTGATGTGGAGTCTTTAGCAACAGCATAGCAGAATGACTGAGTTTTTTGTTTGTTTTACGAAGTAAAACATTTTAGCTCATAACTCCATTATCTCTTGTCCAACTTAATATTTAGTTACAGTTTGGGTTTCAGGAGGACAAACCTTTCAATTGATGTGTTTAACCATGCCCAAGTTAACTTATCCTAATCATACTTATAAGAATCTCAATGCGAGGGTAAGCTGATACAGATTCTGATGACTAATAAAATTGAATTTAGAACACATGTGCTCCATGCTTGGTATTGCTGGTGCAGAAAATATAGGTAATAGAAAGGAAAAATGGTTTCTAAAATTAATTTGTTTTGCCTAAAAGACTTTCAAGTACCATAGCTACTGAGGATACCTCTTGTTATTGGTTAATGAAGTTTACTTATCTGTAGTGAAAAAAGTAATATTTAAAGTAAGAACCTTCATAAAACATTTGTTGAAATCATTAATCTTGTATTTAATGTACTTTCAACTATTCATTTTCTTTATTCTTTATTCATGGAGTTGACAAGTATTACCAAAGAGTTTTGTTATGTTGACTGTCTGTATTCAGCCATTGACTGATTAGAAATACCAGGAGAAAAATCTGTTAATTTTGAGATGAAAGAAGGTTTGTCACCACTTACAAGATATAATATTGATCTTATATTTTAATTATAGGTTTTTAATTAGTTTTCTGACATACAATAAAAACAGTCTAACATTACTGGAAGTTAATGAACCTAACAGATTTGTAATTGACAACTGTGTTGTGCAGTTACTTGTATAAACATGACTGATGCTTTTGTAGAATGGTTTTAAATAGCTGCTACATAAATCAGAATATACACATCATTAACTCCAAGAATTATTAACATTGAAATGTTAACAGGTAATGTTTTTAGAAAATATTCACAAAACACATTAAGATAATGATGTCACTTTGAGCAGCAAAACTGAGGTTAACAATTTGTATTATTTAACAGAAGAATCATTTGATAGTTATGTAGTAAACTATGGTGACCAAATAAATAGGTTACAAGGTATGAAATGTTTTATGTATATCATTTATTGTAATAACTGTATGTATACTTATATATCAATATGACATATTTGTATATGACTCTTTAATACTTTATTAATTTTCAGTTCCACATGTTTTTATTGTGAATCTTGTTGACTTATTTAGGACGAGTTCTCATTTTTAGTCTTTTCACCTAATGCAGTATCAGTTCTCTTTATCACTCTTTTCACCTAATGTGGTACCAGTTCTCTTTGTCCGTCTTTTCACCTAATATATATTTTAAACCCTGCTGTTTTCTAAAGTACCGAAATTGTTTCTTGTCAGTCTTATTCCAACTTGAACCCAGTTTTCTTGATCAGTCTTTTCACATAATTTTCACCAATTTCTCTATCAGTTTTGTTTATTGATACAGTATTAAATATTTTTATCACTCTTTATGCCTGATTGAGTAACAGATTTTTGTCAGTCTCTTATACCTTATTTACCACCAGTTTGTATCATGTTGTTTTTAAGATGTTAAAGTTCTTAAATATCAGCCTTGTTAACTGAATGAGTAACAGTTTCATTAAAAAATCGGTTATTCTGTTTGTTAAAGTAACTAATTACTTTATTGTTAATCAAGTTAGCTAACCCAGTATCAGGCTTACTTTGCTTTTTAAGGTGTAAATGGTAGTAATACATGATTATAATTAATTATACTTATCTTAAGATATTAGTCATAGGTCTGTTACAGTTTTAAACACTACATGTTGCATCTAGTCCCTTAGTTTCAAGAATTAGTTGAGCATATAATAAAAGTATTTCAACCATACTGTGTTCACCATGTGTTTTACTAAATGTCTAATTTTTGTAAGAACTCTTCTATTTTCCTTCAGAAGCTTCACACATTTTGAATGTTGACATTACCAGTATTTATACAGTATTTTTACACGTAGTGAAAGACTTAAATATTTGTAGTGTCCTTGACAATAATTCCTCAAAACCTATGTACTGAAACTAATATTTGATTTATGGGACTGGTCTAGAACAACTTGAATTTTAATTATGTAAATAAACAGCATTTTTATCACTAGTCCATGTGTAAATTGATTTTTCATGTTAAGATTATAAATAATTTCTTGTTTCAAAATATCATACATCATTTGCATAATCTCCTTAAAAGATTTCAAACGTTTGTCATAGGTAAAATTCTGTATTTTATCTGTTATTTTTTCCGATACAATGTTGGTTAATTTCACCCACCTCCTGAGAAACAAAAGTTTAAAAGCCAGAAAAATTGTGATATTTTAAGGGAATTGTTTGCTTTTAATGATAATATTATGTGTTCTTACAGAACTTGTTTAGTTGTAATACTTTTGTGATGACTCTGTGTAAAGACATCTGTTTGCTTTATAATTTTAAACAAAGCTACTCAAGGGCTATCTGTGCTTGCCATCCTTAATTTATCAATGTAAGACTTGAGGGAAAGCATCTGCATCTAGTCCTCACCACCCACAGCCAACTCTTGGGCTACTCTTTTACCAACGAATAGTGGGGTTGACCGTCACATTATAATATCCCCACGTATGAAAGGGCGAACATGTTTGGTGCAACCTGGATTCGAACCCACGACCCTCAGATTACGAGTCAAACTCCTTGACCCACCTGGCCATGGCGGGCCATAAAGACATCTACTGAGTTAATAATTTCACTTCATGTAGGTAAAAGTGTACACAACCTTTCAAAGACTATATTCAAAATTTAAATCAACCAGTTTTTAATCAGTGTACATAAATACATTTGGTATAAAAACAAATTTTAACCAAATTTTAATATTATATCAGTTTTAAGTTCTTAACCTTATAAAGAAATGTTGTTTAAAAAATTCTTGTTCATTCCTAGTATGAGAATTGTGTCATTTGGGTTTTTCCTCTTCTATAGTTTATTGAACATTTTTCTGAGAAATAAGAAATGTAACATAACTTGCTCATTATAATCTGGACAAGGTATAATTTTTATAGCTCTAACAAATTAGATAATCAGACCCACCTCGTGGAATTCCATCTTTCACAAATGCCAGTAATTATCTTTGGTGTGTCACACTATATTATACATAGCAAATAGAAAACTATTGTCGTAATCTATCAAGTGATTTGTATGTTGTTTTTCTTTATGCAGTGATCTCTGTTTTATCATCTGGTTTCAGTTTTCTTTTTATGGAAATTACTAAATAAATTAGAGAGTTTAGCTGAATTTCTTTAAGTATGTTACTACATAGTTAAAAAGACAGAAAATTATCAAATTTATAGGACAGTGTTTTCTGTGTATTATTATTCTGTGTTCTTAGATGTATTATTTAATTACATGAAAACATTATTGATTGTATCAATACCGTTAGTACATCAAAAGGTGAGCTTAATTTTCATGACAGTTGAACTAACATTAACACATCAAATGATATATTCCATGAGCTGCTCACTAACATACCTCAATAAAGATTTTTTGTTCATTGTTTTGCCTCATCTGAAAAGTTTTTATTTTTGATATTTTATAACTGATATAAATAATAAATAAAAAACAGACATGAAAATCAAATAGTATAATATTCATCTAGGTCTTTTCTTTTTTTCTGAATATTCTTTGTTTTTCATGTGTGTTTTTCTTTATTATTTATTTCAGGGAGTAACATGTAAAAAAGTAGAAACTTATGAGATAAGGTGAAGTAATGAACAAAAACCTTCTTCTATATGTGTTACGTAAATGTGTAAAGGTTTTGTAAACGACAACATGTCGTGTTGTGTTTAAATTTCCATATCTATTATTTATATTTCCATATTTGTATTATTGTTTCAAAGTTTAAACCAATAAAAAATGTTGTTATTCATTTAAAATAACATTTAGAAATTTCTACAATTAAGTAGATCAATAATTGGACTGTAAACGGAAATGTATGGCGGCCTAGTGTCTAGACGTTGAGTCTTGTGCAAGAATGGACATGCGCGGATTGCTCTGGAGTTCTGTGGAAGTTGCGCGATTGTTTGAGAGGGGGCCTACTGCTATATAAACAGACGGCGACGCGAGGTTGTGCTGAGGGTCGGCACGTGCAGGACTGTTTAGGGGAGACTGGAAAAATTGAAGGCGACAAGTTTGAGACGTTCATCGGAGGCATCGTGAAAAGAACTTCGTCAATATTATTGAACTGTGAATTGTTTCTGAACTTCTCCATTCAAACTTCGGAATTTCTTCGTGGGACCAATATTTTGGATTTCTGGTCTGGACTTTTGGACTTCCATTCTAGATCATATTATTAGATACAGGCCAGTACCATTTCGTATCGTAATAAACTTTGAAGGTTGAAACCAGCACTATTTTGTATTGTAATTAATTTTGAATGTTGAAACTGAATATCTGTCATTGTTAATATATAATTTACGTTATATCTGTTACATACGTAATAGTTTGTTGTAATAAATTATACAAGCTGTTATCTGTGTCTTTCTGTTGCGTTCAGTCTACATAAAACAATAAAAAACGTAAAAATATGGTATGGTTGTGAGCAGGTCATGGATTATATAATTTGATACATTAATGTTCATTGTATATTTGTTCAGTGATTTACAACTTGTGTGGTATAATTATTAGTTACACACCATTCATGGTACAATAAACCATATAATTAGGTATCTCTAAATGTTACAAGTTATAAGGTATTTAAAGTAAAACAGTTTTTGTACCTTGTTACAACTTTATATCATTTTAGAAATAAAAAGTGTAATTCTCATTTATTTCTTAACTTTATATGAAGGTCATACCAACCCATTATCATGTTATGGTAGAGAAAACAACAGAAATTACACAGAATGTTTCTGAAAACAAAACAATTTATGTTTATTTAGAAAATTTCAGAGATTATCCAAATGAAGGTTGAAAAGTTTCAGATGAAGAAAATATTTTTTATTTTAACTTGAAAACCATATTGCATTTGGACCAGTCAACCATCTTTCTCCATATAACTATGGAGAAATTAAAAAAAAGATAATCAATTGAAAATTCTGATTTTGTTTGTCTACAAAGGACATGGATGCCAAATTTTGTGAAGCCATATTATTGTTATGGTGCATATATATTCATACCTACATGGTGGTTACAAGTTCATGTAAAATACTCAAACCAGTTGTGGAAGTGTTTCAATTTCTGCTTTATGTCTTGTGTATCAGTATTCTTCTGTAACATCTGACAAAGAACTTTGATTTTAAGAGATTTTATTGTTGTATTTCAACTTCTAATAAAGCAGAAACAATACATTTGAAACTTCTGTTGTTCCACAGAACCTTTTGGTGTGGATTGCTGTCTTTGGTGAGAGGTTCTGTTTTTTCAGTTTACCTCCTCTGGGATCTAAACATTAACCCACATGTTTGCCATGCATGGTGATTTTTAAAGGGGAGGAGAGAACTTTGATGGTTCATGGTTCCAACCCTAACATACCACTTTGGTCTTGAATTCCTGAAGAGGAGTAGCTTGGGTTCCCTCCCTTAGGTGAATCAGCTGGTTCACCTGGGCTAAGGTCAACCAAGTAGCAGTGTTGGATGTTCTCAGCAGGTGTTGTGTACACTGTATCTGACACTGGTGTTTCGGTATAGTGCTTACGAAACCCTGGCATTGCTGCAGTGTCCTTGTTTGGCATTATATTGCATTCCCTCATAGGGCTTCATAGTGGATGGGGTCAGTTGGCACTGAAATATTCCTTTTTTTTTATTATGGATCCTCCAAATAAAAACTTAAGTAAAATAATGAGAAAACAGTCCATAGGTAAACAACCATGTCTTGAAGATTCTGAGCAGTAATCTTCCACATCTGTAATACCTGTTGTGTCTCATATTCTTGTACTACATTTTCATTCAGACAAACCTTTAGTGCAGATGTCTCACTTTTTCATTCAGAAGGGACTAAAGGGATTTGCTGGCTCTCCAGAGTTAGTCAAAAAGCATTGCTCTGGTGACATATTGGTGGAAATATCCACATCTCAACACAGTTAACTCCTCTTGCATTCAAAGGTGATTGGGGATATATTTATTGAGATTATGCTTCATGCTACAAGGAGTTATTGTTAAGAGGGATTTGAAAAACATCCCTGAGTGGAATGTTGTTGATGGCCTCTCCACTTTCGGGATTTTTGCAATGATGCATAGCTCCACTTGTAAAGATGGAATTAAGATGCCAATAAATGTTCTAATTCCAACATTTACATCACCATGTCCACCTACCACCATCAAGGCAGGTTATCTTAATTGCAGGGTATCGCCATACATACCATATCCTCTCTGATGTTTCCAGTGGCAGTGGTTTGGTCCCTCAAAGACATCACGTAATGGTTCATTGACCTTCACTCATGGTGGTGGCAAGGACCACTATGCTTATGAGTCTGAAATGGACACTTATTGTGTGAAATGCATTGACTCCAACTCACTCTACTTTTGTTTTTGCCCAAAATGGTTGGAAGAAAAAGAGGTGCAGCATTGGAAAATGATTCGTAACATTACTTACCCTGAAGCTTGAAAGTTGCTGTTTACATCATAATCTTGGATTATGCTGCTGCACTTCATTCTGCTACAACATTGAGAGTGCAGATGGATCTCTCTGTGTCTCCAAAAGAATCGATGGTTCAAAATCAGGTAACTGTGTGGGCTCTGTCATGGTTTGTTGTGGTTTGATGGTTGTGTGCAAAATCCCCTCTACAGCTTTAGTGTTCACTTCTGAACTGTTTGCCATTTTTCTTGCCCTGGATCACACAGAAGCTAATCAGTACTCAAATTGCACTATTTATACTGACTTGCTTTGTTCTCTAGTGGCCCTGGAATCACTTCATGTCAGTTCACATCCTGTTCTCACCGATATTCGAAAGCAACTCGCCCATTTCTGTTTAACATTTACTTTTGTCCAGTTCTTCTGGATATCAGGCCCCATTGGTATTTGCAGGAACGAGCTCATTGACACCATAGCTAAATCTATCTGCTCTGGCACTATCACTACTGTGCCTGTTACATACATGGACTATGTTCCTGTATTCAAGGGTCAGCTGTGTGCCAGTTGGCAGTCGACTTGAAGTGAGCAACGTGAAAAAAAACTTTTTCAAATAAAACCTTCTATTGGACTTTGGCCATCTTGCTACCGTAGGGATTGGAAAGAGAATGTTCTACTACTTAGACTATGCATTGGTCACAGTTTTTAACTCATCATTTTCTTTTCTGTGGAAATGATGCACCAATATTTAGTGTTTGTAACACTCAGATCACAATGAGCCACATTTTACTGTCTTGCTGCTGTTGTGGCTCTCAACAATGGCATCATTTTAAAGACGTTCTGTCCCATGGTTTGTCCACAACATTGGACAGTGTTATTGGTAATGGTGACACTGTCCACCTTGGAAGTGTTTTTAGTTTTTTAAAGGCCATTAATCTTTTTATGACATTTAAGGTTTTAATTTATACATTAGACCTTTTTTTTAATATGATTCCCTTTTAAAAATTACAATCCATCTGATTTGAAATTAGAAAATGGCTGTTATGTCAAATAACTCGACACCAGAACTGGAAAGGCCAACTTTTGGTGACTAATGGATATTTTTTGTACTTACCTGTTAGTTTTACTTGTGAGTTATGATAATTAAAATTATGCCACAGAAATTATTTTAGAACTTGTATCACTGTAGTTTTTCTGTTACCGCTGCAGACTTGATGTAAAAATTCGTTTTAATGGGTTTTTAACTTTTTGTTGCACCTTAATTTCCTTTTCTGAATTTTACTTCAATTTTAACTTTTTACTGGACGTTTGTTGCAGATAGCCTAGCTGCTTTGTACTATGAAACATCAAATCAACTTATCAACCAATATTCTACAGAGAAATTTTGGAAGATAACTGAATAGGAGGAGTAATTGTATCATGGCTACCTTTGTAGTTTTAAATGTCTTCTTTTCTCTCATGAATTTCAGTTAAGCTTTCTTATTTTTCACAGAAGATTTTCTTTTTACTCATTTACAGCTATAATCAGAATTACCATGTTTCTCTGAATATTTAAAATAAATTGATATCAAAATTAAAGGAGACCCATAAGAATCCATTGTATTTATTAATGCACACTAGGACACAGCTGTCTTGTTCCAGGTAAATGGATAAAATTATAATAATGATTTAATGAGTTTATTTTCTTAAGTTAAACTTGGAAAGAAACATTTTTCAAAATGTAGTTTTCAACAGACACAAAAAGTGGTAGTAAAAGGAAGTAGTGTTTAAACTAGTCTGTGTTTCTATTAAATGTATAACTTGTACTTAATCTGAGTCTGTTTACACTAGGTAATCTGACTTACCCTGTTAACACAGTTATAGTTTTATATTTATTATAAGAACAGTACTGTTATTGGCAGTTACTAAAGAAGTGTATAATTTAACTAAATACATTTGAAGGTGACTATTTTGTACTATTTAACATACATGAATGTGATTTCTTTTAGTTGAAAAATTTGTTGTGTAATTCACAGTGGACATGCTAAGAAAATATTGTTAGCTATAAAGTTTTGGTATGAAAACAGACAGTTATCTGGAAATATGTTCACTTTGGAATTTACTTGCATTGGATAATTATAGGCAGGTATTGACATAAAAAGTGTTGGCTCTATAGATCACCACTCTAAATGGCATCTAACATGTTCCATTTTCATGTCTGTTGTGTTACAGACAAGAGTGCCAGTATTAATTTGACAAACATGGTTTTCATTTTTCTTCCAATAAAAAGAAAATGTTATTTTATGTCTATAACTTGATAGTTCTGTCAGTTTATATGTTTTTGCATGAGGAAAGTCTGACACAACCAGCTGAAGGGCAAATCAAAAAAAGCAGTTGTTTATGGTTATAATTAAGTATTTGACTGCTGTATTGCTCGGTGTTGCAGTTTTGTATTATGTAATCAGTTGTAGTGGTTTAGGGAATGATGTATATATGTGTGTGTGTTTGTGTGAAAGCACATGTTTTGCTGAAACCTTAACAGGTATGTAAAAATTTCAAACTTCTGCCAGGTACAAACTTTCACAAGACTTCAGGATAAAGAAGTAGAAATGTTGGAAAGGATTTGTGTATATGCTCAAAGAGCAATGCAATGCATCCTGAGAATACCATATGAACTGCTTGTGTCAATTCATTAAGAAAGGTATTGTGGATAGGCTAATCCACATTTATACATTATACATTTGTAGAATACAATGATGCATATTTAGAAATAGTATGTTATTCTTTTTTTGTCAGAAGTCACCATTATAAAGATTGTGAATTGTGTTAGTTTCATAGAATGTTAACATTGTACAAAGATTTACTCTTGAATCTCACCAATTTCCAGATTTATTTTAACTATTTTTATTTTACTACAAATAAAATAACTGGAAATTATTATGTACTAAATAGTATATGGTTGATTTCATTTCTATTGTAGTCTTTTAAAACCTGTTTTTGCAAGGTGTCTGCTGATATTTGAATATATAGCCAGTGACTGTACATGTTTTCATTATTTTTATGTTATACGTCCTGTTATATTTAAAATAATCTAATTAGTGTTTATTCTTTGTCTATAGTTGTTTAAGTGCATGTAGAATTTCATGAGATGTGCACCAGACTGCCATTAAATTAAACATATTCCTCAGTGATGTCGAGAAATCACTTGTTGAGAATTTTATGTGTAAAAACGGCTCGTTTGGGTTGAGAAAATATTTTACATAGTAGAGCGAACGTTTCGACCTTCTATGTAAAATATTTTCTCAACCCAAACGAGCCGTTTTTGCACATAAAATAAACATATTCCTGTTTTATTCCAGCCTGTTATTAAGTTGTACAAATCCTGACTTAATCCAGTTTATTATCTGGTTTTACAACAGATTTTTTTAACTATATTTTTATCAAGTTATTCCGCAACTAGGTTCTTCTAAAGTTATATCACAATATTCCCTTAATCCAGTCTTTAACATTTTTCACAGCAATTCTCCCTTAAAAAATGTTTTCCTTCAGGTCTGTTCACTTGTAAAAACCGTGTATTAATATCTATAGTTTGTTTCTGTAAATGTTATGTTTCAACTGATGATTTAAACCCAAGTCCTCAAAGAAAGTTTAGTATTGTACAACACATACTTTATACTGGAATCATGATAAAACCTTTTTTATTGTTCAAACTTGTTGAAATGAAATGAAAGATAGTAATAAACATTTCGTAAGTATGATCAACAAATGTTTTATTAGTATAAAATATTAAATCTTTGTACTCTTGTTATAACTAGCAATAGATGACGGTCACAATCTAGACTGAGATATGCTGTCAGGAATTTACAGAAGAATCAAAACAAGTGAATTTAATATTGGATCTGACTACGTGACCCCAGTAATTAAGGGTCAATGGAAGATTGTTAGCAGGAAACCAGTAAGTAAATGAATTATTTCTTACTGTTAACATGTGGATTGAGTTTTCTGTTTGTTTCTGTTACTGTTTTTTTTTTTTTACATTTAAGACTTCTTGCTGAATTTTTTGTTGATTAAATAGCCCAAAAATATCTTCTTGAAACTGAAAACAAACTTCAGAACAAGCCCATAAAACCTTTGTCTGCTTGAATTTGTTATAATAAATAAATTACAGACACTAGTCAGGTGAAAGAAGTTTCTTTTTTCTAGCACCTCAAGACATTTATAGTGACATACTCCTAAACTTACATACAAAGTTATCCAATCATTAAATGATTCTCAAGGTTTGATGTTGTATAAAAAGATAATACTCAGACTATAACACAGTAATAACTATATTATAATAAAAACTGGTGTTTTTTTAAAGTAAAAGTTTAGCCCAGCCTCACAGGAGACAGACTGGTCGCGCATTGTTGACTGTATGAAGTTGATGTAAACAAGAAAGAACAAGCAGTAATCAATCAGAAAAGTGTTCTTCTTTAATGATATCTTTATAGTGGGGATAATGTCTTATATCCGACCACTTAAGCTATATTAATGTCGTATATCTGACCACTGAAGCTATATATTTAATTGTGTAAATGCATTTCTTTATTATTCTCTGTTTTAAATCCAAGTTTATTTTGAAATATTTTCATCAAACCCACTTGTAATAGAAATCTTATTTTGTACAAGTGATACAAATCTTGTGTTCTACTTTACGATGTGATAATTTTCAAATTTCCCACTTTATATCATTACTAAATGATCAAAATGTTTTAATGTCACCATTTCTTGCTTTGTGTCTATGCAATAAAATTTCCAAATTTGGTTTTATTTAAAGATGTTTGATTTTATTTACCTTTACAGAAAATTGTACTCACTGACGAAGAAAGTGTATTTTGCAATGTGGCTGTTATATAATTCAAAGTGAAAAGGAAAAGCTTATAGTGTAAAGCTATCAATATTTCACATACATGAGGTATGTGTGTTTTCAGGTCTCCAAACTCTGCAGTAAAAATAATACCAGCATCACCTATAAGTTCAAGCAGTCCTTTCTGCTCACTGAGGTCAATATTACCCTATTTGAAGCTTCATGTAATATGATAATAATATATTTTTTATTTATTTTGGGTTATTTCTGAAATTTGTTTATCATGATTTAGAGCAAACTGCTATTTTTATTGGAAGTTTTCCATTTCATGGATTTTAGTATTTAGTGTTAAAGTTATTGATCAGTGGTTGCAGTAGCGGGTGGATGGTTAGGGTGTCAAAGAGGACGTTTGCTTCCACCCCTATCTTTCCTTTATGATCACCAAGGGCTCCAAGAACCTGGTTAAAATATTAAAAGATGTATAAATTAACCCATTTTTTAACATTGGTGTGTATAGTCATCTGATTTATTTCACTAACTAATAAGTAATGTTTAAAATATTATACAGCATACCTACTTCCCTCTCTCAAAATTTACACAATCTCTGAAACTTTTTTTTTAAAGCTATTCATTTGTATTAACACAACTCTAAACTTTTATTGTTTAAATCGAACCGTTCAGTGTCATATGAAAGACAAACTTGATATCATATATACTAATTAATGTTTAATTAATTAGTTTAATGTCTAATGTATTTGATTAATAGCTCAGATACATGATACACCAGAAGGTTCATGGTTGTTCTTTGGTTATTACATAGTATTATACTTTATTTGTTTGTTAATGATGAAGTGTTTTATATATGTTAAACAATGTGAAAGATGAACAACAATAAATAAACTTAAGGTTAAAGAAAACTTTAATAATAATTAAAATAACTTGTACAATTTTTCTGTGTCCAGATTATCCACATGTTATTTTTCACAAGGACACAACAACAAATTTCTGGTAACATTCAATTTTACAAATGAAGATAATCGCGCAAAGTTTGTAGATAATACATGTGAAGCTATTCAAAAGGTGAAAAAGTTTCATTTTAAAATTCTACATGATGAATTTTGAAAGTTTGTGATAAGAACATATTTAACATTGATAATATTTGATAGAACTATTGAACTCATAGTAAAATGTCCGTCTGCCGATAAAACTAATGTAAAATATAAATTGGTTAGCACATGAAGCGTAATATTTAAATGGTAAATATTATAAGTGTTTCACAGAGGGCGCTAGCGTGGACAATTACTGACAGTGTATAACAACCAAACATAATCAATTAAATCTTCAGCTCTACAATGTGTATCAAATATTATTTATTTTTGATTAGTAGTTTAACAGTAAAAACACATCAGAATATTAACAATCTATAATGTTTTAACCTAAATAATCAACACAAGTTTATATGTGACTAAAGAATAACATTAATTTTAAACATCTTGACTCACACTTATTATCTGACATATTTACAGCGTAAGACATTCAATACAATGAAAAAACACATTATCCATTATTTGACAATAACTGAAATTCGAGGTTCAACTATATATGTTTTAATATTGACTCCTAACTTTAAAGTGTCTCGTTACTTAATAAAGTAGATGTGTTTCCTGTGGTTAATCACTACACTATAACATTGCTATTCATTACTCATCATTAGTTACATAAAATAAGATACTAAACGACTTCCTGTTCTTTGTAATTTATATTTTGTTCACAGTTCCAACTTTTCAAGTTGAACTATATTGGATTCTAAACAGACTAACACCATAAAAACATATCGTTATATAATAGTGTAAGAATATGTTTTGTTTGTAATAACTGGTACATAATAATACTGTAGATACTTCTGTATGAGAGACGTTTAATAAAATACAAAATAATTTTCTGTACTTGTTTGTTTGATTTCTTTTTGAAATAGGCACAATGCTATACAATGGGTATTAGAAACATCACAACGTGATTCAGACATTTTAATGATAATGTTAGAAACTTAGATAACCTCGATTTGTTGTATTACATAGTTATAATTTTGTTTAATTTATTTTACTCAGTTATAAAGAAATGATGTTAAACACCAAAGCGGATCACGATATTTATGTTTCAACTTTAAGCTCAACCTTAGTTTAAGGCAAAATAAAACAAACCATTTATTCAAAATTGCATAGGAAGCTTTTTCGTCAACGGGATCCGAACCATAAGCCCTCAGATTCATAGTTCTGAGCAAGTTATTGAGACCTAAAAATGAGTTTAGTATTTATTTTGTAACTGACACAGAAGATATAATAAAAGAAAGAAATACCGAAGTTAGAAGAATTCTTAACATCACTGGAACTGAATTCTGTATGCTTTATTATTACAGTAAGTGACGCTGCTTTTACAGTAGATGGCACTGCTTTAAATTATATTTAAGAATAAGGTTGACATTCATTTTTCAGTATTTTCATAATTATTGTAATTACGTGTTTCAAAATACTGATTCCATAATATTATATGAAATATAAATAAGCATATTGATTCATAACAATAATATATAAGTATTATCAAATCCTTTGTCAGTGTTATGAATTTTATTCGTCATTATCTCTATTTGTAAACCTTATAAACATCACTTCAATAAAACTGTTAAAATTACTTCAGTACTTAGGTCAACCAATGGCGTTACTGAACACATCACAAAATATAATATTATTTCACGCTTTCGTCAGTTTTGAGTTCGTCAATAAAAATCTCCTATTTGTTTCTAAACCAATCTTCTTTACCGTTTTCAAGATAACAACTTATGTAAAATTCACTTAAATATTTTAATTGAATTCTATTCGTCAAGTTTAATTATAACACTATGATTACATGTATACATTCCAGATAGTACATGAAAAACCTAACCATCAGAACATAACACATTTAGACCAACTGTTTGATAAATATAACCTGGGTAATAATACAAGGACAGTTGTGTAGAGATTTTTTTCCTTCATTGACATGAGATGGGTTTGCGAGAAAATATCCATTGGGGGAAAGATTTGTGCATTACATTAAATCTCCAGTCACCCCATTCCCTGTCTTCCCACATCTGATCACATCCACTGTGTGCAAGCGGTATATTATTAAATTCCTGTTCGAACTTTTATGTAACGATATATCCTATAGTTTAACATAAACTTCATTGCTGATTGTTTCATATTGATGATGCTATACTATACCTGACAGTCAGTACTAACAGTACATTGACGTCAGCTTCTCAGTATGTGAAATAGAGGATGGCATTTTCTTCTCTACTTAACTAAACCTGTAATTCGAATTAGTCAGAGATCTCTTTAAGAAAACATTTTGGAAATTTTAGTAGAATAAATATTATTTATTGGCAGAATTTTGAAACTAAACCAACAAATAGTTCTTCCACTTGAAAGCAACATCAATAGATTAAAACAATTTATAGATTATATGCCAGTACCTCTGAAAACAGAATGCATCCAAGATAATAGACAGAAATAGAATATCGTAAATCAGGAAAATATTTAACACAAAACTAGCAGTACCAGAATTTCGAATATTCGTTCATCCGACTGGATATAATGTTCATGGATTTAATTATTTTACTGATTTAAAAATAGAACTACGTTTAATTAGGAGTTTTATTACAAATTTTGAATACAAAACTAATACTTAAGTTGTATGTTACTGATATGGCGAGGTAGTTAAGGTAACCGACTCAAAAGTTAAAGGTTGCGGGTTCGATTTCTTATCCCACCCATCATGCTCGCTCTTTCAGCTATGTTGGGCATTTTAGTGATGTCGAGAAAGCCCACTTGTAGAGAAATACATATGCAAAAACGGCCCGTTTGGGTACAGCATTACATCCACCACTTTACTGGTACAGATACGTAGATGATACGGTTGCGGGATTCAGATCTATAGAACACACACTTAATTTTGACAATCACATTAACTCCATATATCCCAACATTAACTTCACATGTGAACAGGAAGAAAGCAATCAAATATATCATTTCTTGACCTCAAAATTACAAGAACTGACATACAACTCAAAACAGAAACCAACCGAAAAAATCACCATACTGGACTATACATTCTTTGGGACTCAGCACATGAAACAAAACTCAACTCACTAAGAAACCAAATAAACAGAGCCGTAAAACTATGCTCACCAGATAAAATTCACAATGAATTGGACAAAATAAAATAATACTTTTTAAACATCAATAAGTTTCCTCCACAAACCGTAGAAAACATTATACGCACACACCTAGACAGAAAGCAAAATCAACCAACAAAAGTAAATATCTCACAAATCAAAAAATCACGAAACCATATACTGCTGCATACCATATATTCCTGACATCAGCAGACAAATAACCAACATTTGGCAAAAACTAGTAACAAAATATAACATCCCAGTTAATACCAAATTTATTCAAAAACCAGGCACAAACTAAGGTCTATACTATGTAAGAACTACCCTGACAAACACCACACTAACATTATTTATAAAATACAATGTGATAACTGCCACGACTTCTATATTGGAGAAACAAGTAGAAAAATGGAAACCAGATTCAAAGAACATAAAAAGTCACCATCACAAGTTTTCGAACACGGCAAGTCAAATAAACACAACCATAGAAAACACTAATTCTTAATAAATAAACAAAGATAAACCAACGCAAAATTAAAGAAGCCTTACTTATACAACTTGAACCAAAAACAAACCAATATAAAGGAAAGCCTTTATACCTATATTAAATATAATAAAATTATATATTTAAACATATTACACCACCCTCTACATTGCGACACTCAGTTACACAACACCTTCTAAATATGTGGTCAGCTTCCGGTCAGTCACCTCTTTCCTTGTTTGTGAACCTGAGGATGACCGAAGAAGGTCAAAACGTTGTTCGCTCTTCTACGTAAAATATTTTCTCAACCTAAACGAGCCGTTTTTGCATATATGTGTTGGGCATTATTCGTTGGTAAGAGTGTTTGTGTTTTATCTTTAGCAAAGCCACATCTGGATATCTGTTGAGCCCAGCGACAGGAGTCGACCCCTTGAATTCAGCGTTGTAAATGCGAAGACATACCGCTGTACTCGCGGTGGGCAGTTGGTATAAGTGTAGTCCAAGAGTTGATGAATAATTATCTTGTCTGACATTGCAAAATTGGTAACGTCTAGTATAAATAACCATCGTATAATTTTGCGCCAAAAACGAACATAAGAGAAATCGTCAAATACGATTTATTTTACTTTCCAGAATGTAATAATATAGCGTTTGAAAATAACCGATTAACTGCTATTATTATTTTCAACTCTTTTAAAAACTCCGTTAAAAGTTTCCAATGATATCATATGGTAATGAATGTAATTTTGATAGAAACTAATTGAGCTGAAAAGGTTTGATTTTATAACAATTGAATAATAATATATTGAACTGCTGTTAAATTTACTTTGACTACAGTTATTTCATGTAATAAGCAGTCGTTTTACAAAGTAGGATATTGTCTCTTAACATGAAGATCACTTGGGAAACGTTGTTATCCTCTTATCAATAAGTGTTGCTGTTTCACACGTGTAATCATTTTGAAATTATTTAATTTCTCACTTTAAATTGCTGTAAAATATATAGTCGTCAAGAGAATTACATTATTTTTTACATTCTTTTATTGCATACAATATTCTAGTGTTTGGATACACGTTGTTGTTATAAAAACTTTCTTTCATTAAATATTATGTTACAAACCTCCGTTAATAACAAACACGAATAAACGTTGTGGTAGTTTCTTAAAAGATAAAGACAAACGTAACTTATAATTGATATTTTTATTATACCATTTAAACTGTTTGTAAGAATTCAGTGTTAAAAGAATTTATAATTTCTCCTGGAATTGATTCCAACATTGTTGTAAGCATCAAAAGTATAATAATTGTTGTAGACTTCATTTCTCCGATCTGTTAAAATCAGTATCAATGTAGTAAGTGAAATGTAACTTTTAACGAAGCCTAAAATAAAAGTTCGAAACTTAGTACAGCCTATGAATTCTAGATCTTACTAGCTTCAGATATATTAGAACAAAAGGTACTTTTTATAAACGGAAGTAGAAAGTTACCATAGAAACAGGTTCACGATTTATTAAACACTAAAACCATCATAATAACTGGACAACATCTAATGTAAGATTACTATACGATAAAAATTACATTTTGTAAATACTGTTTAACAACAAAAATGATTTTATATTGGAATTTCTCTTCTTTGAGGTTTTTCGAACTTAAAACAAGAAAGTGAAATCTTCCTTATTAAAGAAAGTTTATATCTAAGAACCAAAGAACAATACCAGACCGATCAACCAAAACACACAGAAATAAAGTTTAACAACGCACAAAAAAACGTTGAAGTTACTATGCCTGTGGTAAAATATCGACTTGTGAAATGAAAACAAAATATTAGTTTGTGTTGACATGATAAAATTATTTATTCAAATAAGTACTTCAGATCTGTACTTAGTTTAATATTCATTAAAATTACTATTATAAAGAAATACTCTCAAAGAAGAAATAAAAATTATATTACCAAGGAATGTTCGGTCACCAGGCACTGCTGCTACGTTGTATTGAATTCTGCAATGTTTTATCGCAGTGTAAATATACAGTTTGAATACGTTCCTGATACTCAGCGTATATTGTTGTATTTTTAATGAGATGCATAGTTCTGAAAGCATCACAACCAATTAGAATGTTTCTAGTACCATTGACGTCAAGAATCAAATTACAGAATTTCAGAGACATGCAGAGATACAGACTGAACCAATAGGAAACAGTGAGTGATTATTTGTTATTTACATGTGATACGTTTCTGTTAACGTGGCTCATGTAGTGGTGGAATAACTTTGGAACTGTAAGTGGAAATGAAGTTGTGTGATTAGGATGGAATGAATAGTAACATGTAAACAGAGAAACACTATTTCAACCCCCCGCACACACAGTTTAAATATAACGGATATACACAAATAGTTTATATATCAATAAATCGTGTGGGACACACGTAGCTATTGTAACATTAGAAAAAAACGACCCTCGATGTGCGATATTATAGCCAAAACGTAGTTATTTTAACTTTAGAATACACAGGTGTCTATAAAGACATTTCTATAAGTTAACCATATGTATACAGGCTAACTAAATGATTTTTCTTTTCTAATCATGATGACACGCTGTTTGTTTCTGACTCAACACCTACACATAGTTCCCTAGGATACAGCGATAAGTTTCAGCAGTTAAATGGTGCACAACAGAAACACCATTGTGGCTTTGTTCTTATAACAAACAAAGTATTCAGATATTTATACTGTTCAATCACGGTAACGAAACATTTTGTCGCATATCTTTATTGGTATGAAACAGGAAAATCTTCACAAGCAGTGAATATTAGAAATATCACGATATGATTTAAGTATTTTAGTTATAATGTTAGAAACCTACAAAACCTAAATTGTACGTAACGTATATGGACATACTTTGGTTTTGATTATTTTACTCAGTCATAAAGAAATAATGTTAAACAGGTTTACTTAAAATGCACATCGGTTCAAGATTTTTACGTTTCAACTTTGACCTCAACCTTGGTTAAGTGAACAAAAGATTACAATTAATCGAAAGAACCAAAATTTGTTACTAAAGTATTCACAAACTATTTAATAAATGGGAAACAACAGCAACAGTGAAAATAGAAGAATATTTGAAAACAAAAAAATATTATATTCTAATTACTACTTTATTACACTAGGTGGCGCTTTTAAATTTTCTGTCACTCGTTATGAAGTTTATTACATTAAACATTAAATACATCTCTAAACTTTCTTTTCTAAAATTGGTTGTCAAGTAACTATGTTAACCCTATTTGATACAAACGTAACGTAGGGCCCCAGGGTACAAGGATAACACATTCCTCATAGTTCCAAAAGAAGAAGACACCATTGTACACAACAAAGAAAATTTATATCACTTTCACGAAATAATGTTCAATACTAGCAACGGTCAGAATTAAAACATAAATACAGTTGTGGCATATTACTTAGAAAATATCACTAGTTACTGAATAAATAATTAACATCAGCTGGAGAATAACTAAAAGTATGTCACAGACAAACATCAATTTGAAAAATGCCATAACATATTTCTATTATCAGAAAACGGCACGGCATGGCCAAGCGCGTAAGGCGCGTGACTCGTAATCCGAGGGTCGCGGGTTCGAGCCCGCGTCGCGCTAAACATGCTCGCCCTCCCAACCGTGTGGGCATAATGTGACGGTCAATCCCGCTATTCGCTGGTAAAAAAGTAGCCCAAGAGTTGGCGGTGGGTGGTGATGACTATCTGCCTTCCCTCTAGTCTTACACCCCTAAATTAGGGACTGCTAGCACAGATAGCCCTCGCGTAGCTTTGTGCGAAATTCCAAAAACAAAGCATTATCAGAAAACAAATTAAACAAGAGGAGAAAATAAGAAATACAACTCAAGATACCTTAGTATGTTGTGTTGAATATTCCATAACTTTTATATCTTCCTGTTCTGTTGTTCCCACAAAGGAAAGTGCCATTTAGGAAAAAGTGAAAACAGAAAATATCAAGACAGTCTTTACACTGTATTCTAAAGTGTCATTCTGCCGCGAACTGCCATTAATACCAGAGCGAAGTAGTTGGTAACATATCATATTTTCTTTCATGAACTCACAGAAAATGTAAAACAAGTTTCCATTTTTATTGTTCAGAATTTGGAGAGTCTCGGATTTGCAAACTGTTAAAAGAAAAAATACATAAAAATGAAATGAGAAATTATATATAAAATATTGTTTGTTTGCTTTGAATTTCGCGCAAAGCTACACGAGGGTTATCTCCGCTATCCGTCCCAAAATTAGCAGTATCAGACTAGAGAAACGGAAGTTAGTCATCACCAAAAACCGTCAATTCATTGGTTACTTCTTTATCAACGAATAGTTAGTTGCATTTACCATTACATTATTTTGCCCCCACGACTGAAAGAGCGAGCACGTTTAGAGCGATGGGAATTCGAACCGGCAACCCTCATATTACGAGTCAAACGCCTTCATCCACGTGGCCCTGCCAAACCTGATGTACGAAGTACAGAAAGTGTTTGAAACGATGAAGGTAATGCTGGCAGACTGCCAAGAAATACAAGAGATTGTAGTGAACAGCCACGTGATAAAACAATATTGATAGAGAAATGGCTACTTTTCTGAAAAACACTTGGTTTGAAAACTGGTGGATATATCATTCATTATCATAATTTATTTTTATAGTTGAAATTATATGGGAGAATATGTTTGTGTTTAATTTTTAATAAAATAAAAAGTATTCATGTTAGAACATTTAAAATTTTTCCCACACTGTTTATTATCCATCGAACTAAGCAAAATGTCTGTTTCTAAGTATCGTAGTCCAAGAAACAGAGTACTCAACATAACAGTTTCTTTCACATCGTCTTCTTAGACTACTCTCATCTAAACACAAAGTGGGATCTGACTGTCACTTTTGTAGCGTACTCAAACTCCTCATACAGCAAAGGGTAATTTTGCGTTTAAGTGATTCAATATCTAATCGTATGTTCTTCCATAAATAAAACTTACGTTACTTGCGTATAATATATTCAGCTGTATAGTGTTTATTGTAATTAAGAGTAAACAAACTCAAATAATGGAAAAAGAATTTCATAAAACTTAAGAATCATATCTGGGCATTTTAACCAGTTGGTCAAATAAAGTAGAACCCTAACAAAATGGGTTTAATTAGTATTTTATTAAAGCCACAGGAAGCATTACAAAGTAACGTGATATTGAAACTAAGAAATTATTAATATAAAGAATGGACTTTTAATTCTGTCTTCTGTGTTTTTACCCTGGAATAGAAAGCCTGATACCACTATTATTATTTACCTTATTTTTATGAACAAAGAGGAGAATCATGTTTAATTAGTTTTTACTATGGTATAATCATCTAAAGAAAGTGTTTTATCACGGTAAGCAACATAAATACATAACAAAATATAATTTTACACACCGAACATATCTCGGTAATTTAAAAACATTCTTCTTGTTCTAGGAAAGCCAATGTTTTCCTGATGTTTCCTTTCGTTCAGCCGAGGGAAACCTTCAGGATTCAATTTCTTTTGTAGCCACAGTTGATTTAGACTATTGTACACCTCACAACGAAGAACAAAATTATTAGTTTTATTTGTTAGTGTAATGATAGTAAATTCTGTTTAAGTATCTTTGTCCATCAGCTTATTTACTGCAGATCTTGAATATCAGAAATATACAATAATATTTATAATATGAACCATGAATGTTTCTAAATTTAACTTTCACCAAGAATATATATTTTATAATATTTTTGTTCCTACTGGTGATTTAATTTTAATAACTGATTAAATCCTGCCTTATTCAACGGTTAATTATGTTCCTTAATCTACAGAATGTGATAATTTACCCGATATATCACATGTCACTTGTTATGTTGTTTAGGCTTAATGAAAAAAAATTCGGAGTATAATATTTTACCTGAAATATCTTTTGAAATGTTTGGTAAACATCTAATATATCTTGTAAATATTTTATTAACCTATAGAATCTGTCATTTTCTAAAGTTAAAGCACAGGAAATTATTAGAATTACATCAAATATTGTGTTTGAAAAAATCAGCACATTCACAAAAAAATTCAATCATTTACTGAAATAGATTAAACATACCTAGAACATAAAATTACTTATTACTGTTCTTGTTTCTATATCTTTACCAACTATAAGCGTACAGGACTTGTCGAACAATATTTTTTGTTTTGTTGAATTTTGTTCGAAATTTGCAGTCTCTAATTTTGAAGTGTTTAAGTAGAGAGAATGCAGCTTATAAAAATCACCTACCATCAACTATTAAGTTACTCTTTAACAAGTAGCAGTCGAGATGATCGTTACATTATAATATCTCTGAGGAGGTAAAATGGTGAAAATAATCGACGATTTGTTTCTGTCCAACGACTGCCAATTGAATGTCCTAACCATCAGAACATACCTGGCTGAGGACAACAGTGGGACATTAATAACTTGTAGTACAGATGCGAAGACTCTTCTTTCACCACCGACAATATTCTATGTCATGGGAAAGTATCCATGGAAGGAAAGTTTTGTACATTCTATTAAATCTTCAGTTACCCCCATTTCCTTCACACATTAATACACACTTATTAAACAACACCATCAAAGTTTGTTCAAAAGAACTTTTCAGAGACATTCTAAGAAATACTAAAACTCGGAAGTCTAGGAAGATACATCCAGTGTATATAGAAGTATAAATTCCTGTTTGATCTTTCATGTCACAGTATAACAGGCAGGTTAATGTGGATTTTTGTGTTTGATTGTTTTATATTGTTGAAGCCACACCCTGTTTAGCAGTCAGTCCATAGAAGGATGGTGTTTCATAACATTTATCGATATTAGCCTTCAAGTATGCAGGGTTCAGCTTCGACTTTTCCACTATTATCAACTTATGCTGTTACTTGTATCATCTATAATGTTTTAGAGAAAACGTCCTGGAAATTGTATATAGTTAGTTTTATTGGAATAAATAACGTTATTTACCCGTAAAATTTAGAAACTAAACTCAGAAGTGATCAAATGCTTTATTTGTTTATAAGTCACAACAACAAATTAAAACAATCCATAATTGATGATGTCATCAACACATAATGTTGGTAACTGTTATCACTGAGAAATAAGACACCGAGGGTGAGATAAATCTTACAAAATATTTTATACTAAACTACTAGTTCCACTGTACTGTCAGTATGTTTAGGTAGAATGTTAAGAGATTTCATTATTTTATTAATTCAATAATAAATTTACCTTTAAGTTGGAGATTTATTAGAAATTTTATTTAAAAAGTTATTAATTATCACCTGTTACAACTTAATTTTTGATATTAAACACAAAACATCAAATGTACTTATATTTTACTTACAAGAGGCCAATAATATAGCGCTCTGGTACCGAAATATACAGTGTTCCCTCGCCACTTCGCGGGCTCGGCCGACTCCCACACACACACACACACACATATATATATACATACATGTATATATAAAATAATAAACATTAAATCTAAAATATAGCATTAAATACCATTAAAATATGAAAAATAAATATAATTAATAGTTTAAAGAAAAAAACAGGTATATTTTGAGATATAAACATATATTTGAGTTTATAACAGCGTAAAAATGGAAACAGAACCAACTGGAAAGGCTATAAATGTACTCATTGTGCGTCTGCGAAGGCTACGCGAGATCAGCTTCATGGCGTAGCGATGTGCAAGACGGACTATGATTGGTGCAGAAATGAAAGACGGCCAATGACAGCTACCCATTTTGATTGCCTGTGATTGGTGCTGTCAATATTCATGTCTGGCATGTGATTGGTGATTTCATCCACGGCAGCATCTTTGTACTTTTGGGTGTGTTTAAAGCCCCTGCAATGCCTCCCAAACGTGCTAATACTTCTAAGGATGCTTCTACGCATAAACGGTCACGGAAAATGATGACCATCGCCGAAAAGGTGAAGATATTAGATATTGTAAAAGAAGGAAACTCTTATGCGTCCATAGCCCGCCATTACGGAGTGAACGAATCCACCATTCGCTGCACCAAGAAGGACGAAGTTAATATTAGGAAGACTGCTGCTATTACTTTTAATACAACGGCTAAGAGGGTTGTAACATCTCGTAATAACAGTATCGTTCGGATGGAAGCTGCTTTGGCCATATGGATAGCTGATTGCCGTAAGAAAGGTGTTCCCTTGGATACTAACATTATCACAACGAAGGCTAAGATGTTGTATGATAATTTCGCGGAAAAGGATAAAGATGAAGAAGACGTAGACAACCCACAGCCAGGAACGACCAGTGATTCCCAGCCTAAGAAACCGTTTTCTGCAAGAAAAGGCTGGTTTCAGAAATTTCAGCAACGATACGGCCTGAAAAACGTATCGTTACATGGAGAAGCTGCTTCGGCTAACAAGGAGGCTAGTGAAGCTTACGTTCGGGACACTTTTAAAGAAATAATCGCTGAAAGGGAATATAGGCCTGAACAGGTATTCAACATGGACGAGACTGGCCTGTTTTGGAAGAGGATGCCTTCCCGAACGTTCCTGTTTAAAGATGAGAAAAAAGCCCCTGGTTTTAAAGCTCATAAAGACTGGTTCACACCCTTAATGACTGGTAATGCTACTGGTTTTATGTTGTAGCCGACATTAATTTACAAGTCTAAAAACCCGAGAGCTTTAAAGAATAAGAACATGAACTTGCTACCGGTCCATTGGATGCACACTCTTACTGCCTGGATAACGAAGCCTCTGAGCTCTGATTGGTTCCATCAGAGTTTCATTCCTCAAGTTAAGCTTTATTTATTAGAGAAGGGCTTGCCATTCAATGTCCTTTTTCTTTTGGATAACGCCGGTGGCCACGCAAGAAATCTTTCGTATGAAGTCGTTAGGGTTGAATTCCTGCCAGCCAGCACTACGTCCCTTATACAACCGATGGACCGGGGAGTTATCGGGGCTTTCAAGGCCTTATACATAAGGAATACCATGTCCAACCTCGTACGTAGCCTTGATAATGCCACCAAAGCCGAAAACGACACGTTCACCATGAAGGAGTACTGGAAGTCTTTCACCATTGCTACATGTCTTCAAAATGTTCATAAGGCATTGCAAGAGATGTAGCCCAGCACCGTTAATGCAAGCTGGAAAAAGTTGTGGCCTGAGGTTGTGCACGACGACTAGGGATTCAAGCCTGAAGAAATCCAACACTCGGCTGTTCAAAAGCTGTGCAATTAGCTTCGTTAATCAAAGGTGAAGAATTTGTCGATATGACGAAGGAAGACGTAGATAAACTGATTGACTTAGAATCCGAACCACTCGCCGATCAAGACTTAGAAGCACTGACGAAGTCTGTTGCCGAGGAAGACGACGAAAAGGAAACACCGAAAGAAGCCGAGGAAACAATCGAGCAAAGTGGATGGTCGTTAGAGCGGATAGGTAAACTAATGAAACTAATTAACGAAGTGAAGGAGTGCTCAAGGAATGGGACAACGATATGGTTCGACCAGTACAATTTTGCAATAAAATAGAAGAACTGATGACTCCTTATCAAATGATTTTCGATAGGCTAAAGAGGCAGAGAAAACAACTGCCATTAACAATGTTTTTCCAGCCGAGCAAGAAAGAAAGGGTACCGGTGGCAAGTGCTGTTCTTGAAGTTGTAACGACCGACGAAGAAATTGACGATTCACCTTCCACAGAAGAGGAAGTGGTGTCCCCCGAAAAGACACCACCTGCTGAAGATATGTAATTTTTAATTTTAAGGCTTAATATCTTAATAATTGTTCTTATTATTTCAGCAATAATGAACAGTATTGTAATGAGAGGTTTAAATAGTTGTACAGGGAGGGTTTTAAAAGTCTAAATGCACATAAATATATACGTAAAAGTCGGCGATCCCACTTCGCGGAAAATCTCCTTTCGCTGGGGGTTTTGGAACGCGTCTGTCGCGATACACGAGGGAACACTGTATTTCTTGAAAATATGGCGTTTGATAATAACCGAATTAGCACTTTTAATATTATTAAACTAGGCTCTGAAGAGTCAGGTGATTAAGGCAGTCGATTCGTACTCTGAGAATCATGGGTTCGAATCCCTGTCACACCGAGCATCCTTGCTCTTTCAGCCGTGAAGGCGTTATAATGTGACGGCCAATCTCACTATTTGTTGGTAAAATAATAGCCCAAGAGTTGATGGTGATGACTAGCTATTTTCCTTCTAGTTTTACACTGCTAAATTAAGGACAGCTAGCGCACACAGCCCTTTCATAGGAGAGATTTGTGTATTATATTAATTCTCCTGCCACCCAACCACCCTTCTTCCCTCATCTGAATACATAGTCCTATTAGTGGTATATCATTAATTTCTGTTTGAACTTTTATATTACTTTACAATAAACAGGTTAACATGAACTTTTGTGGCTTTATGTCTTATATTGATGAAGCCATAGTATAACTGACAGTCAATCCATAGAAGGATGGTGTTTACTAACAGTACATTGGTGTCAGCCTTTAACTGTGCAGAGTAGAGGCTGACAGTTCTATCTGCACTTAAATCTGTAACCCGAGTCATTCAGAAATCCCTTTGAGAAAATGTGTTGCAAATGATCTGTAGTTAATTTTAGTAGAATAAATAATGTTACTCATTGGTAGAATTTTGAAACCAAACTCACAAGCGAACAAATAGTTCATCAGTTTGTATGTGACATCAATAGAGTAAAACAATTTATAGATCATGACATCATCAATAACTGATATAATAACAGCCAGTACTATTTTACGTCGAATACATCAAAGCGAAGAGACAGAAATTGAATATCAAATAAATATTTAGAAGTATTTTATACTACATTACCAGTACCACTATTTCGAAAATACGTTCAGATTTAATGTTGAGGGATTTCATTATTTTACTCATTTAAAAATAAACTTACATTTATGTGTGAGTTATACCACAAATTTTGAATAAAAAGCTATTAATTACCATGGGAGGGTTGGAATCACTACCCCATCAAACATAGTCGCCCTTTCAGCCCGGCGCCTTATTGAATTCACTTTGCGTTGATAAAACAGTAGTCCACGTGTTGCCGGTGGGTGATGATGACTAGTTATCTTCCCTCTAATCTTACACTGCAAAATTAGGGACGTCTATCACAAATAGCCCCCGTGTAGTTTTGCGCAAAAAAGAAACGGCAACAAATATAATTTATTCTCCTCACTAGAGGACAATAATATAGAGTTTCAAATTAACTGTTATTATTAAAAACTCCGCTAAAACTTTCCAAT
Organism: Carcinoscorpius rotundicauda; assembly: GCA_011833715.1. Taxonomy (NCBI): domain Eukaryota; kingdom Metazoa; phylum Arthropoda; class Merostomata; order Xiphosura; family Limulidae; genus Carcinoscorpius; species Carcinoscorpius rotundicauda. The sequence goes on along the minus strand of CM022392.1, from coordinate 14,954,647 downwards.
GACATCATGTCGCTATGATTGTAATTGTGATATTATGCATATCAATTGAGTAGAAAAGGCTTGATTTTATTACACAGAATATGAACTGCTGTTAAATTTTCTTTGACTACAGTTGTTTCTTGAAATAAGCATTCGTTTTACGAAGTAGGATATTAACATGAAGATCACCTAGGAAACGTTGTTCTCTTCTTACCAATAAAAGTGTTGATACCCATTGTAGCCGTTCTTAGATACAGACATCATAGTATTATTATCATTGACAAAAAATATTATTTCAAGAGTTGTCTACCTACACACCAGACGGAAGCTAATTTTTGAGAAGAAATTTACCTCAACTAATATTGACTTGTATTTTAATCAAATACAAAATTGGTAAACACAATATAAATATTATTTGATTTGTATTTTCATTAATCAGCTAAATTAACTTCGAGTGAACGAGTGGGGTACGAAATGAACATCAGAGTTAAAGTTTTGTGATTTAGAACATTTGAAATTTTAACCAAGTTATTTGAAAACTTCCAAAAATATTAACCAAAACAACTTAAAACTTCCAGATAAAATTTTCTTGATTTGATGTGACACATCACATTTCATTATTTGTGTAATTATTGATTTAATACCTTCCAACGTACGTGGAAGAAACTAATATAACCTATTACATAAAAGAGCTAAAAAACTAATTACCAAAATGCGTTATAAAATGTAATATTTCACCCTTTTTAATACTTAATATGCCGTTTGAGTACCTACATCTCACACTTCTGATTAATATTATTTTAATTTTTATTATTTTATTTTATTACTTTATGTGAGACTGGCGAAGGTAGGATAAGACTGACAGATGTAAGGTTCTACATCCCATCGCAATGTGGGGCCTACTTCCTTAGTGATATTCAAAACCTAGGGTATCTTTTTAAATCCTGTACCCTGGAATCCTTGCAATTTGTACAACGTTTTTTATTCTTATTTTGGCTCGTTTAGCCCTTCAGTGGCTCGGCGATATGTCTGCGGACTTGCAACGCTAAAAACCGGGTTTCGGTACCCGTGGTGCGCAGTGCACCAATAGCCCATTGTGTAGCTTTGTGATTAGTTCAAAACAACAACAACAATCAGCTTTTTGAGGTTGCAACAAGTTAATATTAATATTTGATTTAAACGTAACGTAGGAGATTCAGGGAAGGTTTTGCTTGTTTGTTTGTTTTGGAATTTCGCACAAAGCTACTCGAGGGCTATCTGTGCTAGTCGTCCCTAATTTAGCAGTGTAAGACTAGAGGGAAGGCAGCTAGTCATCACCACCCACCGCCAACTCTTGGGCTACTCTTTTACCAACGAATAGTGGGATTGACCGTCACATTATACACCCCCACGGCTGGGAGGTCGAGAATGTTTTAGTGCGACGCGAGCGCGAACCCGCGACCCTCGGATTACGACTCACACGCCTTACGCGCTCGGCCGTACCAGGCCTAAATACAAAGAGAAAACAAGAATTACACTTCAACATACCTTGACATCTTGTGTTTAAAATTGGATAATTGTGATATCTTCTTGTTCTTTTGTCCATAAGAAGGAAAGTACAATTTTTGAAAAAGTGAAGACTGTCTTTTTACTGTACTGAAAAGTGTCATCTTGCCGCACAATGCTGTTAAGACTGAGGCGAATTAGTTCGTCACATATCATGTTTTCTTTCCTGAACTAGCGAATAATATTAAACAAGTCTCCATTTTCATTGTTCAGAATTTAGTGTTTCGCATTTGCGAAAATTGTTAAAAGAAAAAAAATACATAAAACTGAAATAAAAAATAAAACATAATTGTAACATATAAAGTTGTGTGTGTGTTTTTCTTATACAAAAGACACTACGGGCTACATGCTGAGCCCACCGAGAGGAATCGAACGCCTGATTTTAACGTTGTAACTCTGTAGACTTACCTCTGTATTAGCAAAGGGCTATATATGAAATACAGAAGCTATTTCAAACGATGAACGTAATATTGGCAGACTGCCAAGAAACTGAAGTGAACAGCAACGTGTTGAAACATTACGTTGAGAAAAAATGGCTACTTTTGTGTAAAATAACTTGTTTGAAGAGTGGTGGACATATCGTTCACTACTATAATTTATTTTTGTAGTTGACATTGTAACAGGCAATGTGTTTTACGTTTAAGTTATAGTAAAATAAAACACTCCGCACTGTCCATTATCATTTTACCGAAACAAAATATCGGATTCTAAGCATCATTAGTCCACGAAACAGTGAACTGAACATAGCCGTTTCTCTAACACTGCCTTCTGCCACTTCATGGACTACTCTCATCTGACCAAAAAGTGGGATTTTTCTGTCACTCTTGTTGCGTACCCAAACTTTCGTGCTGCGATGGGTAATTTTGCGTTAAAGTTATTTAATATATAATTGTATGTTTACATTACTTGCTTACAATATACTCAGCGGTATAGTTTTTATTGTAATTAAGAACAAACAAATTAAAATACTGGGAAGAGAATTTTATGAAACTTAGGACTTAAACTCTAAGCATGTTAACAAGTTGGTCATGTAAAGTAAAGCCCAATAAAACGGATTTCATAAGTATTTTATTGAAGTTACAGAAAAATTTAACGTGATAGTGAAATTGGAAATAATTGACATAAAGAATCGACTTTTAATTCTTTGCACTGTGATTTTGGTCCAGAGCAGAAAGCTTTATACTATTTTACGAATAGATGGCACAACTTTATCTCTTTTGATGAACAAAGCAGAGATCTATGTTCAGTTAGTTTTAACTACAATACAATAATCTGTTGAAAAGTTTCACCACGGTATTTAACCTAAATACATTACAAAATATAATTTTCCATACTGAATATATCTTGGTAATTTAAAAACGTCCATTTTGTCTTGGAAAGTCAATGTTTTTCTTAAGTTTCCTTTCCTTCAGTCACTGGTGACCTTGAGAGCTTGTAATGCTGAATTACCAGGATTAGTTTCTGTTGTAGTCCTTCGGAGATAGATTATTATACAGCTACAAACTTAGCAATAAACAAATGGATTTATTTGTTTCGTTTGTTACTGTATTGATAATAAATTCCGCATAATAATATTTTGTTCACAATCTGATTTACCGTAGACTTTGAATGTTGAAAATATACAATAGTACTTATAATATGAACCGTGATGAGCATCTAAATTTAACATTCACCAAAAATAAAACTTTCATAACACTTTTAGTTCCTACTAACAATTTAGTTTTTATAACTGATTGAATCCTGTCTTGCTTAGCTGTTAATGCGATAATTTACCTCACACATCACATGCCACTTGTTATTTCTGTTTACATTTAATGATAAAAATTCCGTATAAAATAATTTACTAGAAATTACTTTTGAAATGTTTTGTAAAAATCTAACAATTACTGTAAATGTTATATTAGCCTCTAGAATTTATCATCTTGAAAACTTAAAGCGTCAAAACTTCTAAGGTTAACTTTAAAAATTGCTTTTTAAAAAGTAGAGGGCAGAACGAAAATTGAAGTGCCATTCGATTATACAAAAACCATAAACAACATAAAAAACAATAAATTTTTAATGACTGTTTTTATTTCTATAATTACAGCATCTGTAAGAGTTTCCACCAATATGTTTTTTTTCATTTTTTAAATTTCGTACGAAGTTAGCCGTCCCTACTTTTGAAGTCTTAGACCATAGAAAAGACAGCTTGTAAAAAAACCACTTACCTTCCTAAATATCGGAATATACTGGGTTTAGTCCAACTGTGAGACATTCATAACTTGAGGTAATGATACAAGAACAAGGGTGTAGACTCTTCTTTTATAACTGACAAAATTAGACCTGATGGGTCTGTGAGTGGGTGGCTGTTTTCTTAAGATCGGGCTATCTGCCGAGCCAACCGAGAGGAATCGAACCCGTGATTTTGTAAATCTGTAGACATACCGCTATATTAGCGGGGGACAATATATTATCTGCAGGGGGAAGTTTTCATTGAAGGAATGTCGTTCCCCTTCTCTACACAAACACCATCAATGTCTGTTTACAAGGACATCCTGAGAAATACAAATATACCATCAATGTCTGTTTACAAGGACATCCTGAGAAATATAAATTCACGATATAGCAGACAGGTTAACGTAGTCGTTTGTAGCTGAAGATATTAATAATATTATAAGGTATTTCACAGGGTTGATCTTTGCATTTTCTTTTATACTTAGCTCAACCTTTTACATGCACAAAGAAAAATTCTTTTGGAAAAATAGCTCTTCAAAATGGTCTGTAATTAATTTTATTATAATAAATAATGTTATTTATCAGCTGAATGTGCAAACTCAGCGCATCAATGAACAAATAGTTCATATATTTGTGAGTAACAACAGTGGTTGAAGAGGGAGAATGTGTAGAATTGTTTAACAATCCCAAACGTTCCTGGATGGTTAAAGTAATGCTGGAAAAACCCATCAACCAATCCGAGGGGAGAAATCAGTGACTCTGTTGCTTTTACTGGACAGGTAGAGGCAAGGGGACGAGTGGCTCTTGAGACCACCCAACCACATCCCCTCTTTGCAGCTGCAGCCACTGGCATCCAACGACCGCCGCTGCACAACAGGAACATCCAGATTAAATTCTGGAAAAGACATGGGGCTGCAGGGCCCCCGATCCCCCTGATTCTTCTCTCCCAGCCCCGAGAGACTGGGAAAGTCAACCAAACAGTCGAAAGAGCCAGGTGTTGGGAACTCGTCCAACGTCGTGGTCGGAGCTAACATGGCGTCGTGGGAGAGGACCATAATACCCACTACGCCCGAGGTCTGGGCTGAGGGCCTCACAGAACCCCTGCCACATCCCCGCCTGGAACATCTTGGAGGAACCATCTCCCACAGCCGACTAACCCTTAACAGAGGAAGGAGGACCCTCCTTGCAGGATCTCACCCCAACACGTACTGGGGTGGTTAGGGCGTGGGGACTCATTACAGCCCTCAACCTTCTCATCACCCGATACAGAAACCCGAGTCCTCATGGAAACAGGAGACGCCCCAGCATTACCTGGTTCGTCAAGATCCCCCTTAGGAGCCTATCCAAACTGGGACCAGTAGTAAGGGCTGGAGCCTCCTCAGAGACCCACTCCACCCGAACAGCTCCAGAAGTGCTCCCCAGGGTCTGAAGCCTTTTCAACTTCGGTGTGTGAGACCGGCCCTATGCAGGGGACCGAGATCCACCCTCCCGGGATGCGCCTTCTCAGAGATCTCACCTTTAGGAGCCGTCGATGACGGGGGAGGAATAGGTGACGCCCCAACCAGTTTGTTGTTCTCAACGCGTGGCGGCTCTGCAGCCACCACAGCATACGTCGCCACACGCCTCAGGCAACGCGAGGCCACCACGACACACAGCACACTAAACAATACAGACACTGTCTTCGTGTCCAAGGGCCAGACAAATCCCGCACCGCGGCATCTGGCAAGTATAAAACATGTGGCTTTCGAGGCCACAACGTTGACACAGCCGTTCATGGAAATGAAGTTGGGAACCAGCTTCTTCTTGTCCAGACAGACACGCCAATTCTCGGTACACATATTTGAGCGCATCTGGTTCGCCTCATGTTTGATTATGCGAACTGACCCATACGCCGTCAATACATCCATGACGACGTCGTGGGACAGTTCAAAATGGGTCGACTGGAGAGTTACTAATCTAATGTTTTGTGCAGCAGACTCCAGACACTCGCTGGTCCCCAAAAAAGAAGTCTACGAAGAGTTAGACTACGATTCTGATACTTAACTATTATAGTTGTATTTTTAATGAAATGCACAGTGATAAGCACATCACAACCAATCAGAATGTTTCTTATAAGAGCTGACATCAAAAATCAAATTACAATATCACATAGACATGCAGTGAGATAAACACTGAGCCCAGAGAAAACTGTGAGTGATTATTTGTTATTTACCTGTGATACATTTCTGTAGTGGTGGAAAGACTTTAAAACTGTAAGTGGAAATGAAGTTGTGTGATTAGGGTGGAATGGATAGTAACATGTACATTATCAAAAACTACTTGAAAACCCTCACACAGAATTTGCATATAACAGATGTACCCAAGTATTTTATATATCAACAGAATTGTGTGGAACACACGTAGCTGTTGTAGAGCTAGAATAAACGAGTCTCGATGTGCTATATTATATTCAATATTAATTATTTTAACATTATAACAGACCACACAGGTGTCTATATGGATATTTCTTTAATTTTAATAAAATATATAGGCTGCATAAATAATTTTTCTGTACTAAATCATGTAGACACACAGTTTGTTTCTTTGTTTAACTGTTAGATTTTCCAGAAAGCTACACGAGAATTGTCCACGCTATTCGTGTAGCTGTGTGATGACGTAAGAAAGGCAGATAGTCACCATAATCCACCGCCAACTCTTAGTTTCTTTTTTACTCAGAAATTGTGGGATTAACAGTTATTTATAACGCCTCTATGGCTAAAAGGGCCAGTTAGGTTTAGGAGATAGGGATTCTAGCCCCAATTTTTAAAATTCGAGTGGAGCTCTCTAATCACCTGGCCATATGGGGACGGTATACACACACTGAATTCATTGTGATCACATACTCCTGTTTGTCACATGACAGAAGTCATTTGTACCGTTTTGTAGAGATCTACAGTTTCAAACATCTCAAACTCTTACCTGGTTATTTGTTATGGTTAATTTGTCGTCTTCTTTACTTGTACATATTTAGAAAACTTCGAGATTAAGAAAATTTCTTTTGTCAGGGGTTGTTTTCTTCAAATAAAAAAATATTTTAATGTGTACTGTAGCATTGTGGTTTTTGTGAAGATTTATGAAAACAATCATTACTATAACGTTTACAGGTTTGTTGCTTTTGAGTGGCGAAACTTCAACGTAACACAGCTAAAGCGAGTGTGGAAAAACACCACGAGCCAGGAGATTTTATTCTCACGAGCTCATCAGGGAACCAAACTCTCCGCTTCAGAAAAAGACACGCACAACAAAGACCGATTTAGTTAGCGTTGGTCACGACAATATATAGATTGGTAACAATTTAACGTGATAAAAAGATGTTTAACATTAACAATATTTGGCAGAACTGTTGAACCTGTAGTATAATGTCTGTGTGATGTGCAAACTAGTGTGTAATAACAATTGGCTGAGAGTTAAAATTGGACATGAAATGCAATATTTGAACACTAACTATTATAACTTTCTAACAGAGGGCGTCATTTTTAAAAATTATATATTGTGTTTTACAGCGAAACATAATCAATACTCGGGACCATAAAGTGTATTAATTTTGTTTATCTTTCAAAAATGTTTTGTTTTGTTTTATACAATGAACCCACATCTAAATGTTAAGAACAAATTGTCATGTTTTAATCTTCATAATCAACACTACTTTTTATGTAACTAAATAATAACATTAATTTTAAACATATTCTAACTTATACTTATTATCAGACTTCTTTACCAGGTAATACATTCAATACAATCAAAAACACTTTACAGTAGATATCAATAGTTTACGTTCGAGGTCCGGTTTTATTGATAGCTCAACTGTATATGTTTCAAAATGGACTCCATACCAGAAAGTTTGCAGTTAGTCAATAAAGTAGATGTGTTGTCTGTGGTTCATCACAACACTATAACACAGCTATTCAATTTTCATCATTAGTTACATAAAATATGACACTAAACGACTTCGTATTTTTTGTAATTTAGATTTTGTTTACAGTTCAAATGTTTCGACAGTTCAAATGAGTAGGATTCTAAATAGACTTAGACCAGAAAAACGTATCGTTACATAACAGTGTAAGAATATGTTTTGTATGTAATAACTGGGACATAATAATACTGTAGACACTTCTGTATGAGAGACGTTTAATAATACAAAATTACTTCCTGTACTTGTTTGTTTGGTTTGTTTTGGTATTGAGTACAAATCAGTACATTAGACTAGCTGCGCTCTGCCCCCATAGGTATCGAAACCCGGTTTTTAGCGGTGCTTCCTATACTTCAATACGTTGGTTCTATTTCAGGTTCCGACGTTTAGGTAATTACATGTAACATGCTATATAATCAAACATATAGACTAATTATCCGTCTAGTAATTATACAGTTTATAGGCTAACAGACGTAACACTATCTTTGTTACAGTAAATTAAAACTTCCTAATTTTTCAGCTTACTTTCAACAGTTTATTGAGTACTGTTTTATTGACCATGTTCCTCCCACTTCTTAATTATCTTAGTCGAGGTCGTCCTTGTCTGTACGAAAAATATTTATATGTCTTGATATGTTCACCAGCTGTTCCAGGGACGGAAATGTTACATATTTAAATGAAGTAAATACTGGGAGAATGCTAATAAGTGACCATAGGGAACACATTAAAGATGAAACAATATGTTACAACAATATCTAGAAAGAAATAGCTATTTCTGTAAAATACCTGGTTTAGATTCTGGTGGATATGTTATTCACTATAATATGGTAATTTGCGATTAATTTTTAATGAAATAAAAACAAGAATACATGTAAACACATTTAAAAATATCCTACTTACTGTCCAACATCTGTTTCTTCATCCACGTAATACCTTATACAAAACGTAGAGATTGTTTCTTGCTCTTTGTGTTTATACATAAAAATACATCATTTGGTGTATAATAATTTATTGCTCATAATTTATTTTTTTCCGATAGAACTTAATAAATACTCAGTTCTGATTTTACCATTTTGTCCGTTATTGGAAATCCTTAGGGTCATAGAATTGTTTTAAAGCGTAGAGGGCAGTATAATTGCATAAACTTTAAGGATAAGTGTGTGATTTTTCAATAGTAAAGCCAAATCAGGCTATCTGCTGTGTTCACCAAGAGATACTGAACCCCTTATTTCAGCGTTGTAAATCCGTAATAAATCATGGTGGGATGGGTTGGCCAGTGCATACAGCAATGTTATCCGACGATAGACCCAATTCATACAACTGCGCTTGTATGCAAAGTCCAAAAGGAGCTATTGAGGATGGTCTGTTCTGAAAAAGCATGACCTACCAAGGAAGGAAAACACAACCCTAAGTACATGCTCTGCACTGGAGAAGTGCGGAAAGGTCCAGAGCAAAGCTAAAGTTCCTAATGATGAATAGGGTTTATCATCTTCAAGGTCGAGGTTTTAGCAGAACTATAGACCAGTGACCTACAGTCTAGTTTTGATCGAATAAGAGCACGATATATCTTTAGCATAGAACATCGATCTGCTTCACAAGTGGAGGAAGAAAGGACATGAATGATGTTCGGTGCTTTTGTACATTCGTTTCGTAGCTGCTTGGTGTGTTGTATAAAGGTCAGCTTACGGTAAAAATTAAACTTGAGGAACATTGTCTCACAAATCATGGATAGCACAAATTCAGCAATAAGGAGTTCAGAATCGGAGAGAATATACCATTGGCAGCAAGAATGCGTGTAAACGAGTTTAGGGAAAGAGAAGTTAAAACCGTTTTATCTGGTTTACTTTAGTAAATGCTTAAAGACAATCTGTACCTGACGCTCAGTGTCGCTCATGCTCGACGACTGACATAAGATATGAAAATTATTAACATAGATCTTACTTGCAACAGTATGAGAGAGTTCATCAGTGATGGTCTTGATGCTGATAATGTGAAGTGAGACATTCAAAACGCAGTTTTGAGGGACTCCAAGTTACTATAGAAAGGAACAGGAAACTGTCGAACCTACACCAGTGTGAAATTGTCTCTTTATTAAATAATTTTATATGCAAAAACGGCTCGTTTGGGTTCAGAAAATATTTTAAATAGAAGAGCGAACAACGTTTCGACCTTCTTCGGTCATCGTCAGGCTTACAAAGAAAGAGGTAACTGACCGGAAGCTGACCACATGTTTGGAAGGGGTTGTGTAACTGATGGCGCAATGTAGAGGGCGGGGTTAGATGTTTGAATATATAATTTTATCTATAATATTAATACAGGTAAAATGGCGTTCCTTTATATTGGTTTATTTTGGGTTTAAGTTGTTGTATAAGTAAGGCTTCTTTAATTTTTCGTTTGTTTATGTTTGTTTCTTTATTTAGTATTTTAGTGTTTTCTATGGTTATGTTGTGTCCATTTGACTTGCAGTGTTCGAAAACGTGTGAAGGTGACTTTTTATGTTCTTTGAAACTGGTTTCCATTTTTCTACTTGTTTCTCCAACATAGAAGTCGTGGCAGTTATCACATTGTATTTTATAAATAATGTTGGTGTGGTGTTTGTCAGTGCAGTTCTTACATAGTATGGACCTTAGTTTTGTGCCTGGTTTTTGAATAAATTTAGTATTAACTGGAATGTTATATTTTGTTACTAGTTTTTACCAAATGTTGGTTATTTATTTGCTGATGTCAGGAATATATGGTATACAGCAGTATATGGTTTCGTGATTTTTTGATTCGTGAGATATATTTACTTTTGTTGGTTGATTTTGCTTTCTGTCTACGTGTGTGCGTATAATGTTTTCTACGGTTTGTGGAGGAAATCATTGATGTTGATGAAGTATTGTTTTATTTTGTCTAATTCATCGTTAATTATATCTGGTGAGCATAGTTTTATGGCTGTGTTTATCTGGTTTCTTAGTATGTTGAGTTTTTGTTTTGTGACATGAGCTGAATCCCAAGGAATGTATAGTCCAGTATGGGTGATTTTTCAGTGGATTTCTGTTTTGAATTGTGTGTCGGTTCTTATAATTTAGAGGTTAAGAAATGATATTTGATTGCTTTCTTCCTGTTCACATGTGAAGTTAATGTTGAGATGTATAGAGCTAATGTGAGTGAAAAAATTAAGTATGTGTTCTGTAGAACTGAATCCCGCAACCGTGTCATCTACATATCTGTACCAGTATAGTGGTGGATGTAATGCTGTATTAATTGCTTGTGTTTCAATTTGTGTCATAAAAATATTGGCTAGAACTGGTGATACTGGGTTGCCCATGCTTAGGCCATTTGTTTGTATGTAGTTTTGGTTGTTGAACATGAAGTTTGTCTTTATTGTGGTGAATTCTATGAGGGTTGCTAACTGGTTACTGGAAATGTCTATAATTGGGTTAGGGTCTCGGATATAGAGTTCTAAGGCTGTCTTGCTGGCTTCTGTTGTTGGAACTTCTGTAAAGAGGGATATAACATCGAAACTGGCCATTAAGGCTTTATGATTAAGTTGATTTAGATTAGACTTAAAATTAAAAGAGTCTTTGATGAATGAGCTGGCTGATGTTGCATACTTGGAGAATGCCCATGCTATGTATTTACCAAGATTGTAATTAAACGATTCATATGTTGACATTATTGGTCGTAATGGACAATCTGGTTTATGAGGTTTGGGGATGCCGTATATTTGCGGTGTGCGTGAGTCGGTTTTACGTAGGTAGGAATAAAGTGTTTGTGAAATTGTGTTGGCTTTTTTCATTTGTAGTAGTAATTTGTTTAGTTGCGTCTCATGTGTCTTTGTTGGATTTGTGTGTATTGGTTTATGTGATAACTGCCACGACTTCTATGTTGGAGAAACAAGTAGAAAAATGGAAACCAGATTCAAAGAACATAAAAAGTCACCTTCACACGTTTTCGAACACTGCAAGTCAAATGGACACAACATAACCATAGAAAACACTAAAATACTAAATAAAGAAACAAACATAAACAAACGCAAAATTAAAGAAGCCTTACTTATACAACAACTTAAACCCAAAATAAACCAATATAAAGGAACGCCATTATACCTATATTAATGTTATAGATAAAATTATATATTCAAACATCTAAACCCGCCCTCTACATTGCGACACTCAGTTACACAACCCCTTCCAAACATGTGGTCAGCTTCCGGTCAGTTACCTCTTTCTTTGTGAGCCTGACGATGACCGAAGAAGGTCGAAACGTTGTTCGCTCTTCTATTTAAAATATTTTCTCAACCCAAACGAGCCGTTTTTGCATATAAAATTCTCAACAAGTGGGTTTCTCGACATCACTGATTGTTTATTAAATAATGTTTGATAAAAATTGGCAAATGACCACATAACCCATGTGTTTGGACGTCTTGCAAAATGCCATCCCTACATGTCCTGTCATAAGCATTCTGAAGGTCAAAGAATGTTGATACAAGATGTTGTCATTTGAGAAAGGCTTCTCTTGTTGACGTTTCAAGTCCAATGAAGTGGCCCACGATGAAGTGCTGTTGTCGGAATCTACACTGTGTGGAGAAGATAATGTTGTTTGATTCGAGACACCAAACAAGACGAGCATTAACCATCCTCTCTTAGGTCTCACAGGGACAGCTCATCAAAGCAATTGGACGGCAGTTTGAAGGAATCATCGCATCCTTCCCAGGTGTAAAGAAAGGTATGACAATAGTCCGGGCCAAGCATCAGGAAAACATTCTCCTGTCAGATCCCGTAAGAAACAATCAGAAGAATAGCAAGAGATGTAGGAGATAGATGGCGCAGCATCTCGTTGTGTACATCATCAGGAATGGAAAATTAATCTGATATACAAAACTTTCCTTCAATGGAAATTTTTTCCCACACCCACTTCATGTTCGTGTTGGAAGAAGAGTCAAGACACTTGTTCTTTTATTACTACCACAAATTATTAATATCCCACAGTCGGACTCGACTTGGTATATCATGGTGGTTTCGACACTCTGCTGTCAGTCGTATGAAATAAACATATTGTTGAATATTCTCATCTTTTAGCCGTTTCGGGGAGATTATGATGTGGCGATCAGCTGATCTGCTAGTTGTTAAATAAAAGCCTAAAAGTAGACGGAAAATGGTTTTAATAAAATGCCTTCTCTCTATTCTAACACTTCAAAATTAGGTACATCTAACTAATCACGAGATTCAATAAAACAAAAAACAAGTTGTTTGACATGTCAGGCACGCTTATAGTCGGTATAGTCATGAAAAAAAAGCAGTAATTAGATATTCGTTCTAGGTATTTTTAATGAGCTTCAATAATTGAGTGGATGTTTTATGACTGTGCTGTCCTCTATCTTTCAAACACAATATTTGATATAACCCTAATAATTTCTAACACTTTAACTTTACAAGATGATAGATTCTAGTGGTTAATATTGTAAATACAACATATATTAGAATGTTACAGAACATTTGAAAAGCAATTTCAAGTAAAATATTATATAGGGAATTTTATATCATTAAGCGAAAATAGAAATAACAAGTAACATGTGACACAACGTAAATTATCACATTCTGTATATGAAGAAACATGATTAAAGAGTAAGTAAACAGGATCTAGTTAGTAATTAAAACTAAATCATTAGTAGGAACAAAAATATTACGAAAGTTTTATTTTTGGTTAATGTTCGATTTAGATGCCCATCGTGGCTCCTATAATAAATGTTATTGTACATTTCTGATAGTCAAGATCTACAGTAAATCAGAGAATAAACAAAGATACTAATACGGAATTTAATATCAATACAGTAACAAATAAAACAAATAATTTCGTTTGTTTGTTGCAAAATTTGTCGCAGTACAATAAATAGTCTATATCAACTGTGGCTACAATAGAAATTGAACATCCCAAGGTTGTCCGGGGCTGAACGAAAGTTAACTCAGAAAAATATTGGCTTTCCTAGAACAAGACGAATGTTTTTGTATTACCAAAATATATTCAGAATAAAAATCATAAAGTATTTATGCTACATACCGTGGTAACACATTTTCAAAAAATGATTATATTATAGTCAAAACTAATTAAACTTGATTCTCTTCTTTGTTCATGAAGATAAGTTCAAGCAGTGCCATCTATTGGTAAAATGGCAAAAAGCTTTCAAGTCTTGTGTGAAAACTCAGTACATGGTAATACAAGTCCATTCTTTGTGCTTATAACTTCCCAATTTCAATATCACGTTACTTTCGAATATTATATATTGAATATTAGAAAATTATCGAATATTCAACACAACATACTAAAGTATGTTGAAAGGTAATTCTTATTTTATTCTCGTGTTTAAGTTGTCTGATAACAGATAAGAGTTAGGATATTTTTCAAATTGATGTTTGTCTGTGACATAACTTAAGTTATTCACCAGGTAATGTTAAAAATTTATCCGTTAAGTACTGACATTTTCTACGGAATATGCCACAACTGTATTTATATTTCAATTCTCATAGTAGATAGTATGCAACATAATTTTGTGAAAGTGATATAAATTTTATCTGTTTTCCGGAGGAACATGACTTTGACATGTATAACTGTCTTTCTCTATTCTAACTATGAGATGTGTGCTCTTCTCGTATCCTGGAACCCTACCTTACGTTTGTATCAAATAGGTTACCACAATCGCTTGACAACCAATTTTAGAAAATGAAGTTTAGAGATGTATTTAGTGTTTAATGAAAAAAACTTTCATCGCGAGTTACAAACGGTAAAAGAGCGTCACCTAGTGTAATAATTTAGTAAATAGAAAATCATTTTTTCGTTATCAAGTATTTTTTCTATTTGTTGTCATTATTAATATTTCCTCTCTCATTTATTAAATAGTTATTAAATCTTTTTACCAGCAAATTTAGGTAGCTTTGAATAATTAGAATATTTTTTTCAGAAATGAAACCAAAGTATAATCATATATGTTACATAACATTTAGGACATCAAGTTTTCTATAATTATAACCAATATGTTTAAATCATGTCGTGATGTTTCTAATATTCACTGATTCTGAAGAGTTTCATAAGAATAAATAAAGAAGACCAACAGAATGTTTTATTTATCTGACATGACGGAACTGTATGAATTTCTGAAGACTGTTTGTTTTAAGAACAAAGCCACATTGGTCTGTCTCTCTTGGGAATAATACACAGATTTTAAATGTTCTAACAACTTAAACTTACCGCTGTGTCATAGGTGACTATGTGAAAGCATCGAGTTAGCGGTTTTTGAATTTAGATTCAAGAATTTAAAAAAACAGTGAAAGTGAAACGTTTTCAACCTTACCTTAGCACTTAACGACAACAGCAAAACGTAACGTCTTAGAAATCATAAAGCTTTGAAGACAAAATAAACTTGATAAGACGTGTTGTGTCAGGGAAGAAACAATAAAACTGTTTTCAACCGTCCCTAATATTTAGTTATTGACCACAGGGAATAAAACCAGTCAGTAGCACCTTCCAATCACCTTTAAGAAAAATGATTGACTGTCCATCTTACATTGCATTAATAATATATAGAGACGAGGAACTAGAATGTACGATTACTGTTTGTTCTCCAACAGCGGTGAGTTTCTGTAATTTAAAAAAAAAATGTTTTTCAGACCAAGTGAACTTTCTCTATTCCTCGTTGCACTTTAAATAAATAATATATATAAAAAAAATATTTCAAGACGTTTCTTTTACTATAAATGGTAAAGCGGCTGATAAAAATTTATTAGAAATATGAAACAAATTTATGTATTTAAAGTGCTGGATTTGAAAAGTTTCAAATTTGTGATTTATGACAGAAAAAGTTATTTTTAACTTAAAATATCTGTTTGTGTTTTCTTATAGCCAAGCCCCCCAGTGGCTCAGTGGTATGTCTGCGGACTTACACGCTAAAATCCGGGTTTCGATACTCGTGGTGGGCAGAGCACAGAGAGCCCATTGTGTTGCTTTGTGCTTAATTCTAAACAACAACATCTTATAGCCAAGCCAAATCGAGCTGTCTGCTGAGTCCACAGAAGGGAATCAAACACCTCATTTTAGCGATGTAAATACGCAGAATTTTCGCTGTACAAGCGTAGCACTAACTTAACATATAATGATACTTGTATCATGAATAATATAGAATACTTCAGAGAGTTTTAAAACATTAAATGTGTTATAAATGATGTATCAGGAAGTAAAACAAGGTGTTGAACAAAACAGATGAGGAATATTTATACAGAGAAATATATATGTTAAAAACGGCTCGTTTGGAATGAGAAAATATTTTACGTAGAGGAGCGAACAACGTTTCGACCTTCTTTGGTCATCGTCAGGTTCACAAAGAAAGAAAGAGGTAACTGACCGGAAGCTGACCACATGTTTGAAAGGAGTTGTATAACTGAGTGTCGGAATGTAGAGTGCGGTGTTAGATGTTTGAATACATAATTTTATATTATTTAATTTATTATTTTTAATATGAGTATAAAGGTGTTCCTTTGTATTGGTTTATTTTGGGTTTAAGTTGTATTAGTAAGGCTTCTTTAATTTTGCGTTTGTTTATGTCTGTTTCTTTATTTTGTATTTGAGTGTTTTATATGGTTATGTTGTGCTTATGTGACTTGCAGTGTTCGAAAACGTGTGAAGGTGACTTTTTATGTTCTTTGAATCTGGTTTCCATTTTTCTACTTGTTTCTCCAAGTAGTGGAGAAGTCGTGGCAGTTATCACATAGTATTTTATAAATAATGTTAGTGTTGTGTTTGTCAGTGTAGTTTTTACATAGTATAGACCTCAGTTTTGTGCCTGGTTTTCGAATAAATTTGGTATTAACTAGAATGTCATATTTTGTTACTAGTTTTTACCAAATGTTGGTTATTTTTCTGCTGATGTCGGGAATATATGGTATACAGCAGTATATGGTTTCGTGATTTTTTAAATCGTGAGATATATTTACTTTTGTTGGTTGATTTTGCTTTCTCTCTAGGTGTGTGCACATAATATTTTCTACGGTTTGTGGAGGAAACTTATTGATGTTGATGAAGTATTGTTTTATTTTGTCTAATTCATCGTTAATTTTATCTAGTGAGCATAGTTTTATGGGTGTGTTTATTTGGTTTCTTAGTATGTTGAGTTTTTGTTTTGAATGAATCATTTGTTAGACTAAAATAAAATAACCGATAAAAACAGCATTGAACGGTTACCAACTGTTTTGCCTCGAAAACAATCGTAAACAAAAGGAGCTCTCTAATAGTGAATATGGAATGTTTGCTATCAATATGATTAGTTGTTGTTGTTTTGAATTAAGCACAAAGCTACACAATGGGCTATCTGTGCTCTGCCCACCACGGGTATCGAAACCCGAATTTCAGCGTGTAAGTCCGCAGACATACCGCTGAGCCACTGGGGGGCGCAATATGATTAGAAGAATGCAATCAGAAGCGAATTCCTTTAAGTCAAATGGAAATTCAAACGAAAGCTACGAGTCTTTTTAAACGACTTAAAAGAGAATGATGGAGAATGGGGAACTAATGAAACATTTTCGGCAAGTCGTGATTGTTTTACAAACTAACTCTGGTGTTAAATATTCGTATTGCAGGCGAAAGTTCAAGTGTAGACAATGATGCTGCTGAAAAATTTCCAAATGAATTTATAGAAATTACTAAAAAGTTCGGTACAAAGATAACCAAATATTAATGTTGATGAAACGGGTTTATTTTGGGAAAATATGCCTTCTAGAACTTTCCTGTTAGAAAATGAAAAAAAATTCGGCCACGTTATTTTGGAGTTAATAAAGGCCTGTACTTTGTTTGGTTTGGATTTTACAACCGTATGCCGATTCCAGCTTCAGTAGTATGAGTGTTGTGTTTTTTGTATGGGTGTTTCACCTTGATGGGTGATGCTTACAGATAAGAATATGGGGGAGAAAAAAAGATAAGAGTTATCAAACAGTTTATTATTTTTATAACTCATGTTTGATCACTTTCTAATTTATACCTCATATAAATCAGTTACTAAGAGCTATGTAATTGATTGAATGTGGTAAGTGATTAATCACTGGACTAATTAATCAGTGTTTAACTAATTAATTATTTTCACACAAGCTAGCTGTAGCTTGAATAATTGTAAAGAATAATAATCGGAACCATTAAGTTTTATTGGTTGATGTGTTTTGAACCATTAAAATATTTTTAATAATTTTTGTGATAAATGTATTTAAACATAATTCCACTCAATCAGTTATT
Organism: Carcinoscorpius rotundicauda; assembly: GCA_011833715.1. Lineage (NCBI taxonomy): Eukaryota > Metazoa > Arthropoda > Merostomata > Xiphosura > Limulidae > Carcinoscorpius > Carcinoscorpius rotundicauda. Next base: position 14,936,706 of record CM022392.1, on the reverse strand, counting down.
TTATGTGTCAATATCATTGAAATTGACAGTTGTATATTATGATTGAGTTAAATGTCCAGCTGTACTGTGTTTATTCTATAAACTTAAAACAAAACTGCAGTTTGTTTACAGTAAGGACATTTGTGAAGACTACAAGGACACCATTTTATGTGATGTAGATATGGAATATCAGACCAGACATGGACTTTTGTCACAATAACTCATCCTTTTGACAATGGTGCTTCTGTATTTTTTGCTGTTTTTATGTCACTCTGAGGTAAGTATTATGTAGATTTATATGTTAAAATTGAATAAATAATATTCTCTTCTTTAGACTTTGTTAGAGCTTTCATACACAAAGTATCAAATTGTTATTTAGTTTTAATACTTTTTTAAGTAATGTTTTTCTTGTGTCTATTTTCTTTGTGCATGTTGACTATCCACCATGCATAGTAATTTTGATTTTAAGATTAAAAATACTTGTATACAAATTTCAGATACAATTTTTTTATAACCTCCAGATAATTATCAAACATTTTTGGTAAGAAAAACTTATTGTTTTGTCTGTTATTTTTACTAATGAAACTCTGTATGGGCTTGATAGATTTGTCCACTCTAAACAATTGGGAAATTAGTATAAAGAATGCTTTTTTCATTCTTGAATAACTACAAACTATAACTCATATAAAATAGCTTAAATTTCATAACATTATACATTTATGTACAAGGGGAGGACAGAAAAGTGCCCCTCCATTGAAAATGTTTCTAATTTGATATCATATTTTAACAGATCTCGTGAAGTGCATTTTACACATTTTTTCTGTTATCTAATAAAACATATAACAAATTAACAGCATTTTCAAGGGGGCCACTTTTCTTGCCCACTCTCTGTATATGTATATATATATATTTATTATATTGATCTTTCAACTGTCACTGGATAACAGTATAGAAGTTACAATGATATGGTGTATTTGGACCAACCACTGAGATATGACTAGTTTTGATACTTTAGAGGTAATGTGTGCTCTTATCTTAGTAATTAACTTTATCACAGTGAGCTTGTATATTTAACATGAACTTTTAACCATGGCAGTATACCTACTGTGATTCTGAAGGTACTAATTGTGTCATCACAAACTTTGACAGTAATCATAAAAATATTTTAATTATATGCTGTCATAGTGTTAAATGTCATGTTTGCAAAGTGATTTTTCATGTTAAAATTAAAAATACTTCATATTAAAATTTTCAAATTTAACTTGTATAATTCTTTAAACCTCAATAAATATCAGATGTTTGCTGTCAGTTAAAAAGTTTATTTTGTCTGTTATTTTGCAAACTATAACTCTGTAAATGATTAGTCAATTTAAACGCCCTCATAACCATCATAAAAATTATGAAATAATTCTAAATTACATATTTATTGTGCTAGAATGACAGCAAATTGTGAACTAAAACTATGATAGTTTATTCTAAATAACTAAAAATTTGTGACATCTGTTTATTCTTAAACTTACAGTTTTATTGACTTTTGAACCATGTGTAACTATTAATACTTCCTCACAAGTTTTAAATCACTTGGTGAATATTCAACTCGTGTTACCCTGTTGAATTACATTAAACAATATGAAGAATGTTTATTATTGTTATTCTTTATTTGAGCTAATCTAATCTAACAACTTTCTTGTTTTTTTAATTTTAATTACTTGTATAGTAATAAATAAAGAATACTCATGAAAAACAAAAAAATGTACTATTTACCAGCATCTGTTTTTGTTCATTACTAATGGCACTACCACACTAAATGCTCCCTGATAGTACAGCAGTAAGCCTATGGATATATAACATCTGAGAGAACTATTGTTAGCTTGTAAAAGAGAGGCTCTGATAGGTGTGCATGCCAAATTACTCTAATTTTCAAGTGTAAGTGTATGACATCATAAATAAATAAAATAGAAAGCTGTAAAACGTTTGCCTTGCCTGAGTAATAACTACCTTATAATAACTACAGTGGAACCCCTCTGAGTGGGCACCCATCAGATTTGGTCACCACTTGAAAGTGGTCATTCAATCACAGTCCCGTTTTTGTTTACATAATCCCTCTAATTAAGTCAGTTTGTCTCAGTTCCAAAGGTAGCTTTAGAGGAGTTCCACTGTAAATTACATAAAATCATTCAATTCTTGGAGGGGTGATGAATAAATTATAGAAGAAGGGAGAATCTAAGAACTTAAATACAATTAAAATTTGATTCAGTAATTACACTGTGACACAAAGTTTACTTATATACATTGATATTAAACTAGTGTAATTAAATTTTGAATTTAACTCTGTAAAAGGTTGTGACATATGCAGTTTGACCAACTTGATGTGAAAGGGTTAATGACCTTGTTTTCCTGCCTTGATTGGTGCTCAGGACTCTTAAGTTTGTTTGTTTCCAGTATGATATTTTCAGCTATTCTCTGGTATTTCCCTTTGAACATCTTTTCAAACTTTGTCTCATAAAAATAATATTTGAATATTTCCTAGAGGTATTCTTTTGAGAAAGTTTCTTAAAAATACATGTTTAAAAATGTAAATTTCTTAACACATAGATATGATGTCTTACCTGAACTCTTGATCATAATATGGTTTGTTTTTATATCACCAGGAACATTCAAGGCCAGAATACTTAGCTTAGTTATCAACATTAAATAAAAGGAAAGTAACCTTTATTACAGGGGTAAGAACATCACTGTTATCAATTTATAATAAACATTAAAACAAAAATCTGAGTTTTTGTCCAGTTTTTCCATCTGTTTTGTTTTTATACAAGATCTGTCTGTTGATGATGACAGTGTTGATTATCAGATTGTAAGTTTAATGATGACAGTAAAAGTGTTTGGTATTGGTTTTACAATAAAACTGTAACTAAATATACTCTATCAAACAAAATTAACAAGCTATGTATCTTTTGTATGAATTCTTTCTTAAAATTATTGAAAATTATTAAACTTAAAAAATGCCTTATTCTTCTTGAAAGATGCAGTTATTTTGGGTAAATGGTCTTCAAAGATATAATTTAAAGAGGGTGATAAAACACTTTTTTAAAGTAATTCAGGATAAATACACCACAAGTAGTTTAAAATATAGCAAAGTATAAAAAATTGATGTTAATAACAAAAGCTTAAAAGGTCTTGATAGAACATTGTTTGAGATTTGAAAGTTTAAAATGTCAACTTATGTGCTTGTTTGAAATATTCTTATTTAAAGTTCCTGGCCTGGCTGCCAGGTGGTTAAAGCACTTGACTTGTAATTATAATGTGATGGTCAGTCCCATTATTTGTTCATAAAAGAGTATCTCAAGAGTTGGTAATGGGTGGTGATGACTAGCTGCCTTCCCTCTAGTCTTATACTGCTAAATTAGGGATGACTAGCACAGATAGCCCTCGTGTAGCTTTGTGTGAAATTAAAAAACAAAGCAAATCATTTAAAGCTCATTAAATTTTATCTCTTTTTTTTTAAACAAAACAAACAAACAAGTTAGATGTTCCAATACCAGGTTGTGGTTTTATTATCCCCTTCAAAAATAATGTAAATTTAGGACCACTACCTATTTAAAATTGCAATAGCTATATGAAAGTGATATATGTAGTGGTAATAAATATTGAACGTGTACTTGTGACTTCTGCTAAGTACAGAAAACAGTTGAAAGAATTACAGATGAGATATTGAATAGTGACATCTGTTATGGTAATCATCCAATGTGAAACGCCTGTTGAAATATTGCCAGGGAAATAAGTAAACTTGAGTAATAATGAACAACAGTGGCTTGAATAACAATATCCAACATTAGAATCCTCTAATTTTGTTGTGGCTGCAGAAAATGCACAAGCTGTAGTTTCTAACTGATGTACATACCAGTAAAACACTGGATTTTCTGATGGCTAAAAATGAAGGAATTTCACAGCATAACATAATTAAGGATGGGTAAGTAAGTTTAAAAGTACTGTCAGTTTCTTGTAGAAATCTCAGTGGAGTCCTGTAACACAATAAATATCATTTGAAATAATTTTATAGTGGAATCAAAATGGTGATTTGTTGCTTGTTAATCTGTCAGCAGTAGATTTACAGTTTTATTTGCTTACATTTTTTTCTCTATTTGTGGATTTTAAATACCTAGTTTTTAATTATCTCCTATGTTGACTTTTTTAATGCACAGCAATGAGAAAATATGTGTTTAAAGTGAAACATGACCCCCACTAGGCACATATAAAATTATTCCAGTAGAAAAACAACCCTTTCAAATAAAACAAGTGTGTTTAAAACATCTCCTCAAATAAACAGTTGTGTCTTTTGAAGTAATTATTTCTCAAGGTTTTGTGTAAACTTGTTTAACGTGAGTCCATTCGAAACAATTTTGCATCTGTTATGTACTTATAACTACATAAAGCATCTTTCACTGAAAAATAATTAATTTTCGAGTAAGTTATAGACATTCACAGTATTCCATATAGCATATCTGTCTGTGTTGTGGTTCAAAATGCTCGGTCAATTTTCTTGAAGTTTTGTGTAACAATAACATGAATAAAAAATAATACAATAAAGTAGGCAAATTTTAATTTTGTCTCAACACTCATGAAATCATGTATTTTGTTTATTATCAATCTTTTGTTGGTCCAGTCTATTTACAAGAAAGGTTTTTAGTGGTTTTTCAAGAATGAGTCTACTTTTAAAGGGTTTTTTTCCCTCAGTGATTAAAGATCGCTAAAAGGCTTAATAGAGATATCCTAGTCCTACAAATGGTACTGTTTTAAAGTGAGGCTGCATTCTAAAATTAAGATGACTTTTATAACTTCATGGTCATTGGTTTTTGGTTCTATGTTTAAAGTAAAAATGTTTTCAAAAGATGAACTTTGTAAACTTAGGAGGAATTTTTATTATTTTCAGTGAATCCAGTTTCCAATTTTCTGCACTATAGCATTTGAGACAGTTATTTCTCATAATTATGTCTTCACAGACATAATAAAGTGTACTGTATTTCAAGATGGTTGGTATGAGCATCAAATCTTTTATTAAAATAAATTAGAGAACAATGTTTCAACCTTCTTAGGTCTCTTAGGCCTTCAGGATAACGGAAGGAGTTTTTATACCCATACCAGCCATCTTGAGATACATTTTTACTTCATGTGGGTTCCTCATCATCACAAGAAAGATGTAGTTTTTCTGTTGTTTCATCTTCAAAACCCTTTTCAGTCGACTGCCATACCTACATATCTTTGCAGATTATCTTGAAACTTGGTAGGGTCATACTTTGGTCCAATATGTCCAATCAGTATTTTCATTTTTTTTATTTAGGATTTTTTAAGGGTCATATGTCAAATAACCAAAATATATATTTTGAGCTCATGTGTGGTTATATTTATAGCAGTCTAGAGGACAACTGGCACAAATGTAAATATTCATGAGCTTAATTAATACAATGACAAACAAAAATAGCTAGATTTGCCCATTTCAATTTTTTTTTGGGGGGGGGGGAGAAGAGATCCAATAAAGCATAATTTAGAGATATTTGTTGATCATTTACTCAGACATATTTTGACCAACTTACATGGTATCTGATACAAAGATATTTTTGTACAGGTCCCAAAAATTGACAAAAACAAAATTGTGAAATTGCCCATTTTTAGTAATTATAAAATGGGTTATGATGCCACTAGAAAGCATAGCTTTAGAGTTGTTTAATCAGTTGCAGGTTTCATGGTTTTTGTTTTATCATATCCCACAGAACAATTTGCTGCCTAGAAAATCTAGGTAAAGACTTAGTGAACCATTCGGTAAAAGAATAAACAACCTTCAACTGTGTGAAGAAATCTGGACTTTAACTGTCAGACTCTAATTATAGTTTGCTGTTTTTTGTTTTTTTTAAGTTCCTTAAAACTATTTTAAATTTATGTACATATTCTCTGTAACAGTAGTTTTTGATACAGTGATTCTTTACAGATTTAAGAGGATTATGTTTGTATTCTTTAGGTTACAGTAGCTCCTTTTGTACAGACCTAAAGTATGTTTTTATTTTTCAGGTTACAGTAGCTCTTTCTGTACAGACTTAACGTATGTTTTTATTTTTCAGGTTACAGTAGCTCTTTCTGTACAGACTTAACGTATGTTTTTATTCTTCAGGTTACAGTAGCTCTTTCTGTACAGACCAAACATGTTTTATTTTTCAGGTTACAGTAGCTCTTTCTGCACAGACCTAAAGTATGTTTTTATTCTTCAGGTTACCGTAGCTCTTTCTTTACTGGCCTAACAAATTATGTTTTGTCCTTTAGGCTACAGTAGCCATTGTTGATGTGGTTGGTGTGATTTTTTTACAGAATGTCCATTTAAACTGTTCTGTACTTCACAATGAGTGACAACCAGACACTTACCAGCATGATATCTCTCACTACCTCAGTCACAGCTGCACTGTTGAACCGAATGTGCATTATGACCTTTAACCTGGTAGGTCACTCAAATAAGAAAAGTAAGGGATATGAAATTCACCTATTTCTAGTTGTGTTAAATGTATTTTTTATGGTTTTATTCAAGATAGTATGGATAAAATACCTGCTTATAGTGGTATGTGTATAAAAGTGTGTTTTTATGTTCATATCAAATACCTGTTTATAGTGTATACAAGTATATATATATATATATGTGCGTGTGTGTGTGTATATATATATATATATATGTATGTATCAAAAAGCTGTTTATAGTGGTATGTGTATATAAGTGTGTTTTTATGTTCATATGAAATACGTGTTTATAGTGTATACAAGTATTTTTATATATATGTGTGTGTGTGTATATATATATATATATTTGTATGTATCAAATACCTGTTTATAGTGGTATGTGTATATATATATACAGGGTGTCACAAAATAACGTTTACACTCTTTGAATCATTATAACTTGCCTTGTTTGTTGATTTTAACAACAAAACCAAATACATGTGATATCCAAAGGTTTTATTTAAAGATGTAATATTGAAATCAAGAGAAAAATGTGATGAATACTGGATTTAGGGATACCTGTTTCATGAGACAGTTGATGCACTGATTTTCTTGGAGAATTCAGAACATTCTTGTTCTCTTGTTGGGCTTGTTGTTGATCTTTTTCAACTGGAGCAACCCTTTCTCAGGTGGTGGAGAGCTCCGTGATCATCAGACTTGGCGATGATGCGTGAAATGCTGGAGTGAGATGGCGCATCCATATGGAACTTTCTCGTAAAACGTCTTTGCACTTCAGCTTTGTTTTCGACTTTAAAAAAAGTTTTGAGAATGAATATTTTGTGCTCAATTGTAAGCTGATTATCTGCCATTTTTGGACACAAGTTAAATCTGAAACAAGAGAAACAGTTTATTAGCTATACACAGTCAAAGAGTTTAAACGTTATTTTGGGACGCCCTATATGTATATATATATATATATATATATTTATAGCGGTATGTTAGCATACTAGTCTTGTTGTTTATTTATTTATTTTTTACTTTGATTTCTTAATGACTAAAAGGTAATGTTATGTGTATTTACGTGTAATTTTTAAAGTTGTTTCTTGTTTTCTGCTCATCTGTAAATAATGTAAGTTTTTTTTCATTTTTGAATTTTTAAGAATGAAATTAATATAGCTTGGAATTTCTTCTTGAATGCACCAAAATAATCATAAGAAAATCTTTATAGTTTGCTTACCAGAGAAATTATTGAAATAATGACAAAACCTCAGTGTTTAAGTTCAGATGCAAGTAACACTACTATATATTTGTTTTGTAAGATCTTCAGTTGTACTTTTCAGTTTTGGCCATTTCAGCCATGGGAGCATTATAATATGACAGTCAATCCCCACTATTCATTGGTAAAAGAATAGCCTCAGGTGTGGCTGTGGGTGGTGACGACTAGCTGCCTTATCTCTAGTCTTACACTGCTAAATTAGGGACTTCTAGTGCAGATAGCCTTTGTGTAGCTTTGTGCAAACGTCAGAACAAACCAAACCAAATAACTTTTCAATTTCTTTTTTATAATCACACCTGTCATATTTGAATGGTCAAATACCAGGCACAGGAATTAGTGTATGTTAATTTTGTATTTGTTCTTTTACCTTTTCGGCTGGGCATGTATGTAAATTTGGATCAGAAAAACTTGATTTAAACACCAAGAATTACAACCCAGAGTAAAAAAATAAAAAGAGAATGAACACTGAACCAGGGATAAAATTACCATATTTATATCACACTGATATCTGACACATTTTGGTTTTGTTTTATTATTTTTATGTTAGGTCTAGTGGTCAGTGTGCTGAACTCTGAACCTGGGGATTTATGGTTCTAATTCTGTTGCAGCAAAAATGACCTTCAACCTTGGGATTATGGGAATGTTGGAAAAGTGATTGTCAAATTTTGGTGTTTGATAAGAGTAACCCAAGAATTGGCAATAGGTGCCATTTCATAGTTTTATCAGTTTAAAGTTAGGGATGGCTAGTGCAGATGTTCTTTCAGAAACAACTGACTAACTGTGAACGTTTTCTAGATTTATAGAAGAATAGCTACCTTCCTCACTGAATTGGGTAAGTTTTATCTGTTTCTAATTTTGGGAATTCCAAATGGACAGAGATTATTTTGTTCATCATTTATAAAAAACAAAATTGAACCAGAATCTGACTGCAAAAGTTTTTATCCCTATTTATTTTAGTATCAGATAAATACTATTATGGTCATCCAAAGTTTATCAGAATAATTTATACATCTTGAAAAAACATATACATTTTATTGGTGAATAAATCCAAACTATGCACATTTTTCAAAACAGAACTTATTTCTTTAAATAATTAATCTGTGCCACGCTATGCATGTTTACTAAATTTTTAGTAACTTTTTTGTTTGTACAGAATGTAATAAAATAACTTTAGAAAGTTATTATATACAAGTATATTAAACATCACTAAGAGCACACTTTGTTATTACTTTACCAGTCTTAGTTTTATTATTGATCAAGTCTGAGTGTTTTGTTAAATAAACTTGTGGACCAGTGTGAAACACAGTAAAGTATATTCAGTTGTAATACCATATAATCTTGTGATCAAAGTTGTGAAAACTGTTCATATTGCTAACAAATATATACAGAAATACATGAAAAATTATATAGTATTTAAATAAATATACGTATGATAGTTTTAAGGTCAGATGTTTATTTGTAACTTTTAATTTGGTATTATTTATTTGATTTAGTGACAGTTCATGGTGAAGAAGAGTAAATATCATTACAGTGTACAGGGATACTGTAAAGGAAAGCTTGTAAATATGCAATTCAGAGGCTCCAAAGGCAATGCAAGCACAATATGCAAACAGTACCATGGATATAGTATTTGTAGTCTGTACATAAACATTAACATGTCAATATGTAACTCAGATTAACATCTTCAATTTTACCATCCTTTCTTCATTAGAAATACTTTTGCAGTGTATTTGATATTTAGCATACAACACAGTTGTACATTCTACTAACAGTTTGCAACATCTTGTGTAGATATGCACAGTAAATTCAGAATTATAGTGAACAGTCCATCTGTAATGTGGTATTCATCCAATAAAATGACCCCATGCATTTTATGTTAAGGATCTGGCTTGAGAAGTAGTTTGTGTTTGCTAATTTCATGAAAGCTAGTGTATCTAGACCAACAAGTATCAAGTGTCTTGATCAACAGTCATTGGTATCCTACTTCTGACAACAAAACAAATGGTGGAAGCTAAGATAAGGCTTAACATTTATTTAGATCATGGACAAATTAAGAAGAATATGGAAACTTTGTCTTCAATTCCTATGATTTGTATTTTATTATGACTTCTTCTACCTCAATACAAAAATATTTGGCCATAGTATTTCTAATTTTGCAAAACAACATTGCAGAAATCTCTCTGCTCTGTGTGACATCAGCAGAGTAACTTAAAAGCTGGACCTGAACCAGACTTAGAAAGTTTGATATTTATAACAAAGGAAAATAATGAATTTTGAAAATAAGAAATAATACACTTTCAGACAGCAAGATATTTATATCCTAAAGATTTGATTTGAAAAATATAACTTAATGTTTCACCTAAGAGCTCTAAAAACTTCTGACATGAAATGTGTTAATGTTGAGTTTGATAGTTGGATATCATTAGTTTTAAGCTACAGTTTATCAAACAAACAGATTTTATTTCATTTATGTCAACCTTTTTCTACATGTTAATATTCTTTTTGTAAAATAGTTAATACTGTTTTGAAATATTGTATACAGAAATACATCACTTTCAGACTGAATACGAAAATAGCTTTACTTTGAAGATGTACCTTTTGAAGTTTGTAAACTATTATTCATCAGTTTTTTATATTACATTCTTCAAAGAAAGGTGAGTATTTGTTAACTTCTGTTAAAATATGAAATGTATTAGTTTACAAAGGAAAAAAAGATCAACAGTGAAAAAGTACTCAAAATAAATTATACTAAAAGACAGCTAATAATACACAGTTATAATAATTCATCTTTTAAGTTGTTTTGTTGACTAACTTATCACTGTTGGTAGAAGTGGTTAAAAATCACGTGTAACATGACTTTTGAAACATTTTAATATCTGTATGTGTAGATGTTTAAACTATTCGAGCAATGTTCTAAACTTGTATTTACCTTTATGTTTATTTTTTCTACTTTTGTTGGTTTTTAGTTTTTCATACAAAGATATTATTACAATTCACATGCAAGAAAAAAACCAACTTGTAATACCATAAAAATTTAGATTCCAGGTAAGTAATCAAATATTGAAACACATTATTTTTTGTTCATTTTATAAATAAACTTAGCATTATGAAGGCTATTTATTTATAAATATTGTAGATAATATTTATGTCTAAGCTGAATAATATAATTTATTGACGTACCAGTCTAAATATAACAAGTTTTCATTTTAAATAAAAAATAAAGTCTGTACAGGTTCTTTATGTGTCATGAAATTTGTGGAAAGTCAAGAAAAGTGTTTTATAATACTTGAAAAATTAGAGAATTTTCATGAATTTCAAATAGTGGACAAGCTTCTTTCAGAAAGTGCATGTTGTATAATTATAGCAAACAATCGTGTGACATTTTCTTCCCCCATTTTTGTGTTGTATGACATTTCCTGAAGTCTGAAAGTTATTCAGTTTTGTAGTTTTGTAGCAGTGAGTAGTTCAGTCTGTGGTAGTGTGGAAATTAGTTTTTTATAGATGTTTTTTTGTTGTTGTTTTTCTTTTAATTGTGATTGCAAGATAGAATGTGAAATGATTTTGTGTTGTTTTCCAAGTTATTCAATCAGCTGATGAAAACAGGCTACTTTTATATAGTTGATATATTGTGCAATAATGCTTATTTTACAAATTATAATTGTCCAGCCACTTTACAGTTTTGGTCGAAGTTAGTCCCAGCCCTTAGATGGTAATCAGTTGTTTTGTTGAAACATTTTCCTGAATGGCACATATGTACTTGGTGAACTGTGCTGATTAGCACTTTATGTTTAGTGCAGCATCACAGAAGATGCTGGAAAATTATTTTCAGATGACACCTTAACCTCTAAACCATGTATTGGTTAGCACGTAATGTCTAAGTGAGAAGAAAAAACTTGTTATTTTGACAAAGCTAAAATGTGTTTTCCATTTATTGTGTTTACAGTGAATTAAATGGTCATGGAAAATTTAATAATAACTTACTGAAATGCCATAGAATTCTGTATTTTTTCAAAATGTCTTAAACTTGTACTTCTTCCCCAATGACACAGCAGTATGTCTGCAAACTTACATTGCTAGAAACTAGGTTTTGATACTGGTGGTGGGCAGAACACAGATAACTCAATGTGTAGCACACAGCAGTATGTCTGCAAACTTGCACTGCTAGAAACTAGGTATTGGTACTGGTGGTGGGCAGAATACAGATAACCCAACGTGTAGCTTTGTGCTTAATTTCCCACAAATTTGTGATTTTACTTTTCAAATTTCGAGAGACATAAAAATGAAAAAGGACAATCAAGTAATTGTCAATTGTTCAACAATACAGAATTGGCTTTTTTATGTTTTATTTTTATCTTTAAGTTACATGTGAAGACATCTGTTTATGTTAAAATTTGTCTTTTGATGCAACAAGTGTGTTGGGTATCCAAGACATTACAATTTATTGTTTGAATATCAACAAGAGGAAGTATGTATAGCATTGTCAGTTTTTTTGTTATATTAAAGTTCAGCTGTTAAAATGTTCTTTAAAATGTTTTGTACACAGTTTATTCATAGTACTGTATAATAATTTCAAAACATACTTAACATCTGTTGACACTGTAGCTATTTCTCAATATCCAGTGTCATTAGCTGCTCGGTCCAGTGGTTCTTTGAAGACATTGTGTCGGCTGGTATGTGGAATACTTCTGTTACTCTCCTATCTTGAAGTTTACATGATCTGGCCAATTCCTTTTCTGATGGTTTTCCACTACTTCCTGTAGATTTGTTTACCACATCTGCTAGGTTTTTACCAGAAATGAGTATTTTCCTCAGTCATATACTCTTTTATTTCCAGAGTTCCTTTATTCCTTCCTGCTTCTGAGGCAGGTGTGCTTTCTCTTTTCAACTTCATACCAGTAACTACTATAACTATAATTATGCACCAGGTACTGTCAAAATGAGGTGCCCTGTTAGATCATTTAGGCACCTACCAGATGATATTGTCTTATTATGGATTGGCACTCGTGAACATTCATGAATACAGCTAAAGAGAATCTTGCTATTCTTCATGTTGAATAAATTGTGATTGGTTTGCTTTGAATAAAATGTAGGGAGCTTGATTCACCTATTGCACAGTTTCCAGAGCTCTGTTTTTCAAGTCATTTTAGCACCCCAGGCTGTATGAGTAGAGCTTGAAATATATGGTAGACAAGAGGCTTTTCAACCAAAGTTTTTGAGTATGTTCAACCCCTCTTGGAGAAGAGGGCATAGTAAGGGGTCCAGGATGTTTTTTTCATATTTCAGTAAGAGTGGCTCCAGCCGTCCTGGGAACCTACTCATAAATTTGGTTCATATTTTGCATACAGTTATCTAGTTGGGGAGTGCAAAACCCTTCTCTTTGATGAGTACCAGTTTCAGTTATCATTCATGGAAGTTGGTTCACTATATCCTAATTCTGAAACCAAAGCAGTTCCATTCCAAGTCCTTGGTTGAGTGCAGGTTCTACATAATTCCAGGATTAAGTAGAATACACCTTACCCACTTGGTTAGGAACTGAGAATGAATGTTCATAATTTCAAACCAGGTGAATTCTGTTCCTTTGTTGAGTATGGCATATGGGATCCAATGATTTCGAAACTCAGGTGTTGCCTTTTGGACTTGTTCAGGTGGAGAAGAGAACCTGTCCACTTTAGTGTTGTGTACTTTCTTGTCATTATTCTGATGGTGCCAAATGTAACATTTTGTGGTTACAGTATATATATAATATTATGGTCTAATAGCCATAGCCAGCAACATGGGATATAGGTAGTACAACCCCTTAATTCTAACCTGAGTCATAGAATCTTGGCTGTTTGGTCAGGGATGGCCTACCTGATGATTAATCATATTTTGTTCTGCCTTTGATGTAGAAACTAAGCTCCAAGTGAAGAGCATATCTTTCTGGAGGTAGGGTGTAATTTCCACACTCTTGTACCATTTTGTCTCTTGGTACATTCCTGTTTTTTACAAATGCTTTGTGTGTGCACTGCCCCCTACACTTTTATCAATGTGAGATTCTAGATATTGGTGGATAGTAAGTATCATTGGAAACCATTTTTATTTTCAGAAAAATGTTTATTTTTAGATAACTTTATAAAATAAGGATTCTAGAGACTTCTAATTTCCCAGTAATCTTGTAATTTGTAAGAAACTAAATCTGGAATGTAATTACCACTTTTCTTTTCTTTAAGTCATAATAAATAACATGTTGTTTTCTTTGTTTGCAGTTTTATTATTTATAACAAAATAATATTTTTATTTACTTTTCCACACCTAAAATAATTAAGTCAACTTGTCATTTTCAGACTTTCATTTATATCTCCTGGTAATATTGAAACATGAATGTTGTAAAGTGTCTTTAACGTTGATATAGTCATGTGAAGATTATATGCAAAAATGGTGGTCAGTTGGCCAAAATGGCCATTAACTTAATTAACTTCTAAATACGTAAGGATATTATGATTTCAGAATTTAAATAATAAGTTAAAAAGTAACTGAAACATTGAAGGGAATATTTTACTGATAATTGTGTTGTCTGTTCTTAGTTTAAGGTGAAATTTGTAAATAAGATTTGAATTTATACTGTATCTATAAAACTAAATATGTTCTATAATTAAGGACTTTAGTGATTTTCTTTTCCAATGTTCTTTTTTTAAATTATCTCTTGAACATATTCATAAGAATTTTTGGTTTTTGAAATATTCTCCTAGGAAATTATAAGTATCCAACATTGTCACTATATTGTAGAAATGACACTAAACATAAAGCATTGTAAAACTATCTCCAATTTGCACATACCATTCAGTGTTGCTAAGACCTGTGTTTAGGCCTGAGTATCATTAGGACACCTGCATTGTTTTATTGCTACAAACAGTAGTAGAGATCTGGGCTTAGATAAGATCCAAGGTCAGTAATAATTATTTATACACACACAAATTTAGATTAGATTAGAAAGTAACATACCTAAATTAATTCTTACTTGTTCTGATAAGCTACATGGTGGGGCCTGGCGCGTTAAGGCGTGCGCTTTGTGATCTGAGGGTCGCGGGTTCGCTCCCGAGTCGCGCCAACCATGCTCGCCCTCCCAGCCGTGGGGCTGTATAATGTGACGGTCAATCCCACATTTTGTTGGTAAAAGAGTAGTCCAAGAGTTGGCGGTGGGTGGTGATGACTAACTGCTTTCCCTCTAGTCTTACACTGCTAAATTAGGGACGGCTAGCACAGATAGCCCTCGAGTAGCTTTGTGCAAAATTCCAAATTCCAAACAAGCTACATGGCATTTTAATACATGTATATAAGCTCCCACATGACCTTGCTAACCAGCACTGTTTGAGGTAATCTACTTAACACAGACAACATTGGTCAGTAACCTACTTTATCAATAAGTATCCGCTCAATCTGAAACCTGGTTAGACAATATTTTGCTCAATAACATAATGGGAATCAACCAAATAACTATAAGAAGTCCTGCATTTGCACTGGTATTTTAGACCTGTAGTCATGGTAAAAAACATGAAATCTTGATTTTTATTCAAAGTACACTTCCTCTTGGAAAAAATAACATTATTAACCCTTTCTCTGTAGACATCTTTTTCTGTGCACGTAACTCAAGGTCTTAGTGAGTTACATTAAAAATTGATTAAACTGTTTTCTTTTTATGATATACTAATAAATAAAACCTGAAAACATAGCTCATAATCCATATTTTAATAGTATACAAGTTTAAAGATTTTACTTTCAGAAGGCAATATTCAAAATAGAAAAACTATAATTTTCTAGTGTAAGAATTGCAGCATTTTCTTTCTAAGCTTTTCGTTCTTTAATTTATTTACCACCCCTTTAAGAAGTAAAAAATGAAATTTAATGTAAATCACTTATTATGATATAACTTCGCTTAGGCATACTATAATTTGCATAATCGTTGATATTATTTGGTCACAGAGACACGAAATCAAATTCGACTTGCCACACTCACCTGTGACGTCCTCTTTATTAGAAATTACCAATAAGTGTTTGAGCCACTCAATACGGTGTCACTTAAAAACCAATAGAAAGCCATGGTTTTCATCTGTCAAGTGATTTATCGTACTGCAATGCTTCCTGTAAATATAATTCCATATTTTGCTTTCAATTCAACCTTGATTGCCATGGGAAATGCAATGTGTAAAACAGGTATATTTTTAGATCAGTTGGTTAGATTAAGTAAAATTCGACGTTATAAAGGGGGGAAACAGATAAAAAAAGTTTCAAATGGTTTTACTGTTTTAAAATATCTACAAGTTCTATAGTAATTCTTATACACCGAATCCGAAAATATCCTCTATTTTGTTTTCAACTTATCACGTAGAGAATTTTATAAAATGTACTTTTTAACATGTACTTTTAAATAAATGAATCATTTTAATTGAAATTTGGTTACATTTTATTATGCTTAAAATGTTGACAACCACTGACTATAGATGTCCCTAAACCAATCATGACGCGGGAATATTGTAAATTAGTTTGGTTTGAATTTCGCGCAAATCTACACGTGGGGATATCTGCTATATCCGTCCCAAATTTAGCAGTGTAAGACTAGAGAGAAGACAACTGGTCATCACCACCCACCGCCAACTCTTGGGTTACCCTATTAGTAACAACTAGTGGGATTGATTGTAACATTATAACTTCCTCCATGGCTGAAAGGGTGAGCATGTTTGCGTAACGGGGATTCCAACCCGCTTTTCAAATTACAAGTCCCAAACTACCTGGCCATGCTGGGCCAGTTATTTATAAATGTTAAGCTAAAAGTTAATGTAAACTTACTTCGAAAAAAGTTAGAATTTGTATTTTGATTAAATTAACTGTCTATAAACCAATATCTCGAGAGCCTGGATATCATAAACTAATCACATTCAATCAGTTTAAAATTGTAAATACCAGATATTTGATTTCAGTGTGTCACTACAAGAGGAATTTATCATTGTTATGGTGCTTCAAGGAAACGGAATGAATAATACATTATACTGACACCAGTCTTATAAAATGTTAAAGAAAACTCAAAAGGAGAGAAAATAGTTTTTAGTTGGCGGTTCTTTGAATGTTATAATGATTGGAATCGATTCAGTTTTGAAATTAAATTTTCTTCGTTATTTCACAAAAACTTGTTGTTTTGAATTAAGCACAAAGCTACACAATGGGCTATCTGTGCTCTGCCCACCACGGGTATCGAAACCCGGATTTTAGCCTGTAAATCCGCAGACATACCGCTGAGCCACTAGGGGCCTCACAAAAACACACGCACCTTTAAAGTGTATGAAAAGCCTTTGAACTAAGAGGGTACGACAAAGTTGGGGACAATTCCTTTTATGATCTTACGCCATTTTTCATTACGTTCTCTGCCCACCAATACTGTAATAAAAGTAAAAATATATTTTTTTTTACTATTAAATTTATCTAGAAGGAATACTCTGGAAGAGGTTGTCGTACACTGTTTACTGAAGATATGCCATAGTACGCTTTTTTAAACAATAACCGAAGGAGGTTTCTTCATCCACCTATAAATTATTACTATCGACCACTATCCTATGCAGTTGTGAAGACCGATAAGTTAAAAAGAAACACAAAATTCAGTCACTAAGAGTTGGAAATGCAATTTATATTCGATTACGTCAAATAATTTACATCAAACAGAGACAATAACAAATATTTCCTTTTCCCGTTCATTGCTAGCCTCTCTCACAATGTCCTGAGGTGGAGTCTGCAGTTGAGGTTGTCGCCGTTGCAGACGTCGGTCCAACTCGCCCCAAAGATGTTTGCTGGAATTTAAATCTGGTGATTTGGAGGGTCAGGGAAGAACGTTGATGTTGTGGTGTCTCAAAAAGACAGTGGTGAGTCGGGCTGTGTGAGGACGGGCGTTGTCATATTGAAAAACGTTGACGTTCACCATGATGGGTTGCACATGGGGCCTAAGAATCTCGTCGACGGTTGCGTACGGTCTGATCGGAAATCCTTCGCAGCCCTGGTATGGTGGAGGCAGTAGACGTCGCAGTGGTGGTCCTATCCTAAAGGTGACGTAACCATATGCAGCGATCTTGTGCGGGCGTGATTACACGAGGCCTGCCAGATCGTGGACGGTCACGAGTTGATCCATGTTGTTGGTGACAATTCCATAGCCTTGTGATGGTGCTTGGGTGGACATTCACAGCTCTATCAACATCTGATCGAGATTCGCCTGCTTCCAACGACCAATGGCGTTGTTGCGTTGTGCTTCAATCAGTCTTGGCGTAACTGTATTGCGTGTCGGTGGCTTAACACTGAGCTATGGAAACCGATAACCCGGCACTTTTATAGAAATTTTGCACATGTTGCACTTGCAGAACATGCAGATCTCTCAAACAAATTTATTGGACATGAATGCGTTTTGGCGAAAAATCCGATGTTTTCCTCCGTTTTCAAAGTGCCCAACTTTCATTGTCATTTTGGTCTGACAATCGGTGCCTTAACACGTGTAACATCACATGCTCTGAGCTTGTAACATTACACACACATTTATCTTTAAAAGAAAAATATCCCTTTTTGCGTTTCTTTTTTTGAAGAGTATATATATCATATATTATTAAATAAGATCTGATTTGTTGAAATTAAACTGATTTTGTTGTGGCACAACAAGTTGTCAATTTCTTTGGCACACAAAAGCACTTTTCTTCTTTTATAATGGGGTAGAAACAACAATTGTTTTCATGATGGGTAGACTAACCAACTACATAGATTTCTTCTATCAATAGCGACTTACCTCCATTAGTTATTTGACTCAGTTTCTTTAAAGAGTAGACTGTCTAACTTGAATAAACATACATTTAAATTAAAGAAGTTTTCTTATATTTCTGTATCGAACTTAACTTTCCAAAATCACCGTCTTTCTCAGGTCTCTTGAAGAGTATGTATACATATAAGTACTTTAATTAACTAGAATTTGAAGATATTATTACAGGTTATATAGTAAGCTCAGTCCATCATTTCTTTGCGTTTATCTCTCTAAACATAACGGTTATGAATGAGCATGTGTACAACATTTTCGACAGTAAGCTATTTATAACTGACCTAATGTCGCTATTTGTTAGTACATGGCTTAAACATCAAAACTTAATATTGTTCTTTTACTTAGGTCAGTGTTTTCAACTTTGTTTCCAAAATATACACTATTTTAGATTTGTAATAATGAATTTGTTGTAACAACTGGGGATAGATGTCCTGCTAATTTTTTTGATAATCTGTTTGTGACAGAACCCACTTGAGATATTATCAGACTCAAAGGACAGTCTTTATGCCTTTCAGGCAAACCGTACATGTAAGGTAAGGAAGAATTAATGTTTTTT